>JANFOE010000499.1:2500-650000 GCA_025667525.1 Glebionis coronaria | reverse complement strand
ATATATATATATATATATATATATATATATATATATATATATATATATATATATATATATATATATATATATATATATATATATATATATATATATATATATATATATATATATATATATATATATATATATATATATATATATATATATATATATATATATATATATATATATATATATATATATATATATATATATATATATATATATATATATATATATATATATATATATATATATATATATATATATATATATATATATATATATATATGAATATATATATATAAAGACAGTGTACATGTACCCTAAAGAACAAGGTACAACATTCCAATGCATGGCTTGTAAATTAGGTCAAAATGGGTATTTTCACCCCTTTTGAACATGTTTACTTAGAAAATTTAGTAAAACCAATGTAGGGACTTCATGAAAACATTGAGGACAATGTAGGATGTATAAATTGAGTTTACATCAGTAGCTAATTTAAGAATAATCACTTTTACTAAGACTTAAGAGATATTTCTAAGTAGGTGATGCACCTACTTGTAGATTACACATCATGGTTCTTATCTAAATGATGTCGTGAGTAATACTAGCTATATGTGTATATATTTTTGATCCTAGACGTGATCACTCATTCTTAGACTTGCATAGATCTTTCCTAGGCTTCATTATTTACCACTCCCTGGTTCTTACACATTTAGGTGGAATACTTGGAGCTTAAGGGTTAGAAATAGTATAAATATGAGTCTTTAGCTTCATTTTAGAATCATACTTCACTTTCAATCTTCTACACCTATACATTCTGTTCCTATACCACCATCGAAGAACTAAGAAGTTCTTAAGATCAGTAGCAAGCTTTGTAACAAGTTCTAGGAGTTCTTGAAAAGTTATAAGGAAGATATAGTCCATATACCCCATTAGGAGCCATTTTGGAGCATCCTAGGTAATCACTTTGTTAGCTAAGCTTTGATTTTGTTATAATACTTTCTTTGAGTTTTTATACTGTTAATAAGATGTTAGAAAGATAATATAAAAGAAATTAGAGCTTTTGATCATTTTAAATGAAAGTTATAAGCTAAAGATGTCTTAAAACCGTAGTTTTGTAATATATATGAAATAATAATCAAAAACCCATTTCAAAAGCTATAATTCTGGAGAAATGCTTTTATTATGATTATAAACATGATTTGAAACTTTGTTTTAAATTTATAGATCATTTGGTCCATTTTTGAGGTTGTTATGTTATTTTTACAAGTATAGGGACTAAAACTGTAATTTTTAAAACTAGTTAACATTTTGGGCCAAAAGTGTCATTTTGTAAACGTTAAAGCTATAATAACAAAAATTGAAAAGTTTGAGGCCCTAAGGTTAAATATTTAGGGTTTAAATTGTAAATAATGAAACTATATACTTTAGGGGTTAAAAGTGTAATTATACCAAAGTATAAAAAAAGGGCTATTTTTCCAATTTTGAAACTAAATAAGATTAATTATAAATATGATGAGGTAATGATAGTATCATCTTAGTAGGGAGGTTTGTACAAAGATGTTCCATCTCGATATTACGTTCTGACTGAGTGGTTGGGTTTACGATTTAAAGTGCCCTCGCTCCTCAAACGTTTATAGAATGGCTTGAAAGTGTGATGGCCCGAACAATGGTGCTAGAATTACAAAAAAATATTAAATAAAAGAATACCTAATACTTAAAATATTGAACTAAAGATCAAAGACTTGATACTATACACAATGTGTTAATCTAGGTCTATGTGAGACCAAGTTGTGGTTTGTATGACCAAGCTGTTTATATGTGAATGAAATATATCTGATGTAGCTCAAACTCTATGGATGCCAGGTGAATTCATAGCCTCACTTTTAGAGTTTTGTAAATATTTTGAAAACCCGTGAGGGGGATATATGCTAAAACTGGAATACGTGTGTTTTTAAACTATATGATTTTACTGAAATATGTTATTGTACGAGTGTCCAAACTGTTACTTGTTTTCCAAATTTCATGAATCATTAAACACATCCGTGCGCGCTAATGGTGTAAATAGATCTATTGGGTTTAACAAATCCTGTTTGTGTTACCTGTACATGGGGTAATCGAGCATATTTTATTAGAACTAATGGGTAACATACGACATGTAAGTTACTTGTCATGAGTTCATGTCATGACAATCACTTCTGTGAATTCCGTTAGTTTTGATGTCATGAGCTTAGTGTAATAAGAATTATATGTTTTATGTGAGCAAATAGCTCGAGGTGGTAAACATGTATTCAAAACTGTTATTAAAAACCTATGAATTCACTCAACCTTTGTGTTGACTTGTAAGCATATATTTCAAGAAAACTTTGACTGATAGCATGTAGCAGCATAAGGATGGCATGAAGAGGCACAAGCTTGAAATTACTATCTTAGATTTTAGGAACCCCATATTGTAAAACTCTGATTTTAAATGATATATAAAGAAAGTTGATTTAATCACTCTTTTAAGTTATTTTCTATCATTATGACTTGTGTTCTATGATGTAATACCCCAGATCAATGTTCCGCTGCGTAAAGCTAAAAATGGGGGTGTTACATATGTGCGTTGATAAATTATAAGAGGGCATCATTTACTCAATAAAAAACTCAACTGTTCTACCAAACAAAGACACGTACATCATTATGTAAGAAAAGGATTGTCGAGCCCGGGCGATGCCCTGGTTGTGTTATGAAGCTGATAACGTGTAATTATTTTTCTAAATTAAATTTTAAAACCCATGCTTTTTGGAACTTAATAATGCATGATTTAAATCGAGGTTCGTATGTGGTCAATGTAGGTCGTGATATATATATATATATATATATATATATATATATATATCATAAGTAGCACCAAATTATTTTTTCAACTTATAAGTCCAAGTTCGTATGTGGTCAACTTATATTTTGGTGATCATTCTATCCAACAGTAGATATCCTTGTTCGTCTCTTATTCAATTTGAAGTGCCAAATTCTTTTAACCTACGGTTGACTTCCTAACTCTTAGTAGCATTAGCTTGATTTTTAAGTTCTCTAAGACAACATTGAATATATCTCAACTTTTTGTTCTTTTAACAGAAATATTGTGCGATTTCTTTTTTGCCAAACATAACAAAAATCAGTTGCCACTATTAGTCTTTGTGTACCCATATACTCTTTGAACCTGATATTTAATAGTTCACTTTTTAAGTTTATTTATTTCTCGGTATCTTCACGAATTGATTAATCGAGAGAAATCAAGTTAACTAATTGTTTTTGGTATTTGATTGATGATATTGTGAAAATCTAGGTCTAATTATCACAAATCACGTAAAAAGGTAAAAACAGTATCTCTACGTATCCATACTATGCTAAAAACATCGTGCACATACCACATATAAAGCCAAATGTACAACCAAGTAATTCACAATATGTAAAAATGCTACAAATGTAAAGTATATGAAAGTTTAGGGACTGAAAATGTAAATTCAGAAAGTGTAAGGACTGAAAATGAAAATGTAACCAACTAATAACCACTAGTAACAAATTTAACAAACTTCCAAACTGAAATTGTAACAAATTATCAAAACCAGGGACTAATTTGCAAAACCTAAAAACTTATAAGCCAATTAAAACAGTTAAAACAAGTTCCTAATTCCCAAGGACCTAATTGCAATTTTCTTAACTAATTTGTTAAAAACGGCCTTATATGTAACAATAAGTTGTAACTTGAGTTTTAAGCCACCAAATAAGATGGTTTAAGTTTCAAAAGTTTGCAAATCCAAAATCACCTAGCCAGTATCAAAGAAATCAGCTAAAAAGCACTACAACTCCAATAAGCACGTTGGTAATAAGCCACTTTTAAGAGTATGGCTGATTGAAATAAGCACATGACCTGTTCTTCTCAAAATCTATTCAAAAGCCCAAATAAGGAACACCTATCCAAGAAATTTTCAATAACAACCAAGAAATAAGCCAAAAAATCCAATAGGCTGTTTTGAGCTTATGTTGACCAGCGTTGACTTTTGTTGACAAAGTGTGACCAAAGTCCAAACTTACTTTCAAGACTTATTAAACTGATTTGTGGAAGAAAATAAGCACTTTTATGAAACGAATAAGCTAGAAATGAAAATCAGTTATCACATAAACAAGTGCTTATCACATGAGACTTTTCTTGGCTTATTTCTCACTCAAATCCTAGAACTGTATTGTCTAGCTTATATGTCTAGATAGGTTAGATGTTAAGCTTCAACTAGAACCAAAATTCAAGTCCTAATTCCAAGAAATGAAGATTTTAGAGAGGATTGAAATAGGCATGTTTTAAGCTACTATTCTGACCCAATGTTTTTGAAAACCTTTTGCCTGTTTGACTATGAATTTGACTCCAAAAACTTGCAAAATTACTTGTAACCAGTAAGGGAGTGAAAATAAACTTTTAATACTCAACTACACTAACTGAATCAAAGTTTGAATCTTTTTTTCTTAACGGTAAATTTATTAAGAAAAGGCCACAAAGGCAGAGTACAAAGCTTCAAAGCTTAAAAAAAAATTAATTAGGACACACCCCCAACTAAAAAGCTTTAAGCAGCAAAACATTGGCATAGAGTACATATCCCATAACATACATAACACTACCAATACAAAAACTGGCAATGGACAAAATCCCAGGCTCAGTAAGCTAGCAACTAAAAGAGACTGATAGCTGCTTTCCATGGCACTCCAAAATAAAGACTGGTTTATAGTTATATGTGAGAACCACTTTAGAATACATGGCAGTTCTGGTTCAACCACAAAGGTAAGCAACCATAAACTACCAATCCATCCCCCATGGAAAACCCCCACAACATAACTATAACACCAGCAATGCAAGAAAGAAAAAACCTACACTCAAACGCCATCAGATCATTCAACAGGAATAAAGGGAGAGGTGCCATAGTAGCACATCATGGTTATTGTCTCCTCAAAACCTCCAACTATGTAAAACCCATTGGGAAACCATAGAAGGAGGAAAGAGTATGAATCCTCTCACATGATGCATAACCCAAATTATCTATCATCATGACACTAGGAAGATAACAGGTTAGTGAAATAAAGGAGGACAAAGCATCAACAAACACAAGCTTGGAAACTAAAAATTGTACAATGGATTAATCAAGGAAAGAGAATACCATGCCTTGCAAGAAGGCACATCTTTCAGCACGCTCTAGAAAACATAGCATACCCTCCTAAGAGAAAAAACCAGAGTCCACTAGTAGCACATCAAGCTTACCCGAAACATCCAAAATTGTCCTCCCAAAATCCTCATCAAAAGAGAATAACAGATGTCTTGACCAAAACTGATTACCAGCAAAATAAGTAGCAACCAAGCTTCATATCTGGTATGGAGACTATACCAATGAAATCACAGCAACCTGCATCTGTGTAGATACCTCTCGCAATCATAGATTAGACATATGTGCACCCAATTCCTGTTACAATTCCACAAGCCAGTCCCACCACAAGACCAACTAGCCCAAACCTCACAACATAAGATACACATTAGAAAACAATATTATCATCACCCTTTAGCCCCATATTGAGGTTGTCATTACTACCCATACTCATGTTCACATTCTAGATTTTAGCATCCTTAGAAACATTGGCAGAAGGTCTAACCCTGAGAGTTAATAAATTAAGTGTAATCACGCTAGTAATCATATTAAATAAATCTACCACATCTCTATGAGTCATACCCATCCTCCTATTGTTTCTTTCCTGCCAAAGATAGTAAATACAAGAGCAAAACACTAGCCTCTGGATACTCCAAATATTGTTCCTAGGGGGATAATTAACAAGACCAGAAATGGCACTTGGCCAAATGTTACTGATATTGTCCATCAACGCCATAGGTTTCAGTCTTTCCCATAGACGCTTAGAATAACTACAAGCAAAAAAGAGGTGACTATGGGACTCCATATTACCACCACATAGAAAACATCCAGTATTACTAGCATTGAACCATTTAGACAACCTATCCCCAGTCTTAAGCCGTTAATCGCTAACCAAGTAATAAAGGCGTGTCTTGGAATGCATTGAGAGAACCAAACGTGCTTATACCAACTCACCTCAAGGAATTCATTCCTAAGATTCTTCCACACCTTCGTGGTACTAAACCTTTGCTCCTTCCTATTTTTATCCATCCACACTATAATATCTCTTCTATCTTCTACTAACTTAGGTACCGGAATATCCAAAGCACCATTGAACTCCCCTATCCAATTAATAGGCCAGTTCCAAGTATTATCACTAATCATATCCATCACCTTCGCATTAATAGACAACCCAACATGATCAATAGTATCATTATCAATAGAGTTGCTAAGAGGACCCCTAGGATGCCAATTGTCAAACCAAATATTGCACCTCCTTCCGTTCCCTAACTTAGTAAACACAAACTCCCTAATCCTATCTCTCAGGATAAGGATGTGTTTCTAACACCAAGACATTCCCCTAACATCCTTAATATCCTAAAAATTTTGACCCTTAAGCTTATGAATTTTAATCCATTTTACCCAAATTGAATCCTTATCACTCAAAATAGGCCAGAGATGTTTAATCATTAAAGAATCATTCCAACTATGCATCGAATTTAAGCCAATACCAACTTGTGTGACAATCCTTCAATTTGAGGTCATTATTTTATACTCAAGTATTATTTATAATCATTATTTTATTATTTGTTTATGAACTCACTCACTTCTGGGAAGAAATTAGGGTTTACGTCTTAAAGTAGCATCGTCTACGTCTAAACCGAAAAGCTCTACGTTACGTATTTACGTTTAAATACTCCGTTTTTATGACAGTCTAACATTTTCAAATAAATTTATTCTCATATATTATTTTGAAGTTTTATTTTATGTGGGTTCATGAATATCACATAATTATGGGATGAAATTAGGGCTTACGTGCATAATTTAACTTCTTTTACGATTAAACCGGGAACCCTAGGTTTACGTATTTACGCTTTTGGGCTTCGTTTTTTATAAGATAATTTTTATTAGAATCGTTTTGTGTCGTAGTTTCATAATTTGTAAAAATATTTTTCGTAAATCGACCCGAGGGCACGCAAATCAAGGAAACTAAAATCGAGGAGTACCGGTAAATTAATGGGGATGAAACAAGTTTACACTTGTCTCACCCCCACTATGGGCGGCCAAAACAAAGAGGGTGACACCCCTTGGTGTCACAATTTAACAAGTGTATATGACACTTGTCTTAATACTTGCAATTTCAAAACCATTCAACCTCAAAACCATCTAACCTTCTTTCAATCTACACACACTCATGCAATACTAGCTAATAGTTTTTCCCACTATCTCCTTTCCCTCTCTTTGCCGTCCAACATACACCACCATACACCACCATCATCAAAATTTAACCATAAACTTTAACTACAAATCAAATATGTTGATCACTACTTAAAAAGATGAAGATTGGAGGTGATTTTAACATATAAAAAGGAGTTTTTATAGAGATTTAGGGCTGATTTCAAGAAGTTTTTCATCTACTTGGATATTTTAAAAGTGGTCTTGCTAATTTCATAAGATTTGATGACAATATCAAGTCTTGTTCATCATAAATCTCATCTTTTCATCACAAATTGGTTGGTATAGATATTGTTCTTTTTATCATCCTATTGTTTTGTAAATGTATTTATCTATCTACTTCCAAATGTATATGTAAGATATCTATGAATGATGATCAAGTGATTGCATGGGGATTTTATGTCATTAGATTAAGTTGATGAGGCTAAATCTACAAGTAAAAGTTGTTAAAATCTTGACTAGTTAAGTAGGCTGTAATAAACAGTAACTTTCAATAATTTGACTTGGTTAAATGGATGAGATTATTGGATATACAGTTAGATAAATGATTTTTACATAAGTGGTAAATTGGTCATACAATGGAATGTTAAAAATGAGCAAGATATGACCAAAACACTTTTGTAGTACTAATCTGTCTAGTCTGTTTTGGACGAATTATTAAAAATACTTATATGTTGTTTGAGCAGGAGCTACTGTGGAGTTACTTGTAGCACATATCATTTAGTTTATACAGTAAAAATGTGAGGTTCCAATTCATTGTAGAACTCAGGATATGATCAAAATGGTGGACTTGAAATTTTACATCAGATTTGACATAAAGTATATATTATTAAAAAGGCACTAAAAGTGAAATACTATATAAAATAAGTATGTATAAGTTAATAAATGACAATAACTATAAGAAAATAAATTTATATACTATAATAAATAATTATTACATTTTATAAAAATAAAACTCAAATGGTTTTCTAAACTACAAACTATATATAAATTTTACGGCTTTTCGGCTAAAACCGAAAGGATGACGTTTTCGCCAAATAAAACTTAGATGGTCAGACCCATCTAATGTAACATTTAATAAATCATATACTGATATGTAAACACACTTGACAAGTAAAAATCGACAAAAACCGAGCTTTGTAACTAATGGAACATTATGGGCCAAATTAACCTTGTTGGACCACTAGGCCCAACTAGTTTGGCTCAACACTATTGGAATTACTCATGGGCTTAACCCATTTAGGTCCAACATATGAGTATGGGCCTGGTCTTAAATGAATAAATGGAATAATATAATGTATTGGACTCTTAATGGGCCTATTGGGCCTTAACATGTGAATGGGCTAAAACTAGTGTAACTAGACTAAGTTAACTAGTACTTAACAACTAATAATGTTGTGCAAGGAATAAAACCCCACTTGATCATCATGTTATGACATCATTACATATAGATAACAACTTTTATAAAGTTATTTGACGATAGTCTAAGACCAAGTATTATTTGTTTAGGTTCCCGTGATCGAGGCACGTACCGTACATCCTAATTGCCGATAACCCGCCTTTCCCAGCCAAAGTGAGTTCATAGCCTCGCACTCTTTTAAATGTTTTGTGAATTTTTTTATAAACCCGTGAGGTTTTAACACCCCCAAATTTAATCGCAGTGGAAACTAACTATTTGGGTGTTAAGTCATAGCACAATCACAAAAGAATATAAAGAACGACTTTAAAAGAGACTTTTTTTTTATAAAAGTTACATTCATAAAGATCGGAGTTACGGGTCCCACAAAACATTTACAAAGATTCATACATAAGTCTTACAATACAACACTTAAAATAAATATTTACTAAATGGACCGATAATTATATTTTTCAAAACATTTGTGCGCATCTCTTCGTCCATTCCAAGCCTTCCATTATCATATACCTAAATACATGCTAAAAAGGTCAACAAAAAGTCGAGTGAATTTATAGAGTTTAAAGAATAATAGGTGAACACAAGAATTTTTAATCATCTCAAACTTGCGGATCAGACAAGTTTTATATATATAAATACATTAAGCTCACGCCACTAAACGTTAACCCTAATCAAACCGGAACCTCCGGTGCCCCTACAAATAGGTAATGTTGCCATATACCAACAACAACCCTCTTATACATAATATCCATTTCAGGTAGTATCACTTATGGATACAGACCCTAGGATAGGGGTGTCAAGCCCAATAGATCTATCAAATTTTACCCTTTCGAGGTAATTAACAGTGCATGAAATTCAGGGACTTCACAAGGTAATAGGTACTTATGTATTTATCATCACATTAGGGTCCAGCATGCCAAAAACAGCTTGTGTCTATTTATAAGATAGCATGTATTCCCCTCGCGAGATTTATAATAAAACATTTAAAGTATAAATGCGAGGCTATAAACTCACCTTAGCGATAGCGATATCAATCGATAATAGACAACGACGAAATATAATTATAAGGATAATCTCAATATCTTTCGAAAGATTATATGATGACCAATCTTATGTGTTTAATAGTAAAAGAAATTGAATTTGTAAGTTATGGTCGGCGTGGCATATTTGATATTTCATTTAGATACATACTTATCATTGCTCTTAACTAGACACGTATAGTATTGTCATGTTTTTTTCTTTTAATTGTAACTTTGTATAGAAGCAATAAGTTGGCTAGTGGCACGTGTGATGATGTTAAACGGGATGAAATTTATTATAAATCTTGTCCCGTATTGTAAAAACGGGTATTATTGAAGCCTGATATTTTTAAAGTTACGCAATTTAAAATATACACGTAAAACACGAAAAATAAACGCTCAATATAAAAAAACGACGCGATTCGGAGGACATTTATATTTTGACAAATAAGTCATGATTTAAAATTTTACAAGACATTAACGTGTTATACGAACGAACGACACGTTAATAACGATCACGGTTTATCGTCGGCGACTAGTAGTAGAATGAATAAAATTCATAAACGCTTATTATTAACAGATATAAAAATAATGATTTACATTAAATAAAATTTGAATTATAGAATTCGTGAGAAAATAAGATTGACGATTAATAAGTGTGAAAATACTTATCCTTTTACCACTCATTTCCAATAATAACAAGACCAAAACGTGTATTTTGTGTCGTAAAAGTCGGAATTATGCGTGGTTTGTGTTTTATTGTGTTTCAGGATAAAAATATGAAAAAGGAAGAAAACATGGGCTATCACGGGCTTTTATCAAAGAAAAAGACAAAAGACGAAGTCAAAAGATCTAGAGTACAAAAAGAACGGAAGTCCAAGGCATATTCTGAAGATTTATCAAAGAAAAAGTCTAAAGACGGAAGTTTAATGAAGTCTAAGAACTCAAGTCTAATTATAGAAGAAAATTATAAGATGAGTTCAATTTATATCGACAAATTCCGAGACGATGTCGAGAAAGACAAAGAATTTAAATCGAGTCGAGGCGAGAAGAAGGAAGGAAGCAACACATGCACTCCCCACCTCCTATATATACACTCCTAATGAAGCATTAGGAGGGTGTTAGCTAGTTCATATTTTTTCTTTAGTTTTATTTGTTTAGAGAGAGAAAGTGTTTAACTTTCTCTCACTAGAACTTCATCTTTTCTTTCTTTTCATGTTTATGCTTTGATTTGATCTTGTATTTTGGAATCATTAATCTATTAGTTCAAGTTAAGTTTTTCATTCTCAATCTCTTTCTACCTTTCTTGATTTTTACTTATATTTGATCCGAAATCCTCTTTGATTTTGTTTAATCTTGATGTTTATGAGATCAAAAAGTTTATCTTTTGGTTTCTATCTAAGTTTTATATGGATTAAGCTTTGAGCTTATCATGCTTATTGGCTTATCTTGTGTTTAGCTTATTTACTTTGTAGTTTTCCTAAAAGTTTAATCTTTTTTAAAGTTTGATTCATAAAGTTTGCTTATTTCGTATCTTAAAAGTTTTTAAATTTGTGCTTGTTTTAATTTTGTAAAGATTTAAATAAGTGCTTATTTGTCTTTGCTTATTTGTGCTTATTCGGTTCTGCTTATTTGCCTTGGAATCCCATCGTATTGTGTCTAAGGGTTTTACCAGTTACGATCAAGTAAGTGTGATCGCATAAACCCCTAGGGTTTCTACTTGCGATCCTTTACTTCGATCACCAAATAGGATCCACATCACGATCACTAGCTGCGATCCCAGAGTGCGATCGTGGTTAGAATTGTTGGGTGCGATCCATAGTTACGATCCCTTGGATACGATCGCATTGACTGCGATCCATACTTCTTTTATTGACTACGGTCCAATCTTACGATCCACGCGTTGCGATCGTTGGATGCGATCGAGGGTCAATCTCTTGGGTACGATCACATTGACTGTGATCCCTTATACTACGATCTAGGCTGCGATCGAGTACTGCGATCATAGGCTACGATCTTGGTTGCGATCGGTGGTCACGATCCAATAGTGCGATCAACCACTGCGATCTGCATTGAGTTACGATCGTGTTGCGATCTGACTTATGTTTTTGTTTTATTTATCTTAGCTTTCAAGTGTTTTTCTAATTTTAGAGTGAAAGAGTGACATTTTTTCTAGATTTGCTTTTAGCTTATTTTAATTACATTTCGCACTTACACTTCTAGTGGAATAGAAAATCAACTCCCCTTTTAGTTACCAACGACGATAATTCCACTTCTAACCGTGATCAATTCGATTAGATACCGAGAACGATATCGAGTACACAAATGCTAAGCAAAAGACATGTATTAAATGGCGCCGCTGCCGGCTCTTTTCATAAAGATTAACGGTTTTTAGTGAGAAATTGGATTTTGGGATCCGTTCTTTTGGGAACGTTATTTTCAAGCACAAAAATTTCAAAAATCCTAAAAAATATAAAATTTTCAAAAATCCAAAAACAATAGAAAAGATAAAAAATCAAAAATATTTTATTTCCTTTTAGTGTATGCGTACTCGATCTACGTCTTATCCTGAGCCCGAGACTCTTAGAGACATAGATATGACCGGTGTGCATAACAATAATAACAACCCACCCCACCCCAATTTGAATAACAATAACAACAACAATGTTCCCCCACCCGACCTACGCACAATGGAGGATCTTTGTCAACCCACCATGAACGGACGCGGAGGACCGATTGCGCCGATGCAAATCACGGCTCCTGAATTTTCGTTGAAACATCACATGATCCAGCAAGTTCAAAATGCTTGCCCGTTAGGCGGATTACCGGATGATGATGCTAACAAACATCTCGACAAGTTCATTACCGTCACTCAAAGCATGTAACTACCCGGTGCTTCCATGGATTTTCTTCGCACCTTTTTCCACACACTTTATCTCACTGATGTAGGTTTTTCGTACACGTTTTAGGAAAAACGCGTATGAGTGGCAAGTATTAAGTTATACGCTTTAGGAAAAACGTAAAACCGAATAAATGCGGGTTCGTTCTCGAAGGAGGTGTGTGGATTAATGTGCCAATTATATAAAATCAAGTTTGGATTAGTGACGTTTTTGGTTGAGAAGAAAAAAAGTAAAGACGAGCTACGATTACGATTAAACTACGACGTTGACGTAAAACGATGACGTAATTACGTAAAACGCGGCGAAATTAAAAACAAAACCTAAAAATTAATTAAAAGATTAAACTAAGTCCAAAATAATATAAATAAGAATAAAAATCCAACAAATATATTTTAAAACCTTTTATTAATTAAATATTCAATTTTTAATGCTAATTAAAGCCCTAAAATTAAATATAATTAACAAAATGTCCAAAATATTATTTTATTGAACTAATAACTCACTTATATTATTTAAAGACTAAAAAGTATTTTTCCTAAATTTTTAAAACTATTTTTCTATTTTTAAAGGCTAAAAACTATTTTTAAACTAAAATAATCATAAAAAATAATAAAATAATGCTAAAAATGATTTGACAATTTTAAAAATCCTAAACTATGCTTATGAATAGTAAAAAATGAAAAAGTTTGAAAAATATAAATTTTTTCACTAAAAGACAAAAACAGTTTATAATTAAACCCTAATTAAGCTAAATTAATTATAAAAAATAATTAAAAAGTGAACAGTAAAAACTTGTTAAACTAAAAATCTTAAATTATTTTTCTAAGTCTAAGAAAAATTTTAAAATTGAAAAATATTACTTTTTACCACTAAAAGACAAAAAACAGAAATTAAAAAGTAATTAAAAATAGCAATTAAATCTAAATAATACTAAATGAACAGTAACATAAAAATTAAATAAACAGAAAAATAAAAAATAAAATAAGAAAAATATTGAAACTGATTTCAAGGTCTAAAACCTAAATTCACCCACTAAAGACAAAAATCTAAGTTTCTGATAGTGACATGTGGATTCCTTTTTGTATGCTAGTATAGCAGTGGGAACCAATACACTAGCAGTGGTAACTTTGTTCCCACTGCTAATACAAAAAAAAATAGTCTGGGCATGTTTAAGCTTGATATTGTGATTCACTTGGTTTTATGGACAATGATTGGCACCTCCACAACCAGTTGGGTTGTGGGGAGTCACAAAAAAATGTAAAAACAACAAGTATAACACAAAAATCACACGAAATTGCTCAAGAATGTTCCTGATTAGGCTATGTATGGGGTCTGTGAACAGTGTTGGTTTTCTATATGCACAAAAACGAATTTTGGGTGTTTAGAACTTGCTCAAATCATCACCAAACAACTATAAACCAGCTACACCCCCTGACTAGACCTATAATCTAGCAATTGAAAAATTTATAATGTAAACTTATACTAAACCATGCTTAAAAAGGGACTTTCTAATTTTTGCTAGAATAATACCAATTTTTACATGTAATCTATTTCAAAGCCTACTAAACTGAAACCTCTTAACTGAAAACACCTAATGATACTAAAGCAAGGATGTATATGCAATTTATAAGCCAAAAGTTTGCCTGAAATTTGGCTTAAACCCTTATCACAAACACCCCTTAAATTATGTGAACTAAAATTTAACAAAGAAAATTTGTTTAAATCAACACAAATCTGATTAATAACTACTAAAACATGCATAAATTCATCCAATACTCTTAAACAAACCATAAACAACAATAAAACATAGATTCAAGCAAATCCACACATATCCAAATAACAGAATCAAAAATCCAATATTTTGGGTTCAAGCCACAAGTACCTAGCTGATGCCTTCAAAAGATGGATTAGGAGGTTGCTATTGGATATGTAGAGAAAGCCCTTTGCAGGAATCCAAGAAGGACCCTAGGCATACAATGTCTTCAAAGAAAAAAAATGAAATGGGGTAAGCTTGCTTGCCTTTTTGTTCCGGCACAATCACAACAAACAAGGAAGCAACTCCAAGTAGCAAAGGCTACAAGCTCTTGGCTTGTAGCTTTTGCTACAGTAAGCTGTTAATAAAATGAAACCAAGATTTTTATGAAAAATCTTTTGAAAACTTTTGGAAAACTGAAACTAGAATAAACCCTCAAAATGCTTATCACAAACCTTGAACCAAGAGTGAAAATCTACTTTCACTTCAGTTCACTCTTGGATTCAAGACTTTCTGAAAAATAAACTTTTTCAAGAACCCTTTTCTTTTAAACTAATTTTATGAAAATAACTTTGATGAATCAAACCTTTTGGAAACCCTTTTAAACTAAGTTGCAAGAGACTAAGATATCTAGTAAAACAGAATGAAAGGAACTCAGTATTGCTCAAAAGATTAAACGTTCATTTTATTAATGATTTAAATTTTTTTACAAAATACTGGAACAAGGGCTGCCACAAGTTGGAGCTCCTTTAAATACTACCTAGAAGACTATTCTAGAACTAGGAATTTAATATTTACAAGTCCAAAACCCTAATAGCTCAATTCCAGAAATGCCCTTTGGTCTTGATTTTTGAAGTTGGTCAAATGGCATCATGTGATGTGCCAGGGTGTTGATGATCAATCTTGAACGTTCAAGATAGCTTTGGGAGAAAGCTTGAATATGGGCTGTTGATCTTGTATCCATATAGGGTTTTGTGTGAGAGTGACTTATGCAGGGGTGGTCGGGTGGGGACCTTGGGTGAGAGTGAGGACAAAACGAGAGTGGGGTTGTGTTGGGGTGGGTGTGAATCAATGATATGGAGGATTAGGGTTAATAACCCTTTGATTTGTGCTTGTTCATAATTAGGGTTTATGAGGTGGGGAGGTGATAAACAGGTATGTTTAATCATGTTTTAGGTGTTTAGGTTTTAAATTTGTTGTTTACCTCCCAAAACAGATTAGTTAATAATCTGTTTATTTAAAATGTGGGTGGAAACGTGATGTGGAGGAGAGGATGGTGGTGATTGGTGGATGGGAGTGGGAGAGTGACGTGTCAGCTTAGGAGTGGAGGAGGGAAGTTTGGTGGTCTGGACAGAAGTGGCCCCTGAAGTCCCAATTTGTTTCCATTTCAAGATTTAACAGCCCAAACTTCTTTTCTTTGTTAATAACTTTCAACAAATTGCCATTTTTGGCACATGTATTTCCAAAACTTTTATATCAAGGATCTTAAATGCAAATATTGCATTCTTCAAGGGCTAGATGTGTTAAGTCCTCAAACTTTAGGGACCCTACTCATATTTATGAATATTTGAGGGGTATAAAGTGTCAATCTTCAAAAGTTGAGGGACCAAACTTGTATAATCTTCAAACTTCAAGGGCAATTTTGTAAATTCCATACTTGGGCCCGGTTCTTTGTGTGACTTCGTTTCCCGTGTTCGTTTTTGCTTCATTCTTGTAATCATTTGGTGAATTCACGATATTCGTACCTGAAATACACAATGAACAAACACAAGCATATTTTGGGGTATTTTGATGATATTTTAAGCGTTTTAAGCCCGATTTGGACGATGAGACTATGTATAATTACAGTCTCATCACTCCCCCATACTAAACCATTGCCGTGCCCTCACGCAATGCTAGAATTAAGTATCCTAGCACTTCCAAAATTCATTTTATGATGACATTTATTGATGACATAAACTTAAATAAACTACTACACGCGTTTTAGACATAATGTATTGCTTTCATCACGAGAAAGTGACTTTTAGGGTCAAAGAATAAGAACACGTGAATGCTTCGTTAGAAATAATTTCGTCGTCCTCGATTTTCACCCAATTCCATGCTAAGCGTGTAACGAGATCATTGTTATTATAAGTTAGCAACACGATCATATCTAATGAGTGTTAATTACGAACCTAAACTCCCTTATTCCTACTTGGTATCTCTTATATTTTATTTTGTCTTAATGATCACGAGGATACATCATTGACTTATGCGTGAATAGAGATTAGGTCTAAAAATAGAGTCTTAACGGTGTAGCCAAAATCATTAAATTAATAATTCATCCTAATAGACAACGATGTCAAAAAATTAAGTCAACAAGAAGGATCGATAAACACGATTTTATAACGGTTTTGAACATGAGACTTATTACCAAGACTTTTATACGCCCCCTAACGGAAGGGCCTTATTATCTTTGGTTTACCTCCATCTTTTATTCAACTTCGCCATGAAGCTTTTATTATGACTTCGGTCTTGCCTTGCCTTTTATTATCCGCATCATCGGTGGTTTTATTAGCCAAAGATGTATATCCTCACGCTAAAGCGAATTTTGGATCTTTAAAGCTTCAAAGATTAAGGCTTGATTCACTTTCAATTTGGGAATAGATTTTTCGGCCTTGTGAGCTTCAAATTTTTGCTTAATTTAGGTGAGCACTTGAAATCTTATTATTAGGTGAAGCTTTCGATTATTCGGGTGCCAATACTTCAAAACCGTGAGGCTGGCGATACCTTAATGTTTTCCCAATTTAATTACATGGAAGCTACTAAAACAAATTAGAAACCAACAATAGTGACTAAACCGCCAAATCAATATTTATTAACAATTTATTATCAAAAGCGTGGGGTGAATAAGCTAATAATTACTACACATGAGATCGTGGCGATTACGAGACTTATAAATAACTCTATCATTTCTCGTCCTCATTTAAAAGACTTAGCCTAAAAAGTTAAGGGATCGAAGCTAAGTGCTCAACACGCACGGTCGAGTAAAAAATTACTCTTATTCTCACCATCGGAAAACCTACATTCGTGTCTTAAACACTTATGAAAAACAAGAAAATTTTAAAATTTGGCCATTTTTAGCCTTATTTTGCAATAAAACGATAAGAAAAGATGAATATTGGATTGCGTGGTGACGTAAGCAAGGTGAAGTATCTACTCACCCCCATACTAAAACTAAACATTGTCCTCAATGTTTCGAGTCTAGGGGTGAAAACACCCCCATACTAGAGACGAAGTCGAATGCTTAATCTCAAGCATGGAAAGGGTAAAACGAATAACCTAAAAGCCGTTTATGAATTATGCTAATAAGATAAACGTTAGAACATAAAAGGATATCATCGGATATCGGAATCTCCAAAGGCAACGATCGAAGCTCGAGTGCTACGTAAAACGAACACGAGAGGCTTCAATGATGACGATGAACCTAATAAATCACAATCACAAACAACCACGGAACAAAAGTAGGAATAGCACAAGTCCCCTCGTTACGTTAACTAAGAAAGCGATAATATTTACAAGAATAAGCATGAGAATCCCCCACGAGGCACCTTGTTTTTGATAACCGAGTCAAAAGCTCGACTCGAATCCCCATAAATGTGATCATTTAGGGATAATCATGGTATGGTCATTTTTGGTGGGGCTTACATGATAAACAAGGCCCAAAAGCAACCGGTACTAAGGACTAAGTCCTTTCATGATGCAAAATACCGGGGTCGAAGATGGCGTCCTCGTTTTCGGATGAAAGACGAAACAACGCCACTCCAACATGAACTAGAACCCCAAAGGGGTAGAAGAAAATAGATAAGAAGTAGAAAGGTGGGGCAATGGGTAAGTCAAACATATGAGCTACTCGAGGTAGACTCACACCAAGCAAACGAAAAGATTTTCCATTTATTGCATCGGTGGAAGACCGAGATTTCCCTTTACAAGCAATTCCAGGATCATAAATCTCGTCCTCGGTGGAGAAATAGGAGGGAACATTTGGGGCTTCCCCCACACTAAAACCACACCAACCGTCGTCAAAAGGAGTAGACGAGGTGGTAGCACTCATAAAACGATGTGATGACGGAGTTAAACATGTAGAAAAATCTTTTAAAACATTTTTAAAATCTTTTCCTTTTTCATCGTTCAAAAACTCTTTATGAAAACCCGATTGAATAATGTCGAAAATATTTGGCGTGTCAAATTCAAAATTAGTCGCGCTAAAAATCCTCACATTTAAGTCTTTGGTGGGAGGGGGTGGCGGATTATATAAGTTCTCAAAACGTTTGTCAATAAAGAACACCGCCCCCTCGGGGTCAACATACTCGTCATCCTCATGAACGTCGATCTCATCGATTTCTTCATCAAAGATAGGCTTGTCAAACCAAGTTTTGTCATTCCCCTCCTTGATTATCTTAGAAACTCTCTCGAAAAGATCACGATCAAGCACGAAACCATCATTCTTTTGTGGGGATTGTTGATAAGTTAAATCCTCACGAATGTGG
The DNA here is from genome assembly GCA_025667525.1 of Glebionis coronaria. Classification (NCBI taxonomy): domain Eukaryota; kingdom Viridiplantae; phylum Streptophyta; class Magnoliopsida; order Asterales; family Asteraceae; genus Glebionis; species Glebionis coronaria. The sequence continues at coordinate 631,015 of JANFOE010000499.1, read as the reverse complement.
TAAACGTAATTCTCATTTGAGGAGTGTTGATTAGGTAACTCCTCGAGAATTGGATTTTTAGTGGTCACATGAGTTGGTTCGTCATCGAAAATAAGACGTTCCAACTCATTAAGTTCATCCTCGATTTTGGAAAGATCGACCTCACTTGTAGGTGGAAGTGAAGGCATAAGAGCTAGCTCTCGTTCAATGATTTCCTCAATCTCGGGATCAAACTCGTAATCATCGTACTTCACATGTTTCTTCTTAGGAGAATCAAAAATTGCATGTGGATTTCGAAGTACGTGATCAATCTCGGCAAAATCGCCATCGTCATCGTCAAAGAAAGAGTCGACGTGAGCACTCACAACCATGGTCTTACAAGTCGAATGACTATGCTTAGGTGACTTTTCTAAGACGAGAGGATCGATGTCGATAAACCCTTTAGCCTCAACGGGTGTTGGGCTAGGCAAAGGAGGCACTTCGATGGAGTTAGAAGTTGAAGCCTCAAAGACGTGGTCCTTCGAAGGTGGTGAAGACGAGCCCATTTTGGTCATTGTCGTGATGGCACTAACGTCGCCCTTCGGAATTGGTGTTTCACTTGTTTCGCTAAAAACATCCCAAAGTGAGTTTTCATCCATAAATTTACACATACCCTTTTGAATTAGGTACACGTACTCTTTATCATTAAAATCATCATCTTTAAAACCGTTTTTCTTAATTCTTTCAAAACATGCATTAAGCCTCATTCTTTCCGCTAAAGTGAACATTTTGAAATCATTAGGATTTGAATCATTAGGTTTTGAAACCTCGGTTTTTTCATGATCATTAAAAACTTGGGATTTTCTAGCGAAAAAGTCCATTTTGTCATCCCCATATCTCATAGTAAGTCTCCCCTCGTGAACGTCGATTACGGTTCGAGCCGTCGATAAGAATGGTCGGCCTAAAATAATGGGACATTTAGGGTCATACTCGTAATCGGATATAACAAAATTCGTGGGAAAAACAAACTTTCCAACCTTGACATAGACATCCTCGGCTATTCCAATTGGTATAAGTGGAGTACAATTTGCAAGCTCGATTGTCATGTTCGTGGGGGTAAGTGAAGGCAATCTCATCAATTTCCAAAGAGAATGAGGCATGAGATTGATGCTAGCACCTAAATCGGCAAGGGCTAGACATCCCTCAATCTCGGAAAAATCACAAGGTAGTAGAAATTGGCCCGGATCCTCTTCCTTTCTCGGCATACGCCTTTTGGGTTTTTTAAGAAGGATCGATGCACAAGTTTCTTCAAGGGTTACTTTGGTAAGGTCGATAAAACTCTCTTTTTGAACCGTGGATGGAATTCGAGGTACACGAGGGTGTGCACTCTTTTCCTTGGTCGCCACGTTCACCCCATCGACTTTAGAACAATAAGACGTCTTAGAAGTCAAGGGTTGAGAAAAAGGAACAAATCGAAATCCTTCAAGGTTAGGGGTAATCACACGACCTTTCTCACGAGACGAGGCGGCTTTACATTGTTCTTTCGGATTTGCAACGGTGTCACTAGGTAACGAACTCGATGACGCACCTGAGGACTTGTTCATAATGGACGGAAACATCTTTTTAATGTCAATTTGTCCTTGCTCAATCTTCGTGTTTTGCAATTTCAAAGTATTAGTAAAGTCATTTTTCAAAGTACCAATTTCTCCCTCTAATCGTCTCATTTTAGCCTCATTCGTTTTCATGTAATTTTGAAAATCGTTTGACGAACTATTTTGATTTGAATTAAAGTTCCCTTGGTTTTGATTACTTCTTTGAAAATTGTTTTGATTCCCACTTGAAAAATTGTTTCCTTGATTGTTGTTGTTTGAAAAATTCGAGTTTTGATTATTATCTCGATTTTGCCAATTCAAATTACGACCTTGATTATAACCTTGGTTTTGATTCGTAAAATTTCCTTGTTGATTGTTTCCTTGAAAATTGTTTCGGTTTTGATTAAAATTGTTGCCTTGGTTATAATTGCCTTGTTGTGATGGACCCGCGTTATTTTGATTTTGAAAATTGTTGTTTCCATTTAACGCACTCACATTCGACGTTTTGCCATCCGTAGCCGCACACTCGTAATAATTATGAGGTCCACCACAAAACGTACACGAAACCTCAACCGCTTTCACCGTAGCGGGAGCGTCTTTCTTTTGCATTTCGACGAGAAAAGACGTAAACACATTCGTCAACTTATCGACTTTCGCATCAACCCTCTCAATGTCGCGATTAGAACTACTAACATTGGCGACATTGGCAACACTCGGTGCGTTGCGGAGTTGGTAAACCTTGGATCGGTTTTCGATAATTATCAATGCATCTTTCGGAGTTTTACACAAAAAGTTGCCACCGGCGGCGGAATTCAACGAATCTTGTTCTTGAAAATTAAGACCGTTGTAAAACGTATCGATTTGGTGCAACTCGGAAAAACCATGGTGAGGACATTGCCTAAGCAATTCCTTAAAACGATCCCACGCGTATCTAAAAGATCCATTCGGTTTTTGCTCAAATTTCGTAATTTCATTTTTGAAAAACGTTGTCTTAGACGGTGGGAAAAAATAATTAACCAACTTGGAGACGAGATCCTTCCACGTAGTTATGGAATTAGGTGGCTCTTTCTCGTACCAATCCTTGGCGGCACCATCGAGCGAGTACGGAAAAAGCATAAGCTTGACGACATCGGTGTCGACGTTCTTAAACTTACTCGTGGCCAAAAGACGATCAAAATTCCGAATATGGTCGTGAGGATTATCGGCTTCATGACCTCGAAACTTCGTAGCTTGGATTAACGAAAGCATTCCGCTCTTAATCTCAAAATTCCCCAAACGATAGCGGGAATTACGATCGCGTCTCCATAACCCTCGGTGGGCGCTTGGAGCAATTCCATCATCGAACGATTGTCGGCCATCTCCTCTACGGTTTCTTCAACAACGATATTAGGAACGTCGGTTTCTAATTCACGTCTACGTCGTCGATTCCTTCGATTACGATTGCGTCGATTCGAAGCGTCGCTAGAATTAGAATAATCCTTCGATCGAGTGCGCATGCACTAAGCGTAGAATGGGTGGTAGCAAAGAAGATTCTTTTTGCGGCTTTTCGATTTTTCAATTTTTTTGGTTTTTGATTGTTTTTTAATTTTTTTGGATTTTGGTGTATTACGTAGACACAAATCTACAAATCTCCCCTCGAATCGATCTTCTCGATTAAAGGAGCCTCAAGGAATGAAAACGATCACGTGGAGTGAACGCTTTCGATGACTTTAGAACGTTGGTGGAACACCAAAACGTTCAAGAGGGTTTAATCTTGAAAACAAGCAAATATAGTATACGTAGATAATACTTGGGCGGAAAACCCTCGATTGGCCTTCTTTCTCAAAACACGCACAAGCAAGCGGGGGAAACGAGGCGGCGCTAAGCACTTAAGAGCCTTTTCCCTTAGGTCGTGAAATACAACCGCCTTATACCCACCTTATAGTTTGTGTTAATTGAAATTAAGCCTCACGAAAGTATTTATCTATTTTGCCTTTAAACTTTTGCTTTGGATTCGAATACAATGATCGAGTGATGAAATCCTGAATCAAGGTTGCGTTTTCACGCTTTTGGAGTACTTGTATATTTATTGTTCTACGTAAGTACAATATAGTAATATATTCACAAGAAAAACGAAAACGATAATGGGATATCTACAATATTGTAAAGATTGTTGTTTGTTTAATTTAGGAAAATTAAACACGAATTAATTGGATACTATAATATATTAAGGAAAAATAACAAAAATGAGTATGTACGATATTCACGCTTTCCAAAAATTGAAAAGCGAAAACGCACTACTCACACAAACACGATAATAATAACGGCACACTAAAAACACCTCCCCGGCAGCGGCGCCAAAAATTGATGTAGGTTTTTCGTACACGTTTTAGGAAAAACGCGTACGAGTGGCAAGTAATAAGTTATACGCTTTAGGAAAAACGTAAAACCGAATAAATACGGGTTCGTTCTCGAAGGAGGTGTGTGGATTATTGTGCCAATTATATAAAATCAAGTTTGGATTAGTGACGTTTTTGGTTGAGAAGAGAAAAAGTAAAGACGAGCTACGATTACGATTAAACTACGACGTTGACGTAAAACGATGACGTAATTACGTAAAACGCGAATAAATTAAAAAAAACCTAAAAATTAATTAAAAGATTAAACTAAGTCCAAAATAATATAAATAAGATTAAAAATCCAACAAATATATTTTAAAACCTTTTATTAATTAAATATTCAATTTTTAATGCTAATTAAAGCCCTAAAATTAAATATAATTAACAAAATGTCTAAAATATTATTTTATTGAACTAATAACTCACTTATATTATTTAAAGACTAAAAAGTATTTTTCCTAAATTTTTAAAACTATTTTTCTATTTTTAAAGGCTAAAAACTATTTTTAAACTAAAATAATCATAAAAAATAATAAATAATGCTAAAAATGATTTGACAATTTAAAAAATCCTAAACTATGCTTATGAACAGTAAAAAATGAAAAAGTTTAAAAAATATAAAATTTTTCACTAAAAGACAAAAACAGTTTATAATTAAACCCTAATTAAGCTAAATTAATTATAAAAAATAATTAAAAAGTGAACAGTAAAAACTTGTTAAACTAAAAATCTTAAATTATTTTTCTAAGTCTAAGAAAAATTTTAAAACTGAAAAATATTAATTTTTACCACTAAAAGACAAAAAATAGAAATTAAAAAGTAATTAAAAATAGCAATTAAATCTAAATAATACTAAATGAACAGTAACAGAAAAATAAAAAATAAAATAAGAAAAATATTGAAACTGATTTCAAGGTCTAAAACCTAAATTCACCCACTAAAGACAAAAATCTAAGTTTCTGATAGTGACATGTGGATTCCTTTTTGTCTGCTTGTATAGCAGTGGGAACCAATACACTAGCAGTGGTAACTTTGTTCCCACTGCTAATACAAAAAAAAAACAGTCTTGGCACATTTAAGCTTGATATTGTGATTCACTTGGTTTTGTGGAGAATGATTGGCACCCCCACAACTAGTTGGGTTGTGGGGAGTCACAAAAAAATGTAAAAACAACAAGTATAGCACAAAAATCACACGAAATTGCTCAAGAATGTTCCTGATTAGGCTATGTATGGGGTCTGTGAACAGTGCTGGTTTTCTATATGCACAAAAACGAACTTTGGGTGTTTAGAACTTGCTCAAATCATCACCAAACAATTATAAACCAGCTACACCCCCTGACTAGACCTATAATCTAGCAATTGACAAATTTATAATGTAAACTTATACTAAACCATGCTTAAAAAGGGACTTTCTGATTTAGCTAGTGAATACCAAATTAAAACATGCAATTTGCTTCCAAATCCTATCTAAACCAAAGACAAGTAAATACTTAACCTATCTTGACCTAAAGGAGTGTGTTAAACAAGTTTAATAACCAAAAGGTGTTACCAAATCTCATTTAAAGTACAAATCCAAACACCCCCTTAGTTTCTGAAAAGGAAAACTTTCAAACCAAAACCTTGTCAAATCAAACCAAACCAAATACAAACTAATTGAGCATGCATAATATCACTAAGAGTTAACATGTAAGCATGAATAATACCAATAAGCATGTAAAAACGGATAATCACCAAAAATTCCACAAAACTTCACATTCACGCATCAAACTTATAAAATCCAAGGAAGGTTCAAGCCTAACCTAGCTGATGCCTTTTCCTTGTGGTTTTAGGAGCTTGTGAGCTTATGGACAGTAGAGAGTGCCTGTTGTTGGAGTCCAAGAAGGACCCAAGGCATAAAATGTCTTCAAAACCAAAAGAAATGAAATGAAAGGAAATGGATGATTGTTACTCTTTCACACCTGCACAAACAACATACAAGGAAATGGTAACCTGATACAAGGGCTAGTAAGCTATAAAGCAAGCTTATTACTTAAGCTGCTTATAGCTTATAGCTTATAGCTTAAAGAAAATAAAAAAAACTTGAAACTGAATTTTCTTGAAGAATATAATAACCAACACTCCTGATTACACTCAAACATAGGTTTCCACTATCACTTCCACCTTGTTTGAGTGAACCAAAGCTAAAAATAATTTTTTTCAAACCCTAAGAACTTATAAAACAGAAAAACGTTTTTTGGAGAAATCCTTTTTTTAATTTCATAAAAACTGAACTCTTGTAAAACTTAGACTAAAGTGCATAAACTTAAGTTTAAACTAAAGAAAAACAGTAAAAGATGAAACTCAATCTTTGCAACAAACTTGGATTTTCATTTTCATTAATAATCGAAATTTTTACAAAAATTGGAACAAGGGCTGCCACAAGTTGGAGCTCCTTTAAATACTACCTAGAAGACTATTCTAGAACTAGGAATTTAATATTTACAAGTCCTAACCCTAATAGCTCAATTCCAGAAATGCCCTTTGGTCTTGATTTTTGAAGTTGGTCAAATGGCAACATGTGATGTGCCAGGCTGTTGATGATCTATCTTGAACGTTCAAGATAGCTTTGGGAGCAAGCTTGAATATGGGCTGTTGATCTTGTCTCCATATAGGGTTTTGTGTGAGAGTGACTTATGCAGGGGTGGTCGGGTGGGGACCTTGGGTGAGAGTGAGGACAAAACGAGAGTGGGGTTGTGTTGGGGTGGGTGTGAATTAATGATCTGGAGGATTAGGGTTAATAACCCTTTGATTTGTGCTTGTTCATAATTAGGGTTTATGAGGTGGGGAGGTAATAAACAGGTATGTTTAGTCATGTTTTAGGTGTTTAGGTTTTAAATTTGTTGTTTACCTCCCAAAACAGATTAGTTAATAATCTGTTTATTTAAAATGTGGGTGGAAACGTGATGTGGAGGAGAGGATGGTGGTGATTGGTGGATGGGAGTGGGAGAGTGACGTGTCGACTTAGGAGTGGAGGAAGGAAGTTTGGTGGTCTGGACAGAAGTGGCCCCTGAAGTCCCAAATTGTTTCCATTTCAAGATTTAACAGCCCAAACTTCTTTTCTTTGTTAATAACTTTCAACAAATTGCCATTTTTGGCACATGCATTTCCAAAAGTTTTATATCAAGGATCTTAAATGCAAATATTGCATTCTTCAAGGGCTAGATGTGTAAAGTCTTCAAACTTTAGGGACCCTACTCATATTTATGAATATTTGAGGGGTATAAAGTGTCAATCTTCAAAAGTTGAGGGACCAAACTTGTATAATCTTCAAACTTCAAGGGCAATTTTGTAAATTCCATACTTGGGCCCGGTTCTTTGTGTGACTTCGTTTCCCGTGTTCGTTTTTGCTTCATTCTTGTAATCATTTGGTGAATTCACGATATCCGTACCTGAAATACACAATGAACAAACACAGGCGTATTTTAGGGTATTTTGATGATATTTTAAGCGTTTTAAGCCCGATTTGGACGATGAGACTATGTATAATTACAGTCTCATCACTCACCATGCCGAAAAATGGTTTGATCGTCTTCCCAAAAACTCAATTCAAACATGGAATGATATGACTCAAAAAATTTTGTCGCGCTACTTTCCACCATCCATGGTCACTAGTCTTCGCAACCAAATCAGTGGATTCACTCAAGAACCTGATGAGTCGCTTTTCGATGCTTGGGAACGCTATAATGTCTTGATCGACCGTTGTCCAAACCATAACATGCTCCCCGTTACTTTGATTGATACTTTCTGTAATGGTTTAGCTTTTCGTGATCGTGATACGATTAATACTGCCGCCGGTGGTAGATTCATGAAGAGAAGACCTGAGGAGTGTAGAGAGCTGATAGAGAACATGACCACTCACCACAAAAATTGGGATTCATCTGCATCTTCAAGGAATAACCAGAGGGCTAATGTTTCTTCTACATCATCCAACTCAAAGCTAACCGAACTTACTCGCCAAGTAGCTAAGATGAACAAAAACTTCTTAACCATGGCTACAAAACAATTTCAACAAGCTAAAGCTGTAGCAACTTCTTGTGAGATTTGCGGGGGTTCCCATTCATACACTGATTTTCCTTCTATTCTTGACAATCCGGAAAATGTGTATGCCGCTAACGGTAACTTTTCTACGGGAGGCTATCAAGCACGTCCTCAAGGAGACCGTAACTTGCTAAGTTATCGTTCCAACAACTTTCTATCTCCACCCGGTTTTTCTCCTTAAAACCAAAACCAAAAGAATTTCAACCGCAACAATCAAAGCCAACCTCGAGCTACCAATCAATATCAATCCCAAAGAAACCCATATCCACCTCAAGGAAATAATCAAGCTTACCATGCCCCACCTCTCAATCAACCCACGACATTGAACCAAGACCTCGAAACTTACATGAGGACCAATAGAGAGATGGTGACGAATCTTCAAAGCCAATTCATTAACTTGAAGGGTGACATGGCAAAACAAGGAAACGATATTCGAGCCGAGCTAAGGAAGGACATGGCAAAACAAGGGAATGATCTTCGAGCCGATATGAGAAACTCTATGAGCAATCAAACGAATAACTTAAGGGATATGATGGCTAGTTTTTTCCCAAGTAATCAAGCCTCTGGTTCGGGTTCTCTTCCGAGTAACATCGTTGCAAATCCAAGAGGGGAGATGAAAGCAATCACCACGCGAAGTGGAAAAGGTTTAAAGGAACCCGAGATTCCTACACCTACACCGGTGATTGTGACCAAGGAAAATGAGTCCCCTTCTCCAATTCATCCACCTTCTACTTCCACCCCTCCACCACCCAAGGATGTGAGTGAGAATTCCATTCCAAAGCCTTCATCTCAACCCAATATACCTTATCCCTCAAGGTTGAGGAAAGAGAAGTTGAAGAACAAGGATGATATTCAGGTTTCTAACTTTCTTAAAATGTTTAAACAACTGAATTACAACATCTCCTTTGCTGAGGCTCTCGCTCACATGATGAAATATGCTAAAATGTTTAAAGATCTTCTCAGTGATAAGTAGAAACTTCTTGATATCGCTCAGACCCAACTTAACGAGAATTGCTCCGCAGTGCTCTTAAGGAAATTACCAACCAAACTTGGTGATCCGGGTCATTTTCTCATTCCTTACAATTTCCCTGGGGTAGAGAATTGTATGGCCCTAGCCGATCTAGGTGCTAGTATAAACTTAATGCCATTAAGTGTTTGGAAACAATTATCTCTACCCGAGCTAGTCTTCACACGAATGACATTGGAATAAGCTAACCGTACGGTTGCTTATCAAGTGGGGATAGCCGAAGATGTCTTCATCGGTGTCGACAAATTCACCTTTCCGGCGGATTTTGTTGTCGTTGACTACGAGATGGACCCCCGTGTTCCATTAATCGTTGGACGTCCATTCTTGAGGACCGGTCGCACTCTCATTGATGTAGCCGCGGGCGAATTAATCATGAGAGTTGGTGACGATAAAATCGTCTTCAACATGCGTAAACTTTCTAAGCAGCCTTCTAAAAACGAGAGCGTTAATTTCATTGACGTTCTTGATGAGGCCTGTGAAGAGCATTTCAAAGACGCTTGTAAAAGTGGTTCTTCTTCTCTACCCATTGTTGAGACCGTTGCCTCTATTGCTCCCTCACTGACTCCATTTGGAGAAAGTGATTTCCTTTTGAAAGATTTTGAAGCAACTTTAGGGGATGTGGATTTAAAATATGACGATTCTCCCTACAATTGGGATGAAGACATTCGTACCATTGAGAAACTTCTCAATGAGGACCCTATTTCTCCACCATCTCCTAACGATATCTCTATCGATGATCCGAATTTGAATACACCTTCCATCGAAAATCCTCCGGATTTAGAGTTTAAGGATCTACCGTCTTATCTCGAGTACGTTTTACTTGAAGACATAAGAAGTTACCCGTCATCATCGCTAAGGATTTGAAAGAAGACAAAAAATCTCGACTTATTGACGTGCTGCAAAATCATAAGAAAGCGATTGCTTGGAAAATCTCCGATATTCGTGGAATTGATCCTCACTTTTTGTAACACTCTCATTTTTCGTATCGGTACAGCGGAAGGGTCTTTCAGAGTGTTACGGGATAGCACAATAACTCCAATCATAGACAACACATAAAAATGGTTGTACAAGGTTTAACAAACATTCATTCGATAAAAAGTTTCAAAAGTGTACAACAGGTCCCAAATTATACAGGTCATTAAGTTTACAAAACACAGATCGAATGAACATTTTTAATATTAAGTGTGGGCCATCAGAGTCGATCTCCATCCGGATTACCTTCAAGCACCTGAGATAGAAAACATGCAAAAATCATATCAGCGAATGCCGAGTGAATTCATAGAGTTTAATGAAAACCGTTATATAAAACAATCATTTACATTCATTTAAAATCAGAACACAAGTATAATATCGGAAGTAAGTCCACATATTGCTAGTCAGGCAATATATATATCAAGCATACATCTGAAACCGTCCATGAGACCGTAGTCTCTATATTACCATGATAGGTAATATATTCATCGTAATAGCGTCGTTATCTTTTATTATTTATGTCTTATATTGTATTAGGATTATTATTAGCCGCATGACATTGTTACCTTACTGTGAAAACAGCGGGCCGCGAACCCGACAAACAATTTGCCCATCTAAGTTAGCGTGTCGTCACAAAAATCACGCTATGGAATCTTCTCATACATAAATTCGCTTACCAATCAATGTGGTACGACGGGGATCAACCGTCAAGGCGCGAACTGGGGTGATCGTCCCCAAATAGTACTATCAAATGCATAAGCGTCTACCAAATCCCGGTAGTTCACAATTCATGCTAATGGGACTTTAAGTGACATAACCTAACTACTAATAATCCTATTAGTCTCGAATATAGGGTCATAGCATCATTCGGGTCCATATCATTAAGCATACAATCGGGACTACTTGTGTTCTATTTTTATAAAAATCTAGCATGTTATCTCCCTCGCGGGTTTACAAATCATTTTATAAAACATTTAAAAGAGTGCGAGGCTATGAACTCACGTTGTTAATGAAAGGCGGATTATCGGCTACGGGCGTGCTTCGGTCACGGAAACCTATATAAATAATAATCGGTCTTAGACTCGGTCCAATGACTTTTATCAAAATAACAATATACATATGATGAATTTGTACATATGATGATGATCAAGTGGGTTTATAAATCCTCATTTACTCATTTTAGGGTTTACGTTTTGGTAACGTCTTACTAGTTCACTAGTTTTATCGATTTTACCTATTTTAAGTCCATTAATTCTTTTATAAGTTCTTTTACTTGTTTTTACCCATTTTATACCTATATGATCAGTATATATATTTTTCATGTTGGGCCCAAATGGGTTAAGCCCAAATTGGTTAAGCCCAAATAATTCTTTTTACAAGTTTTTATCTTATTAAGTCCAATTATTAGTCTAATGTGTTTAGTTAGCTCGTAAATGTCCGTAATTCTTATAGTTCGGGTTTTATCGGTTTTTACTTGTATTAGTTACTTCTACATCAGTATATGTCTTTTATAAACTTTACATTAGACGGGTTTGGTCGTCTAAGTTTTATTTGGCGAAAAACGTTAATTTTACGGCGATAGCCGAAAAAGTCGTAAAAATCAAGTTTATAGTTTTTATTACTTATAAATATTATTTTTACCACCATTTATATAATTTACCCATTTAATTAACCTTTTATACATTTATATAAATAAGTTCTATAAGTTATTGGGTTTATATTTTACATTTTATAAATTATAATGTGAGTGCTTATATAATAATAATAAACATTATTTCCAAGATCTGATTTTTAACTTCATATTCACCATTTTTATCATATCTAGAGTTCTACAATGACTTAGAAGCTCATGTTTGGATGACAAATTCTTCATAATATGTGCTACATATAACTTAGTTATAGCTACTGCCCATTTTGAGTCTAAGTTGCCTTAACAGTCCCTACAAAACTGCTTATTGAGATTGTACCACCTAACTTGTTTTTATCATATCTCACTCATTATTTTGATTCCATTGCATGGCCAACTCTCACATGTGTATAACATCATCTACTTACTGTAAATGGATCAAACCATGCAATTTTATCAGTTCATCTTTTAGTTATCTACTGTTTTTATACAGCCAACTAATTAGTCATGATTTTAGCTTCATTTCTTATAGTTATCATCACTTTAAGCATATTTATCAACACTTGATCCCCACACAATATTTTTATCATCATATATACATCATATACATATAAAAAATGAAAGAAAATACATTTGTTCTTTACAAAATAATAAGAGAAAAATGTAGAGGATGATCTTCTTTACCAATCCAAGTGGATTTCTTGTTTTAGGAAGACAAGAACTTGATGAACACAACAAGTATCTCCAAGACCATCAAATATCAAGAACATAGGTTGGAAAATCAGCCCTAGGACACAAGCAAATCACCTCCAAAGTTGTTAATATGGCCACCAAATGATCAAGGCTTCAAGAGAACACCTTAATAGGACTAGTAAACATGTGGTTTATGGCTAGAAAAGATCAAATGGGATGTTTGTTAGCTTATTTGGGACGGCAAGGAGAGGAGAGTTGAGAGAGTTTTTGGTGTTGAATGCATGTAGGAAATGTGAGGAATGAAAACAAGTAGCTAGTTTGGACTAGTTAGTGGTAATGGTTAGCTTGATGTGTAAGCACAAGCTTACACTTGGTATGTGTTAGCTAACATGATGCCACCTTGATGGTGTGGTGTCATGTTGGCCGTCCCATTTTGCTAGTAGGGTGGGGCAAAGTGTTTTGTCCCATCTCACTAGTTTACGGGTATTTCTCGATTCTAGTTTTCTCGATTTACGTGCCCTCGGGTCGTTTTACGAAAAACGTTTTTATAAATTATGAATCACCGTCACAAAACGAATCCAATAAAAATTGTCTCATCAAAAACGGAGTTCAAAAACGTAAATACGTAATCCTAAGGTATCCGGTTTAGTCGTAAAAGACGCCAAATTATGCACGTAAGCCCAAATTTAAATCCGTAAATTGTGAGTTCGTCAACCAACATAAAAATAAGTTTCAAAATATTATACGAGAAAATATTTTACTACCTGAAAATGTTATATTTGTCACAGCTTTTCCTCCTAAAAGGGATCAACGTCCTCGTGATCCATTTCATTTGGATGTCCGTTTCTTATTGAAATCGAAGAGGTGCGGATATTTCTTCCACATTTCATCCTCTCGTTCCCAAGTATACTCCGGTCCATGCTTTGAATTCCATCGGATCTTGACAATAGGTATCCGACTTTGTTTCAGTTGCTTTACCTCACGGTCCATAACTTCTACGGGCTCTTCGATAAAATGCAACTTCCCATCTATTCGAACCTTACCTAACGGAATTTTCTCATCACTCACTGCTAGACATTTCTTCAGATTAGATACATGGAATGTGTTGTGAACACCATGAAGTTCTGGGGGTAACTCTAGTTTGTAAGCCACTGGACCTACTCAAGATAAAATCTTAAAGGGTCCAATATAACGGGGATTCAATTTTCCTCGTTTTCCAAATCTTATAACGCCTTTCCATGGCGATACTTTCAACATTACTCGGTCACCCACTTCAAACTCCATTGGCTTCCGCCGCACATCCGCGTAACTTTTCTGTCTACTACGGGCAGTCAACAACCTCTTCTTAATCTGAACTATCATCTCTGTAGTCTCCCGGATCAATTCCGGTCCCGTGAGCTTGGTATCCCCAACTTCACTCCACCATACAGGAGATCTACACTTCCTACCATACAAAGCTTCAAACGGTGCAGCCTTAATACTAGAATGGTAACTATTGTTATACGAAAACTCTGCTAACGACAGATATTTATCCCAATTCTTACCAAAGTCTAACACACAAGCTCTCAACATATCTTCCAGTGTTTGTATCGTCCTTTCACTCTGCCCATCAGTCTGGGGGTGATAAGCAGTGCTCATATCGAGATTCGTTCCCAAATATCTTTGGAGAGATTTCCAAAAATTCGATGCGAATCTAGGATCTCGATCTGAAATGATCGATACAGGCACTCCATGCTTGCATACAACATTATCAAGGTATATTCGAGTCAGCTTCTCTAGTGAGAACTGCTCCTTAACCGGAATGAAGTGTGCTGATTTGGTTAGTCTATCGACAATAACCCAAATCGAATTGTTTCCAGATGATGTTCTAAGAAGCTTGGTGATAAAGTCCATCGTAATTCGCTCCCACTTCCATTCAGGAATCTTTGGTTGTTGAAGTAGTCCTGATGGTTTTTGATGTTCGGCTTTAACTCTAGCACAAGTCAAGCATTGAAGAACATACATAGCTATGTCAGCTTTCATATTCGGCCACCAGTACAACTTCTTCAAATCATGGTACATCTTATCAGATCCCAGATGAATGGAATACTTAGATTTATGGGATTCTAACATAATCAAATCTCTTAAGCCTCCAAACTTAGGTATCCACATACGACCTCTTAAGCATCTTACTCCATCAGCTCTAACCTCTAAAGGATCTCCTTCTCCTCGGAACCCTTCATTAACAAAATTCTCCTTCTTACAAGCTTCTATTTGCGCATTTCTAATTTGCTCAGGCAAATTATTGTGCACGGTCAACACTAGAGAACGCACCCTGATAGGCTCTCTATCTTTCCTACTCAACACATCAGCAACAACATTGGCTTTTCCTGGGTGATATTTTATATCACAATCATAATCACTTAACAACTCTATCCATCTTCGTTGCCTCATGTTCAATTCCTTTTGATAGAGAATATACTGTAGGCTTTTGTGATCGGTGAATACCGTACACTTGGTGCCATACAGATAATGTCTCCACAACCTAAGAGCAAAGACCACAACTCCTAACTCAAGATCATGAGTAGCATAATTCTCCTCATTCTTCCTTAATTGCCTAGAAGCATAAGCTATCACTTTCTCTCTCTGCATCAAAACAACTCCATAACCTCTAAGAGATGCATCACAATACACTACAAAATCTTCACTCCCGTCGGGTAATGATAAGATTGGCGCACTACATAATTTTTGCTTCAATGTCTGAAATGCTCCATCTTCATCACTTCCCCAAACGAAAGGTTTATTCTTCTGAGTAAGCTTAGGCAAGGGTTTAGCTATCAAAGAAAATTCTTTAATGAATCGTCTATAATAGCCAGCCAATCCTAAGAACTGTCGCACTTCCGTTGGCGTTGTCGGTGCAGACCAATTCTTAATAGCTTCAACCTTTGCAGGATCAACATGAATTCCATCTCTGTTAATCACATGACCAAGAAATTGCACAGAATCTAACCAGAAATCACATTTCGAAAACTTAGCATACAACTTTTCATCCTTCAACAACTTCAAAACAATCCTCAAATGTTCTCTATGTTCATCTTCATTCTTAGAATAGATTAGAATATCGTCAATAAACACGATCACAAATTTATCCAAGTAGGGCTTGCACACTCGATTCATTAAATCCATGAAAACCGCAGGTGCGTTAGTTAACCCAAATGGCATTACTTGAAATTCATAGTGTCCATAACGAGTTCTAAATGCAGTTATAGGAATATCTTCTTCACGGACGCGAAGTTGCTGATATCCTGACCGCAAATCTATCTTAGAATACACACTAGATCCTTGCAGTTGATCAAACAAATCATCAATCCTAGGTAAAGGATATCGATTCTTAATTGTCAACTTATTCAGTTCCCTATAATCAATGCACATACGAAAAGATCCATCCTTCTTCTTAACGAACAAGACTGGAGCTCCCCAAGGCGACGAGCTCGGTCGAATAAAACCTTTATCAGACAACTCCTTAAGTTGCTCAGATAACTCCTTTAATTCAGAAGGGGCTAATCGGTAAGGCGCACGTGCCACCGGTGCAGCACCAGGAATTAAATCGATTCGAAACTCTACTTGCCTTATCGGTGGAAGTCCGGGTAAATCTTTAGGAAATACCTCAGGAAATTCACAAATAATAGGTACATCTTCCAATCGTTTCTCCCTAGACTCATTCCCGGTCACTTGAGCTAAGAATAACTCGCAACCGTTCCTGATGTACTTTTGGACTTTAATACATGAAACGATTTTCAAACGGGATTCACCTCGACTACCATCAATTACTAACGTTCTATTCCTAAGAGGAATCTTAACCTTCTTCTCTCCATATAAAATAGTAGCATTATTCAACGACAACCAATCCAAACCAATAATAATATCAAAACTACCTAATTCTATCAACATCAAATCAATCGGAAAGGAATGGTTCAAGAGATTTAGAGAGCATCCTTCTAATAGCTTATTAGTTTTCACTAATTTACCATCAGCCAATTCCACCTCGTAACTGGTACTTATCTCAACAGGTTCAATATCAATAAGGGCACTAAATTTAGCGGATACAAAGCTCCTATCGGCACCCGAATCGAATAAAGCAACAGCATAATGATTGTTGAGTAAAAACGTACCGGTAACGACATTCGGATCCTCTTTCTTCACCTCAATTGTTCCAAGTTGGTAGATACCACCCTGGGGGTTTCTTCCAGGTACAATCGCTTTCAACTTGGGGCATTCCGATTTCCTATGACCTTCTTCATTACAGTTGAAGCAAATGGTTCCCTTTTTACACCTTTCAACCTTGTGTCCAAGCTTTCCGCAATTTCGGCACTTCCAGCAGTCGCCAGCATGCCTCTTGTTGCCACACTTAGGACATCTATCATCGTTGCGCGGTGCATTGTTGGTAAGAGCATTTGCGTTCCCCTTTCTCTGGTTCTGACGGCGATTGAAATTCTTCCTATAATCACCTCTATCTACACGCTCACCGTCTCCCTTCCTTTTCTCACCAACACGGGCTTCATCTTCCTTATCCTGAATTATCTGTCCAATGAGTTGGTAAGCCATTCGAACAGCATCATCAATGGTTAGTGGTTTAGATGATGTCACGTCCCCCCGGATATTCCTGGTCAACCCTTTCACATATTGCTCAATTCGGATCTCTTCGGGTTCAACCAATCGAGAACATAGCAAGGCCAACTCATGGAATCGATTCGTGTAACTATCAATGTCCACACCTTTCATTCTCAGATGAATCAACTCTTGTTCTAACCTAATAATCACACTACGAGGACAAAACTCCAAAGTCATCCACTTCTTAATTTCGGCCCAAGGAGTAGCATTAGCAGCATCAAGACCCATGAAAGCAATTCTCCCGTTCCACCAAGTCAACGCACGACCTTTAAGAGTAGCTGATGAGATGGCATTTATACATGATCTCATCGTTCTTTTCGGGCTTTAAATGCACAAAAATGTCATAAAATACCATATATATATGCTTGTGTTTGTTTACTTGTGTATTTTAGGTATGGATATCGTGAAAAAGACAAAAGATCACAAGATACAAGGAAAAACGGACACGAGAAACGAAGCCGTACAAAGAACCGGGCCCTAATCATGGAATTCTCAACAAAATACCTTGAAGACTTGAAGACAAACAAGATTGATCCTCATTTATTGAAGAAATGACACTTAAAACCCTTGTATATTAATAATTACAAGTTTGGTCCCTTAAGTTTGTCAAAATTACACAAAAGGTCCTTTAACTTTGAAGAAATGGCAAGATTAGTCCCTCAACAATTTCAAATTGCCAATAATGGTCCCTCATGAAGATTAAGATACATTGAAGACCTTGGAAGATCAAAAATGTCCAAAATCAGCCCTTGCAATATTCAAAAGTGTCAAAAATAACCCTTGAAACACTTTTTGGAAAGTTTGTGCCAAAAATGACAAATTGTGAAACGTTGATACATGTAAAATGGGCGCTGATAGAAGTTTGCATCCAAGTGACAAAAGAGAGGAAGAAAAAGGACCAAAGCTGCCAAGTTTATAAGTTTAAACTAAACAAACACGCGCCAAACACAAAATCCCCACTAAAATCGGATCAAACGTGGCACTGTTCACACGTATGAACCCAGTTTTTACTTTTCACCAACAAGGGGGTTTTTACAATTACCTTTACCAAAACACAATTAACCCTTACACGAATCCATCCCATGATTAAACTCACATTCCCACTCACCCAAAGGACCCCACCATTCAAACCGTTTCACCCATCACATGAGTACTTGCCCTCCAAGCATAGCCACGTGTCAAGATCAACAGCTAAGAGCCTTTGCTTGATCACAAAGCTAAAATGAACGTGTAGGATCATTTTGGACAACTCAACAACAACAAACGTACTCAAGGACTTAGGGCATTTAGGGAATTTCACATCTAGGGTTTGTGAACAGTGTAGCCTTAGCATTTGCCTATATAAAGACTCCTCAACATGTGAGAGAGCTTTTGTTCCAGATCTTAGCTTTTAATCTTTGTAATTCCTTTTTATGAAAGAAAGTTTAAATTTCTTAAAATTCTGAGTTTTTAATCTGTTATTTATAAAAGTTTGGTGTTTGAGAAGCTAAAATCTGAGTTCCATTTACATGTTTGAAGGTTTTTGAGGCAAGGTTTTAAGTGATAAAACTTTTGCATTAAAAATCAGAAGTTGGCATATTATTTTGATCTCACTTTGTGGTTTGTTCATCTTAGCAGCATTGGAAGCTCGTACTTGTTTTGCTAGTACCTCAGCTCAAACAATCCAGGGCCTGGATGTAGGTCTTGGAGGTTTGTACCTTCTTCCCTTTTCATTTTCTCTTTAAGTTTCTGAATATTTGTGATTTTTGTGGATTTGTGATTGAATCTATGTTATTGTGGATGTTTATTGTTGATTTGGCTTGGTTTGATGTTTATGAGGTGTTATTGATCTGATTTGTGGGTTGAATCTTAATGATCCTTTGAAAATTTGTGAAAATACGTTTTAAAAGGGTGTTTGGGATTACTGCATAAGTTGGATTTGTGGTTTGTTAAGTGCTTGTGTGTTGTATGCAAGTATTGGTATCTGCTATTTGGGAGTATTTGTGCATCTGTTTGCAGGTTTTGTGGTATTAAACACATTGATTCATAAATTGGCTCTAAAATCTTCATAACTTGGTAAAATTGGCTAGGATTTTGAGGACACCTAGATCTAAGCATAGGTTAAGGGTAACAAGTGCTAAATCATAGCTAATCACACCAGGGTAGAGGGATTTGAGACTTGAAATTGGATCAAGTGTCAAGTATATCAGCAAACTTGTTTCTGCATATGTTCTTTGTTCATCAGTAACTTTTTATGCTTTGATCTTGTTATTTACTTTGATTCAGAGTTTGATTCTTGTTGCATTGTTATTTCTAGCATTAGGATTGTTGTATTGCTGCTTGGTTCTTATTTGTTTGCTGCTTGTGAGGATATTTGGGAATTTGGATTGCTTTGTTCATAGCTTATAAGCTCACTGGCTTATTGGCTTATTTGTGCCAAAACACATTAAGTTTACCCAACTGGTAAGCTTTGATTCACAAGGTTTGCACTCAAACCTTGACCAGCAGGGTGAAAAACTAGTCCTCGCACTTCATTAAGTCTGTCAGCGCCTACTTTGTTCCTGTCAGCGTTTGATTTCAACCTGTCAGCGTTTGATTATAACTTATCAGCGTTTGACTTTTTGGGCCCAAAAGCCCATTTAGGTTGACTGTTTTTGGATTTGGCCCATTTGAGGGCCCATTAGGGGTATTTTGGTAATTTCACTTTCATTTTCTGATTATTTAGGTTAAAATAAACTAGTTTGCAAGTTTTTAGAATTTTTATAATTTTTGGATTTTTAATATTATTTTATTATTATTTTATTATTATTTTTAAAATTTCACATTTTCCAACTTTTTACATTTTTCTTAGGTTAAATACATTAAAATAGGAATTTAGCAACTTTTAGAATAATTTTATCACTTATAGATTAATTTTTATAATTATTTTAAGTTTTAATATTTTTAATTCATTTTAAATAGTTTTTGTTAGTTTTAAAATTTCTAAAAATAGTTTTTAATCATTTTAGGTCATTTTAGAGGTTTATCAATTGAAAAATCTTTATTTGGGCTTTTTGATAATTTATTTGATTTTTAGGGCTTTAATTAGCATTTAAAAATTGAATATTTAATTATTTAAAAGGTTTGAAAAAGTTTTGATAATTGGTAAACTCTTAGTTTATTATTTTTGATTTTTGGTGAATTTTTGGTAATTTTTAGAATTTATTTTATTTTTGGTGATTTTTTAGGTTCTACGTTTTAACTTTCTAATAGTGATTTTTAGTTAATTTTTATTTTTACGACTTCGTCATTTTCTCTTCTAATCCCCTTCTAAACCAATCATTAATCACAAACATTTGGCAAGTTTTTCACACACATATACCTCCTTGGGAAACGAACTTACACACCATTAAGGGTCATTAGTGTTGATTTTTCCTAAAGTCATCACTCGATACTTACCGCTCCTTTACGCTCTTTTCTTTTCCTAAACAAAGAGGTGTAAAAACTCTACATCAACTTTGGCGCCGCTGCCGGGGAGGTGTGTCGTGATTAATTTGCATTGTTGTTTTTAATATTAACCAAATAGTATTTGTATTAGTAGAACTCTACTAATACGTATTATCGGTTTTCTTGGTTTTTCTTGTACAAATATTATTAATATATTGTATTAAGTATCACAATAAATTTACAATATCTCCAAAAGTGTGAAAACACAACCTTAATTGGGATTTGATCTCCTAATTATTGTATTCGAATCTCAAACAAAAAGAAAAAGGCAAAAATAGATAAACACTTTCGTGAAGCTCGATTTTGAAAAATACAAACTATAAGGTGGGTATAAGGCGGGTATTATAAAATATACCCTAAGGAAAATGGCTCTTAAGTGCTTCGCGCCGCCTCGTTTCCCCGCTTGCTTGTGAGTATTTTTAGATTGAAGGCTAATCGAGGGTTTTGCCGCCCAAAGTATTATTACGTATACTATATTTGCTTGGTTTTCTTTGTGATTAAACCCTCTTGAACAATTTGGTTTTCACCAAAGTTCTAAAGTCATTAGAAGACGTTCACTCCACGTGATCGTTTTCATTCCTTTGAGGCTTCTTTAATCAAGAGTTTGATTCGAGGAGAGATTTTGTAGATTGTTGTCTACGAAGATACACCAAAATCCAAAAAAATTAAATATCATCAAAAACACAAAAAAATTGAAAATTCACAAAACACCCAAAAAAGAATCTTCTTTGCTCACCTCCCATTCTTCGTGAAGTTTATGATCACTCGTAATCAAGCAAAACGAGCTCGTAAACGACTTCAAAAGCAAGCCAATCAAGAGACGTTGACTGTTAAAGAACCTCCAATTGTTGAACCTATTGTAGAACAAGAAGTCGTCATGGCTAATCGTACTATGATGGAGTTGCTACAAGCACCCACCGAGGGTTTTGGAGAGGCTATTGTGATTCCCGCCATCCTTGCGGAGAATTTCGAAATTAAGACGGGTTTAATGTCGATGTTGCAAGCAAATAAGTTTAGAGGTCACGAGAAAGACAACCCGCATTACCACATTAGGAATTTCAACCGTCTCACCGCTACTAGCAAATTTAAGGATGTTCCACATGACGCCATTAAGATGATGTTGTTTCCATACTCGTTGGATGGACCCGCTAAAATTTGGCTCGAGAAAGAACCGCCAAATTCGATTTTGACATGGAAGGATCTCGTTTCAAAGTTTGTGAACCAATTTTTTCCGCCCTCTAAGACTACTCATTTGAAAAATGAGATTTCTAAATTTTCACAAGAATCAAATGAAAGTTTTTCTACGGCTTGGAATAGGTTTAAGGAGATGTTACACGAATGTCCTCATCACGGTTTTTCCGATTTGCACCAAATCGACACGTTTTACAATGGACTTAACGATCATGAAAGAGATTATTTGAATGCCGCCGCGGGTGGTAATTTTTTGTGTAAAACGGTTGAAGAAGCTTTGGTCATAATCGAGAATAGGTCTAAGGTTTATAGCCCTCGTCACACACCGAGTGTTTCCAAAAGGGGCTCATCATCGTCTCAAAGTATCAATGCATTACATGATGAGGCAAATGAAGAAAACCGATTTTTCGATAGATTTGCTAACCTTATGTCCCATTGGAAGGCTCAAGAAGCTTCCAACACCGCTTCGGTTAAAGCGGTTTCTAAAAGTTGTTTGTCGTGTGGGGGAGCTCATGATCTTTCCGAGTGCATTACCGCGGATGGTAACACTCCGAATGCTTTTGTAGCCACGGGAACTTATAACCAAATCGGTCAAGGTTCACGTTCAAATCAAGCTCCACCAAATCAAAATGCTAATAATTATCGCAACAACAACCAAGGTGGAAATTACCAAGGAAATCAAAGTAATTATAACAAAGGTAATTACCAAAGTGGAAATGGGCAAATTTCAAACCAAAACCAAAACCGTGATTTTCAAAACACTACACAAGGTTTTCAAAATGCTCACACTAAAAATTTGCAAGGAGAATTTTTGGATTATGCTAAAGCAAATGATGCTAAATTTGACAATATGCAACGTGAGATGGTTAGCTTAAGATCCGAATTGAAAAACGAGCTTAAAAATGAACTTGCTAATGAACTTAAAACTCATGCAAACAAAATGGAAGGAAATGTCCAACGTCTTCAACAAAACCAACAAAAGATGGAATTAGGACAACATGAGATTAAGCAAGAGTTATTAAAAGCGGATGCTAGGCAATCAAAATTTGAGGACCGAATGGCTAAGATGTTTGATGCAATCATGTGTAAACCCTCTTCTTCGGGTGGTCTTCCTAGTGATACCATTAACAACCCGAGGGGAGAAATGAAGGTTGTTACTACAAGAAGTGGTAAAACTTTTAAGGAACCAATCTCTCGTCCAAGTACTTCTAAGGAGAAGGAAATCGAGAAAGAACCCGAGGTGATGGTCGAAAAGGAGCACATTACAATCCCACGAAGTACCGCTCATACCACACCTACGGTTGAACCAATACCAATTGTGGAACCCGAGTTTCCAAGGCCGTTGCCTAATGACCAACCCACACCACCTTTACCCTACCCTTCAAGACGTAACAAAGAGAAGGCACAAGAACGGAACAATTATCAATTTGAGCTATTTATGAAAATGTTTCGTGATCTACATTTTAACATAAGTTTTGCCGACGCTCTTATCATGATGCCTCGATTCGCCGCAAACTTCAAAAGTATGCTAAACAACAAAGAGAAGTTACAACAATCGTCTAGTTGTTCATCGGTTTTTCTTAGCCGCATACCACAAAAAGTCGGTGATCCCGGTAAATTTTTGATTCCGTGTGCAATTCAAGATATGGAGGAATGCTACGCCTTGGCCAATCTTGGTGCTAGTATTAATTTAATGCCTCTCGAGATTTTCAAATCGCTTTCGCTTCCGGCTCTTACTCCTTCGAACATGTCTATCGAGATGGCCGATCATTCTACGATTTTAGCATGTGGAGTAGCCGAGGACGTTTTCGTTAAAGTTGGAAATTCTACTATCCTGTAGACTTTATTGTTGTTGATATTCCCATCGATCCTAAAGTTCCGTTAATTTTAGGTCGATCTTTTTTGGATACCTCGAGAGCACTTATCGATGTGCATGCAAGAAAAATCACTCTTCGTTTCAATGAGGAAGAACTCGTCATTAATGCAACCCAAAACTCCACTCTTTCTCATGTGTATTCTATCACATCTTTGTACAATGTCAATTCCACCAAAAACATTTGTCAAAAGATTTCAAATAGAGTTTTAGGAGTTGTTGAGAAAGATGAAGTTCCGTTCCCTCCGCCGATGGAGGTTAAGAGTGTTAAGCCTATGATTCCAATCTCGAGTGACTCATCGGATGACGAATATGTTGACCCAAGTGGGGAAGTTTTCTTCGTTGACAAAAGATTTGAGAACTTACCACCACCAAAACCAAAACGCTTTCAAAATGTGAGAATTTTTAGTGTGACTAATATCACTTTAGATACGCCAAATATTTTTGACATTATCAAATCGGGTTTTCATAAGGAGAGTTTAAAAGATGAAAAAAGAAAAGATTTTGAATCTAATTTAAAAGATTTTTCTACTACTCTAACTCCGTCATCACCACGTGTATTGAGCACTACAAGCTCGTCTTCTCTTGACGATGCTTTGTGTGGATCTAGTGTGGGGGAAGCCCCATATGTTCCCTCCCCTTTCTCCACCGAGGACGAGATCTTTGACCCCGGAATTGCTTATAAAGGGAAATCTCGGTCTTCCACCGATGCAATAAATGGAAAATCTTTCTATTTGCTTGGTGCGAGTCTACCTCGAGTAGCTCAAAAGTTTGTCTTACCAATTGTCTCACCCTTCTACTTCTCATCTCTTTTCTTCAAACTCTTTGAGTTTATGGTTCATGTTGAAGTGGCGTTAATTTGTTTTTCCAATGAAAACGAGAACGCCATTTTCGACCCTGGTATTTTGCATCATCTAAGGACTTAGTCCTTATTACCGGTTGCTTTTTGGGCCTTGTTTATCATGTAAGCCCCATCAAAAATTGACCACACCATGATTATCCCTAAATGATCACATTTATGGGGATCGAGTCGAGCTCATGACTCGGTAATCAAAAACGAGGTGCCTCGTGGGGGAGATCCCATGCTTATCTTTTATGCTCACTATTCACTAATAAGGGGATTTGTACCCTTTCAACTCGTTGTCTCGTGGTTGTTTGTGATTGTGTTATCTAGATCATCATCATCATCTACGATTGAAGACTCTCGTGTTCGTTTACGTGAGCCTCCATCGTTCGTTTGAAGAAGTTTTTCACGATTCCATGACATATCCTTTATTGTTCTAACAATTATCTTTTAGCATACTTAATAAACGGCTTAAGATATATTGTTGATCACTCTTTCCATACTAGATCCTAAGCATTCGACTCTTCGTCTCTAGTATGGGGGTGCTCCACCTTTAGACTCGAAAACATTGAGGACAATGTTTACTTTTAGTATGGGGGGGTGAATAGATACTTGCCTTGCCAAACCTTCACGCTTTCCAAAGTTTATCGTTTTGTTATCGTTTTCTTGCAAAATAAGGCTAAAAATGGCCAAATTTTAAATTTTTCTTAGTTTTCATAAGTGTTTTTAAGGCACGAATGTATATTTTCCGATGGGTAGAATAAGAGTTAATTTTTGACTTGATGGGCATTTGGAGCCATTTACATTCCTTAACCCGCTCAATTCAAGTTTTGCTAGACTTTTATATAGGGAGCTTTAAAACGCGAAAGTCTTAATTCATTCGGGTTAAGAACAAAAACTTTTCGCAAGTTCCTATAATTGATTCTAGAAAGTCACTTATCAAGGGAACTTTAAAACGCATTCTCTAAACTTGAAAAAGTCCAAGAAAGTGCAAGATCCTATAGGTGGCTTGAAAACCCAAAACTTTGATTTGATATAGTCTTAATGAAAGCTAATCCAAATTTGGCTTAATTTTGACTTGCATGGCTAAGTATTCACGAGTCTCTTTAATTAGAGGTCTTTATATAGTGAAGAACGAAAAATGATAGAGTTAGACAAGTGATCATGCTAAACGTAGAACATGAAAATGTTCTTTCAAAAACTCATATGTTTTTAATTGTGGCTTTTTCTTCCCATAAGATCAATGCATTAGGAATAAATCATAATTGCAATAAGTAAGGTCGTACGATTTGAAAGGTTACTTAGCCTCTAGCGCAAGATCGTTTAAAAGTTGCTCGGGGTTGAATAGAGTTCATAGCCAAGGCATAACTTATTGAAGCGGGACGCGAAGATTGGCGATCATCCAAAAAGGCCCTAACAAGGCATGAGGAGCTCTATTTTTGCTAAAGATCCAAAGATGATGTGAAGTATCATTATTCCTAAATCAATATGAAGGATCGAGACACACGACGAGAAGCTATTACTCCCCTAAAGAATGGAGAAAGTCTATCCAAAAAGACCCTAACAAGGTATGAGGATAAATATATCCAAGTCCGAAAAGGAGGCGGATCGTTGTAAATCAAAATCCAAAGTAAAGATTGAAGAAAAATGATGAAGTCGTGGTCCTATATGAAGAATCTCTCAAAAACGTCAAGTGAAGAAATTCCAAAATATGTAGAGAAGACCATAATTTCAAGAACGTCTTCCCAAGATTTGAAGTATGAAGTACATGCCAAATATCGGTCCGAGAAAGGTCTCAAATCGTGAAACGAGTTATGCCAAGATATGAACTGAAGGAGATACACGAGAAGCCGTTTTAAAAGATTTTGTCCTTCGGCTAACTATTGATCAAATCGTGCTACTTTGCTTTCGAACTAATAATTACTCAAATAAGTCAATATGAATCACTTGTGATCCATGACAAATAGATAAAAAATGCTAGTAACCCATTTCCTTTTATAATAACTAGGATTGCGGGGAGAAAAAGTATTACACAATTTGGACGTATGAGTAGTGTTAGCATTGTGACTTGTACCAACAATGATCTTGTTTTTGCACTTAGCATGGAATGTATGACAATCAAGGATGACGAAGTTTACTCTAAGGGACATTAACTTGTTTCTATTCTTTGACCCTAAAAGTCACTTTTTTGTGATGAAAATCATACATTATGTCTTTACACTTCATCGTAGTATGTTGCAAGTCTTTTTACTCTTAAAATAAAGGTTAATAAAATTGAACTTTTGTGATGCTTAGATACTTCATTCTAGCATTGCGTGAGGGCACGACAATGGCTTAGTATGGGGGAGTGATGAGATGGCATTTATACATGATCTCATCGTTCTTTTCGGGCTTTAAATGCACAAAAATGTCATAAAATACCATATATATGCTTGTGTTTGTTTACTTGTGTATTTTAGGTATGGATATCGTGAAAAAGACAAAAGATCACAAGATACAAGGAAAAACGGACACGAGAAACGAAGCCGTACAAAGAACCGGGCCCTAATCATGGAATTCTCAACAAAATACCTTGAAGACTTGAAGACAAACAAGATTGATCCTCATTTATTGAAGAAATGACACTTAAAACCCTTGTATATTAATAATTACAAGTTTGGTCCCTTAAGTTTGTCAAAATTACACAAAAGGTCCTTCAACTTTGAAGAAATGGCAAGATTAGTCCCTCAACAATTTCAAATTGCCAATAATGGTCCCTCATGAAGATTAAGATACATTGAAGACCTTGGAAGATCAACAATGTCCAAAATCAGCCCTTGCAATATTCAAAAGTGTCAAAAATAACCCTTGAAACACTTTTTGGAAAGTTTGTGCCAAAAATGACAAATTGTGAAACGTTGATACATGTAAAATGGGCGCTGATAGAAGTTTGCATCCAAGTGACAAAAGAGAGGAAGAAAAAGGACCAAAGCTGCCAAGTTTATAAGTTTAAACTAAACAAACACGCGCCAAACACAAAATCCCCACTAAAATCGGATCAAACGTGGCACTGTTCACACGTATGAACCCAGTTTTTACTTTTCACCAACAAGGGGGTTTTTACAATTACCTTTACCAAAACACAATTAACCCTTACACGAATCCATCCCATGCTTAAACTCACATTCCCACTCACCCAAAGGACCCCACCATTCAAACCGTTTCACCCATCACATGAGTACTTGCCCTCCAAGCATAGCCACGTGTCAAGATCAACAGCTAAGAGCCTTTGCTTGATCACAAAGCTAAAATGAACGTGTAGGATCATTTTGGACAGCTCAACAACAACAAACGTACTCAAGGATTTAGGGCATTTAGGGAATTTCACATCTAGGGTTTGTGAACAGTGTAGCCTTAGCATTTGCCTATATAAAGACTCCTCAACATGTGAGAGAGCTTTTGTTCCAGATTTTAGCTTTTAATCTTTCTAATTCCTTTTTATGAAAGAAAGTTTAAGTTCTTAAAATTCTGAGTTTTTAATCTGTTATTTATAAAAGTTTGGTGTTTGAGAAGCTAAAATCTGAGTTCCATTTACATGTTTGAAGGTTTTTGAGGCAAGGTTTTAAGTGATAAAACTTTTGCATCAAAAATCAGAAGTTGGCATATTATTTTGATCTCACTTTGTGGTTTGTTCATCTTAGCAGCATTGGAAGCTGGTACTTGTTTTGCTAGTACCTCAGCTCAAACAATCCAGGGCCTGGATGTAGGTCTTGGAGGTTTGTACCTTATTCCCTTTTCATTTTCTCTTTAAGTTTCTGAATATTTGTGATTTTTGTGGATTTGTGATTGAATCTGTGTTATTGTGGATGTTTATTGTTGATTTGGCTTGGTTTGATGTTTATGAGGTGTTATTGATCTGATTTGTGGGTTGAATCTTAATGATCCTTTGAAAATTTGTGAAAATAAGTTTTAAAAGGGTGTTTGGGATTACTGCATAAGTTGGATTTGTGGTTTGTTAAGTGCTTGTGTGTTGTATGCAAGTATTGGTATCTGCTATTTGGGAGTATTTGTGCATCTGTTTGCAGGTTTTGTGGTATTAAACACATTGATTCATAAATTGGCTCTAAAATCTTCATAACTTGGTAAAATTGGCTAGGATTTTGAGGACACCTAGATCTAAGCATAGGTTAAGGGTAACAAGTGCTAAATCATAGCTAATCACACCAGGGTAGAGGGATTTGAGGCTTGAAATTGGATCAAGTGTCAAGTATATCAGCAAACTTGTTTCTGCATATGTTCTTTGTTCATCAGTAACTTTTTATGCTTTGATCTTGTTATTTACTTTGATTCAGAGTTTGATTCTTGTTGCATTGTTATTTCTAGCATTAGGATTGTTGTGTTGCTGCTTGGTTCTTATTTGTTTGCTGCTTGTGAGGATATTTGGGTATTTGGATTGCTTTGTTCATAGCTTATAAGCTCACTGGCTTATTGGCTTATTTGTGCCAAAACACATCAAGTTTACCCAACTGGTAAGCTTTGATTCACAAGGTTTGCACTCAAACCTTGACCAGCAGGGTGAAAAACTAGTCCTCGCACTTCATTAAGTCTGTCAGCGCCTACTTTGTTCCTGTCAGCATTTGATTTCAACCTGTCAGCGTTTGATTATAACTTATCAGCGTTTGACTTTTTGGGCCCAAAAGCCCATTTAGGTTGACTGTTTTTGGATTTGGCCCATTTGAGGGCCCATTAGGGGTATTTGGTAATTTCACTTTCATTTTCTGATTATTTAGGTTAAAATAAACTAGTTTGCAAGTTTTTAGAATTTTTTATAATTTTTGGATTTTTAATATTATTTTATTATTATTTTATTATTATTTTTAAAATTTCACATTTTCCAACTTTTTACATTTTTCTTAGGTTAAATACATTAAAATAGGAATTTAGCAACTTTTAGAATAATTTTATCACTTATAGATTAATTTTTATAATTATTTTAAGTTTTAATAATTTTTAATACATTTTAAATAGTTTTTATTAGTTTTAAAATTTCTAAAAATAGTTTTTAATCATTTTAGGTCATTTTAGAGGTTTATCAATTGAAAAATCTTTATTTGGGCTTTTTGATAATTTATTTGATTTTTAGGGCTTTAATTAGCATTTAAAAATTGAATATTTAATTATTTAAAAGGTTTGAAAAAGTTTTGATAATTGGTAAACTCTTAGTTTATTATTTTTGATTTTTGGTGAATTTTTGGTAATTTTTAGAATTTATTTTATTTTTGGTGATTTTTTAGGTTCTACGTTTTAACTTTCTAATAGTAATTTTTAGTTAATTTTTATTTTTACGACTTCGTCATTTTCTCTTCTAATCCCCTTCTAAACCAATCATTAATCACAAACATTTGGCAAGTTTTTCACACACATATACCTCCTTGGGAAACGAACTTACACACCATTAAGGGTCATTAGTGTTGATTTTTCCTAAAGTCATCACTCGATACTTACCGCTCATTTACGCTCTTTTCTTTTCCTAAACAAAGAGGTGTAAAAACTCTACATCAGTAGCCATAGCAAAAGTCACCTTATCTTCCTCCTTACACTTACTAATCCTAAACACCGATTCAATCTTCTCAATCCATTGGCTTAATCCTACAGCACCTTCAGTTCCATTAAAAGGTAGAGGTTCACACTTCATGAACGTCACATAAGTACAGCCACCAACTTCAGGTGCATTCGTTCCAAGTCCTCCTACAGTTCCTCCAGCATTAGCATTCACATTATTAGCATTCACATTCACATTATTACCGCCAATTCCACTACCGCCAGCTCCACTACCGCCAGCTCCACTACCGCCAGCTCCACTACCGCCAGCTCCACTACCGCCAGCTCCACTACCGCCAGCTCCATTTCTAGAATTTGCCATAAATTCTGTCATAGATGCGGTAACTTGCTCCGTAAGAATCCTACGTACATCATCCTCAGTCACAGCCTTCTTGGGCGGCATAGTTCTATAATTTCACAATTTCAAAGTATTAAGCATTCATCCAACAAAGGATTCATATAATATGGATTGAATTCATAATCAAGATACAAATAAGGCACAATATGGAATTCAAGACAAGATACATATTTCATTCGATCTGAAACAAAAGTATTGTCTTAGTACATCCATATCAAAGTTCTAACACTATATACACTCAAAATTCGTGCCAAGTCTACTACTAACAAGTCGGTTCAGTCAAAGCTACAAACACAAAAGATATAAAGGTCACTACTAAACACAGACTGGTCTACTGAGAACCGCCAGATGGTCCATCATCCATCGTCTTCTGGATCTTCGCCGGACGATCACTAGACACATCTTCAGCTGGGCGCTTACGGATTACTCCTCTTTCAACCATGTCGGCATAAAATCTACTGTTCCAACCCACAGATATATTCAACTCCTTTTCAGCTTTCTCACGCATCGCACGAGCCACACTCAACTGAATCTCCATAGTATTCACCTTTTTCTTCATTGCAACATACTCACCACTTTCCAACACTGATAACCTCCTAAAAGCTTCATTCAATCCACGCTCTACATCACTCAAATCCAAACTAAGCAATTCTCGCTCTTTCTCGCCAAACTTTGTCTTCGACTCCAAATAAGCAACCTGAGTCTGAACAACACCTAATCCAACCTCTGTCACACAACTCTTAACACGGGAAGCATCTAGATCACGTCTCAAGGCCCATGGTGCAAGACCATCAATATGAGTAGCCTCTCGAGTACTAGACGACTCTCCTATCTCATGTCTACGAGTATCAATACCATCAGTACCGTCAGGTGCATCGTCATCCTCATCCTCCTCTGATTCAGAATCAGATTCAGACGATTCAGACATTTCATCCCTAGGTAACTCATCCTCAGAATCAGACAAACAAACTGGTGGGGGCAAAGGCTCGCCCCCTGGAACATCATACGGATAAATAAGCTCAGCTTCCTCATCGTCATCAACCTCAACATCTATACCTATGTCCTCCTCGACATCCTCGTCGTCAATCTCGTCCTCTAAATTATCTAACCTAATCTCATCCTCATTCTCAATATCAGCATTCTCAATCTCCACATTCTCAATCTCATTCTCTACTAAGTCAACCTGAGGGGCAATCTGATCTCCTAGTCCTAACTCGGGCTCGGGATCCTCAAATGGTTCCTCCTCATCATCAATATCAAAATCTACTAAGTCTAAATAAGGATCATCTTCTATATTAGGTTCGGGAATAGCATGGTTTTCTACAGGAATATTAGGGTCAGCCATGACAATCTGCATTTATATATATATCTCGTATTAGGATAACATACTAGTTAAACAATTACATAATGAAATCACGATATATACACATATATAAATTAATTTATATATATCAAAATATATATCTTCTCAATAGGGCTTGTTGGTAACGTCGGAGATCTCTAGCACCGTTATAGTCAAAAGATTTTTCAAATATTTTCTCAAATGTTCATTGTCAAAAGATTTTGAAAAGTTTTGTTCAAAACCTTGGGTTTTTTTTTAAAATCTTTTGTTCTCTACAACGAGAGCTCTGGTACCAAACTGTAACACTCTCATTTTTCGTATCGGTACAGCGGAAGGGTCTTTCAGAGTGTTACGGGATAGCACAATAACTCCAATCATAGACAACACATAAAAATGGTTGTACAAGGTTTAACAAACATTCATTCGATAAAAAGTTTCAAAAGTGTACAACAGGTCCCAAATTATACAGGTCATTAAGCTTACAAAACACAGATCGAATGAACATTTTTAATATTAAGTGTGGGCCATCAGAGTCGATCTCCATCCGGATTACCTTCAAGCACCTGAGATAGAAAACATGCAAAAATCATATCAGCGAATGCCGAGTGAATTCATAGAGTTTAATGAAAACCCTTATATAAAACAATCATTTACATTCATTTAAAATCAGAACACAAGTATAATATCGGAAGTAAGTCCACATATTGCTAGTCAGGCAATATATATATCAAGCATACATCTGAAAACGTAGTCTCTATATTACCATGATAGGTAATATATTCATCGTAATAGCGTCGTTATCTTTTATTATTTATGTCTTATATTGTATTAGGATTATTATTAGCCGCATGACATTGTTACCTTACTGTGAAAACAGCGGGCCGCGAACCCGACAAACAATTTGCCCATCTAACTTAGCGTGTCGTCACAAAAATCACGCTATGGAATCTTCTCATACATAAATTCGCTTACCAATCAATGTGGTACGACGGGGATTAACCGTCAAGGCGCGAACTGGGGTGATCGTCCCCAAATAGTACTATCAAATGCATAAGCGTCTACCAAATCCTGGTAGTTCACAATTCATGCTAATGGGACTTTAAGTGACATAACCTAACTACTAATAATCCTTTTAGTCTCGAATATAGGGTCATAGCATCATTCGGGTCCATATCATTAAGCATACAATCGGGACTACTTGTGATCTATTTTTATAAAAATCTAGCATGTTATCTCCCTCGCGGGTTTACAAATCATTTTATAAAACATTTAAAAGAGTGCGAGGCTATGAACTCACGTTGTTAATGAAAGGCGGATTATCGGCTACGGGCGTGCTTCGGTCACGGAAACCTATATAAATAATAATCGGTCTTAGAATCGGTCCAATGACTTTTATCAAAATAACAATATACATATGATGAATTTGTACATATGATGATGATGTGGGTTTATAAATCCTCATTTACTCATTTTAGGGTTTACGTTTTGGTAACGTCTTACTAGTTCACTAGTTTTATCGATTTTACCTATTTTAAGTCCTTTAATTCTTTTATAAGTTCTTTTACTTGTTTTTACCCATTTTATACCTATATGATCAGTATATATATTTTTCATGTTGGGCCCAAATGGGTTAAGCCCAAATAATTCTTTTTAAAAGTTTTTATCTTATTAAGTCCAATTATTAGTCTAATGTGTTTAGTTAGCTCGTAAATGTCGGTAATTCTTATAGTTCGGGTTTTATCGGTTTTTACTTGTATTAGTTACTTATACATCAGTATATGTCTTTTATAAACTTTACATTAGACGGGTTTGGTCGTCTAAGTTTTATTTGGCGAAAAACGTTAATTTTACGGCGATAGCCGAAAAAGTCGTAAAAATCAAGTTTATAGTTTTTATTACTTATAAATATTATTTTTACCACCATTTATATAATTTACCCATTTAATTAACCTTTTATACATTTATATAAATAAGTTCTATAAGTTAGTGGGTTTATATTTTACATTTTATAAATTATAATGTGAGTGCTTATATAATAATAATAAACATTATTTCCAAAATCTGATTTTTAACTTCATATTCACCATTTTTATCATATCTAGAGTTATACAATGACTTAGAAGCTCATTTTTGGTTGACAAATTCTTCATAATATGTGCTACATATAACTTAGATATAGCTACTGCCCATTTTGAGTCTAAGTTGCCTTAACAGTCCCTACAAAACTGCTTATTCAGATTGTACCACCTAACTTGTTTTTATCATATCTCACTCATTATTTTGATTCCATTGCATGGCCAACTCTCACATGTGTATAACATCATCTACTTACTGTAAATGGATCAAACCATGCAATTTTATCAGTTCATCTTTTAGTTATCTACTGTTTTTATACAGCCAACTAATTAGTCATGATTTTAGCTTCATTTCTTATAGTTATCATCATTTTTAAGCATATTTATCAACACTTGATCCCCACACAACATTTTTATCATCATATATACATCATATACATATACAAAATGAAAGAAAATACATTTGTTCTTTACAAAATAATAAGAGAAAAATGTAGAGGATGATCTTCTTTACCAATCCAAGTGGATTTCTTGTTTTAGGAAGACAAGAACTTGATGAACACAACAAGTATCTCCAAGACCATCAAATATCAAGAACATAGGTTGGAAAATCAGCCCTAGGACACAAGCAAATCACCTCCAAAGTTGTTAATATGGCCACCAAATGATCAAGGCTTCAAGAGAACACCTTAATAGGACTAGTAAACATGTGGTTTATGGCTAGAAAAGATCAAATGGGATGTTTGTTAGCTTATTTGGGACGGCAAGGAGAGGAGAGTTGAGAGAGTTTTTGGTGTTGAATGCATGTAGGAAATGTGAGGAATGAAAACAAGTAGCTAGTTTGGACTAGTTAGTGGTAATGGTTAGCTTGATGTGTAAGCACAAGCTTACACTTGGTATGTGTTAGCTAACATGATGCCACCTTGATGGTGTGGTGTCATGTTGGCCGTCCCATTTTGCTAGTGGGGTGGGGAAAAGTGTTTTGTCCCATCTCACTAGTTTACGGGTATTTCTCGATTCTAGTTTTTCTCGATTTGCGTGCCCTCGGGTCGTTTTACGAAAAACGTTTTTATAAATTATGAATCACCGTCACAAAACGAATCCAATAAAAATTGTCTCATCAAAAACGGAGTTCAAAAACGTAAATACGTAATCCTAAGGTTTCCGGTTTAGTCGTAAAAGACGCCAAATTATGCACGTAAGCCCAAATTTAAATCCGTAAATTGTGAGTTCGTCAACCAACATAAAAATAAGTTTCAAAATATTATACGAGAAAATATTTTACTACCTGAAAATGTTAGATTTGTCACACTTTTGCACACATAAAATTCTCATGGAGGACGAATTTAAACCCACTATTCAAAACCAAAGAAGGGTGAATCCCAAGATCCATGACGTTATCAAAAAAGAGGTTATCAAACTTCTTGATGCGGGAATGATCTACCCTTTCTCGGATTCACCATGGGTTAGTCCGGTCCATTTTATGCCTAAGAAAGGCGGAATCACCATTGTGCCCAATGAAAACAACGAGTTGATTCCTACTCGTCTCGTTATAGGGTGGAGAGTTTGTATAGACTATCGCACACTCAATGATGCTATGAGAAAGGATCATTTTCCATTCCTTTTATGGACCAAATGCTTGAACGTCTAGCGGGTAATGACTATTATTGATTCTTAGACGGTTTCTCCGGGTATTTTCAAATTCCCATCGATCCTAAAGACCAAGAGAAAACCACATTCACTTGTCCTTATGCAACATTTGCTTACAAAAAGAATGCCTTTCGACTTATGCAATGCTACTGGGACTTTCCAAAGGTATATGATGGCTATCTTCCATGACATGGTTGAAGAAAATATGGAAGTCTTCATGGATGATTTCTCGGTCTATGGTGATTCTTTCTCTACTTGCCTTCCCAATTTGGAACGCATGCTTAAGCGGTGTGAAGACACTCGCCTTGTTCTAAATTTGGGAAAATTTCATTTCATGGTAAAAGAAGGAATTGTTCTTGGACATAAAATCTCAATAGCCGGTCTTGAAGTCGACCGTGATAAAGTTGATGTTATTGCTAAATTTCCTCCACCTTCAACCGTGAAGGGTGTGACAAGTTTCCTTGGTCATGCGGGCTTCTATTGTCGATTCATTCAAGATTTTTCTAAAATCGCTCGCCCGATGACCCACCTCTGAGAAAAAGATATTCCCTTCATCTTTTCTAAAGAGTGTCTTGAATCCTTCAATCTTCTTAAGGACAAGCTAACTACGGCACCGGTCTTGGTTACCCCTAATTGGGAGCTACCTTTTGTTTTGATGTGTGATGCTAGCGACTTTGCTATTGGAGCGGTTTTGGGCCAAAGAGTGAAGAAACACTTCCAACCAATCCATTATGCTAGCAAGACAATGACGGGGGCTCAACTGCAGTATACCACTACCAGAAAAAGAGCTTTTAGCTGTAGTGTATGCTTTTGAAAAGTTCCGCCCCTATCTTGTTCTTTCCACCACCATTGTGTACACCGATCATTCCGCGTTGAAGTACTTGTTAACTAAACAAGATTCTAAGCCAAGACTTCTTCGTTGGGTTTTGATCCTTCAAGAATTTAAAATTGAAATTCGTGACAAGAAAGGAGCCGAAAACCTAGCCGCGGATCATCTAAGTATACTTGAGGATCCATATCAAGGGGATCATCCGAATCAAGAGATCAACGACTCTTTTCCCCTTTAGGCCTTAATGTCTATCAATTCCAATCTTGATGACACCCCGTGGTTTGCAGACATTGCAAACTACTTAGCGAGTGATATTATCATCGAAGGGTTAACATCCCAACAAAAGAAGAAGTTCTTTAAAGATGTTAAGACTTACTTTTGGGATGACCCTTATCTCTTCAAAGAATGTGCTGATTTGATTATTCGTCGGTGTGTTGATGGACCCGCAGCTTTAGACATTCTCGAAGCTTGCCATAAAGGACCCACCGGTGGTCACTTTGGTCCCAACTACACCGCTAAGAAAGTGTTTGACTCGAGATTCTATTGGCCCACCATTTATCGTGACGCTCACGAAATGGTTAAAAATTGTGATGCTTACCAACGCCAAGGCAAGATCACACATAAACATGAGATGCCTCAAAATTTCATCCAAGAATGTGAAATATTTGACGTATGGGGCATCGACTTTATGGGGCCATTTCCATCATGTAAAGGGAACAAGTACATCCTCGTAGCCGTTGACTACGTATCCAAATGGGTTGAAGCTAAGGCTCTCCCTACGAACGATGAGAGGGTGGTTGTGAACTTTTTGAAGTAACTTTTTGCTCGATTCGGTGTTCCTCGTGCTATCATCAGTGACCGCGGGAGTCATTTTTGCAATGATCAATTTGCTCGAGTCATGGCTAAGTACGGTGTCAATCACCGTCTTTCCACCGCTTATCATACCCAAACAAATGGTCAAGCCGAGATATCTAACCGTGGATTGAAGAGAATATTAGAGCGAACTGTGGGAGAGCATCGTGCCTCGTGGGCTGATAAGTTAGATGATGCTTTGTGGGCTTTCCGTACCACATATAAGACTCCGATAGGTTGCACTCCATATCGTATTGTGTACGGTAAGGAATGCCACCTCCCTATTGAGCTGGAACATAAGGCGTACTAGGCCTTGAAGTGGGCCAATTTTGACATCAACAAAGTCGGTGATCTTCGGAAGATTCAACTCAACGGGCTAAATAAAGTGAGGAATGAAGCTTATGAGAACTCATTAATCTACAAGGAGAAGACAAAGATCATTCATGACACAAGGATTAAAAACCGAGAGTTCCACGTTGGTGATTAAGTTTTACTTTTTAACTCTCGGTTGAAGATCTTCTCGGGCAAGCTGAAGAGCTGTTGGTCTGGTCCATTCACCGTCGCCAAAGTCTTCCCTTACGGCACCATTGAACTTTCTCAACCAAATGGGACGAATTTTAAAGTGAATGGCCAGCGTGTGAAGCTGTACTTTGGTGAGGACATCTCTCATGAGATGATTCCATCCCTCACCACGTTCCCCTTGAATTAGTTCTGGGTCGAGTCAGGTTCGTGACTCGGTTAACAAAAACAAGCGCTTCTCGGGGGGCAACCCGTTGATCTATCCTTTACCGTTTTTATAATAAGTGTAGGGGGAGCCCCGTATGTGTTTGTTGTCTTGTTTCTTATGATGTGCAGGGATTAATGCTTCAAGATCCATTCTCGATGACTTTTGACAAATCGTGATCCCGTGTACCCGTCTTCCCGGTTCTATCCTAAACTGTCGTGATTCAATATTTCATATATTATATGTTCACATTGAAATCACAATAGTTGTCCTTTCCTTAGCAAGATTTAAACAACGTGCACAATTTCCTAAGTATAGGGGAGTTTACTCCCACATGCTTAAACATTGAGGACAATGTTTATATCAAGTGTAGGGGGGACTTCTATCGAAGTAAGTGGTCTTTTCCATGAATTTGTCCTCATTTTAACAGGAAAATTTGATTTTTCGACATTTTTCAAATTTTTTTTATCTATTTTGGCCTAGTAGCTTAGTAGTATTTTCCTTTGTTATCGTTATTTACTTTCTTTGCTAGAATAAATTTTTTAATAAAGTGGTTTAATTTTTCGAAGTCATGAATCTTTTGACTCAACTAGAGTTTACTATTCCAAGTTTACTCTAGCTAGTATCCTTAACGTGTTTAAGTCAAGTTTTGCTATACTTTTATATAGGGAACTTTAAAACGCCAAAGTCTTAACTCTTATGGGTTAAGAACAAGAACTTTTCGCAAGTTCCTATAATTGATCCTAGAAAGTCGTTTATCAAGGGAACTTTCAAATACGAGTTCTAAACTTGAAAGAGTCTAAGAATTTGCAAGATCCTATAAAAGACTTAAAAACCCAAAACTTTGATTTAATTGGCTAAGCATCCACGAGTCTCATTCCTTGAGATTTTAAATTGTGGAGAACGAGAGATGATAGAGTCAATCATAAGTTTGGTATTCTTTCGTGAATTTATGTGAGTTAATTATAAGCTTCTTCTCCCATCGCTTGTTAATAAATATATTTGCAATAAATAAGGTTGTACGGTTTGAAAAGTTACTTAGCTTCTAGCACAAGATCGTTTAGAAGTTGCTCGGTATTAATTATAGTTCATAGCCAAGGCATAACTTATTGAAGCGGGATGCGAAGATTAGCGAGTCCGAAAAGGCCCTAACAAGGCATGAGGGCTACATTTTGTTGCTAAAGATCCCAAGTTATGTGAAGAATCATTTATCAAAAATCAATATGAAGGATCGAGACACACGACGAAAAGCAAATACTCCCCTAAAGATCATGGAGAAGTCTATCCAAAAAGGCCCTAACAAGGTATGAGGATAAGTAGATCCAAGTCCTAAAAGGAGGCGGATCGTTGTATATCAAAGTCCAAAATAAAGATTGGAGAAAATGAAGAAGTCGTGGTCCAAGTATGAAGAATCTCTCAAAAACTTCAAGTGAAGAAATTCCTATTATGAAGAGAAGACCATAATTTCAAGAACGTCTCTCAAAGATTCGAAGTATGAAGTCGCTGCCAAATATCGGTCTGATAAAGGTCTCAAATCGTGAAGCGAGTTATGCCAAGATATGAACTTCATAAGGTCCCGAGAAGCAGTTTTAAAAGATTTTGTCCTTTAGCTAACTATTGATTAAATCATCCCACTTTATTTTCTGCCTGAATAAACTATCGAAATAAGTCAAACAATGTATCCTCGTGATCATTCAAGACAAAATTAAAATATAAGAGATACACCTAGGAATAAGGGAGTTTAAGTGAATAATTGGGCCACATGAGTGCGTGTTAGTTTGCTAACTTATAATAACAATGAGCTCGTTTTTAAGCTTGGTTTGGGGAACGTGAAACTTGAGGATGATGAACATTCATGACAGCCAAAACCCCAATGTAAGTTTTTTATTTCTATCTTTTTAGTTTCCTTAAAAGTTTAGTATTTAATAAAGGCCAAGGTGGGTTATCTATGATGAGGAGTGTAATCTATGCTTTGAAATCAATGCATTGCATGAGGGCATTGCAATGGTCAAGTGTAGGGGATTTAATAAGTGTGAAAACACTTATCCTTTTACCACTTATTTCCAATAATAACAAGACCAAAACGTGTATTATATGTCGTAAAAGACGGAATTATACGTGGTTTGTGTTTTTATTGTGTTTTAGGATGAAAATATGAAAAAGGAAGAAAACATGGGCTATCACGGGCTTTTATCGAAGAAAAAGACAAAAGACGAAGTCAAAAGATCTAGAGTACAAAAAGAACGGAAGTCCAAGGCCTATTCTAAAGACTTATCGAAGAAAAAGTCTAAAGACGGAAGTTTAATAAAGTCGAAGAACTCAAGTCTAATTATAGAAGAAAATTATAAGACGAGTTCAATTTATATCGACAAATCCCGAGACGACGTCGAGAAAGACAAAGAATTTAAATCGAGTCGAGACGAGAAGAAAGAAGGAAGCAACACATGCACTCCCCACCTCCTATATATACCCTCCTAATGACACATTAGGAGGGTGTTAGCTAGTTCATGTTTTTTCTTTAGTTTTATTTGTTTAGAGAGAGAAAGTGTTTAACTTTCTCTCACTATAACTTCATCTTTTTTTTTCTTTTCATGTTTAAGCTTTGATTTGATCTTGTATTTTGTAATCATTAATCTATAAGTTCAAGTTAAGTTTTTCATTCTCAATCTCTTTCTACCTTTCTTGATTTTTACTTATATTTGATCCGAAATCCTCTTTGATTTTGTTTAATCTTGATGTTTATGAGATCAAAAAGTTTATCTTTTGGTTTCTATCTATGTTTTATATGGATTAAGCTTTGAGCTTATCATGCTTATTGGCTTATCTTATGTTTAGCTTATTTACTTTTTAGTTTTCCTAAAAGTTTAGTCTTTTTTAAAGTTTGATTCATAAAGTTTGCTTATTTTGTATCTTAAAAGTTTTTAAATTTGTGCTTGTTTTAATTTTGTTAAGATTTAAATAAGTGCTTATTTGTCTTTGCTAATTTGTGCTTATTCGGTTCTGCTTATTTGCCTTGGAATCCCATCGTATTGTGTCTAAGGGTTTTACCAGTTACGATCAAGTAAGTGTGATCGCATAAACCCCTAGGGTTTCTACTTGCGATCCTTGATTGTGGTGTTTTACTACTCTTTAGGAAAAGAGCGTAAATAGCGGTAAGTATCGAGTGATGATTTTAGGAAAAATCAACACTAATGACCCAATCACTTAAAAAGAGAGAAAAAGTTCGTTTCCCAAGGAGGTATATGTGTTGTGAATTAACTTGTATTTGTTTGAGATTAATATTAAGAAGAATGGGGATGAGAGGATGAAAAGACGGATACGTTAAAATTAAACTACGACGTAAACGTAAAACCGTGAAAAACTACTCAAATTAAAAATTAAAATACTAAGACCAAAAACAAAATCAATAATTAAAAAGACTAAAAACAAGTCTAAAATAATATAAATAAAGACAAAAATCCAACCAAGATATTTTTTAAAACCTTTTATTAATTAAATATTTAATTTTAAATGCTAATTAAAGCCCTAAAATTAAATATAACTAATTAAAATGTCTAAAATATGATTTTATTGAACTAATACTTAACTTATATTATTAGAAGACTAAAAAGTAATTTTCTAAAAATTAAAACCTATTAAAACTATTTTTAAAACTCTAAAAATGATTTAAAATGATTAAAATTTAATTAAACTTAAAATAATTATAGAAATAAATCTAAAAGCTATAAAATTATTCTAAAAATGGAAATAGTTCTAATTAATGCTAAAGAACTTAAGAAAAATGAAAAAGAAAGAAAAATAAAATTTTGAAAAATTAATAATAAAATAATAATAAAATAATGCTAAAAATAAAAAGTTACTAAAATTAATTCTAAAAAATTTCTAAAAATTCTAAATAATATAATTAAGAGAAAAACACCAATCTAAGCTCCTAAACCTTTTCTAATAATTTTATAAAAATCTTTAAAGTTTATAAAAAAACCTAAAATATTATAAAATTAAAAATTAAAGTTTATAAAACCAAAACAAGATGTAAAACTCAAATTATTATTTTAAAAACTAAAAACTATAATAGAAAAAACAGTTTTAATTTTAAAAAAAATAATTTTTAGGTTTTAATTTGTATTTTTGAGGTTTACATATAAAAAAGTTTCCAAAAACTTTAATTTTTAATTTTATTTGATTTTAGGGTTTTTTAGCAACTTTAAAAATTAATATAAAATTAATTAAGAGGTTTTAGAAACTTTAATTTACATTTTTGTTCTAGTTAGAATATTTAGGATTTTTGAGAATTTTTTAGAATTTATTTGAGAACTTTTAATTTTTTTTGATTATTTTATTATTATTTTATTCATTAAAATAAAAAGTTTTATTTTTCTTTATTTTTCATTTTTCCTAGATTCTATAGCATTAATTAAGACTTTTCCCATTTGTAGAATAATTTTTAGGCTTTTCAATTAATTTTTAGAATTAATTTAAGATTTATTAGATTTTAATAGTTTTTAGGAGTTTAAAAATAGTTTAATTTGGTTTTAAAATTTTTAAAAATAGTTTTTAGCTTAATTAAGTCATTTTTGAGGTTTACAAACTATTAAATCTTGTTTAGGGCTTTTTAATATTTAAAAGTGATTTTTAGGGCTTTAATTAGCATTAAAAAGTCATTATTAAATTAATTAAAAGGTTTTTGAAAGTTTGGATTTTTTGTAAACTCTTAGAATATTATTTGGGAGTTTTTAGTAATTTTTAGGAATTTTTAGGTTAAAATTTTAAATTTTGTGTTTTTCACGTTCTACGTCGTAACTTTCTAGTAGTGTTTTCGCCTTATTTTTCTATTTTCCGTCTTCGTCATTTTCTTTTCTTTTCTTCTCAATAATCAAAAACATAAATCATCATTCATTACACAACACACTAGCCTCCTCGAGAACGAACTCACCTTCTTAAGGGTCATAAGTGCTTGGTTTTCCTAAACCGACGCTTAACGCTTACCACTATTTTGTTGCTCTTTTCCTAAAGGGTACAAAAATAACTACATCATTTTGGCGCCGCTGCCGGGGAGGTGTGTTGTGCTTTAATTTGGAAACTTTTGTTTTTGATATTATCCATAAATAGTATTTGTGTTAAGTGGAACTCCCTTAACACGTATTATCTGTTTTCTTGGTTTTTCTTGTACAAATATTATTAATATATTATATTAAGTATCACAATCAAAATACAATATCTCCAAAAGTGTGAAAACACAACCTTAATTGGGATTTGATCTCCTAATTATTGTATTCGAATCTCAAACAAAAAGAAAAGGCAAAAATAGATAAATACTTTCGTGAAGCTCGATTTTGAAAAATACAAACTATAAGGTGGGTATAAGGCGGGTATTATAAAATATACCCTAAGGAAAAAGGCTCTTAAGTGCTTCGCGCCGCCTCGTTTCCCCGCTTGCTTGTGAGTATTTTGACATTGAAAGCTAATCGAGGGTTTTGCCGCCCAAAGTATTAATACGTATACTATATTTGCTTGGTTTCTTTGTGATTAAACCCTCGTGAACAATTTGGTTTTCACCAAAGTTCTAAAGTCATTCGAAGGCGTTCACTCCACGTGATCGTTTTCATTCCTTTGAGGCTTCTTTAATCAAGAGTTTGATTCGAGGAGAGATTTTGTAGATTGTTGTCTACGAAGATACACCAAAATCCAAAAAAAATTAAATATCATCAAAAACACAAAAAAAATTGAAAATCCACAAAACAACCAAAAAGAATCTTCTTTGCTCACCTCCCATTCTTCGTGAAGTTTATGATCACTCGTAATCAAGCTAAACGAGCTCGTAAACGTCTTCAAAAGCAAGCAAATCAAGGATCGTTGATTGTTGAAGAACCTCCAATTGTTGAACCTATTGTAGAACAAGAAGTCGTAATGGCTAATCGTACTATGATGGAGTTGCTACAAGCACCCACCGAGGGTTTTGGAGAGGCTATTGTTATTCCCGCCATCCTTGCGGAGAATTTCGAGATTAAGACGGGTTTAATGTCTATGTTACAAGCAAATAAGTTTCAAGGTCATGAGAAAGACAACCCGCATTACCACATTAGGAATTTCAACCGTCTCGCCGCCACTAGCAAATTTAAAGATGTTCCACATGACGCCATTAAGATGATGTTGTTTCCATACTCGTTGGATGGACCCGCAAAAATTTGGCTCGAGAAAGAACCGCCAAATTCGATTTTGACATGGGCCGATCTCGTTTCTAAGTTTGTGAACAAGTTTTTTCCACCATCTAAAACAACACACTTAAAAAATGAGATTTCACGATTTGTGCAACGTAACAATGAAAGTTTTTCAATGGCATGGGAACGATTTAAA
The DNA here is from genome assembly GCA_025667525.1 of Glebionis coronaria. Classification (NCBI taxonomy): domain Eukaryota; kingdom Viridiplantae; phylum Streptophyta; class Magnoliopsida; order Asterales; family Asteraceae; genus Glebionis; species Glebionis coronaria. Next base: position 586,902 of record JANFOE010000499.1, on the reverse strand, counting down.
GAGATGTTACATGAATGTCCTCACCATGATTTTTCGGAATTGCATCAAATTGATACTTTTTATAATGGGCTTAATGATCATGAACGAGATTATTTGAACGCCGCCGCGGGTGGTAATTTTTTGTGCAAGACGACAAATGAGGCTTTACAAATCATTGAAAATCGATCTAAGGTTTATAGCCCTCGTAACACACCGAGTGTTGCCAATATGGGTTCGTCATCGTCGTCACAATCGTCTCGTAGCATTAACGCCTTACATGATGAAGCTAATGAGGAAAATCGGTTTTTTGATAGATTTGCTAATCTAATGTCCCATTGGAAGGCTCAAGAAGCTTCCAATTCCGCTTCGGTTAAAGCGGTTGCTAAGAGTTGTTTATCGTGTGGAGGAGCTCATGATCTTTCCGAGTGCATTACCGCGGATGGTAACACTTCGAGTGCTTATGTAGCAACGGGAACTTACAACCAAAACGGCCAAGGTTCCCGCCAAAATCAAGCTCCACCAAATCAAAATGCTAACAATTATCGAAACAACAACCAAGGTAATTACCAAGGCAACACACGCAATTACAACAAAGGGAATTATCAAAGTGGGAATGGACAAATCTCTAATCAAAATCAAAACCGTGATTTTCAAAACACTACACAAGGTTTTCAAAATGCTCACACGAAAAATTTGCAAGGAGAATTTTTGGATTATGCAAAAGCAAATGATGCTAAATTTGATAATATGCAACGTGAGATGATTAGCTTAAGGTCCGAGTTGAAAAACGAGCTTAAAAATGAACTTGCTAATGAACTTAAAACTCATGCAAATAAAATGGAAGGAAATGTCCAACGTCTTCAACAAAACCAACAAAAGATGGAATTAGGACAACATGAGATTAAGCAAGAATTATTGAAAGCGGATGCTAGGCAATCAAAATTTGAGGACCGAATGGCTAAGATGTTTGAAGCTATCATGTGTAAGCCCTCTTCCTCGGGTGGTCTTCCTAGTGATACCATTAACAACCCGAGGGGAGAATTGAAGGTTGTTGCTACACGAAGTGGTAAAACTTTCAAGGAAGCAATCTCTCGTCCAAGTACTTCTAAGGAGAAGGAAATTGAGAAAGAACCCGAGGTGATGGTCGAAAAGGAGCACATTACAATCCCACGAAGTACCGCTCAAACCACACCTACGGTTACACCAATACCAATTGTGGAACCCGAGTTTCCAAGGCCGTTGCCTAATGACCAACCCACACCACCTTTACCTTACCCTTCGAGACGTAACAAAGAGAAAGCACAAGAAAGGAACAATTATCAATTTGAGCTATTTATGAAAATGTTTCGTGGTCTACATTTTAACATAAGTTTTGCCGATGCTTTAATCATGATGCCTCGATTCGCCGCAAACTTCAAAAGTATGCTAAACAACAAAGAGAAGTTACAACAAACGACTAGTTGTTCATCGGTTTTTCTAAGCCGCATACCACAAAAAGTCGGTGATCCCGGTAAATTTTTGATTCCGTGTGCTATTCAAGATATGGAGGAATGCTACGCCTTGGCCGATCTTGGCGCTAGTATTAATTTAATGCCTCTCGAGATTTTCAAATCACTTCCGCTTCCGGCTCTTACTCCTTCGAACATGTCCATCGAGATGGCCGATCATTCTACGATCATGGCATGTGGAGTAGCCGAGGACGTTTTCGTTAAAGTCGGAAAGTTTTACTATCCCGTTGACTTTATCGTTGTAGACATTCCCATCGATCGAAAAGTTCCTCTCATTTTGGGTCGTTCATTTTTGGATACATCACGAGCACTTATCGATGTTCATGCTCGAAAAATCACCCTTCGTTTCAATGAGGAAGAACTTGTCATCAATGCAACACAAAACTCCAATCTTTCTCATGTATATTCTATTGCAACTTTAAACCATGGTGACTCAACCAAAGTCGTTTGCAAAGAATTTTCACCAAGAGTTTTAGGGAATGTCGCCAAAAACAATTTACCATTTCCTCCGCCGGTGGAGGTTATGAGTATAAAGCCTACAAAGAAGAAACCGTCAATACTTGAATCGAAAAATCCTTCGCCTCATCTCGAACATTCATTCTTGAAAAGTGTTGATAAGTTGCCGGTTTCTACGGAAGATCTTTCGGATGATGAATATGTTGGCCCCGATGGGGAAGTTTTCTTCGTCGATAAACGTTTTGAGAACTTGCCACCACCAAAACCAAAACGGTTTCAAAATGTGAGAATTTTTAGTGTGACTAACATCGTCTTAGAAACACCGAATATTTTCGACATAATCAAAAAGGGTTTTCATAAGGAGAGTTCAAAAGATAAAAAAGGAAAAGATCTTAAATGTGATTTAATAGATTTTTCTACAAATCTAACTCCGTCATCACCACGTGTTTTGAATGCTACAAACTCGTCTACTCCTTTTGACGATGCTTTGTGTGGTCTTAGTATGGGGGAAGCCCCATATGTTCCCTCATCCTTGTCCACCGAGGACGAGATATTCGATCCCGGAATTTCATGTAAAGGGAAATCTCGGTCTTCCACCGATGCAATAAATGGAAAATCTTTTCATTTGATTGGTGCGAGTCTACCTCGAGTAGCTCAAAATTTTGTCTTACCAATTGTCCCACCCTTCTACTTCTCATCTCTTTTCTTCAAACTCTTTGAGTTTATGACACATATTGAAGTGGCGTTGAATTGTTTTTTCCATGAAAACGAGAACGCCATCTTCGACCCCGGTATCTTGCATCATTTAAGGACTTAGTCCTTTATACCGGTTGCTTTTTGGGCCTTGTTTATCATGTAAGCCCCATCAAAAATTGACCACACCATGAATTTCCCTAAATGTTCACATTTTAAGGGGATCGAGTCGAGCTCATGACTCGGTTATCAAAAACGAGGTGCCTCGTGGGGGAGATCCCATGCTTATCTTTATGCTTACTATTTACTAATAAGGGGACTTGTACCCTTCCAACTCGTTGTCTCGTGGTTGTTTGTGATTGTGTTATCTAGATCATCATCATCATCTACGATTGAAGACTCTCGTGTTCGTTTACGTGAGCCTCCATTGATCGTTTGAAGAAGTTTTTCACGATTCCATGACATATCCTTTATTGTTCTAACAATTATCTTTTAGCATAATTAATAAACGGCTTTAGATATATTGTTGATCACCCTTTCCATGCTAGATCCTAAGCATTCGATTCTTCGTCTCTAGTATGGGGGTGCTCCACCTTTAGACTCGAAACATTGAGGATAATGTTTACTTTTAGTATGGGGGGGTGAATAGGTACTTGCTTTGCTACGCCCTCACGTCTTCCAACTTTCAATGTTTTGGTTTTGCTAATAAGGCTAAAAATGGCCAAATTTTAAAATTTTTTCTTAGTTTTCATAAGTGTTTTTAAGACACGAATGTATATTTTCCGATAGGTAGAATAAGAGTTAATTTTTGACTTGATGGGCATTTGGAGCCATTTACATTCCTTAACTCGCTCAATTCAAGTTTTGCTAGACTTTTATATAGGGAGCTTTAAAACGCGAAAGTCTTAATTCATTCGGGTTAAGAACAAGAACTTTTCGCAAGTTCCTATAATTGATTCTAGAAAGTCACTTATCAAGGGAACTTTAAAACGCATTCTCTAAACTTGAAAAAGTCCAAGAAAGTGCAAGATCCTATAGGTGGCTTGAAAACCCAAAACTTTGATTTGATATAGTCTTAATGAAAGCTAATCCAAATTTGGCTTAATTTTGACTTGCATGGCTAAGTATTCACGAGTCTCTTTAATTAGAGGTCTTTATATAGTGAAGAACGAGAAATGATAGAGTTAGACAAGTGATCATGCTAAACGTAGAACATGAAAGTGTTCTTTCAAAAACTCATATGTTTTTAATTGTGGCTTTTTCTTCCCATAAGATCAATGCATTAGGAATAAAACATAATTGCAATAAGTAAGGTCGTACGATTTGAAAGGTTACTTAGCCTCTAGCACAAGATCGTTTAAAAGTTGCTCGGGGTTGAATAGAGTTCATAGCCAAGGCATAACTTATTGAAGCGGGACGCGAAGATTGGCGATTATCCAAAAAGGCCCTAACAAGGCATGAGGAGCTCTATTTTTGCTAAAGATCCAAAAGATGATGTGAAGTATCATTATTCCTAAATCAATATGAAGGATCGAGACACACGACGAGAAGCAATACCCCTAAAGAATGGAGAAAGTCTATCCAAAAAGACCCTAACAAGGTATGAGGATAAATATATCCAAGTCCGAAAAGGAGGCGGATCGTTGTATATCAAAATCCAAAGTAAAGATTGAAGAAAAATGATGAAGTCGTGGTCCTATATGAAGAATCTCTCAAAAACGTCAAGTGAAGAAATTCCAATATATGAAGAGAAGACCATAATTTCAAGAACGTCTTCCCAAGATTTGAAGTATGAAGTACATGCCAAATATCGGTCCGAGAAAGGTCTCAAATCGTGAAACGAGTTATGCCAAGATATGAACTTAAGGAGATACACGAGAAGCCGTTTTAAAAGATTTTGTTCTTCGGCTAACTATTGATCAAATCGTGCTACTTTGCTTTCGGACTAATAACTACTCAAATAAGTCAATATGAATCACTTGTGATCCATGACAATTAGATAAAAAATGCTAGTAACCCATTTCCTTTTATAATAACTAGGATTGTGGGGAGAAAAAGTATTACACAATTTGAACGTATGAGTAGTGTTAGCATTGTGACTTGTACCAACAAAGATCTTGTTTTTGCACTTAGCATGGAATGTATGACAATCAAGGATGACGAAATTTACTCTAAGGGACATTAAATTGTTTCTATTCTTTGACCCTAAAAGTCACCTTTTGGTGATGAAAATCATACATTATGTCTTTACACATCATCGTAGTATGTTGCAAGTCTTTTACTCTTCAATAAAGGTTAATAAAATAAAACTTTGGTGATTCTTAGATACTTTATTCTAGCATTGCGTGAGGGCACGGCAATGGTTTAGTATGGGGGAGTGATGAGACTGCATTTATACATGGTCTCATCGTCCAAAACGGCCTTAAAATGCATTTAAAATCATGAAATATGCCAAATATATGCTCGTGTTTGTTACTTGTGTATTTTAGGTACGGATATTGTGGAATTGACAAAAGATCACAAGAATCATTCAAAAACGAACACGGGAAACGAAGACGCACAATGAACCAAGCTCACTTTTGGAAATTTGCAAAAAGACCCTCAAGTTTGAAGAATTGGCAAAAATGGCCCCTCATCTTTGAAGAACTTGTCACATTTAACCCTTCAAAATGTTAATTGTGCAAGTTTAATCCTTGAAGAATGAAGAATGCACAAGAAAGGCCCTTGGAATTTGGTTAAATGATCAAAAAGTTAGCCTAATCAACAAATGGACTAACTTTGCAATTTGTTTGGACCTTGGATGAAAATGACTTGACGGAAAGGACTGGGTTTGCAAAAGCTTAATGGAGACTACGTTAAGAAAAAGGACTGGTCATGAAATAACCCAACCTAAGCCCAATAACCCCAAGCCCAAATCCCATTTGACCCGGTTTATTTATTAAACTATGGTCAAACTACGGTCAAACCTCCACTTAACCCCCCTTCCCTCCCATAACATTTTTTTAAAAAATTGTTTAAACACTAAACAGATTAAAACTAGCCTAATTAACCAAAGAACCCTAAAAACCCCCAGATTAATTACACCTTAATTCAAAGGGTTATCCCCTATAATACTCCAGATCATTAATTCACCATCCCCTAACCTCAACCCCACCTTTAATTTGGTCCCCCCATCACCCCAAAGCCTCCACGTGGCCTCCCCTGTCCATCCCTTTCACACAAAACCCAAAACCCCGACAATTTAAACGATGGGATGTATTTCCTTTGTCCCCAAGTCTATTTGAACGATCAAGATCAAGATTCCAGCTGTCATATCACATGCCAAGCCTTTTGACCAAGAATTCGTCAACAAGAAGAGGGCATTTTTGAGATTCTGCAAATTAGGGTTTAAGCACTTGTAATATTTAATTCCTGTTCTAGAATAGTCCATTAGGGGATATAAAAAGAGTTGAGCCTGTTCACTCTTTTCTTGTTCCAGTTTTTACTTCAAACATTTTGTAATCCTTTTTTTTATAAAATTAAAGTTTGGTATTTGTGTGTGAAGCAATATAATTCCTTTTAATGTTTATCTAAAAGTTGGTAAAAATTGTGAAGTTAAACTGAGTTCCAAATTTGAGAAGGTTTTGAGTAATTGAGTTTTCAAAAAAGTGTTGAAAAGCTTTTAAGTTTCAGAAAATAAGGATTTTGGGGAAGTGAAAGTGGACCCTATTCTTGATTTTCTGAGGGTTAAGAGATGTTTTAAAACGTGTTGTTTAAGTTTGAAAGATTTTGGTAAGGTTTTTAAGAAAGAAAGAGGTGAAACAGAATATACCTATATTGTTCTTGTTTTGTTCTTTTAAAATTTTTCAGGTTTGAAAGATTTGTTGATCTTTGTTACTGCATCAACCCGAGTTGATTGGAGGTGGATTATACATCCACAAGGTCCTTGGAAGTAAGGACCTAAGGTAAAAACCTTTTACCTTGTTGAAAAATTTCAGAAAAAGCTGTTTTGTATGATCCTGCATGATTTTGATGCTATAGTGTGTTAAAGCTGTTGGATTGTTGTTCTTATGTGTGATGATACATGTTAGATGCTATAGGAACTAGTTTGGTTAGGTTTGTGAGTGTTATGGTTTGAAAATTTGGGTTTACAAGAGTTTAACAGGGTGTTTGGATCCATGTTTTAGCAGGTAGAAAATCTTGATTTTGTCTTTTGAAACGTGTTAGAAAGCTTAATTAGAGTTAGGATTGGTTGCATGTTAGTCTTAGAGTAATTTGGTACAAGTTTTGAGCAAGTTGTTGTGTTAAAAAGGAAAAACATAGCTTGAATCTGCATAAGTCTTTTTGTGCCTGATTTTTATGAATTTTTGTGCTTGAATCCTTAAATCTGTTAAGTGATAGGTTGTACAGGATTGTAGGTTTGTTGTGTGCTATTTGGTGAGTTGGTGTACCAAGTTTGGTCAGTTGAGAATCACTAGTGTGCTAGTTATCTGCTCTAAGACCACCAGACTTCATCATTTCATCTCAGAAACTTGCATAGGCTTTGGTGTGCATCTGTTTTACCTGTTTGTGCATTTGTTTTGATCATTGGTGTGTGCTAGTTGCTTGTTTTAGCTAGTCATTGACTCCTTGTGCTTAAATAAGCACAAGGGTGCCCAATTGCTCCAAAAATCTGCTCCAAATAAGCCATAGGACCAAGCTCCTCTTGGGACTTTGGAAACTTGTGAAAGCAAAACACAAGCTACAACCTGCTTGGTGTTCAAGAACAATCTGTCACGTTTTGGATTGGGAGTTGAACTTAATCAGTGTTAAAAAGGAAAAGTGGATTGGATTACAAGTCTTACAAGTGTGTCAGTTGGATTGGTAAAGATAAAAATAAAAATAAGTAAAAAGGGGGGTTACGCGCCTCGAACCCCTGACGTGCCGTTCAACATACCAACAACATAACCATCCTGCCCTTGGGTCTTTTACTGACCAAGGGTGGATTGGTTATACTCTTAACCAATTTTTCATTTCTTTCTTAAATATTAAGCCGTAGGTTTTTAAGCTTATTCCAGCTTATTTATTAAGCTGATTGGGTTCTTTTTATTTTTCTTAGAAAAGTATTAGCATTTGTGACTTTTCTAGCTTATTTTCAAATTTTTCCGTTTATTAAATTAATTTCTAGGATTTATTTAATAGCCGTATTTTAAAAAAGTCATAAAAAATAGAAAAAACAGTTTTAATTTTTAAAAAAATAATTTTTAGGTTTTAATTTGTATTTTTGAGGTTTACATATAAAAAAGTTTCCAAAAACTTTAATTTTAATTTTATTTGATTTTAGGGTTTTTTAGCAACTTTAAAAATTAATATAAAATTAATTAAGAGGTTTTAGAAACTTTAATTTACATTTTTGTTCTAGTTAGAATATTTAGGATTTTTGAGAATTTTTTAGAATTTATTTGAGAACTTTTAATTTTTTTTGATTATTTTATTATTATTTTATTCATTAAAATAAAAAGTTTTATTTTTCTTTATTTTTCATTTTTCCTAGATTCTATAGCATTAATTAAGACTTTTCCCATTTGTAGAATAATTTTTAGGCTTTTCAATTAATTTTTAGAATTAATTTAAGATTTATTAGATTTTAATAGTTTTTAGGAGTTTAAAAATAGTTTAATTTGGTTTTAAAATTTTTAAAAATAGTTTTTAGCTTATTTAAGTCATTTTTGAGGTTTACAAACTATTAAATCTTGTTTAGGGCTTTTTAATATTTAAAAGTGATTTTTAGGGCTTTAATTAGCATTAAAAAGTCATTATTAAATTAATTAAAAGGTTTTTGAAAGTTTGGATTTTTTGTAAACTCTTAGAATATTATTTGGGAGTTTTTAGTAATTTTTAGGAATTTTTAGGTTAAAATTTTAAATTTTGTGTTTTTCACGTTTTACGTCGTAACTTTCTAGTAGTGTTTTCGCCTTATTTTTCTATTTTTCGTCTTCGTCATTTTCTTTTCTTCTCAATAATCAAAAACATAAATCATCATTCATTACACAACACACTAGCCTCCTCGAGAACGAACTCACCTTCTTAAGGGTCATAAGTGCTTGGTTTTCCTAAACCGACGCTTAACGCTTACCACTATTTTGTTGCTCTTTTCCTAAAGGGTACAAAAATAACTACATCATTTTGGGTGAATAGGTACTTGCTTTGCTACGCCCTCACGTCTTCCAACTTTCAATGTTTTGGTTTTGCTAATAAGGCTAAAAATGGCCAAATTTTAAAAATTTTTCTTAGTTTTCATAAGTGTTTTTAAGACACGAATGTATATTTTCCGATGGGTAGAATAAGAGTTAATTTTTGACTTGATGGGCATTTGGAGCCATTTACATTCCTTAACCCGCTCAATTCAAGTTTTGCTAGACTTTTATATAGGGAGCTTTAAAACGCGAAAGTCTTAATTCATTCGGGTTAAGAACAAGAACTTTTCGCAAGTTCCTATAATTGATTCTAGAAAGTCACTTATCAAGGGAACTTTAAAACGCATTCTCTAAACTTGAAAAAGTCCAAGAAAGTGCAAGATCCTATAGGTGGCTTGAAAACCCAAAACTTTGATTTGATATAGTCTTAATGAAAGCTAATCCAAATTTGGCTTAATTTTGACTTGCATGGCTAAGTATTCACGAGTCTCTTTAATTAGAGGTCTTTATATAGTGAAGAACGAGAAATGATAGAGTTAGACAAGTGATCATGCTAAACGTAGAACATGAAAGTGTTCTTTCAAAAACTCATATGTTTTTAATTGTGGCTTTTTCTTCCCATAAGATCAATGCATTAGGAATAAAACATAATTGCAATAAGTAAGGTCGTACGATTTGAAAGGTTACTTAGCCTCTAGCACAAGATCGTTTAAAAGTTGCTCGGGGTTGAATAGAGTTCATAGCCAAGGCATAACTTATTGAAGCGGGACGCGAAGATTGGCGATTATCCAAAAAGGCCCTAACAAGGCATGAGGAGCTCTATTTTTGCTAAAGATCCAAAAGATGATGTGAAGTATCATTATTCCTAAATCAATATGAAGGATCGAGACACACGACGAGAAGCAATTACTCCCCTAAAGAATGGAGAAAGTCTATCCAAAAAGACCCTAACAAGGTATGAGGATAAATATATCCAAGTCCGAAAAGGAGGCGGATCGTTGTATATCAAAATCCAAAGTAAAGATTGAAGAAAAATGATGAAGTCGTGGTCCTATATGAAGAATCTCTCAAAAACGTCAAGTGAAGAAATTCCAATATATGAAGAGAAGACCATAATTTCAAGAACGTCTTCCCAAGATTTGAAGTATGAAGTACATGCCAAATATCGGTCCGAGAAAGGTCTCAAATCGTGAAACGAGTTATGCCAAGATATGAACTTAAGGAGATACACGAGAAGCTGTTTTAAAAGATTTTGTTCTTCGGCTAACTATTGATCAAATCGTGCTACTTTGCTTTCGGACTAATAACTACTCAAATAAGTCAATATGAATCACTTGTGATCCATGACAATTAGATAAAAAATGCTAGTAACCCATTTCCTTTTATAATAACTAGGATTGCGGGGAGAAAAAGTATTACACAATTTGAACGTATGAGTAGTGTTAGCATTGTGACTTGTACCAACAAAGATCTTGTTTTTGCACTTAGCATGGAATGTATGACAATCAAGGATGACGAAATTTACTCTAAGGGACATTAAATTGTTTCTATTCTTTGACCCTAAAAGTCACCTTTTGGTGATGAAAATCATACATTATGTCTTTACACATCATCGTAGTATGTTGCAAGTCTTTTACTCTTCAATAAAGGTTAATAAAATAAAACTTTGGTGATGCTTAGATACTTTATTCTAGCATTGCGTGAGGGCACGGCAATGGTTTAGTATGGGGGAGTGATGAGACTGCATTTATACATGGTCTCATCGTCCAAAACGGCCTTAAAATGCATTTAAAATCATGAAATATGCCAAATATATGCTCGTGTTTGTTACTTGTGTATTTTTAGGTACGGATATTGTGGAATTGACAAAAGATCACAAGAATCATTCAAAAACGAACACGGGAAACGAAGACGCACAATGAACCAAGCTCACTTTTGGAAATTTGCAAAAAGACCCCTCAAGTTTGAAGAATTGGCAAAAATGGCCCCTCATCTTTGAAGAACTTGTCACATTTAACCCTTCAAAATGTTAATTGTGCAAGTTTAATCCTTGAAGAATGAAGAATGCACAAGAAAGGCCCTTGGAATTTGGTTAAATGATCAAAAAGTTAGCCTAATCAACAAATGGACTAACTTTGCAATTTGTTTGGACCTTGGATGAAAATGACTTGACGGAAAGGACTGGGTTTTCAAATCCTTTATTGTTCTAACAATTATCTTTTAGCATAATTAATAAACGGCTTTAGATATATTGTTGATCACCCTTTCCATGCTAGATCCTAAGCATTCGACTCTTCGTCTCTAGTATGGGGGTGCTCCACCTTTAGACTCGAAACATTGAGGACAATGTTTACTTTTAGTATGGGGGGTGAATAGGTACTTGCTTTGCTACGCCCTCACGTTTTCCAACTTTCAATATTTTGTTTTGCTAATAAGGCTAAAAATGGCCAAATTTTAAAATTTTTCTTAAATAAGTGTTTTTAAGACACGAATGTATATTTTCCGATGGGTAGAATAAGAGTTAATTTTTGACTTGATGGGCATTTGGAGCCATTTACATTCCTTAACCCGCTCAATTCAAGTTTTGCTAGACTTTTATATAGGGAGCTTTAAAACGCGAAAGTCTTAATTCATTCGGGTTAAGAACAAGAACTTTTCGCAAGTTCCTATAATTGATTCTAGAAAGTCACTTATCAAGGGAACTTTAAAACGCATTCTCTAAACTTGAAAAAGTCCAAGAAAGTGCAAGATCCTATAGGTGGCTTGAAAACCCAAAACTTTGATTTGATATAGTCTTAATGAAAGCTAATCCAAATTTGGCTTAATTTTGACTTGCATGGCTAAGTATTCACGAGTCTCTTTAATTAGAGGTCTTTATATAGTGAAGAACGAGAAATGATAGAGTTAGACAAGTGATCATGCTAAACGTAGAACATGAAAGTGTTCTTTCAAAAACTCATATGTTTTTAATTGTGGCTTTTTCTTCCCATAAGATCAATGCATTAGGAATAAAACATAATTGCAATAAGTAAGGTCGTACGATTTGAAAGGTTACTTAGCCTCTAGCACAAGATCGTTTAAAAGTTGCTCGGGGTTGAATAGAGTTCATAGCCAAGGCATAACTTATTGAAGCGGGACGCGAAGATTGGCGATTATCCAAAAAGGCCCTAACAAGGCATGAGGAGCTCTATTTTTGCTAAAGATCCAAAAGATGATGTGAAGTATCATTATTCCTAAATCAATATGAAGGATCGAGACACACGACGAGAAGCAATTACTCCCCTAAAGAATGGAGAAAGTCTATCCAAAAAGACCCTAACAAGGTATGAGGATAAATATATCCAAGTCCGAAAAGGAGGCGGATCGTTGTATATCAAAATCCAAAGTAAAGATTGAAGAAAAATGATGAAGTCGTGGTCCTATATGAAGAATCTCTCAAAAACGTCAAGTGAAGAAATTCCAATATATGAAGAGAAGACCATAATTTCAAGAACGTCTTCCCAAGATTTGAAGTATGAAGTACATGCCAAATATCGGTCCGAGAAAGGTCTCAAATCGTGAAACGAGTTATGCCAAGATATGAACTTAAGGAGATACACGAGAAGCTGTTTTAAAAGATTTTGTTCTTCGGCTAACTATTGATCAAATCGTGCTACTTTGCTTTCGGACTAATAACTACTCAAATAAGTCAATATGAATCACTTGTGATCCATGACAATTAGATAAAAAATGCTAGTAACCCATTTCCTTTTATAATAACTAGGATTGCGGGGAGAAAAAGTATTACACAATTTGAACGTATGAGTAGTGTTAGCATTGTGACTTGTACCAACAAAGATCTTGTTTTTGCACTTAGCATGGAATGTATGACAATCAAGGATGACGAAATTTACTCTAAGGGACATTAAATTGTTTCTATTCTTTGACCCTAAAAGTCACCTTTTGGTGATGAAAATCATACATTATGTCTTTACACATCATCGTAGTATGTTGCAAGTCTTTTACTCTTCAATAAAGGTTAATAAAATAAAACTTTGGTGATGCTTAGATACTTTATTCTAGCATTGCGTGAGGGCACGGCAATGGTTTAGTATGGGGGAGTGATGAGACTGCATTTATACATGGTCTCATCGTCCAAAACGGCCTTAAAATGCATTTAAAATCATGAAATATGCCAAATATATGCTCGTGTTTGTTACTTGTGTATTTTTAGGTACGGATATTGTGGAATTGACAAAAGATCACAAGAATCATTCAAAAACGAACACGGGAAACGAAGACGCACAATGAACCAAGCTCACTTTTGGAAATTTGCAAAAAGACCCCTCAAGTTTGAAGAATTGGCAAAAATGGCCCCTCATCTTTGAAGAACTTGTCACATTTAACCCTTCAAAATGTTAATTGTGCAAGTTTAATCCTTGAAGAATGAAGAATGCACAAGAAAGGCCCTTGGAATTTGGTTAAATGATCAAAAAGTTAGCCTAATCAACAAATGGACTAACTTTGCAATTTGTTTGGACCTTGGATGAAAATGACTTGACGGAAAGGACTGGGTTTTCAAATCCTTTATTGTTCTAACAATTATCTTTTAGCATAATTAATAAACGGCTTTAGATATATTGTTGATCACCCTTTCCATGCTAGATCCTAAGCATTCGACTCTTCGTCTCTAGTATGGGGGTGCTCCACCTTTAGACTCGAAACATTGAGGACAATGTTTACTTTTAGTATGGGGGGTGAATAGGTACTTGCTTTGCTACGCCCTCACGTTTTCCAACTTTCAATATTTTGTTTTGCTAATAAGGCTAAAAATGGCCAAATTTTAAAATTTTTCTTAAATAAGTGTTTTTAAGACACGAATGTATATTTTCCGATGGGTAGAATAAGAGTTAATTTTTGACTTGATGGGCATTTGGAGCCATTTACATTCCTTAACCCGCTCAATTCAAGTTTTGCTAGACTTTTATATAGGGAGCTTTAAAACGCGAAAGTCTTAATTCATTCGGGTTAAGAACAAGAACTTTTCGCAAGTTCCTATAATTGATTCTAGAAAGTCACTTATCAAGGGAACTTTAAAACGCATTCTCTAAACTTGAAAAAGTCCAAGAAAGTGCAAGATCCTATAGGTGGCTTGAAAACCCAAAACTTTGATTTGATATAGTCTTAATGAAAGCTAATCCAAATTTGGCTTAATTTTGACTTGCATGGCTAAGTATTCACGAGTCTCTTTAATTAGAGGTCTTTATATAGTGAAGAACAAGAAATGATAGAGTTAGACAAGTGATCATGCTAAACGTAGAACATGAAAGTGTTCTTTCAAAAACTCATATGTTTTTAATTGTGGCTTTTTCTTCCCATAAGATCAATGCATTAGGAATAAATCATAATTGCAATAAGTAAGGTCGTACGATTTGAAAGGTTACTTAGCCTCTAGCGCAAGATCGTTTAAAAGTTGCTCGGGGTTGAATAGAGTTCATAGCCAAGGCATAACTTATTGAAGCGGGACGCGAAGATTGGCGATCATCCAAAAAGGCCCTAACAAGGCATGAGGAGCTCTATTTTTGCTAAAAGATCCAAAGATGATGTGAAGTATCATTATTCCTAAATCAATATGAAGGATCGAGACACACGACGAGAAGCTATTACTCCCCTAAAGAATGGAGAAAGTCTATCCAAAAAGACCCTAACAAGGTATGAGGATAAATATATCCAAGTCCGAAAAGGAGGCGGATCGTTGTATATCAAAATCCAAAGTAAAGATTGAAGAAAAATGATGAAGTCGTGGTCCTATATGAAGAATCTCTCAAAAACGTCAAGTGAAGAAATTCCAAATATATGAAGAGAAGACCACAATTTCAAGAACGTCTTCCCAAGATTTGAAGTATGAAGTACACGCCAAATATCGGTCCGAGAAAGGTCTCAAATCGTGAAACGAGTTATGCCAAGATATGAACTTAAGGAGATACACGAGAAGCTGTTTTAAAAGATTTTGTCCTTCGGCTAACTATTGATCAAATCGTGCTACTTTGCTTTCGGACTAATAACTACTCAAATAAGTCAATATGTATCACTTGTGATCCATGACAAATAGATAAAAAATGCTAGTAACCCATTTCCTTTTATAATAACTAGGATTGCGGGGAGAAAAAGTATTACACAATTTGGACGTATGAGTAGTGTTAGCATTGTGACTTGTACCAACAATGATCTTGTTTTTGCACTTAGCATGGAATGTATGACAATCAAGGATGACGAAATTTACTCTAAGGGACATTAACTTGTTTCTATTCTTTGACCCTAAAAGTCACATTTTGGTGATGAAAATCATACATTATGTCTTTACACATCATCGTAGTATGTTGCAAGTCTTTTACTTTTGAATAAAGGTTAATAAAATTGAACTTTGGTGATGCTTAGATACTTTATTCTAGCATTGCGTGAGGGCACGGCAATGGCTTAGTATGGGGGAGTGATGAGATGGCATTTATACATGATCTCATCGTTCTTTTCGGGCTTTTAATGCACTAATATGTCATAAAATACCATATATATGCTTGCTTTTGTGTTTATGTGTGTTTTAGGTATGGATATCGTGAAAAAGACAAAAGATCACAAGATACAAGGAAAAACGAACACGAGAAACGAAGACGCACAATGAACCGGGCCCTAATCATGAAAAGATCAACAAATACCCTTGAAGACTTGAAGACAAAACAAGATTGATCATCCAAGAATGAAGAAATGACACTTAAAACCCTTGTATATTAATAATTACAAGTTTGGTCCCTTAAGTTTGTCAAAATTGCAAAAAGGACCTTCAACTTTGGAGAAATGGCAAGATTAGTCCCTCAACAATTCAAAATTGCCAATTATGGTCCCTCATAAAGTGGAAGACACATTGAAGACCTTTGAAGATCAACATTGTCCAAGAACAACCCTTGAATTATTCAAAGATATCAAAAACAACCCTTTGAAAAGCTTTGGAAAAGATTTGTGCCAAAAGTGTCAAAAGGTTGAAAGTTATTTGCAAAGGAAGTTTGTTTTTAGGGCTGAAAAATGTGAAATGCCAAAAGTAACAAAACATGAGGGCCAAATGTGCACAAGTCCAAACATTCAAAAGGAAATGGCGCCTAACAAGTACTTTTCCCCCAAATTCGGATTAAACTCAGTTACTATTCACTTTCACCCACCCAGAAATTACCCTGACTAAACCTGGGTTAAAAACCAATTAAACTGGCACATGCTTGATTCACACATGCCAAAACCCTTCCCACACCTAAACTCCCCAATCCCACGCCTGTGGTCCCCACCCCCAAATACCCCGTCCACCAATCAAAACATTCCTTTGGCTCCAAGGCTTAATACGTGTCCAAAAGGAACGATGGAGATTCATTCCTTCCTCACAACGCAAAAATGGACAGTGGAGATCAAGAAAGGACACCTCACCTCAAAAACGCGTTTAAGGGCATTTTAGAGATTTCTATGATTAGGGTTTGTGTTTTATTGATTCTAGTATGTTCTATGAGCACTATAAAAGAGACCCCAACCTGTGGGTGATCCTTCGTTCCAGTTTTCAAGCTCTCACTTGTAATTCCTTTTTAAAAGAAATAAAAGTTTGGTTTTTGATTTAATCAATTATAATTCCTTTTTGTTGTTTTTTAAAAGTTGTGTGTTGTGAAGCTTGATTCTGAGTTCCATATGTGATTTGGTTGAGTAACTTTAAGGCTCAAGGTTATTCTAAGGTTTTGAAAATTTGGGAAATCTTTGGTATAATCTGCTCAAAAGTATTTGGTGTTTTTAGTTCATGTTATTATTGATCTAGAGGTTTTTAAAACGTGTTAAGAGGTTTTAGAAAGTTTTTGGACAGGTTTAAGTAAGGAAGGAAATAAAACAGAAAAAAAGTATATTGCTTGTATATTGTGCATTTTTCTTTGATTTGTGTTTTAACAGGTTGAAGTTGATTGTTGTTCTGCACCAGCCCCAGCTGGTAAGGAGGAGGATTTACATCCTCTAGGGTTTTGGAAGTAAAACCCTAAGGTAACTTCCCTTTTACCTTGAAAAATTTCAGAAAAAGTTTGTTTCAAGTGATTGTTTGATTTGGTGATCTTTGTGTGTTAGCTTTCTGGATTTGTGTTCTTTTGTGTTCATATGCATGTTAAAAGATATGTGAACCAGTTTGAGTAAGTTTGCAAGTGTTTTGGATTGAAAATTTTGGTTTCATAATTTTAACAGGGTGTTTGGCTACAAGGTTTAGCAGGGTATTTGTTTTGATTTGTGAATTTAAAAAGGTGTTAAGTGTTGAAAAAAGGTTAAGTCAGGTTAATCATTAGTTGTGTAATCATTTGGATAGAGTTTTGAGCTAGGTTGTGTGGTGAAAAAGTGAAAAGTGTGTTCTAAATCTTCTAAGTCACCATCTGCTTGTTTTTTATTAATTTTGGTGCATGATTTCTTGAACTCTGTTGAGACTTAGGGAGATATAGGTTTGCAATTTGTTTGAGCATCATTTGGTTGTTTTGTATGCTAAGTTTGGGACCTTGAAAGTTATTAGGGTGCATTTGATAGCCATATAAGACCACAGACCTAGCTAATCTGTCTCAGAGACTTTATCAGGCTGTATGTGCATTTTTTTATGATTCTCTGCTTGCTAGGTGTTTATTGATGATTGTGCTTGACTTCTTGTGCTCCAAAGAGCACAAGAGTGCCCCATTGTCCAAAATCTTGCACCAAATAAGCCATAAGCAAGCTCCTCTTGCTTAAATTTTCAAGCTGTGAAGAAAAACAAAACACAAGGCAACCTGCTTGTGTTAATACTGAACCAGGCCACGTTTTTGTTCATCATTTGAGCATAATCTTACATAAAAAAAGAGTCTGGATTGATTTTATAGCTTAACAAGTGTGTTAATTGGATTGAAAAAAAAAAATAAAAAAAGAAAAAATAGCAAAAAGATTGCCCGCAGTGGGCTCGAACACCTGACCTCTCGTAGGAGGGCTCAGTGAACTACCACTGATCTAGACATCTTTTTACGTTTTCCTTTGGTTTCAATAGTTATTTAACCAGTTTCCATTTTCTAGCTTATTATTAAGAGCCGTAGCTTTTTCTCACTTTTCTAGCTTATTTATTAAGTTAATTTGATTTGGCTTATTTTTCTTAGGATCCAATTAGGTTTATAGATTTTTCAAAATTGGTTTCAAAATTTTCTCTTTATTTAATTATTTATTAGGATTTATTTAATACCCGTTTTTTTATAAAGTCATTAAAAAATACCAAAAAGATTTTTTAATGACTTTATAAAAAAACGGGTATTAAATAAATCCTAATAAATAATTAAATAAAGAGAAAATTTTGAAACCAATTTTGAAAAATCTATAAACCTAATTGGATCCTAAGAAAAATAAGCCAAATCAAATTAACTTAATACATAAGCTAGAAAAGTGAGAAAAAGCTACGGCTCTTAATAATAAGCTAGAAAATGGAAACTGGTTAAATAACTATTGAAACCAAAGGAAAACGTAAAAAGATGTCTAGATCAGTGGTAGTTCACTGAGCCCTCCTACGAGAGGTCAGGTGTTCGAGCCCACTGCGGGCAATCTTTTTGCTATTTTTTCTTTTTTTATTTTTTTTTCAATCCAATTAACACACTTGTTAAGCTATAAAATCAATCCAGACTCTTTTTTTATGTAAGATTATGCTCAAATGATGAACAAAAACGTGGCCTGGTTCAGTATTAACACAAGCAGGTTGCCTTGTGTTTTGTTTTTCTTCACAGCTTGAAAATTTAAGCAAGAGGAGCTTGCTTATGGCTTATTTGGTGCAAGATTTTGGACAATGGGGCACTCTTGTGCTCTTTGGAGCACAAGAAGTCAAGCACAATCATCAATAAACACCTAGCAAGCAGAGAATCATAAACAAATGCACATACAGCCTGATAAAGTCTCTGAGACAGATTAGCTAGGTCTGTGGTCTTATATGGCTATCAAATGCACCCTAATAACTTTCAAGGTCCCAAACTTAGCATACAAAACAACCAAATGATGCTCAAACAAATTGCAAACCTATATCTCCCTAAGTCTCAACAGAATTCAAGAAATCATGCACCAAAATTAATAAAAAACAAGCAGATGGTGACTTAGAAGATTTAGAACACACTTTTCACTTTTTCACCACACAACCTAGCTCAAAACTCTATCCAAATGATTACACAACTAATGATTAACCTGACTTAACCTTTTTTCAACACTTAACACATTTTTAAATTCACAAATCAAAACAAATACCCTGCTAAACCTTGTAGCCAAACACCCTGTTAAAATTATGAAACCAAAATTTTCAATCCAAAACACTTGCAAACTTACTCAAACTGGTTCACATATCTTTTAACATGCATATGAACACAAAAGAACACAAATCCAGAAAGCTAACACACAAAGATCACCAAATCAAACAATCACTTGAAACAAACTTTTTCTGAAATTTTTCAAGGTAAAAGGGAAGTTACCTTAGGGTTTTACTTCCAAAACCCTAGAGGATGTAAATCCTCCTCCTTACCAGCTGGGGCTGGTGCAGAACAACAATCAACTTCAACCTGTTAAAACACAAATCAAAGAAAAATGCACAATACACAAGCAATATACTTTTTTTCTGTTTTATTTCCTTCCTTACTTAAACCTGTCCAAAAACTTTCTAAAACCTCTTAACACGTTTTAAAAACCTCTAGATCAATAATAACATGAACTAAAAACACCAAATACTTTTGAGCAGATTATACCAAAGATTTCCCAAATTTTCAAAACCTTAGAATAACCTTGAGCCTTAAAGTTACTCAACCAAATCACATATGGAACTCAGAATCAAGCTTCACAACACACAACTTTTAAAAAACAACAAAAAGGAATTATAATTGATTAAATCAAAAACCAAACTTTTATTTCTTTTAAAAAGGAATTACAAGTGAGAGCTTGAAAACTGGAACGAAGGATCACCCACAGGTTGGGGTCTCTTTTATAGTGCTCATAGAACATACTAGAATCAATAAAACACAAACCCTAATCATAGAAATCTCTAAAATGCCCTTAAACGCGTTTTTGAGGTGAGGTGTCCTTTCTTGATCTCCACTGTCCATTTTTGCGTTGTGAGGAAGGAATGAATCTCCATCGTTCCTTTTGGACACGTATTAAGCCTTGGAGCCAAAGGAATGTTTTGATTGGTGGACGGGGTATTTGGGGGTGGGGACCACAGGCGTGGGATTGGGGAGTTTAGGTGTGGGAAGGGTTTTGGCATGTGTGAATCAAGCATGTGCCAGTTTAATTGGTTTTTAACCCAGGTTTAGTCGGGGTAATTTATGGGTGGGTGAAAGTGAATAGTAACTGAGTTTAATCCGAATTTGGGGGAAAAGTACTTGTTAGGCGCCATTTCCTTTTGAATGTTTGGACTTGTGCACATTTGGCCCTCATGTTTTGTTACTTTTGGCATTTCACGTTTTTCAGCCCTAAAAACAAACTTCCTTTGCAAATAACTTTCAACCTTTTGACACTTTTGGCACAAATCTTTTCCAAAGCTTTTCAAAGGGTTGTTTTTGATATCTTTGAATAATTCAAGGGCTGTTCTTGGACAATGTTGATCTTCAAAGGTCTTCAATGTGTCTTCCACTTTATGAGGGACCATAATTGGCAATTTTGAATTGTTGAGGGACTAATCTTGCCATTTCTCCAAAGTTGAAGGTCCTTTTTGCAAT
Source organism: Glebionis coronaria (assembly GCA_025667525.1). Lineage (NCBI taxonomy): Eukaryota > Viridiplantae > Streptophyta > Magnoliopsida > Asterales > Asteraceae > Glebionis > Glebionis coronaria. The sequence continues at coordinate 566,379 of JANFOE010000499.1, read as the reverse complement.
TTTGACAAACTTAAGGGACCAAACTTGTAATTATTAATATACAAGGGTTTTAAGTGTCATTTCTTCATTCTTGGATGATCAATCTTGTTTTGTCTTCAAGTCTTCAAGGGTATTTGTTGATCTTTTCATGATTAGGGCCCGGTTCATTGTGCGTCTTCGTTTCTCGTGTTCGTTTTTCCTTGTATCTTGTGATCTTTTGTCTTTTTCACGATATCCATACCTAAAACACACATAAACACAAAAGCAAGCATATATATGGTATTTTATGACATATTAGTGCATTAAAAGCCCGAAAAGAACGATGAGATCATGTATAAATGCCATCTCATCAATCCTCTACTTCGATCACCAAGTACGATCCACATCACGATCACTGGCTGCTATCCCATAGTGCGATCGTGGTTAGGATTGTTGGGTGCAATCCATAGTTACGATCCCTTGGATACGATCGCATTGACTGCGATCCATACTTCTTTTATTGACTACGATACAATCTTATGATCCACGTATTGTGATCGTTGGATGCGATCGAGGGTCAATCTCTTGGGTACGATCTCATTGACTGCGATCCCTTATACTACGATCTAGGCTGCGATCAAGTACTGCGGTCGTAGGCTACGATCTTGGTTATGATCGGTGGTCACGATCCAAGAGTGCGATCAACCACTGCGATCCGCATTGAGTTACGATCGTGTTGCGATCTGACTTATGTTTTTGTTTTATTTATCTTAGCTTTCATGCTTACTTTTCATTACGTTTTAATTTCCAAAAATTGCGCGCTTCCCGAAATCTTTATTTTTACCAAGTGTTTTTCTAATTTTAGAGAGAAAGAGTGACAGTTTTTCTATATTGGCTTTTAGCTTTTTTTATTTACGTTTCGCACTTACACTTCTAGTAGAATAGAAAATCAACTCCCCTTTTAGTTACCAACGACGATAATTCCACTTCTAACCGTGATCAATTTGATTTGATACCGAGAACGATATCGAGTACACAAATGCTAAGCAAAAGTCATGTATTAAAGATTTTTATAAAGATCGGCTAAAGAATAACTTAATTCCTAAAATAAAATTAAAAATAAAAACTTTAGAAGTTTAATATAAGTTTAAGATTTAAGTAATGACCTTTATAATACGGGGTTTTACATCCTCCTCTCTATAAAGGAGCACTGTCTCGATGCTCATTTCTTCTTGGTCAAATTTCGGTCGTTTGAGAAGAGATGTGGATACTTGTTCTTGAAGAAATCTTCCCGCTCCCAAGTGAACTCTCGACCATGCCGCGAGTTCCAACGAACCTTGACAATTGGGATCCTACTTTGCTTGAGTTGTTTTACTTCACGATCCATAATTTCCACCGGTTCCTCTATAAAATGTAGCTTAGCATCAAGTCGAATCTTATCCAATGGAATGATTAAGTTCTCATCCGCCAAGCATTTCTTGAGATTTGAGACATGGAAGGTGTTATGAATCCCACGGAGTTCATTAGGTAGTTCTAGCTTGTAAGCTACATGACCGACCCTTTTTATAATCTTGAATGGTCCAACATACCGCGGACTCAACTTACCACGTTTCCCAAACCGGATTACGCCTTTCCAAGGCGATACTTTTAACATAACCTTATCCCCCAAATCAAATTCTAACGGTTTGCGCCTCACATCCGCGTAACTCTTTTGATAACTTCGAGCAGTCAATAGTCGATTCTTTATTTGCACTATCTTATAAGTCGTCTCGCGAATTAGTTCAGGACCAGTGAGTTGGCTATCACCAACCTCACTCCAACAAACGGGTAACCTACACTTCCTCCCATATAGCGCTTCAAATGGTGCAGCCTTAATGCTCGCGTGGTAACTATTATTATAAGAGAACTCTACTAGTGGTAAACGTTGTTCCCAACTACCACCAAAGTCGATCACACATGCGCGCAACATATCCTCCAATGTTTGAATTATCCTTTCACTTTGACCATCCGTTTGCGGGTGGTAAGCAGTGCTCATATCCAAATTTGTCCCTAAACTTCTTTGTAGTGATTTCCAAAATTCTGAAGTAAATCGACTGTCTCTATCTGATATTATTGATATTGGTACACCATGTCTACAAACAATATCCTTCAAATACAGGCGGGTTAGCTTATTTATGATATCGGTTTTCCTTATCAGTAAGAAATGTGCCGACTTAGTAAACCGATCAACAATAACCCAAATCGAGTCATAACCACTTGTGATCCTTGGGAGTCCTGTGACAAAATCCATGGTTTTCTTTCCCATTTCCATTCTGGGATATCAGGTTGCTGAAGTAAACTAGATGGTTTACGATATTCAGCCTTTACTTTGGCACACGTCAAACATTTACTAACATAGGTAGCAATGTCTGCTTTCATGTTTGGCCACCAGTAAAGCTTCTTCATATCTTGGTACATCTTATTGGAACCCGGATGAATCGAGTATTTCGACTTATGCGACTAGTGCGTTATTAAGTCCCTTAATCCTCCAAATAACGGTAACCAAATTCTCCTTTCAATGTAACGGATTCCATCGGGACGAGTTTCAAATATGGGCTTGAGCAATCTTCCCAGGTTCTCTTCCTCTACATTCATACTCTTCATTGCCTCATTTTGCGCATTGCGTATCCCTTTGGTTAAGTCTATACGCTCCATCATAACCAATGCTCGGACTCTTAATGGTTTATCCCTTTCCTTTCTACTTAAAGCATCAGGCACAACATTGGCCTTACCGGGATGATAGCGGATTTCGTAGTCATAGTCGCTTAAAAGTTCGATCCAACGACATTGCCTCATATTAAGTTCTTTTTGGTCCAAAATATATTGTAGGATCTTATGATCCGTACATGTAAAACCAGCATGCTTTTACCATGAATAGTATTAAGACACGATAATTATTTCAATAATAATTATAATCACGAACATACGAACATGAAATCATGAACGTAAATAATCACGAGCTTAATATTATGTATTTACGTATATTTATTACGATTACGAATAAATATATTACGAGACAAACGATAACTAAATAAATCACGTAAAACATGACACGAGAACACGTATAATATTTAGACACGGGAAAACAATGGGTTTCCCCTTGGGGGCCCACATACCCACGGCTAGAAGGAAGGAAGAGGGCCAAGCCCACTTTGAATTTTATTAAAACAAGAAAGAAGGGAAATCATATTTTCATAATCACAGAAAAATTAGAAAATATCAAAACCGTAATCTCTCTTTTCTCTCCTCTTGGCCTCCGAGTACAAACACACAAAAGGGGTGTGTTGGTTGATTTTTGGTGATCAAATCTTACAAGAGTGTTCTTGTTTTTCATTCTCCATTGTTCACGTATTCGGTGAATTATAAAACCCCTTTTATTTTTTGTTTTATTAAATTAAAACACATGAAATCATAGGTTATATAAAAAACAAGTTAATCATCATGTAATTAATCATGGGGGGGGAGGGTAAATTAATCATGGTTTTTAGGGGTGTTTGTTCGGCCGACGCAAGGGAACCAAGACCCCATAGTCTCGGCTTGCTTGGTTTCACACCAACCGAGACCTCAAGGTCTCGGTGTGGTGTTGTCAAGTCTCGGTAAGAACAAGGGACCCCGACCTCGGTCGGGGGGTGTTTTGGTGTTGTTGGGGCTCCGCAGAAAAAGAACACCACCAGCATAAGCCGGTGACTATATATGGAAAGCAGGGGGAACCACAGCCGCGATAACAGGGGGAACACCGGCTAGCCGGTGGGAACTTTGCCCAGCTGGCGGCTTTAGCCGAGAGACCAGGGGGAAACCACCAGCACAGCCGGCGACTGTTTTGGCGAAAACAGTGGCAACCGGTCAAGCCTGTTTTGCCACTGTTAAAGGTGTGTTTGGTTGGCTGGTTCATGGGTTAAACCGGTCCGGTTCACGACATGTTTAGGTTAAAACACGGGTTCGGTTCATGGGTTATTTTTGCAAGTTAATTATTTTACAAGTTAAATAATTACAAGGTTAATTAAATTAATTTAACATGTTACTTAATTAATTTAATTACAACATGACTTAGGTTATTATTATTATTAATAATACATAGCTTTTAACCTAAGTATTTATTATTTAAGTTAGACTACATAATTAATTAATTATTAAACATGCCTTATAATTAATTAATTTACATGACTTAGGTTATATTAATAATAAATATTAATACATGTTTTAACCTAAGTATTATTACCTTTTATTTAATTAAATCATGTTATATTTAATTAAATACTTTAACCTATAGTTTATTTAATTTACATGAAATAATTAATAAACTATACTAATTAATCACATGACTTAGAATATTAATCAGTAAACACTTAAGCTTATATTATTAGCTTAATGATCCAGCTTATTTCTATTTATGGAAACTTTCTATTTTTGGAAACTTGTTTAATTAAGGCATCTAATCTATTTATGGAAACTTTATATTATTAGAAACTTATCTATTTTAAGTAGTAAATCTATTTTTGGAAACTTCCTATTTTTGGAAAATTTCTATTTTTTGAAACTTTCTATTTTAAGAAACCTGCTATTTTTAGAAAGTTACTTATTATTACACAACAAGTATAATAATACAAGAAATACAAGTAATACTTAATCAGAATAGACATAATACATGATAAACACAATATAACGTTAGAATCAGTAAAATAAGACATGAACATATAAAACAAGCTAAGACATGATATAAAACCAGTTACATATACCGTATCAGATACTTATACACGTTTATTATTTATGTAGCATTAGTGATATCAAAGTAGGACTCTCTTCCGTTCGTCTTCTTCGTTCACTAGACACAAGGTACAGATTTTCCGTCCTTTCAGTATGGACATTCTTCCTTATTAGGATTCCCCGTATGCAGCCAACTGTTTACCCAGTATATGTTTTATATGTTTTTTAATTGCTTATGTTTAATTAGATACCTAAAGCCATATACATGCATGACCAGTTTCACCTAATTATAGAGGTACCATAACCATAACACTGAAGGCACCAGTGTTATGACTCCACCACGACAGAGTGATAGCTCGTGGCGTCCCTTCAGCTTTTGGCCATATTATTATTATTATCATGTGGGCGTATGGGTGCATCCTAGGTTACATGTTTTCAGCAGATTATTTAGGTGAATGTGGTGTGTGCCTTGCATCCTTCACAAGGAGCTGATCCCTCCTACCAAAAACTTATATATAAATTAGAGGAAACCCCTCTAATTTGCATGACGAGGTCACCCCTCCAAGTAGTCATGCACGTTGATATTTCATGACCTATATTGGCTAAACGGTAAACATGTTAAACAGTTTTTGTAAGATAAACATAAGGCTTTTCAAACTATAAAAGCAGTTTTACTAAGATATACCAGGTTTTCCAGGACTTCGTCTTTTCCGATGCTTTATGCTTATATGATTATATTATTCATGCTATACTTGTATATCCGTGCACTGAGCGTTATGCTCAGCCGTTTTCCCTTTCATGTTCCTAAAACGGCAGGTACTCAAGGACGCTCGTATACTTTAAGCGTACGTGCATATGGATTGGAAGCTTCCTAGCCTTCATTACTTTATGCATTTCATTATACTTTGATACTCATTTCCATGAACATTGTTTAATCCTTGTCATTTACAGTAATTGTGTTTGTGTGTGATGAGTTCTACTTTTGGGGTACCGATGTTTGTTTCCGGTATTTCCTTTATGGTCATGTGATGTTTTATACATTTATCCTTGTATGCTTTGATGACACTCCATAATCACGCGTGACTTTCCATTTACCAAAATGGGTTGTGACAATTATGGTATCAGAGCCAAGGCTTCGACCTGTAGGCTCTCAAAACACGACATGTGATTAGTGGGTATTCACTATGGTCTTCCTAGAACCGACAGTCAGTTTTCATGCATTCATCATTTTATGCATACACATCTATGTCATTGTCGCAGGTTTATGACTAAGTAATGGTTGGTACAGGACTGGCCCTATTTAGTCGCATGTGTTTTATCGAAACTTTTATCTTTGGGACCGACCCATTGGCGTCCCCTCGCCATGTCTTTTGTTTTGAGTGAACTAACCATAGGCGTTCACTCTCGCGCATACAAAAGTTTTCATAAAACTGCATCATGCATTCATGTACAAATTTTCTTACATAAAATTTTTCTCATGATTTATTGGTATAATTTTTTTTCCTGTATATAGTTTATGTTTTGATCAGTTTAATCATTTATTTTATGTTATACTGTCAGATGGTTCTCACACGCGAGCAGGAACAACTCAATGCTGCAATCCAAGCTTCAATGCAAGCTATTCTTCCTCAGCTGAGGAACGAAATCATGGCTGAGGTGCAGGCTGCCAACAATTAGCAGCAACACCCAGTACCTCGTCCTCCTCCTCCAGCAACATTGGTCACATGGCTGAAGAGATTCAATAAGCTACGCCCTCAAGCTTTCGAGAGAACAGATAGCCCTAGTGATGCTGAAAGCTGGTTGGCTCACATTGAGAAGATCTTCGATGCTATGGGCTATGACCCCGTCTTCAAGTCGAGGTTGGCCTGCTACCAGTTCGAAGGTGATGTGCTATTACGGTGGAAGACACTGAAGCAGTCTGAGGGAGGTGATAATTGGGTGGCTGGTTTGACTTGGGCTCAGTTCAGGGATTTGGTGATGGTACAGTTCTTTCCCAAGGCTGAGCAATACATGCTGAAGAGAGAGTACCATGGAATCCGACCGAGAGCTGGGAAGAATAGCAACGAGTTCATGCAGCGCTTTCTTCGCTTGGCTGGTTTTCTTGGTGCAGCAGCAGGTACTCCCGAAGAGCAAGCACACCATTTCCGATGGGCTCTTTGTACATCGGTCGCAAAAAACCTGGTGTGTGTTACGTTCAACACAGTGGCACAAGTGGCCGATGCAGCACGTAAGCTGGAGATGTTGCAGGAAAGAGAAGAGTTCGGGGAAGAAGAGAGACCCGAGAAGAGGTAAAAATTCGTATTCAGCGGTGACCAAACCATATTCTTTTCAGCACATGTCAATATTTACATCTCTTTTAAACTGTATCTTCTAGGCAGAAGACTGGGGACCTGTCTCAGCCGGCTACTCAGCCCAAGGGAAACGGTCAGACTCACGACCGTTCTGCTACTGATAGGCGTGGCGGTAATGATACGCTGGACACTCCAACAGCAGCAGGTCCTTATACTTACTCATTTTCTTATGATTACATGCTATAATTCTTAATTCTGACTCATTAGAGAATCTTCTACCAGGAATCATGGTAACGGGAGAGACCAGAACCAGAGAGGTTCACAGCCTAACCGTCCAGCTATCACTGGTATTCCATCTTACGATTTATCCGCATTGTCCCTTGTACCTTTCATCATGTCTCATGTATATTGTTCTTATCAGGCTCACAGCCAGTCAAGACACCTGCTGGAGGATATAATCATCCTCTTTGCACTACCTGCAATCGTAGGCACCCAGGGCTATGTCGCCGCGATAGCGACGCATGCTACAAGTGTGGTCTTCCTGGCCATCGCATGAAGGACTGTCGCAAGGGCGAGATGGAGGGCACATCGGGACTGCTGATACCAAGCCGCCTCCTACTAGTGGACGCGTTTACACGACATCTCGCGATCACGCCAACAAGTCTACAGGTACCATCACTGGAATCTTGTATATGTATGGTCAAGCTTCATGTGTTCTGTTTGACACGGGTGCTACTCACTCGGTCATTTCTACTGCTTATGCCAAGAATGTTAGGATACTCCCCATGCTACTAGAGAATATACTGAATATTTCCACGCCTTTGAGAGACCTTGTACGCATAACCCATGTGTACAAGAGCCTTCCCTTAGAGTTTGATGACAAGATTCGTCTTGTTGACGCACTTCCGCTAGACATGAATGATTTTGACATGATTTTGGGCATGGATTGCCTATCCAAGCATCATGCTACCATAGACTGCCATTCATATCGAGTCATCTTCGGTGATGTTAATACGCCTGAGTACATTCACAACGGGTTCGTACCCGGAAGGTCTGTACAAATCATATCAACCCTGCAAGCACGTGCATTACTTTCACATGGTTGTGAGGGATATCTAGCTACTGTTCATGACATGGATGCTGAATCTCCATCAATTCAGGATCAGCTGATAGTGTCAAAATTTCATGATGTATTTCCAGAAGAACTTCCGGGCATACCACCGCACGTGAAGTAGAATTTAACATCGAGCTCATCCCAGGAGCTGAGCCGATTTCCAAGGCTCCTTATCGCATGGCTCCCATAGAGTTGAAGGAGCTGAAGGATCAATTGCAAGAACTTCTGGAACGAGGTTTTATTCGACCGAGCGCATCTCCATGGGGCGCACCGGTCTTACTCGTTAAGAAGAAGGACGACACTATGCGTCTTTGCATAGACTATCACAAGCTCAACAAGATTACCATCAGGAATAGGTATCCACTACCATGTATAAATGATCTATTTGACCAACTCCAAGGGGCCAAACATGTATCCAAGATTGATCTAAGGTTGGGCTATCATCAGCTACGGGTTAAGGAGCATGACATCGCCAAGACTACTTTCCGTACACGCTATGGTCACTACGAATTTGTAGTCATGCCATTTGACCTTACCAATGCTCCAGCAGTGTTCATGGATTTGATGAACAGAATCTTCCATGAATTTCTGGACAAGTTCGTCATTGTCTTCATTGACGACATCTTGATATTCTCAAAGTCCAAGGAGGAACACGAAGATCATCTTCGTACAGTACTACAGATTCTTCTCCAGAAGCAGCTGTTTGCTATATTCTCCAAGTGTGAGTTCTGGTTAGACAAGGTGGCATTCTTAGGTCACATTGTATCAGCAGAAGAAATCACGATGGATCCAGCAAAGGTTGAGGCTATTACCAAGTGGCCAAGACCGACATCAGCAACTGAAGTCCGTAGTTTCCTAAGCTTAGCTGGTTACTACCATAGGTTCGTGGAGAACTTTTCTCGCTTAGCACTACCATTGACCAAACTGATGCGGAAAGGGGAGAAATTCGTCTGGACTGAAGAAAGAGAGAAGAGCTTTGAAGACTTAAAGCAGAAGTTAGTATCTGCACCGATTCTTACTCTCCCATCTGGTACAAGTGGATTTCAGATCTACAGTGATGCATCGGGGAAGGGACTTGGCTGTGTTCTCATGCAACATGGGAAAGTGATCGCGTACGCTTCACGACAACATAAGCCTTATGAGGAAAATTACCCTACGCATGACTTGGAACTTGCAGCAGTCGTGTTTTCATTGAAGATATGGAGGCACTACTTGTATGGAGAATCATGTGACATTTTCACAGACCACAAGATCTTGAAGTATATCTTCACTCAATGTGAATTGAACATGAGACATAGGAGATGGTTAGAGCTGTTGAAGGATTATGACATTAATCTGCAGTATCATTCCGGCAAGGAGAATGTAGTGGCAGATGCACTTAGCAGAATGTCCGGAATGATAAACGACATTAAAATTAAGGAGGATATTATAAGAGACTTGGAGCGACTAGACATAGAGATCATGGTACGTGGACATCACGGTTATTGGGCTAATCTTAGAGTGGAACGCGAGTTACTCTTCAGGATCAAGGAAGCTCAGAAAGATGATGGTGAAATGTGGGCGATAATTCAGAATTTAGAGAAGCAGACATAATTTCAGGTAGACGCAGATGGTATCTTATGACAGGGCACGAGGCTTTAATTCCATGCACGTTAATTCTTATTCCCTCGATCAAATTCAGGGGATCTATCTTACGTAGATGACAATGAACTTTTCGTGTTTTCAAGTCAAGGTCAGGAGGACCAAGATTATCATTGTGTCAAGATCTTGTGAAGGAACCGTTCCAAGAGGGAAGCCACGTGGAAACGGACAAGTTCACCCGGACTTCTTATCCGTTTTTCTCTTATTAATTATATATGTCCTTTCATTCACGTCACGTTCCATGTCCTTTCAAGACATGTCACGTTCCACGTTCCTTCTACCATGTCACATGCACATCCATTTATCTTACATACCCTCTCAGTTTGATTCGGATATGTTTTCTCTTTTAGTTACTTATCTATAATTCGGGGACGAATTATTCTTTTTAGGAGGGAAGAGTTGTAAAACCCACATGCTTTTACCATGACAGTACACTAATAATCGTACGTACAAGATTACAACTTTCCTTATATAACATGAACACGTGTCACGAATATTAATTACAAGAATTACGTAAGTGTTATTACACGATAAGTATTAAGTATGTATTAATACAAGATAATTATTATCAATAATAATTATAATCACGAACATGAACTCATGAGCGTAAGAATCACGAACACATAAATATGTATTTACGTATGTTATTATTACGATTACGTACAAGTAATTATAATAACATGAATAAATTATAATAACGTAACATAAATACAAACGTACGAACACGTAACTATTAAAGCATGAAAAGGTTCGGGTTTCCCTTGTGGGCCCCACCTACCCGCGGACACAAAGAACGGAAACTGGCCTATGGCCCAACCCACTTCACAAAAATATGTCAGGAAGGTTAAACATTATATTTTCATTTATCACATATTCAAAACAAAGCAAAAACCCTAGCAAACCCTATGGTGGCCGCCAGTTCTGTTTATGCCGCCAGTAGCACCCAAAAGGAGAACGTGATGTTCTCTTTATGCCGCCAGCAGCACCCAAAAGGAGAACGTTATGTTCTCTTTATGCCGCCAGCAACACCCAAAAGGAGAACGTGATGTTCTCTTTATGCCGCCAGCAGCACCCAAAAGGAGGACGGTTTTGATTTATAATTATTGATTAGGAGTGTGTTCGTGAGATCAAGATTTATTCATTCCACGTGTTTTGGTAATTATAAACCTCCTTTTCTTTTTATGTTTTTATTAATTGAACACATGAAATCATAAGTGATATAAAAACAAGAAATCATCATGTAAATAAATCATGGAGGGGTAAATTAATTATGGTTTAAGGGGTGTTTGGTTTTGTAAAACCCACACGCTTTTACCATGAACAGTACATATATAATCATACGTACATGATTAGAACTTTCCTTATTTAGCACGTGTACGTTTCACGAATAGGATTTACAAGTATTACGTACGTGTTATATCACGATAAGTATTTAATACGTATTAAGACACGATAATTATTTCAATAATTATTATAATCACGAACATGACATCATGAACGTTAATAATCACGAGCTTAGTATTACATATTTATGTATATTTATTACGATCATGAATAAATATAAATATTTATAAGACACGAACGATAACTATTTAAATCATGTAAACACGAACACGAAAACATACTTAATATTAGACACGAGAAAGCTATGGGTTACCCTTGTGGGCCCCATCCTACCCGCGGCTAGAAACAAGAATGGGCCAAGCCCGTTTGATTTTACTAAATAAGAAAATAAGGGGAATTATATTTTTCATAATCACAGGAGATTAGAAAATATCAAAACCCTAGTCCCTCTCTCCTTCTCCTCTTGGCCGCCGGGTACAAACACCACAAAGGTGTGATTGGTTGATTTTTGGGTGATCAATTCTTGCAAGGTTGTTAGTGTTTCGTTCGTCATTGTTTCACGTATTCGGTAAATCATTAAACCCTTTTCTTTTTTTTATGTTTTATTAGATCTAGACACGTAAAATCACAAGATTATAAAAACAAGATTAAAAACATGTTAATTATCATGGTGGGTAAACTATTAAGGGTGTTTTGTTCGGGTTTTGTTGTAGCCGAGACTCAACCGAGACAGCAAGACTGCGTTTTGGCTAGAACCGTCAGCCACAGGCCGTCTAGGCCGCCGGCTGGAAACGTCAGCCACAGGCCGTCTAGGCCGCCGACTGGAAACGTCAGCCACATGCCGTCTAGGCCGCCGGCTGGAAACGTCAGCCACAGGCCGCCCTGGCCGCTGGCTAAAAACGGCAGCCGTAGGCCGTCTAGGCCGCCGGCTAGAGACCACGGCCGTCGGTCGTGGTGAGGGTTTAAAAGGATTGTTTGGTTCGACCTAATTAAAACACGGGTTTAGTCACGTGGTTAATGTTTTTACAAGTTATATAATTTTTGTAGGTTATTTTATTTTCTTTTTGAAAAACTAAATTAATTAAAACATGGACTAGTAATTAATTTAATTTGAACATGACTTAAGTTATATTATTTTACAAATAATACATGTATTAGCCTTAGTATTTTAATTATTTACTTTAGACCATAGTATTAATTAATTATTTAAGACATAGAATATAATTAATTAATAAACATGACTTAGGTTATAATTATTATAATATTAATACATGTTTAACCTAAGCATTTTATACCCTTTTATTTAATTAAATCATGTTATATTTAATTAAATCTTATAACCTATAGTTTATTTAATTTACATGTTATTATTAATAAACTATACTATGTATCACATGACTTAGAATATTAATCAGTAAAACTTATGCTTTTATATTCTTAGCTTATAAATCCAGCTTACTTCTAAATATGGAAACTTTCTATTTTCAGGAAACTTACTATTTTTGGAAACTTTCTATTTTTAGAAACTTATCTATTTTAAGAAGTTAATTTAGTTTTGGAAACTTTCTATTTTTGGAAACTTCTATTTTAGGAAACCTGCTATTTTTAGAAAGTTACTTATTATTACACTACAAGTATAATAATACAAGAAATACAAGTAATATTTAATCATAATATCCAGAATACACGATAAACACAACATAACGATAAAATCAGTAAAACAAGACATGAACATATAAAACAAGCTGAAACATGATATAAAAACCAGTTACGTACTCAGTAATCAGAATACTTATACATGTATCCTATGTATGTAGCATTAGTGAGATCGAAGTAGGACTCTCTTCCGTTCGTCTTCTTCGTTCACTGGACTTAAGGTACGGATTCTCCGTCCTTTCAGTATGGACATTCTTCCTTAGATTTCCTGTATGCAGCCAACTGTTTTCCCTAGTATATGTTTTATATGTTTTTGAATTGATTATGTTTAGTTAGAATACCTAAAGCCATATACATGCATGACCAGTTTCACCTAGTTATGGAGGTACCATAACCATAACACTAGAGGCACCAGTGTTATGACTCCACCACGACGGAGTGATAGCTCGTGGCGTCCCTTCAGCTTTTGGCCATATTATTATTATCAGGTGGGGCGTATGGTGCATCCTAGTTTACAAGTTTTCAGCAGATTATTCAGGTGAATGTGGTGTGTGCCTTGCATCCTTCACTAGGAGCTGATCCCTCCTACCCAAACAGTTATTATTAACTAGAGGCAGCCCCTCTAATTGCATGACGAGGTCCCCCTCCAATTATTCATGTACGTTGATATTTCATGACCTATATTGGCTAATGGTAAACATGTTAAACATTTTTTATAAGATAAACATAAGGCTTTTCAAACTATAAAACCAGTTTTACTAAGTTATACTAGGTTTTCCAGGACTTCTACATTTCCGATGCTATTAGTCTTATTTATGTTTCAGCCATTCATACTATGTTGTATATCCGTGCATTGAGCGTTATGCTCAGCCGGTTTTCCTTTCATTTTCCCAAAACGGCAGGTACCCCTGATGAGACTGCTTTTATACATGGTCTCATCGTCCAAAACGGCCTTAAATTGCATAAAATATCATAAAACATGCCAAATATATGCTCGTGTTTGTTACTTGTGTATTTTTAGGTACGGATATTGAGGAATTGGCAAAAGAACACAAGAATCAATCAAAAAACGAACACGGGAAACGAAGTCGCACAATGAACCGGGCCCAAGTTTGGAAATTTGCAAAATGACCCTTGAAGAATTGAAGATTGGCAAAAATGGCCCCTCATCTTTGAAGAACTTGTCACATTTGACCCTCACAATATCAAATGTACAAGTATAATCCTTAATGTTTGAAGATTGTACAAGATCAGTCCCTGGAATTTGAAGAATATACATTTAATGCCCTTGGATAAAGTTTATAAAAGTTTTGTGCCACTTTTGACAAGTTGTCAAAAGTTGACAAGGCTAAATAGGGCGCTGACAGCTTTTTATTACAACTTGAAAGAAAGTTGATACCCTGGGGACCAAATCTGCCCAACCACCAAACTCCCACAACCAACCAAACACTGACACATCAGCCCTACCCACCCACCAACCCAATACCTTACCCAAACCCGTGACCCTACCCGTCCATAACCCAAGTTTAATTTATTAAACTTGGTCAACTGGTCAAAACCCCACTTAACCCGTTTTCTTTCCCACCAAAACATGATTTTTAAATCATGATTACCCAAAAACAGATCGAAAACCCCTTTTAAACCCCCATAAACCCTAATCTCCACCCAGATTAATTAACATTCAAATCAAAGGGTTTTTAGCTAAATCCCTCCAGATCACTAATACACATCACTCTCACCAAAACCCACCTCACCCAACAGTGTCACATGCATTGTGGAGCCCTCCCCAAGCTTCCCCTGCAACGTCTCTTTCCACCAAAACCCCACACCCGACCAAATTAACACCTCAGATCAACCCCTTGGTCCCAAAGGTTCATCCAACGACTCAAGATAAAGATTCCAAGCTGGCATCCAGTACATGATCACATGGGACGATTTTTGACCCAAAAATCAGTCAAAGACTCAAGGGCCTTTTAGGCATTTCAGAACTAGGGTTTTAAGGATTCTAGTATGTTCTTTTAGTTCTATTTAAGGAGGATGAAACCTGTTCATACCCCTTGTTCCAGTTTTTAAGCAAATCCTTTGTAATTCCTTTTTTAAGAAATAAAGTTTGGTATTTGTAAAAGACATTGTAATTCCTTTTATGTTTTTAAAAAGTTTGTGTGTTTGGATTGCTTAAGCTGAGTTCCATTTTAAAAAGTGTGTTTGAATTTTTCAAAAGTTTTCTTTGAAGGTTTTCAAAGAAGGGTCAAATTTCATAAATCATAGCTCCTTGAAGTGAAAGTGGAAAAGAACTGTTTGATTTGTGAGTTTGAGTGTTTTTAAAACGTTTGTGTTAAGATTGAAAGGTTTTGTAAGGTTTTAAGAAAGGAAAAAAGTGAAAACAGATTATTGGATATATATTGTGTTTTTCTTTTTGATTTTTCTTTTTCAGGTTTAAAGATTGTTTGTTGATTCAGTTCTGCATACACCCCAGTGTATAGGGAGGTGAAAAGCTGTCACAAAGGACTTGGATGTAAGTCCTTGAGGTAAAATCCCTTTTTCCTTGTTGAAAATTTCAGAAAAATGGTAGCTTATGTGATTTTTCATGCTTATGTGCTAAGTGTTGTTGAATCTGTTTGATTAGTGTTCATCTGAGTTTGTATGCATGTTAGATACCATTTGAACCAATTTGGTTGCTTTTGAATGTGTTTTGGTTTGTTAAAACGTTTTCAAAATATTTAAAAGGGTGTTTGGAAACAGGTTTTAGCAGGGGATAGATTTTGATTGTGTCTTAAAAATGTGTTAGAAGTTTTTGAAACAGGATTGAGATAGCTTGTTGTTAGTTGTGCATCAACTTGTAAGAGATTTGAAGCAAATTTGTGCAAGTTAAAAGGGAATAGATAGCTTAAAATCTGCATATGCCTATTCTGCTTGTTTTTGCTAGGATTTATGCTTAGATCTTGTAACTTGTTAAGTGTTAGGGTGATTTCAGGTTGGAATTTGTTTGTATGCTAAGTGTTGGCCTTTGAATCTCACTAGGGTGCTAGTAGCTAAGCCAAAAGTCCACCAGACCTTCTGATTTATCACAGAAACATTGTATTGCCTTGATGTGCATGATTTTGCTTAATTTGGTTTTGTGAGTGCTTATCTTGTGTGCTAAGTGTGTTGTTTGCTGCCTGCCTTGACTCCTTGTACTTCAAAGAGCACAAGGGTGCCCTTTGTTCCAACAAATCACCTCAAACAAAGCAAACAACCAAGTCCTCTTGGTTGCATACTTGTTCATCAGAAAGAGTAGCAGACCTGGGCATATTTTTGCTTCTAGTTGATTCAATCTTTGTCACTTTGGGTTTGTTATTGTGTTTTTGTGTGTTGATAAGTTTCTAGATTCAAGTTTTAAAAGCTAAAAAGAAAAAAAAATAAATTCCAAAAAGGACGTGGCCAGGACTCGAACCTGCGCCACTCCTCTCACAACACATACAAGTTACCATTGCGCCCTGGGGACTTTGACTGAGAGTTTTGGTTTCATAAGATATTTAAGTACTATTTGGTTTAAGCTTTGTTAAATAAGCCGTGAGCTTTTAGGCTTATTTTAGCTTATTTATTAAGCTTCTTGGCTTCTTTTCATTTTTCCTAGGTTTTAAATAGGTTTTAGGATTTTTCTGTTCAAAAGTTTTATTTTTCACATTATTTAATTAATTTTTAGGATTATTTTTAGTTTTAGATTTAAAAAGTCATTTAAAAATAGTGAACAGTAGTTAAAAAATACAAAAAAATAGTTTTTAGGTTTTAATTCGTATTTTTGAGGTTTACATATAAAAAAGTTTTCAAAAACTTTAATTTTTAATTTTATTTGATTTTAGGGTTTTTAGGCAACTTTAAAAATTAATATAAAATTAACTAAAAGGTTTTAGGAACTTTTGTTTTCATTTTCTTCTTAGTTAGATTATTTAGGATTTTTGAGAATTTTTTAGAATTTATTTGAGAACTTTTAATTTTTTAGAATATTTTATTATTATTTTATTCATTAAAATAAAAAGTTTTATTTTTATTTCTTTTTCATTTTTCCTAGGTTCTATATCATTAATTAGGACTTTTCCCATTTGTAGAATAATTTTTAGGCTTTTCAATTAATTTTTAGAATTAATTTAAGATTTAATAGATTTTAATAGTTTTTAGGAGTTTAAAAGTAGTTTAATTTGGTTTTAAAATTTTTAAAAATAGTTTTTAGTTTAATTAGGTCATTTTTGAGGTTTACAAATTATAAAATCTTGTTTAGGGCTTTTTAATATTTAAAAGTGATTTTTAGGGCTTTAATTAGCATTAAAAAGTCATTATTAAATTAATTAAAAGGTTTTGGCAAGTTTGAATTTTTTGTAAACTCTTAGAATATTATTTGGGATTTTTAGTAATTTTTAGGAATTTTTAGATTAAAATTTTAAAATTTGCACTTTTTACGTTCTTCGTCGTAACTTTCTAGTAGTGTTTTGCCTTAATTTTCTAATTTTTTTCGTCTTCGTCATTTTCTCTTCTTTTCTTCTCATTAATAATCAAAAACATAAATCATCATTCATTACACAACACACGTGCCTCCTCGAGAGAACGAACTCACCTTCTTAAGGGTCATAAGTGCTTGGTTTTCCTAAACCGACGCTTAACGCTTACCGCTTTTTGTGTTGCTTTGTTTTTC
This sequence comes from Glebionis coronaria, assembly GCA_025667525.1. Classification (NCBI taxonomy): domain Eukaryota; kingdom Viridiplantae; phylum Streptophyta; class Magnoliopsida; order Asterales; family Asteraceae; genus Glebionis; species Glebionis coronaria. The sequence goes on along the minus strand of JANFOE010000499.1, from coordinate 548,963 downwards.
CTAAAATAAAGTATATACAAAAAAACAACATCAAAAATGGCGCCGCTGCCGGGGAGGCGTGTTGTGTTTTGATTGAACATTGTTGTTTTTCTATATTATCCATAATAGTATTTGTATTAATAGCACTCTATTAATACGTATTATCGTTTTTCGGTTTTTGTGTGAATATTATTATTATATTGTATACGTAGAACAATAAATTCACAAGTACTCCAAATACGTGAGCAATCACAACCTTGATTCGGGATTTCATCACTCGATCATTGTATTCGAATCTCAAACCAAAGAAAAAAGGCAAAAATAGATAAATACTTTCGTGAAGCTTGATTTTGATAATACAAACTATAAGGTGGGTATAAGGCGGTTGTATTTCACGACCTAAAGGAAAAAGGCTCTTAAGTGCTTCGCGCCGCCTCGTTTCCTCCGCTTGCTTGTGCGTATTTGATTTTGAGAGTGAATCGAGGGTTTCGCCGCCCAAAGTATTATTAAGTATCATATATATTTTTTTGGTTTCTATTGATTAAACCCTCTTGAACGATTTGGTGTTCCATCATCGTTCTAAAGTCATCGAAGGCGTTCACTTCACGTGATCGTTTTCATTCCTTGAGGCCTTTTTAATCGAGAGATTTGATTAAGGAGGAGATTTGTAGATTTTGGTCTACTTAATACATTCCAAAAATCCAAAAAAGTTAAAAACAATCAAAAACAAAAAAAAACAAAAAAAAAAAAAAAAATTGAAAAAGTAAAAACACCAAAAATAATCTTCTTTGCTCGCCTTCTCGTTGTACGTGACGTTTATGCAAACTCGCTCTAAAGCAAGACGTGCTCGTAAACGAAGAAACAAATCACTCACTCCTACTAGTGAGGAGTCTCCTATTGACGAACCCATTGTACGAGAAGAACCAACCATGGCAAATCGAACTATGATGGAGTTGCTTCAAGCACCCACCGAGGGTTATGGAGAAGCTATTGTGATTCCCGCAATCCTTGCGGAGAATTTTGAGGTGAAAACGGGTTTGTTGTCGATGATCCAAAACAACAAATTCCGTGGTGATGAGAAGGACAATCCCCACAACCATATCCGCCAATTTAATCGTCTTACCGCCACGTGCAAATTCAAGGATGTCTCGAATGACTCGATTAAGATGATGCTTTTTCCGTATTCCTTAGCGGGGCCCGCAAAAATTTGGTTAGAGAAAGAGCCACCCAATTCTATATTGACGTGGAAGGATCTCGTTTCAAAATTTGTGAACCAATTTTTTCCGCCCTCTAAGACTACGCATTTGAAGAACGAGATTTCTAAATTTTCACAAGAATCAAATGAAAGTTTTTCTACGGCTTGGAATAGGTTTAAGGAGATGTTACACGAATGTCCTCATCATGGTTTTTCCGATTTGCACCAAATCGACACGTTTTACAATGGACTTAACGATCATGAAAGAGATTATTTAAATGCCGCCGCGGGTGGTAATTTTTTGTGTAAAACGGTTGAAGAAGCTTTGGTCATAATCGAGAATAGGTCTAAGGTTTATAGCCCTCGTCACACACCGAGTGTTGCCAAAAGGGGCTCATCATCGTCTCAAAGTATCAATGCATTACATGATGAAGCAAATGAAGAAAACCGATTTTTCGATAGATTTGCTAACCTTATGTCCCATTGGAAGGCTCAAGAAGCTTCCAACACCGCTTCGGTTAAAGCGGTTTCTAAAAGTTGTTTGTCGTGTGGGGGAGCTCATGATCTTTCCGAGTGCATTACCGCGGATGGTAACACTTCGAATGCTTTTGTAGCCACGGGAACTTATAACCAAATCGGTCAAGGTTCACGTTCAAATCAAGCTCCACCCAATCAAAATGCTAATAATTATCGCAACAACAACAACCAAGGTGGAAATTACCAAGGAAATCAAAGGAACTATAACAAAGGTAATTACCAAAGTGGAAATGGGCAAATTTCTAACCAAAACCAAAACCGTGATTTTCAAACTAATGCCCAAGGTTTTCAAAACGATCACACCAAAAATCTTCAAGGAGAGTTTTTGAATTATGCTAAGGCTAATGATGCTAAGTTTGACAATATGCAACGTGAAATGGTTAGCTTAAGATCCGAGTTGAAAAACGAGCTTAAAACCTAACTTGCTAATGAACTCAAAACTCATGCTAATAAAATGGAAGGAAATGTCACACGACTCCAACAAAATCAACAAAAAATGGAGCAAGGACAACATGAGATTAAGCAAGAATTGTTGAAAGCGGATGCTAGGCAATCTAAGTTTGAAGATCGTATGGCTAAAATGTTTGAAGCTATCATGTGTAAGCCCTCTTCTTCGGGTGGTCTTCCTAGTGATACCATCGTGAACCTGAAAGGAGAATTGAAGGTTATTACCACTCGTAGTGGTAAAACTTTCAAAGAACCCATTTCTCGTCCAAGTACTTCTATGGAGAAGGAAAAAGAGAAAGAACCCGAGGTTGTGGTTGAAAAGGAGCACATTACAAGCCCACGAAGTACCGCTCAAACCACACCTACGGTTGAACCAATACCCATTATGGAACCCGAGATTCCAAGGCCGATGCCTATGCCTAATTTGCCCCAACCCACACCACCTTTACCCTACCCATCAAGACGAAACAAGGAAAAGGCACAAGAACGAAATAATTATCAATTTGAACTTTTTATGAAAATGTTTCGTGACTTGCATTTTAATATAAGTTTTGCCGACGCCTTAGTCATGATGCCTCGATTTGCCGCAAACTTCAAAAGTATGTTGAATAACAAAGAAAAATTGCAAAAATCATCTAGTTGTTCTTCGGTTTTTCTAAGCCGCATACATCAAAAAGTCGGTGATCCTGGAAAGTTTTTAATCCCATGTGCTATCCAAGACATGGAAGAATGCTACGCCTTGGCCGATCTTGGTGCTAGTATTAATTTGATGCCTCTTGAGATTTTTAAATCGCTCAATCTTCCAAATCTCACTCCTTCAAGAATGTCAATCGAGATGGCCGATCATTCTACGATTCTAGCTTGTGGAGTTGCCGAGGACGTCTTTGTTAAAGTTGGGAAATTCTATTATCCCGTGGACTTCATTGTTGTTGATATTCCCATCGATCCTAAAGTTCCGTTAATTTTAGGTCGATCTTTTTTGGATACCTCGAGAGCACTTATCGATGTGCATGCAAGAAAAATCACTCTTCGTTTCAATGAGGAAGAACTCGTCATTAATGCAACCCAAAACTCCACTCTTTCTCATGTTTATTCGATCACATCTTTGTACAATGTCAATCCCATCAAAAGCATTTGCAAAAGAATTTCCAATAGAGTTTTAGGAGTTGAGAAAAATGAAGTTCCGACCCCTCCGCCGATGGAGGTTAAGAGTGTTAAGCCGATAATTCCAATCTCGAGTGATTCTTCGGATGATGAACACATTGATCCCGATGGGGAGGTTTTCTTTGTTGACAAAAGATTTGAAAACTTGCCACCACCTAAACCAAAACGCTTTCAAAATGTGAGAATTTTTAGTGTGACTAACATTGTTTTAGATACACCAAATATTTTTGACATAATCAAATCGGGTTTTCACAAGGAGAGTATTAAAGATGAAAAAGGAAAAGATTTTGAATCTAATTTAAAAGATTTTTCTACTATTCTAACTCCGTCATCACCGCGTGTCTTGAGTACTACAAGCTCGTCTTCTCCTTTTAACGATGCTTTGTGTGGACCTAGTGTGGGGGAAGCCCCTTATGTTCCCTCCCCTTTCTCCACCGAGGACGAGATATTTGATCCTGGAATTGCTTTTATAGGGAAATCTCGGTCTTCCACCGATGCAATAAATGGAAAATCTTTTCATTTGATTGGTGCGAGTCTACCTCGAGTAGCTCAATGTTTTGCCTTACCCATTGTCCCACCCTTCTATTTCTTCTCTCCTATTTTCTTCTATCCCATTGGGATTTGTGTTGGAGTTGTGTTGTCTCGTCTTTCATCCGAAAACGAGGACGCTATCTTTGACCCCGGTATACGTTTATCGGATTTTTTAAAGTACTCCACGTACTTTTGGGCCTTGTTTATCATGTAAGCCCCACCAAAAATTGACCAAACCATGATTATCCCTAAATGATCACATTTATGGGGATTCGAGTCGAGCTTTTGACTCGGTTATCAAAAACAAGGTGCCAAGTGGGGGAGACCCATGCTTATCCATGTACATATTATTGCTTTCTAATTAGTGTAATGTGAGGGGATTTGTGCCCTTCCAACCTTTGTTCCGTGGTTGTTTGTGAATTGTGTCTTTTAGATCATCATCTTCACGATTGGAGCCTCTCGTGTTCGTTTCATGGGAGCACTCGATCGTTTGCTTTGGAGGCCATTCCCAATATCCACATGATATATCCTTTTATGTTCTAACCTTAGGTTTTTAGCACACTTCATAAACGGCTATTACTTATTGGTTACACCCTTTCCATGCTAGATTAGGCATTCGACTACGTCTCTAGTATGGGGGTGTTTGCACCCCTAGACTCGAAACATTGAGGACAATGTTTAACTTTAGTATGGGGGGGGTGAATAGATACTTGCCTTGCCAAACCTTCACGCTTTCCAAAGTTTATCGTTTTGTTATCGTTTTCTTGCAAAATAAGGCTAAAAATGGCCAAATTTTAAAAATAAGGCTAAAAATGGCCAAATTTTAAAATTTTTCTCATGTTTCATAAGTGTTTGAAGACACGAATGTAGATTTTCCGATGGCGAGAATAAGGGTAATTTTTGACTCGACCGTGCGTGTTGAGCACTTAGCTTTGATTCCTTAACTACACATTAGGCTAAGTCTCTTAAATGAGGACGAGAAATGATAGAGTTAATTATAAGTTACTATGCTAAACGTAGAGTACTCGTATTCTTTCAAAAACTCATGTGTTCTCGTTGTTTGCTTATTCTCCCTCCGCTTGTAAATATTTTTTGCTTAATAAATATTGATTTAGCGGTTTAGTTTTGATTGTTGGGTTTCTAGTCTTTTCTAGTAGCTTCCGTGTAATTAAATTGGGAAGACATTAAGGTATCGCCAGCGTCACGGTTTTGAAGTATTGGCAACCCTAATAATCGAAAGCTTCACCCAATAATAAGATTTCAAGTGCTCACCTAAATCTAGCAAACAATTTGAAGCCCCACAAGGCCTAAAATCTATGCAAAAATTGAAAGTGAATCAAGCCTTAATCTTCGAAGCTTTAAAGATCCAAAATTCGCTTTAGCGTGAGGATATACGTCTTTGGCTAATAAAACCACCGATGAGGCGGATAATAAAAGGCAAGGCAAGACCGAAGTCATAATAAAAGCTTCATGGCGAAGTTGAATAAAAGATGAAGGTAAACCAAAGATAATAAGGTCCTTCCGTTAGGGGGCGTATAAAAGTCTTGGTAATAAGTCTCATGTTCAAAACCGTTATAAAACCGTGTTTATCGATTCTTCTTGTCAACTTAATTTTTTTACATCGTTGTCTATTAGGGGGGGTTATTGATTTGATGGTCTTAGTTACACCGTTAGGACTCTATTTTTAGACCTAAATCTCTATTATCGCATAAGTCAACAATGTATCCTCGTGATCATTAAAGACAAAATAAAATATAAGAGATACAACTTAGGAATAATGGGAGAATAAGTACGTGATTAGGGCATATGAGTAGTGTTAGCATTACTAACTTATAATGACAATGATCTCGTTGCACGCTTGGCATGGAATTAAGGTGAAAATCGAGGACGATGAAATTATTTCTAACAAAGCATTCACATGTTCTTGTTCTATGAACCTAAACGTCCCATTTTGCGATGAAAATCATACATTATGTCTAAAACGCAAGTAGTAGTAATAGTGCAATGTAGCTAGTTTATCATTTCAATAAAGTGAATAAAATTAAATTTTGGAGATGCTTTGATACTTTATTCTAGCATTGCGTGAGGGCACGGCAATGGTTTAGTATGGGGGAGTGATGAGACTGCTTTTATACATGGTCTCATCGTCCAAAACGGCCTTAAATTGCATAAAATATCATAAAACATGCCAAATATATGCTCGTGTTTGTTACTTGTGTATTTTTAGGTACGGATATTGAGGAATTGGCAAAAGAACACAAGAATCAATCAAAAAACGAACACGGGAAACGAAGTCGCACAATGAACCGGGCCCAAGTTTGGAAATTTGCAAAATGACCCTTGAAGAATTGAAGATTGGCAAAAATGGCCCCTCATCTTTGAAGAACTTGTCACATTTGACCCTCACAATATCAAATGTACAAGTATAATCCTTACTGTTTGAAGATTGTACAAGATCAGTCCCTGGAATTTGAAGAATATACATTTAATGCCCTTGGATAAAGTTTATAAAAGTTTTGTGCCACTTTTGACAAGTTGTCAAAAGTTGACAAGGCTAAATAGGGCGCTGACAGCTTTTTATTACAACTTGAAAGAAAGTTGATACCCTGGGGACCAAATCTGCCCAACCACCAAACTCCCACAACCAACCAAACACTGACACATCAGCCCTACCCACCCACCAACCCAATACCTTACCCAAACCCGTGACCCTACCCGTCCATAACCCAAGTTTAATTTATTAAACTTGGTCAACTGGTCAAAACCCCACTTAACCCGTTTTCTTTCCCACCAAAACATGATTTTTAAATCATGATTACCCAAAAACAGATCGAAAACCCCTTTTAAACCCCCATAAACCCTAATCTCCACCCAGATTAATTAACATTCAAATCAATGGGTTTTTAGCTAAATCCCTCCAGATCACTAATACACATCACTCTCACCAAAACCCACCTCACCCAACAGTGTCACATGCATTGTGGAGCCCTCCCCAAGCTTCCCCTGCAACGTCTCTTTCCACCAAAACCCCACACCCGACCAAATTAACACCTCAGATCAACCCCTTGGTCCCAAAGGTTCATCCAACGACTCAAGATGAAGATTCCAAGCTGGCATCCAGTACATGATCACATGGGACGATTTTTGACCCAAAAATCAGTCAAAGACTCAAGGGCCTTTTAGGCATTTCAGAACTAGGGTTTTAAGGATTCTAGTATGTTCTTTTAGTTCTATTTAAGGAGGATGAAACCTGTTCATACCCCTTGTTCCAGTTTTTAAGCAAATCCTTTGTAATTCCTTTTTTAAGAAATAAAGTTTGGTATTTGTAAAAGACATTGTAATTCCTTTTATGTTTTTAAAAAGTTTGTGTGTTTGGATTGCTTAAGCTGAGTTCCATTTTAAAAAGTGTGTTTGAATTTTTCAAAAGTTTTCTTTGAAGGTTTTCAAAGAAGGGTCAAATTTCATAAATCATAGCTCCTTGAAGTGAAAGTGGAAAGGAACTGTTTGATTTGTGAGTTTGAGTGTTTTTAAAACGTTTGTGTTAAGATTGAAAGGTTTTGTAAGGTTTTAAGAAAGGAAAAAAGTGAAAACAGATTATTGGATATATATTGTGTTTTTCTTTTTGATTTTTCTTTTTCAGGTTTAAAGATTGTTTGTTGATTCAGTTCTGCATACACCCCAGTGTATAGGGAGGTGACAAAGCTGTCACAAAGGACTTGGATGTAAGTCCTTGAGGTAAAATCCCTTTTTCCTTGTTGAAAATTTCAGAAAAATGGTAGCTTATGTTATTTTTCATGCTTATGTGCTAAGTGTTGTTGAATCTGTTTGATTAGTGTTCATCTGAGTTTGTATGCATGTTAGATACCATTTGAACCGATTTGGTTGCTTTTGAATGTGTTTTGGTTTGTTAAAACGTTTTCAAAATATTTAAAAGGGTGTTTGGAAACAGGTTTTAGCAAGGGATAGATTTTGATTGTGTCTTAAAAATGTGTTAGAAGTTTTTGAAACAGGATTGAGATAGCTTGTTGTTAGTTGTGCATCAACTTGTAAGAGATTTGAAGCAAATTTGTGCAAGTTAAAAGGGAATAGATAGCTTAAAATCTGCATATGCCTATTCTACTTGTTTTTGCTAGGATTTGTGCTTAGATCTTGTAACTTGTTAAGTGTTAGGGTGATTTCAGGTTGGAATTTGTTTGTATGCTAAGTGTTGGCCTTTGAATCTCACTAGGGTGCTAGTAGCTAAGCCAAAAGTCCACCAGACCTTCTGATTTATCACAGAAACATTGTATTGCCTTGATGTGCATGATTTTGCTTAATTTGGTTTTGTGAGTGCTTATCTTGTGTGCTAAGTGTGTTGTTTGCTGCCTGCCTTGACTCCTTGTGCTTCAAAGAGCACAAGGGTGCCCTTTGTTCCAACAAATCACCTCAAACAAAGCAAACAACCAAGTCCTCTTGGTTGCATACTTGTTCATCAGAAAGAGTAGCAGACCTGGGCATATTTTTGCTTCTAATTGATTCAATCTTTGTCACTTTGGGTTTGTTATTGTGTTTTTGTGTGTTGATAAGTTTCTGGATTCAAGTTTTAAAAGCTAAAAAGAAAAAAAAATAAATTCCAAAAAGGACGTGGCCAGGACTCGAACCTGCGCCACTCCTCTCACAACACATACAAGTTACCATTGCGCCCTGGGGACTTTGACTGAGAGTTTTGGTTTCATAAGATATTTAAGTACTATTTGGTTTAAGCTTTGTTAAATAAGCCGTGAGCTTTTAGGCTTATTTTAGCTTATTTATTAAGCTTCTTGGCTTCTTTTCATTTTTCCTAGGTTTTAAATAGGTTTTAGGATTTTTCTGTTCAAAAGTTTTATTTTTCACATTATTTAATTAATTTTTAGGATTATTTTTAGTTTTAGATTTAAAAAGTCATTTAAAAATAGTGAACAGTAGTTAAAAAATACAAAAAAATAGTTTTTAGGTTTTAATTCGTATTTTTGAGGTTTACATATAAAAAAGTTTTCAAAAACTTTAATTTTTAATTTTATTTGATTTTAGGGTTTTTAGGCAACTTTAAAAATTAATATAAAATTAACTAAAAGGTTTTAGGAACTTTTGTTTTCATTTTCTTCTTAGTTAGATTATTTAGGATTTTTGAGAATTTTTTAGAATTTATTTGAGAACTTTTAATTTTTTAGAATATTTTATTATTATTTTATTCATTAAAATAAAAAGTTTTATTTTTATTTCTTTTTCATTTTTCCTAGGTTCTATATCATTAATTAGGACTTTTCCCATTTGTAGAATAATTTTTAGGCTTTTCAATTAATTTTTAGAATTAATTTAAGATTTAATAGATTTTAATAGTTTTTAGGAGTTTAAAAGTAGTTTAATTTGGTTTTAAAATTTTTAAAAATAGTTTTTAGTTTAATTAGGTCATTTTTGAGGTTTACAAATTATAAAATCTTGTTTAGGGCTTTTTAATATTTAAAAGTGATTTTTAGGGCTTTAATTAGCATTAAAAAGTCATTATTAAATTAATTAAAAGGTTTTGGCAAGTTTGAATTTTTTGTAAACTCTTAGAATATTATTTGGGATTTTTAGTAATTTTTAGGAATTTTTAGATTAAAATTTTAAAATTTGCACTTTTTACGTTCTTCGTCGTAACTTTCTAGTAGTGTTTTGCCTTAATTTTCTAATTTTTTTCGTCTTCGTCATTTTCTCTTCTTTTCTTCTCATTAATAATCAAAAACATAAATCATCATTCATTACACAACACACGTGCCTCCTCGAGAGAACGAACTCACCTTCTTAAGGGTCATAAGTGCTTGGTTTTCCTAAACCGACGCTTAACGCTTACCGCTTTTTGTGTTGCTTTGTTTTTCCTAAAATAAAGTATATACAAAAAAACAACATCAACCCCAGACTCGAGCATTTGGAGGACGTGCATAGGATGGAAGCTGCCATAGACTTCTTCCTTTACCTTAATATACCTATGCTTGTTTAGTCATTTCTTATTTCCTTTACTTTATTATGTTTTGGGCTTATGTTTGGGAACCGATGTTTGATTCCGGTTTTCCCTATGGTAATGTATGTTTTGCTACATATTACCTTGCATGCTTTGATGACACGCCATAATCACGCGTGACATTCCATTTACCAAAATGAGGTGTTACAGGTTCGTCTGGCGCACACAAACCGAGAGCCAAAGCTCTCAGTGTGGCTCGTGTGATCACAGCCGAGACCTACGGGTCTCGGTGTGGTGTTGTTGGTCACGGCCGCAAGAGCAAGGGAAACCCCGACTCACGTCGGGGTGTGGTTTGGTTGTTTGGGGGTCTTGGCTGAAAAACAAAACAAACACCACCGGCTTAAGCCGGTGGCTAATTATAGAAAGCAGGGGGAACCATGGCTGCGGCAGCAGGGGGAACACCGGCTAGCCGGTGGGAACTTTTGCTAGCCGGCGGCTAGCCAAGACCAAGGAAACCACCGGGGTGGGTTGGTGGCTGTTTTATCCAAACAGTGGCATCCGGCTAAGCCGGTTAGCCACTGTTAAGAGTGCGTTTGTTGACCGGTTCACAGGGTTCACGAATACGGTTCACGACACGTTTAATAAATAAGACACGGGTTTCGGTCACGACAGTATTATACATGGTTAATTATTTTTACGAGTTTATTATTACAAGATTAAATTAAATTAATTAAAACATGTACATAATTAATTTAATTTGGACATGACTTAGGTAATTAATATTATTAATAATACATCGGTTTTAACCTAAGTAATTTTCATTTTGTTTAGACTATATAATTAATTAATTATTATAATCATGACTTGTAATTAATTAATTTCCATGACTTAGGTTATATTAATATATAAATTAATATATGTTTAACCTAAGTATTTTTACTTTTAGTTAATTAAATCATGATATATTTAATTAAATACTTTAACATATAGTTTATTTAATTCACATGTAATAATTAATAAACTATACTATATATCACATGACTTAGAATATAAATCAGTAAACACTTAATCTTATATTATTAGTTTAATAATCCAACTTATTCTATTTATGGAAACTTTCTATTTTTAGAAACTTATTTAATTAAGGCAGTTAATCTATTTATGGAAACTTTCTATTTTTAGAAACTTATCTATTTTAAGCAGTAAATCTATTTATGGAAACTTTCTATTTTTAGAAACTTTTCTATATTAAGCAGTAAATCTATTTTTGGAAACTTTCTATTTTTGGAAAATTTCTATTTTAGGAAACTTGCTATTTTTAGAAAGTTACTTATTATTACACAACAAGTATAATAATATAAGTAATACAAGTAATACTTAATCACAATAGACAGAATACATGATAAACGCAGTATAAAGCTAAAATCAGTAAAACATGACATGAACATATAAAACAAGTTAAGACATGATATAAAACCAGTTACGTACTCAGTAATCAGAATACTTATACACGTATATTATTTATGTAGCATTAGTGATATCAAAGTAGGACTCTCTTCCATTCGTCTTCTTCGTTTACTAGACACGAGGTACGGATTCTCCGTCCTTTCAGTATGGACATTCTTCCTTATTATTATTTCCCGTATGCAGCCAACTGTTTTCCCCAATATATGTTTTACATGTTTTTGAATTGCTTATGTTTAATTAGATACCTAAAGCCATATACAAGCATGACCAGTTTCACCTAGTTATGGAGGTACCATAACCATAACACTGGAGGCACCAGTGTTATGACTTCACCACGGCGAAGTGATAGATCGTGGCATCCCTTCAGCTTTTGGCCATATTATTATTGTCATGTAGGGCGTATGGGTGCATCCTAGTTTACATGTTTTCAGCAGATTATTCAGGTGAATGTGGTGTGTGCCTTGCATCCTTCACAAGGAGCTGATCCCCCTACCCAAACAGTTATATTAATTAGAGGCAGCCCCTCTAATTTGCATGACGAGATCACCCCTCCAAGTATTTATGCACGTTGATATTTCATGATCTATATTGTCTTAATGGTTAACATGTTAAACAGTATTTATAAGATAAACATAAGGCTTTTCAAACTATAAAACCAGTTTTATGAACATGTTCCAGGTTTTCCAGGACTTATACATTTCCACTTCTTTTAGTCGTATTTATGTTCAGCAATTCATACTATGTCGTATATCCGTGCACTGAGCGTTATGCTCAGCCGTTACTTTCGTTTCCATGTCCCAAAACGGCAAGTACCCAGGACTCGAGCATTTGGAAGACGTGCATAGGATGGAAGCTGCCATAGACTTCTTCTCCTTTTGCCTTCATATACTTATGCTTTTTAGTCATTTCTCATTTCCTTTACTTTATTTATGTTTTGGGCTTATGTTTGGGAACCGTTGTTTGATTCCGATTTTCCCTATGGTCATGTATGTTTTAGTACATATTACCTTGCATGCTTTGATGACACGCTATAATTACGCGTAACAGTCCACTTATCAAAGTGGGGTGTTACAATTATGGTATCAGATACAAGGCTTCGACCTGTAGGCTCTAAAACTTGACATGTGACTAGTGGGTAGTCACCAGGAGCTTCCTAAGCCAACACTTGTTATTCCACGTATTGATGTGTTCAACGCATTGTTGTTTTAACCATGATGTTTTCAGCACCTTGATGTTTTAACCTTGATTTGTTCATCGATATTGTTTTACTAATATGGATGGACAACCGTCATTCATATTTAGTTATGTGTCATTGTTTCATGCATGATGTTCCTCGTGAACTGTGGCTATGTGGACTGAACCCCAGTAGTCCATAATTAGTCACATAAAATTTTTTCTGATAAGTTTTGACAGATGGTTTTTACTTATTTATGTTTCATGTATCATTGTTGTAGGGATTCTGACTAAGTAATGGTTGGTACAGGACTGTCCCTATTTAGTCGCATGTGCTTTTATCGAAACTTTTAACTTTGGGACCGACCCATAGGCGTCCCCTCGCCATTTATTTTGTTTTGGGACCGACCCATAGGCGTCCCCTCGCGCATATAAAGGTTTTTATAAACTGCATCATGTATTCATGCACTATTTTCATGCATAAAATTTTTCTCATGATTTATTGGCATAAATTTTTTTTCATGTCCCCTCATAAGTTACTATGTTTTTATGTCAAGTATGTTTTCATACTGTCATGGTTAACTTCAGTTTCATGTTGATTATGTTATACACTCCTTCATGTTAGGTTGTTTCATGTTTCTTCATGATAATTCCGTCTTCATATTGATTACGTCTTATGTCTCTTTTGTTGTTTATGCTTTCATGCAAGACACTGTTGGAGTTCACTTAAATCCTACGTTCATGATAGTCATGGTTGGTTTTCACTAATCATGCTTTCAGGAAAATCATTGTTGAAATTCGTTTAACCACATGTTAGTGTTTCTCTATGCAACCAGAATGAGGTATATACTAGCATTGCCAGGTTATCATGATGGTCTTTCTAACCGTTTAACCGATTATACTTCCTTTAAAATCATGAAAAATGATCAACCCCATACCGATCATTTCATATGCATTCCATGTGTACTCCATGTACCGTATTCCATGTGTATTACACGTGCCTTAATCCATGTGTATTTCACTTGCAATACTTCACGAGTATTCGCTAGTTGATTCTGAATCATCTCCGGTGTATTTTCACTTACTGATATTCTACAAGGTTGCTGATGCCGCTCATAAATTGGAGATGTTACTAAAGGTTGATGATGCTGATGTTGGAGGGGATACGAGATGCGGATGCTGTTCACAACCGGGAGATCCTACAAGACGAAGACAAAGGCGTCAAAGCAAAGCAATTGGACGAAAAGATGCATCACCATCAGACGATTTTCATCAATCATTGTCCCTAATTCTTAGTTACATATCACACGTCATTCAGTTGTCGTTTCAGTCATATGAGTGCAAACCGGTACCAGCCGGCCTCTCAGCTGAATAGTTACATGAATCACAGTCATGAGAATGACCGTCATGGAACTGACAGACAAGACGATAGTAACCACTACTATGAAAACTATCCTAACAATCGCAACCGAAGCTCCGGCCGCGGACGTGATAAGAAACACAAAGGATCAGTATTTCAACCGATCCGCAAATTTTGGCATAATAACCTAATATTTGTAGTTCTATTTGTTTCACATCTTGAGACACATGTCAAGACATCAGTCAAGACACATGTCTCACGTATGCTTCCTGAAGACACATGTCAAGACACCAGTCAAGACACATGTCATGCTTATATTTCCCAAGACACGAGTCAAGATACATGACTCACGTCCAATTCTGGAACATTTCTAAGAAATTCAGGGTACCCTCCAAAGGGTATATCCATTTTGTTGTGCCATGTATTAATCAGGCCACAAGAATTTCGGTACCATCACCGGCGTATCAGTAAGATAAGTCACGTTTGCTCGATGACACTTTCATTTCTTTCACCATAGTTCATATATTCATGACCATGAAGGACGCCATTCGTATTCCCCATGTATACAGTAACACTCTCAAATTTCATATCGGTACAGCAGAAGAGTCTTTAGAGTGTTACGGGATAGCACAATAACTCCAATCATAGATAACACATAAAATGGTTGTACAAGGTTTAACATGCATTCATTCGAAATAAAATTTTCAAGTGTACAACAGGTCCTAAATTATACAGGTCATTAAGTTTACAAAACATAGATCAAATGAACAATTTTATTATTATGTGGGCCATCAGAGTCGATCTCCATCCGAATTATCTTCAAGCACCTGAGATAAAACATGCAAAAATCATATCAGCGAATGCCGAGTGAAATCATAGAGTTCAATAAAACCGTTATATAAAGCAATCATTAAAATCCGAACACAAGTATATCAGAAGTAAGACCTCGTATTGCTAGTCAGGCAATATATAAAGCAAAGCATACATCTTAAACCGTCCATGAGACCATAGCCTCAATATTACCATTATAGGTAACATTATTATCGTTATTCATATTGTTATTGGATTGTGTTGGATTAATATTTGCCGCATGACATTGTTACCTTACTATCACAAACAATGGGCCGCGAACCCGACAAACAATTTGCCCATCTAAGTTAGCGTGTCGTCACAAAAATCACGCTATGGAAATCTTCTCATACATAAATTCGCTTACCAATCAATGTGGTACGACGGGGATCAGCCGTCAAGGCGCGAACTAGGGTGATCTTCCCCAAATAGTACTATCATATGCATGAGCGTCTACCAAATCCCGGTAGTTCACAATTTATGCTAATGGGACTTTAAGTGACATAACCTAACTACTAATAATCCATTTCATCTCATTTATTGGGTCATAGCATCATTCGGGTCCATATCATTAAGCATACCATTGGGACTACTTGTGTTCAATTTTTATCAAAAACTAGCAAGTTATCTTCCTCGCGGGTTTACAAAACATTTTATAAAACATTTAAAAGAGTGCGAGGCTATGAACTCACGTTGATAATGAAAGGCGGATTATCGGCTACGGGCGTGCTTCGATCACGGAAACCTATATAAACAATACTCGGTCTTAGACTTTTGTCCAGTGACTTTATAAAAATAATTGCTATGTATACATATGATGATGATCAAGTGGGATTGTACATCTTTATTCACTCATTATAGTGTTATGTGTTGGTAACTTTTTATACTAGTTTCACTAGTTTATCTTATTTACATGTTTAGGCCCAATAAGCCCATTATAAGCCCATTAACTTATATTAATCTATTTTTCACATTTAATATCAGTCCTACACTTACATGTTAGGCCCAAGTGGGTTAAGCCTAATAAGTAAGTTCATAAGTGTTTAGCCAACTTAGTTAGATTAATAGTCCAATAAGGCTAACTTGGTCCGTTAATGTCCATATGTTATAAAGCTCGGGTTTTATCGGTTTTTACTTGTAATAGGTACTTATATATCAGTATATGAGTTATATAAAGTTTACATTAGACGGGACCGACCGTCTAAGTTTTAATTGACGAAAACATAAATTTTACGGTTTTAGCCGAAAAGACGTAAAAATCATGTTTATAGTTTTATAACTTATAAAACTTATCAAATGGACATTTTTATAAAATGTCTCATATATTTATTATGTATATACTTATTATTATGTAATATATTAGTTAGTGGGTTTAAAATTTACATTTTATACTATATATATTTGAGTGCTATTATAATACTATTATACTTTAATTTCACAAATCTGATTTTTAGTTTCACTTTTACCATTTTTATCATATCTTGAGTTCTACAAGGAGATAGAAGCTCATTTTTGGATGACATAAACTTCATATTATGTGCTACAAATAACGTAGTTTTAGCTACTGCTCAATCTAAGTCTAAGTTTCCCTAACGGTCCTCACAATACAGACTATTCAGATTATCAATTTTGTTTTGATCATATCTCATTCATTGTAATGATTCCATTGCATGGCTAACTCTCACATGTGTACAAGACTTAATACTTACTGTATATTATTTTATCCATACCATTTAATCAGTTTAACATATGGTTGTTTATTGTTTTTATACAGCGTACTAAATTAAGTAAGATTTACCACTTTTACGTATAGTTTCCATCTTTTTAACCATGTTTATCAACACATGATCCCCACACAATATTTTTATCATCATATATAATCATATACATATACATTAGAAAAGAAAATACATTTTACTTTTACAAAAATAACAATGAAAATGGAAAGAATGATCTTGTTTACCAACCAAGACTATAACTTGTCGTTTGATGACAACAATGTACACCAACATATCTTCAAGATCAACTTTCACCAAGAACACTTGTTGAGAAATCAGCCCTAGGACAGAATCAAATCACCTCTTTGAATGTTATAATGATCACCAATCAACAAAGCTTCAAAGGTTCTTCATCATATGTGTAGATAACACAAGATTTATGGTTAAAATTGATCAAAATGGGGTGTTTGGTGATGGTTTTTGGACGCCAAGGAGTGAGAGAGAGAGAGAGAGAGTTTTAGTGGTATTGCATATGTTGGAATTGAGAAAATGGTTTAAGAGAAATGGTTTGGTTGTTTGTGTTAACTTGTTAAGTTAAGTAAACAAGTGTAGCAACTTGTAACCACAAGTTGACACCTCATGGTGTGGTGGAGTTAGTTTGGCCGTCCCATAGAGTGGGGTGGGGCAAAACTTGTTTTGTCTCATCCCATTAATTTACGGGTATTCCTAGATTCTAGAATCCTCGATTTGCGTGCCCTCGGGTCGTTTTACGAAAAACGTTTTTATAAATTATGAATCAACGGCTCAAAACGAATCTAATAAAAATTGACTCATCAAAAACGGAGTTCAAAAACGTAAATACGTAATCCTAAGGTTTCCGGTTTAGTCGTAAAGGACGTTAAATTATGCACGTAAGCCCAAATTTAACTTCGTAAATTGTGAGTTCATCAACCAACTCAAAAATAAGTTTGAAAATAATATACGAGAAAATAATTTACTACCTGAAAATGTTAGATTGTCACAGCTTTTCCTCCTAAAAGGGATCAATGTCCTCGTGATCCATTTCATTTTGATGTCCGTTTCTTATTGAAATCAAAGAGGTGCGGATATTTCTTCCGCATTTCATCCTCTCATTCCCAAGTAAATTCTGGTCCATGCTTTGAATTCCATCGGACCTTGAAAATAGGTATCCGACTTTGTTTCAGTTGCTTTACCTCACGATCCATAACCTCTACATGTTCTTCGATAAAATGCAACTTTTCATCTATTCGAACCTTATCCAACGAAATTTTCTCATCACTCACTGCTAAACATTTCTTCAAATTAGATACATGGAATGTGTTGTGAACACCATGAAGTTCTTGGGGTAACTCTAGTTTGTAAGCCACCGGACCTTCTCTAGATAAAATCTTAAAGGGTCCAATATAGCGGGGATTCAATTTCCCTCGCTTTCCAAATCTTATGACGCCTTTCCATGGCGATATTTTCAACATTACTCAGTCACCCACTTCAAACTCCATCGGTTTCCGCCGCACATCCACATAACTTTTCTGTCTACTACGGGCAATCAACGGCCTATTCTTAATCTGAACTATCGTCTCCGTAGTCTCTCGGATCAATTCCGGTCCCGTGAGCTGGGTATCCCCAACTTCACTCCAACATACAGGAGATCTACACTTCCTACCATACAAAGCTTCAAACGGTGCAGCCTTAATACTAGCATGATAACTATTGTTATATGAAAACTCTGCTAACGGCAAATGTTTATCCCAATTCTTACCAAAATATATCACACGAGCTCTCAACATATCTTCCAATGTTTGTATTTTCTTTCACTCTGCCCATCAGTCTGGGGGTGATAAGCAGTGCTCATGTCGAGATTCGTTCCCAAAGATCTTTGGAGAGATTTCCAAAAATTCGATGCGAATCTAGGATCTCGATCTGAAATGATCGATACAGGCACTCCATGCTTGCATACGACATTCTCAAGATAAATACGAGTCAGCTTCTCCAGTGAGAACTGCTCTTTAACCGGAATGAAGTGTGCTGATTTGGTCAGTCTGTCGACAATGACCCAAATCGAGTTATTTCCAGATGATGTTCTAGGAAGCTTATTGATAAAGTCCATCGTAATTCGCTCTCACTTCCATTCAGGAATCTTTGGCTGTTGAAGTAGTCCTGATGGCTTTTGATGTTCAGCTTTGACTCTTGCACAAGTCAAGCATTGAAGAACATACATAGCAATATCAGCTTTCATATTCGACCACCAGTACAACTTCTTGAAATCATGATACATTTTATCAGATCCAGGATGAATGGAATACATAGATTTATGGGATTCTAACATAATCAAATCTCTTAAGCCTCCAAACTTAGGTATCCACATACGACCTCTTAAGCATTTAACTCCATCAGCTCTAACCTCTAAAGGATCTCCTTCTCCTCGAAACCCTTCATTAACGAAATTTTCTATCTTACTGGCTTCTATTTGCGCATTTCTAATTTGCTCAGGCAAAATATTGTGCACGGTCAAGACTAGAGAACGTACCCTGATAGGCTCTCTATCTTTTCTACTTAATGCATCGGCAACAACATTTGCTTTTCCTGGGTGATATTTTATATCACAATCATAATCACTTAACAGCTCTATCCATTTTCGTTGCCTCATGTTCAATTCCTTTTGATCGAGAATATACTGTAGGCTTTTGTGATCGGTGAATACTGTACACTTGATTCCATACAGATAATGTCTTCACAACCTAAGAGCAAAGACTACAGCTCCTAACTCAAGATCATGAGTAGTGTAATTCTCCTCATTCTTCCTTAATTGCCTAGAAGCATAAGCTATTACCTTTTCTCGCTGCATCAAAACAGCTCCATAACCTCTAAGAGATGCATCACAATATACTACAAAATCTTCATTTCTGTCGGGTAATGATAGAATTGGCGCACCACATAATTTTTGCTTCAATATCTGAAATGGTCCAACTTCTTGACTTCCCCAAACGAAAGGTTTATTCTTCTGGGTAAGCTTAGTCAAGGGTTTAGCTATTAAATAAAATTCTTTAATGAATCGCCTATAATAGCCGACCAATCCTAAGAACTGTCGCACTTCCGTTGGCGTTGTCGGTGTAGACAAATTCTTAATGGCTTCAACCTTTGCAGGATCAACATGAATTCCATCTTTGTTAATGACATGACCAAGGAATTGCACAGAATCTAACCAAAAATCACATTTCGAAAACTTAGCATACAACTTTTCATCCTTTAACAAACTCAAGATAATCCTTAAATGTTCTCCATGTTCATCTTCATTCTTAGAATAGATTGGAATATCATCAATAAATACAATCACAAATTTGTCCAAGTAGGGTTTGCACACTCAGTTCATTAGATCCATGAAAACCGCAGGTGCGTTAGTTAAGCCAAATGGCATTACTTGAAATTCATAGTGTCCATAACGAGTTCTAAATGCAGTTATAGGAATATCTTCTTCACAGACGCGAAGTTGGTAATATCCAGACCGCAAATCTATCTTAGAATACACACTAGATCCGTGTAGTTGATCAAATAAATCATCAATCCTTGGTAAAGGATATCTATTTTTAATCATCAACTTATTCAGTTCCCTATAATCAATGCACATACAGAAAGATCCATCCTTCTTCTTAACGAAGAAGACTGGAGCTCCCCAAGGCGACGAGCTCGGTTGAATAAAACCTTTATCAGACAACTCCTTAAGTTGTTCAGATAATTCCTTTAATTCAGAAGGTGCTAATCGGTAAGGCGCACGTGCCATCGGTGCAGCACCAGGAATTAAATTGATTCAAAACTCAACTTGCCTTATCGGTGGAAGTCCGGGTAAATCTCTAGAAAATACCTCAGGAAAATCACAGATAATAGGTACATCTTCCAATCGTTTCTCTTTAGACTATTCCCGGTCACTTGAGCTAAGAATAATCTGCAACCGTTCCTGATGTACTTTTGGACTTTAATACATGAAACGATTTTCAAACGGGATTCACCTCGATTACCATCAATTACTAACATCCTATTCCTAAGAGGAATCTTAACCTTCTTTTCTCCACATAAAATACTAGCATTATTCAACGATAACCAATCCATACCAATAATAATATCAAAACTACCTAATTCTATCAACATCAAATCAATCTGAAAGGAATATTTTAAGAGATTTAGAGAGCATCCTTCTAATAGCTTATTAGTTTTCACTAATTTACCATCAGCCAATTCCACTTCGTAACTGGTATTTATCTCAACAGGTTCAATGTCAATAAGGACACTAAATTTAGTGGATACAAAGCTCCTATCAGTACCCGAGTCAAATAAAGCAACAGCATAATGATTGTTGAGTAAAAATGTACCAGTAACGATATTCGGATCCTCTTTCTTCACCTCGACTGTTCTAAGTTGATAAGCACCACCATGGGGGGTTTCTTCCAGGTACAATCGCTTTCAACTTAGGGCAATCCGATTTCTTATGACCCTCTTCGTTACAGTTGAAGCAAATGATTCCCTTCTTACACCTTTCAACTTTGTGTCCAAGCTTTCCGCAATTTCGACACGTCCAGCAGTCGCCAGCATGCCTCTTGTTGCCACACTTAGGACATCTTTCATCATTGCGCGTGTTTTGTTGGTAAGAGAATTTGCATTCCCCTTTCTCTGGTTCTGACGGCGATTGAAATTCTTCCTATTATCACCTCTATCTACACGATCGCCATCACCCTTTCTTTTCTCACCAGTACGTGCTTCATCTTCCCTATCCTGAATTATTTTGCCCAATGAGTTGGTAAGCCATTCGAACAACATCATCAATGGTAAGTGGTTTTGATGATGTCACGTCCCCTCGGATGTTCTTGGTCAACCCTTTGTTATATTGTTCAATTCGGATCTCTTCGGGTTCCACCAATCGAGGACACAGCAAGGCCTGCTCATGGAATCGGTTTGTGTAGCTATCAGTGTCCACACCTTTCACTCTGAGATGAATCAACTCTTGTTCTAACCTAATAATCACACTACGGGGACATAATTCCAAAGTCATCCATTTCTTAATTTCAGCCCAAGGAGTAGCATTAGCAGCATCAATACCCATGAAAGCAATTCTCCCGTTCCACCAAGTCAACGCACGACCTTTAAGAGTATCCATAGCAAAAGTCACCTTATCTTCCTCCTTACACTTACTAATCCGAAACATCGACTCTATCTTATCAATCCGGTGACTTAATCCTACAACACCTTCAATTCCATTAAAAGGTAGAGGTTCACATTTCATGAACGTCACATATGTACAACCATCAACTTCATGTGCATTAGTTCCAAGTCCTCCTACATTTCCTCCAGCATTAGCATTCACATTATTAGCATTCACATTCACATTAGTACAACCAATTCCACTACCGCCAGCTCCACTACCGCCAGCTCCACTACTACCAGCTCCATTTCTAGCATTTGCCATAAGTACAGTCATAGATGCGGTAACTTGTTCCGCAATAATCCTACGTACATCATCGTCAGTCACAGCTTTCTTGGGCGACATGGTTCTATAATTTCACAATTTCAAAGTATTAAGCATTTACCCAACAAGGGATTCATATAATATGGATTGAATTCTAATAAGTGTGAAAACACTTATCCTTTTACCACTTATTTCCAACAATAACAAGACCAAAACGTGTATTTTATGTCGTAAAAGTCAGAATTATGCGTGGTTTGTGTTTTTATTGTGTTTTAGGATAAAAATATGAAAAAGGGAGAAAACACGGGCTATCACGAGTTTATATCAAAGAAAACGAGAAAAGACGAAGTCAAAAGATCAAGAGTGCAAAAAGAACGAAAGTCCAAGGCCTATTCTGAAGATTTATCGAAGAAAAAGTCTAAAGACGGAAGTTTAATGAAGTCGAAGAACCAAGTCTAATTATAGAAGAAAATTATAAGACGAGTTCAATTTATATCGACAAATCCCGAGACGACGTCGAGAAAGACAAAGAATTTAAATCGAGTCGAGACGAGAAGAAAGAAAAAGGAAGCAACACATGCACCTCCCCACCTCCTATATATACCCTCCTAATGTGGCATTAGTAGGGTGTTAGTTAGTTGTTAGCTAGTTCATTTTTCCTTTGTAGTTTTAATTTTTAGAGAGAGAATGTGCTAACTTTCTCTCACTAGAATTTCATCTTTTCTTTCTTTCATGTTTAAGCTTTAATTAATCTTGTATTTTGGAATCATTAATCTACAAGTTCAAGTTTAAGCTTTTCATCATTAATCTCTTTCTACCTTTCTTGATTTTGATTTGCCTTTGATCTGAAATATATCATGCGTCTTGTTTAATCTTGATGTTTGATTGATCAAAAAGTTTATCTTTTTGTTCCTATATATGTCCTTATATGAGTTAAGCTTTAATCTTGTCATGCTTTTTGGCTTATTTCGTATCTAGCTTATTGCCTTTTAAGTTTTCTTAAAAGTTTAGTCTTTTAAAGTTTGTTTTCAAAAGTTTACTTATTTAGTGCTTTAAAATTTTTTAAATTTATGCTTGTTTTCATTTGGTTAAGATTTGAATAAGTGCGTATTCGTCTTTGCATATTTGTTCTTATTCGTTTTTTTACTTGTTTGCTTTTTGAATCCCATCGAAACTGTATTAAGTACCCAGTACGATTGAGTAAGTGTGATCGCATAAACCCCTAGGGTTTCTACTTGCGATCCTTTACTTCGATCACCAAGTGCGATCACACATCACGATCACTGGTTGCGATCCCATAGTGCGATCGTGGTTAGGATTGTTGGGTGCGATCCATCGTCACGATCATAGACCACGATCCACTTGTTGCGATCCTGAATGCGATTTGTGGTTGCGATGACTTGCTACGATCACATTTGAGTGCGACCACTCTTTTCAATCGCATTGAGTGTGATCACCATACTACGATCTAAGGTTGCGATCGCTGACTGCGATCGCTTGTCACGATCCAAGTCACGATCCAAGGCTGCGATCGGATTTCAAGGCTTAGTTTTATTTCCTGTTTTCTCTATTTTAAGTTTTCAAACTTAAACATTTTCCCGCATTTTTACTTAGTGTTATTTTTAAACAAGTTTTGTCTTAGTTTAATATTACTTTATTTTATTTTCAAATTTATTTTTAAGGTTTTAATTTTTCGCCATTTATCTTTAAGTCTTAATTTTAGTTTAAATTTCTAAAACTTCCACTTTTACTTAAAGACATTTAAAATTTTTCAATTTACTTTTAGTTTTAAATAGATAATCACACCACTTTATTTTTCCAACAAGAACGACTGAGTCGCACTTTCAATTGGTAATCAATTCAAAAAGACTGGAATAACGAATCTTTTTCATACTTGGCTAAAACCTTGTATTAAATGGCGCCGTTGCCGGCTCTTTTCGTTAAGATTAACGGTTTTTAGTGAGAGACACGTTGGATTTTGGGATCCATTCACTTTTGAACGTTATTTTTCGTGTCAAATATTTTCAAAAATCCATAAAAATTAAAAATTTTCAAAAATTCAAAAAAATAGAAAAACATAAAAAACCAAAAATATTTCTTGTCTATCTTTCTTTTCCTTTTGTAGGTGTGTATGCGTACCCGTGCTCGTAAGAAGAAAGCAACTCAAGCCGAAGTCGAAACTCCACCTATTGTCACCATGGACAATCGACCAATGATCGAGCTTTTGCAATCGCAAGTAGAGGGCAACACCGATGCTATTGTCATACCCGAGATTGGAGCCAACAACTTTGAGCTCAAATCCGGCTTCATTCAAATGGTCTCTGCTCAACCATTCTTGGGGCGTACACTTGATGATCCTCATGACCATATCAAAAGGTTCATTCAACTCACTAATACGGTCAAGTATAATGGGGTTTCACAAGAGGTGATTCGCTTGCAACTTTTTCCTTTCTCCTTAGAGGGACAAGCCCGACATTGGCTTGGTAAGTAACCGCCACAAAGTATTCTTACGTGGTCGGATTTAGAGACCAAATTCATCAACTACTTTTTCCCACCCTCACGTACTACCGCTTTGCGGAATGAAATCATTAACTTTGAAAAAAAGTACGGTGAGACATTTAGTGAATCTTGGGACCGTTTTAAGGAACTTTTAAGAAAGTGTCCACAACATGGTTTCACAAAAGTACATCAAATTAATACTTTTTACAATGGTTTAAGCATGAATGACCAAGATTCACTAAATAGTGCCTCGGGGGGTAACATTTTGGTTAAGTCTTCTAATGCCGCGTGGGATCTTATTGAGAATAAGTCTAGAGTGCAAATTAAGAGTGTTCGGGCTAATGTGGCTAGTGCCAGTACTAGTGACGCCGACAAGAGAATTGATAAGCTTACTTCGATTGTTGAAGCACTTGCTCTACAAACAACAACAATGCCAAAAACAACAATGCACAAGTTAATGCTTTGAGTCAGTCATGTGAAATATGCGGGGGATATCATTCATACACCGATTGTCCTTCGACTCATGACAATCCGGAAAATGTGTATGCCGCTAACGGTAACTTTTCTACGGGAGGCTATCAAGCACGTCCACAAGGTAACCGCAATCTGCTCAGTTATCGTTCAAATAACTTCCTTTCACCACCCGGTTTCCCCCCACAAAACCCAAACAACCTCGATCGCAACAATCAAAACCAACCTCGAGCTCCAAATCAATATCAAACCCAAAGAAAGCCATATCCACCTCAAGGAAACAATCAAGTTCACCAACCACTCGCTTATCCACCACCTGCCTACCATGCTCTTCCTCCCACCCAACCCACCACATTTAATCAAGAGGTTGACACTTATATGAGGACTAATGATGCGATAGTGAAAAATCTTCAGCGGCAAATCATCAACTGAAAAGGAGATATGGCGAAACAAGGGAATGAACTTCGAGCCGATATGCAAAACTCTTTGACCAGTCAAACGAATGACTTAAGGGATATGATGGCTAGTTTCTTCCAATGTAATCAAGCCTCTAGTTCGGGTTCTCTTCCGAGTAACACCGTTGCTAATCCAAGAGGGGAGATGAAAGCAATCAACACTCGAAGTGGAAAAGGTTTAAAGGAACCCGAGATTCCTACACCTACACCGGCGATTGTGACAAAGGAAAACGAGTCCCCTTCTCCAATTCCTCCACCTTCTACTTCCACCCCTCCACCAACTAAGGATGTGAGTGAGAATTCTATTCCAAAGCCTTCATCTCAACCCAATATACCTTATCCCTCAAGGTTGAGGAAAGAGAAGTTGAAGAACAAGGATGATATTCAGGTTTCTAACTTTCTTAAAATGTTTAAACAATTGAATTTCAACATCTCCTTTGCCGAGGCTCTCGCTCACATGCCGAAATATGCTAAAATGTTTAAAGATCTTCTCAGTGATAAGGAGAAACTTCTTGATATCGCTCAGACCCAACTTAACGAGAATTTCTCCGCAGTGCTCTCAAGGAAATTACCCACCAAAGTTGGTGATCCGGGTCGTTTTCTTATTCCTTGCAACTTCCCCGGGGTAGAGAATTGTATGGCCCTAGCCGATCTGGGTGCTAGTATAAACTTAATGCCATTAAGTGTTTGGAAAGAATTATCTCTACCCGAGCTAGTCCCCATACGAATGACCTTGGAATTAGCTAACCGTACGGTTGCTTATCCGGTGGGGCTAGCCGAAGATGTCTTCGTCGGTGTCGACAAACTCACCTTTCCGGCGGATTTTGTTGTCGTTGACTACGAGATGGATCCACTTGTTCCATTAATCGTTGGACATCCATTCTTGAGGACCGGTCGCACTCTCATTGATGTAGCCGCGGGCGAATTAATCATGAGAGTTTGTGACGATAAAACCGTCTTCAACATGGGTAAACTTTCTAAGCAACCTTATGAACACGAGAGCGTTAATTTCATTGACGTTCTTGATGAGGCTTGTGAAGAGCATTTCAAAGACGCTTGTAAAACTGGTTCTTCTTCTCTAACCATTGTTGAGATCGTTGCCTCTATTGCTCCATCACTAACTCCATTTGGAGAAAGTGATTTCCTTTTGAAAGAATTTGAAGCAACTTTGGGGAATGTGGACTTATAATATGACGACTCTCCCTCCAATTGGGATGAAGACATTATAACCATTGAGAAACTTCTCAATGAGAACCATATTTCTCCACCATCTCCTAAGGAAATCTCTATCGATGATCCGAATTTGACTACGCCTTCCATCGACAATCCTCAGGATTTAGAGCTTAAGGATTTACCGTCTCATCTCGAATACGTGTTCCTTGAAGACAATAAGAAGTTACCCGTCATCATCGCTAAGGATTTGAAAGAAGAAGAAAAATCTCGACTTATCGACGTGCTGAAGAATCATAAGAAAGCAATTGCTTGGAAAATTTCCGACATCCGCGGAATTGATCCGAACTTTTGTACTTATAAAATTCTCATGGAAGACGACTTTAAACCCGCAATCCAAAGTAAAAAAAGGGTTAATCCTAAAATTCATGACGTCATCAAGAAAGAGGTTATCAAACTTCTAGATGCCGGAATGATTTACCCTATTTCGGATTCGCCATGGGTTAGTCCCGTCCATTGTGTGCCTAAGAAAGGCGGAATCACCGTTGTTCCCAATGAAAACAACGAGTTGATTCCTACTCGACTTGTCACGGGTTGGCGAGAGCGTTTAGCGGGTAATAACTATTATTGCTTCTTAGACGGTTTCTACGGGTATTTTCAAATTCCCATCGATCCAAAAGACCAAGAGAAAACCACATTCACTTGTCCTTATGGAACATTTTCTTACAAAAGAATGCCTTTCGGCTTATGCAATGCTCCTGGGACTTTCCAAAGGTGTATGATGGCTATCTTCCATGACATGGTTGAAGAAACTATGGATGATTTCTCGGTCTATGGTGATTCTTTCTCTACTTGCCTTGCCAATTTAGAACGTATCCTCAAACGGTGTGAAGACACTCGTCTTGTTCTTAATTGGGAAAAATGCCATTTCATGGTAAAAGAAGGCATTGTTCTTGGTCATTAAATCTCCAAAGCCGGTCTTGAAGTCGACCGTGCTAAAGTCGATGTGATTGCTAAATTGCCTCCACCTTCAATCGTGAAAGGTGTGAGAAGTTTCCATGGTCATGCGGGCTTCTATCGTCGTTTCATTCAAGATTTTTCTAAAATCGCTCGCCCGATGACCCACCTCTTGGAAAAAGATACTCCCTTTATCTTTTCTAAAGAGTGTATTGACTCTTTCAATCTTCTTAAGGATAAATTAACTAAGGCACCGGTCTTGGTTACCCCTAATTGGGAGTTACCTTTTGAATTGATGTGTGATGCTAGCGACTTTGCTATTGGAGCGGTTTTGGGACAAAGAGTGAACAAACACTTCCAACCAATCCATTATGCTAGCAAGACAATGACGGGGGCTCAATTGCATTATACCACTACCGAAAAAGAGCTTTTAGCTGTAGTGTATGCTTTTGAAAAATTTCGCCCCTATCTTGTCCTTTCCACCACCATTGTGTATACCAATCATTCCGTGTTGAAGTACTTGTTAACTAAACAATTTTCCAAGCCAAGACTTCTTCGTTGGGTTTTGCTCCTACAAGAATTTAAAATCGAAATTCGTGATAAAAAGGGAGCGGAAAACCTATCCGCGGATCATCTTAGTAGACTCGAGGATCCTTATCAAGGGGAGCTCCCAAATCAAGAGATTAATGACTCTTTTACCCTTGAGGCCTTGATGTCTATTAACTCCAATCTTTATGAAACCCCATGGTTTGCGGACATTGCAAACTATTTGGCGGGTGGAATTCTCAAGGAAGGGTTAACGTCTCAACAAAAGAAAAAGTTCTTTAAAGACATTGAACACTATTTTTGGGATGACCCTTACCTTTTCAAACAATGTCCGGATCTTGTCATTCGTCGGTGTGTTGATGGGCCGACAACGTTATTAATCCTTGAAGCTTGTCATAAAGGACCCACCGGTGGTCACTTTGGTCCTAATTACACTGCGAAGAAAGTTTTCGACTCTGGATTCTATTGGCCCTCCATTTATCATGACGCTCATGAAATGGTTAAACATTGTGATGCTTGCCAAAGACAAGGCAAGATCACACATAAAGAAGAGATGCCTCAAAATTTCATACAAGAATGTGAAATCTTTGACGTATGGGGTATCGACTTTATGGGGCTATTTCCATTAGCCAAGGGAACAAGTACATCCTCGTATCCGTTGACTACGTATCCAAATGGGTTGAAGCAAAGGCTCTCCCTACGAACGATGCGAGGGTGGTTGTGAACTTTTTGAAGCAGCTTTTTGCTCGATTCGGTGTTCCTCGTGCTATCATCAGTGACCGCGGGACTCATTTTTGCAATGATCAATTTGCTCGAGTCATGGCTAAGTACGGTGTCAATCACTGTCTTTCCACCGCTTATCATCCCCAAACAAATGGTCAACCCGAGATTTCTAACCGTGGATTGAAGAGAATATTAGAGCGTACTGTGGGAGAGCATCGTGCCTCGTGGGCCGATAAGTTAGATGATGCTTTGTGGGCTTTCGGTACCGCATATAAGACACCTATTGATTGCACTCCATATCGTCTTGTGTACGGGAAGGCATGCCACCTCCCTATTGATTTGGAACATAAGGCGTATTGGGCCTTGAAGTGGGCCAATTTTGATATCAACAAAGCCGGTGATCTTCGCAAGATTCAACTCAACGAGATAAATGAACCGAGGAATGAAGTTTATGAGAATTCATTGATCTACAAGGAGAAGACTAAGATCATTCATGATGCTAGGATTAAGAACCGAGAGTTTCACTTTGATGATCAAGTTTTACTCTTTAACTCTCGGTTGAAGATTTTCTCGGGCAAGCTGAAGAGCCGTTGGTCTAGTCCATTCACCGTCGCCAAAGTCTTCCCTTATGGCACCATTGAGCTTTCTCAACCAAATGGGCTTAATTTTAAAGTGAATGGCCAGCGTGTGAAGTTGTACTTTGGTGCGGACATCTCTCATGAGATGATTCCATCCCTCACCACGTTTCCCTTGAATTAGTTCTGGGTCAAGTCAGGCTCGTGACTCGGTTAACAAAAACAAGCGCTTCTCGGGAGGCAACCCGTTGATCTATCCTTTACCGTTTTCATAATAAGTGTAGGGGGAGCCCCGTAGGTGTTTGTTTTCTTGTTTCTTATGATGTGCAGGGATTGGAGCTTCAAAGTGTGGAAACCTTGGTTTCCGGATCTTTTAAGCAACTAGGAATGCACCATGTTCATATGATTATACAGTCAAAGCGGAATTAGAACATGACACATTAACAAGGTGTTTAGGCACGAATAACAAGAATTAAAACACAATTGGATTGTTCATTATATTAATAACAAACAATCACTAGGTGTGTGTGCATTGAATCCCACACCTAGTCGACACACACTTTAGGTTTACATTGTATATGAATTGATTGAATAAAACCTAAGACCCTTGTTCCTTTTATAGTGGAAGGAACAGAATCTACAAGAGATAATATCAAATAAACATCTAAATATTCTATTTAGATAAACTATATATTGTGTATATCATAAATAATATACTCAATATATTCCCTAAATAGAATTCTCCATCAAATCTATCAGTGTTGACTTTTGTTGACTGCGTTTGACTTTTGTTGACTTCTATCAACGCCTAATTTGCTCTTGTCAACTCTTGTAATACACTTGTCAACGCCTGAGTAAATGTCCTTCGATTTTGAGTTTCTGCCACATCAACTTTTTGACCCAACAATCTTCCCCTAGTTGATGGTGGCAAAACTCTATGTGTATCTCTTGTAAGTTGTACATGATCTTCAAATTGCTTCCCCTCAAGTGTAGCATGTATTTCTTCCCCTTTTTGTCACATCAACAGAGAAGTAAACAATGTTGCAATCTTTGAAGATTCTCCAAATGTAGCTCTAAGTAATGATCTTGAAGAACAATTAATATAATATTTTTGACGTAGAAGTAGAGTAACCCAAACCTATGTTCCATATCTTGTACGATGATGTGACGAAGTATGTGGCTGATACAAAAGTCCTCATCCTTTGTGAGACACTGAGCACGATAATGTAACTCCTTCAAGTGATAGCAAATATGTGCATAGAGAACCATAAGAAAAATCACATATTCCTAGACTTTGTATCACTTCATCAGTAACCATGTAAGCATAAACAAGTTACCTTTAAAGTCTATGACTGGGAGTGCACGACTTTAAGATATGATAGAACACAAACTCGCAAAAATCTTCTTCAATCATCAAACTTACCATAAGAATTCTTCCCCTTAAGCCAACACCTCTTCATGACAAGTCAATATCTTCATATGTAAAAGCTGTCAACGAATAACTCTTTCACAAGGCTATCCCGATTACATAATCCAATAAAATTCTTCATGAATTGTTGCTAACTTACTTAAAAATCATTAATCCCTTTCAAAATATCTGAGCCATAAATATCAACATGATATTCTATATTAAAACGGAGATTCCATGTACCTTCGTGTGTAATTTCCACCTTTTTGTGTGCTCAAAACGTACCAATTTTCTCAAACAGCAGCTATCCTTGTGTTGTCCAATATCCTCTTATGTCCAATATCTCTATCAGTTGTATTGTCCGATATCGGACAATACCTATCAGCGTTGGAATTCATATATCGGACGACACTGTCAACCTATCAGCATTGACTTATTCTGTCAGCGTCAAATTCCTCTTTGTCAGCGTTAAAATTGCAAACGTCAGCGGCTAACTCTTTTCCCTTGACAGCAGACAAGCAAGTATACTATCTTCTCGTGTGACTAAAAACCATAACCATGATAGTACTTCCATATGCAACGTTGGTATTTTAATATATTAAAGAAAGCATAGAATATCCCTAAGATTTAGGTATTTAATATTCAAAGAATATTTCATCTGTGATAACCCACGTTCCAAAGAATATACATACCAAATTTACCTCCATGAACCAAGCAAGACACGCTCTTGCCATCTGCTAACCATATGTCACGTCTTTTTACTTTCACTTGCTGTCCAATCATAAATAAAATGCTTCTAAAAATCAGGGAAGAATAATTCCTATGATTTAGCATCTCACGTCTGACTATTCTTCTGATATGTCAGAATCAAATATCTTGACCCCATCTTTTTAGTTCAACCCCACGTCCAAATTTTGATCAACTCCAATATTTCATGGGATATCATAACTGTTTCCATATTCTACCCTTAAATCACGCATGCATAGCCATTCATATATCATCTCATATATTGTCCCCAAATAAAACGTACCTTTGATAGTAGCATGTTTCATCCAATCTCAACTCTGTCTTGCATCAACTTTGAGCATGTGAACACAAAGACTTATTCATGTGGACACACTAGCCATGCAAATATCACGTAATATTCTTCTTATGTCACACGATCTTTAAGCTATTCACATACTGCCTTTTCTTTTACAAAGCCACGTTCCTTCTTTCTGCTGAGACAATAACCTGCTTCTTTCTGATTTATATGAATCTCGTCCAAAAATAAACCATACTCATAAAGTCAGTAAAGAAAACGTGAAGAGAGATCTGCTGTATTTGATTATAGCGGGTTCTTGAAACCCTAGAATAGTAATTGAATAATCTGAAACCCTAATTAGGGTTATGATAAATTTGTACTAGGATCTGAATATAATGAATCATCTTCACGTTATAACATCCAAGAACCTCAAACTTTCTGCTTTTCATATCGATCTAGGGTTTGAGTAACCCTAGTTCATGATTTCATGTGAACAAAGCAAAAACTTTAATGCCACAATCAGCGAACTTCGACCTTGAATAATATCTTCATTAGGGCTCAGATCAAAAATCCCTTCGATGAGATCCTAGACACAAGTGCGATGAGGATTTTGATATAACTGCATGTACCCTTCTCCTTGTAAACATGGACCATATCTTTTACCTATCTAAAAGATCGTTATGCTTAACTCATCAAAGGATATACGACTGACCTCCATGTCCTAATAATCATCACGTCACCATCTCTTTTCACAGAAAACTGCATGTACCCTGCTGCTGACTTTGACGCTTAATAACTTTTTCTTGGGGAAAAAAACTCGACAATCCCTCCGGTGGATGTTTAGATATATGTATGTAGAACACACATATAAAATTTCTTGACGATCCAACGGTTCAATCAAAAGTTATGACCTTCTGAATACTGCTGCGCACACAAAAACGTCCAGAAAAACCCTAGACGGATTTTTCTTCTTTTCACCATACACGAACACCTTGTTGGTCCTAGCATCACGAGCCAAGAGGCTCTGATACCAATTGTGGAAACCTTGGTTTCTGGATCTTTTAAGCAACTAGGAATGCACCATGTTCATATGATTATATAATCAAAGCGGAATTAGAACATGACACATTAACAAGGTGTTTAGGCACGAATAACAAGAATTAAAACACAATTGGATTGTTCATTATATTAATAACAAACAATCACTAGGTGTGTGTACATTGAATCCCACACCTAGTCGACACACACTTTAGGTTAACATTGTATATGAATTGATTGAATAAAACCTAAGACCCTTGTTCCTTTTATAGTGGAAGGAACAGAATCTACAAGAGATAATATCAAATAAACATCTAAATATTCTATTTAGATAAACTATATATTGTGTATATCATAAATAATATACTCAATATATTCCCTAAATAGAATTCTTCATCAAATCTATCAGCGTTGACTTTTGTTGACTGCGTTTGACTTTTGTTGACTTCTATCAACGCCTAATTTACTCTTGTCAACTCTTGTAATACACTTGTCAACGCCTGAGTAAATGTCCTTCGATTTTGAGTTTCTGCCACATCAACTTTTTGACCCAACACAAAGATCCACTTTTGATTACATTTGACAACCCGTGAACTCGTGTACCCGTCTTCCCGGTTCTATCCTAAACTGTCGTGATTCAATATTTCATATCTTATATGTTCACATTGAAATCACTATATTTGTCCTTCCCTTAGCAAGATTTAAACAAAGTGCACAATGTACTAAGTGTAGGGGAGTTTACTCCCACATGCTTAAACATTGAGGATAATGTTTATATCAAGTGTAGGGGGACTTCTATCGATGTAAGTGGGCTTTTCCATTAATTTGTCCTCATTTTAACCGGAAAATTTGATTTTTCAACATTTTTCAAAAATTTTAATCTATTTTGGCCTAATAGTATAGTAGTATTTTCCATTACTATCGTTATTTACTTTCTTTTCTAGAATAAATTTTTAATAAAGTGGTTTTAATTTTTCAAACGTCGTAAATCTTTTGACTCAACCCGAGTTTACTTATCCAAGTTTACTCTAGCTAGTATCCTTAACGTGTTTAGGTCAAGTTTTTCTAGGCTTTTATATAGGGTGCTTTAAAACGCGAAAGTCTTAACTCTTACGGGTTAAGAACAAGAACTTTTCGCAAGTTCCTATAATTGATCCTAGAAAGTCGTTTATCAAGGGAACTTTAAAATGCGAATTGTAAACTTGAAAAAGTCTAAGAGTTTGCAAGATCCTATAGATGACTTGAAAACCCAAAACTTTGATTTAATTAGCTAAGCATCTACGAGTCTTATTCCTTGAGATTTTAAATTGTGGAGAACGAGAGATGATAAAGTCAATTATAAGTTTGGTATTCTTTCATGAATTTATGTGAGTTGATTATAAGCTATTTCTCCCATCGCTTGCTAATAAATTTATTTGCAATAAATAAGGTTGTACGATTTAAAATTTTACTTAGCTTCTAGCACAAGTGTTTGAAATACGTTTTTACGTATTTAGGAAGATTCGGTCACTCCGACAATTTATTATGTAGTAGCTCGTTGTCTAGATATCTCTTAATATATCAAACAAGGAAAGGCCCGGTCCATGCTTGTATGACCGACCCAAACATGTAAGCCCAAGACCATTACAAGGCTTGGGTATATAAACCCTCTCCTTAGATGGAGAGGGTGTGGTTCTTTATAATTTACACATAGTTATCTTCATTTTCTCTCTCTAGAATTGTGTGAAATCCACCATCTCTCTATCTCTTTCTCTCTCTAAAACATAAGTAAGATTTACATATCCTACAAATGGTATCAAGATCCATGGGATGATTGTATTATTTATGTGTTTATGTTCTTGATTTTTGTAGCTTTTTGATCTATTCAAACCCACGTCCAAATTTTTTTTTTGTGTTTTTTTATGGTTTTTTCTTGATACAAATCTTCTACATAGTTGTGGTAGAGATTTGGTGTATTTACTTTGGCTAAAAACACAAAATTTTTGGGTGTTTGGATCATTTTTGGCTTAAAATCTCGTATTTGGTGTGTTTTGTCCGAGAAAAGTGGAAAAATATCATAGTGCTTGTACTATTGCGACAGCTTATCCATCGCAATATCTAGGGTTTTGGATTGCGATCCATATTGCGACTGATATTGCGATTGGTTATCATCTTGTGACATTGCGATCCGTATTACGATTCATATTGCGACAGGATTGTTTTTTGTGATATTGCGACAGGGTATTGCGACAGGGCATTGCGACAGGGGTATTGCGACAGGGTATTACGACAGTATTGCGATTGGAGTATTGCGATTGGAAGTATTGCGATAAGGTTTATTGCGATTGGACTCACTGCGATACAACATTGCGACATCATTCCTTTTAGACATTGCGACAACATTGCTTTAGACATTGCGACAACATTCCTTTTAGGCATTCGTGTGCAATTTCATCTTGGAATTTTTGGTTTATCGAGAATATAATTTAAGGGATTTTAACATTATTTCTCGGCTTCTACACACAACAACAAACACATTTACTTTCTCTCATTGTTCGATCAACTTTGAAAATCTTAACTTATTGAAATGGAGTACACATCTCTTACGTGTAAGTCCATCCTCTCGGGTACGGATAATCGTCCACCTATGTTGGAGAAGTCTATGTACGAGGATTGGACTTCCCGAATGGAACTTTACATGTTGAACAAAGAGAATGGACATCTCATTTGGGCATCGGTGCTCAATGGACCATTAGATTATGGTACAGTGACGGAAGTTACGACTACTCGTCCTCGCACAACGGGTGAATTGACTGGAGATATGAAGATTCAAGACAAATGTGATAAGTATGCTACAAACATCATTCTCCAAGCCCTTCCTCCAGATGTCTACAAACTCGTCAGCAAACATAAAGTTGCCAAAGAGTTATGGGATAGAGTTCGTGTTCTAATGCAAGGCATCTCGTTAACTAAACAAGAACGAGAGTGTAAGCTTTATGATACTTCTGATAAGTTTGCCTATGGGCCAGGGGAGACTCTCAATGATTACAATCTGAGATTTACCCTATTGTTGAATGAGCTCAAGATATATGGCATGGCAATTCCTACGTTTCAATTGAACACCAAGTATTTGAACACTCTTCCTTCAGAATGGAAAAAGTACGTGACGGATGTTAAATTGGCTAAGGACTTGCATAACACCAATGTGGATCAACTTCAAGCTTTTCTTCAACAAAACGAATGCCATGTGATCGAGGCTCGGTTGTCTAAACCTCAAGTTCATGATGCACTTGCCATGTATGCTTCTCAACAAAACATGGCTTATACTTATCAACAACCATCATACTTGCAGCAGCCACCACCACACACCTATCAACAACCATCTTATCCACCACCAATGATGCCACAGTAAGCATTTCAACAAAGTGTTCATCAAGAATCTTTTCCACAGCAACCACTATATCAGACATCACCATCATAAGCCAACACTTCTCCAATGGGCTATACTCCTCAGCAAGGATATTTTCCAATAGAAGCACAACCAGCACAAGCTTTCTACACTAATGAACTTCCACCAATCCAAGCACCGGTCTTTACTCCAAATGATACGCCAGCTTATGTTCTAAACCATCTCACTGCCTACTTGTCAAAACTTGTTGCAACTAGAGGAATTCCACCAACAAAAAATCAGGTCCGCACCTCTTCAAATCCTCGACAACAAGCTACTGTTCAAGATGGTCAAGTAACAGTGCAACCTATTCAGGGAAGGCAAAATTCATATGGACCTCCTACAAGGACTGTGAATGCTCAAGCTGTGAATTCTCAAGCTAATGGAAATGGAAGCCCCATTGGTCCTCAAAAGGTTGTGACTTGCTACAATTGAAGAGGACAAGGTCATATGGCTAGGCAATGCACTCAACCGAAAAGGAGAAGGGATGAAGCGTGGTTTCGTGAGAAGATGTATTTGATCGATGCTCAGTCTAACGGAAAGATTTTGGATTCAGAGGAGTTAGCATTTCTTGCAGACCCAGGGGCAGCAGATACTGAAGGCATTGCAGTCGTTTCCACCTCTAATGTAGCTTATCAAGAAGATGATCTTGACGCATATGATTCGTATTGTGATGACATTCACTCTGCCCAAGCTGCTCTCGTTGCTAATCTCTCTCACTACGGTTCTGATGTCATCAGTAAGGTACCCACCACAACCAATCTTGGTAATGATGATAACCAACATCAAGTTGGGCATGAAAATGACAACCTCGAACAGCATTCGGGAACTAGTAACTCAAATGATGTGGTACCCTATCCTACACATTTGAGTGAACCTCAACCAAATGCTATGACGGGTATGGAATCTTATGCTCAACATGATTTGGTCATGGTACCTAAACATATTATTGATCAAATGCATATGGCTCTCAGATAATCCGTAGATACGAATTCCACCCTAATTGCTGAGCTTGCGTTGCATAAAGAAAAGGTCAAAACTTTTGAAATGGTCCCTCAAGCAGAGAAAATAACATGTTCGGAATTTGACCAATTTGTTTTGAAAAGATTGAACAATTGAAAGAAATAGAATCATTAAAAGCTAATCTTTCCAATGAATTAAAAGCAAAAGAGTCGGTTGTCAATGATTTTCAGAAACTTAAAATGGATTTCGAAACTCTCGAGTCTAAAAAGGTTGAAACAGAAATTAATGCTACCAAACTTCTTAAATTCAAGGAACAACAGCTTTTAAAACAATATGCTTCCACAGAAAAGGTTCATCTTTTAACTAAATCATTTAAAGAACTCGAACTTAAGTGTCTTCAAAATTTACCACCTAATCCGGGTTATGCAAAACAAGCTTAGGAATATATTCCCGATCTTTATGATATGACCATAATTGGCAAATCGAAAGAAGCGCCTTATGTTCGTAGTTCTGAGGAGACACAGTCACTTACGGAAGAAACTCATTCTAAAATGTTTTCAAAATTCCATACGATTGATTATGATAAGCATAATAAAGATCAACTTTCTAAAAAGACACGTATTCGCTTACAAAAGGAATTAGCTAAACTAACAGTTCTTGTGCCCCCAAGTTTGTCAAATGAAAACCCTCCTAGTAGGTCTCCTACACTTGTCAAAACGGATTTAACGAAGTTGCTTCCACCGGTAAGTAAGGCGTCCGTTAACTTAAACGCGGTACACCAACACTTAGCCGATTTTGACAAGGTCATTTTGAAACGTACGACGGCCACGGCCATAACGGAAGGTGAATGAAACTTTGAGCACACTAGAGCTGCGTTCCGAGACGAAATTGTTCCGTTTGTAAAGAATGTTAAAGCTTGTCTTAGTAATCTTGATCAAGATTTGCATTTGAAAATAGAAGAAGTTAAACGTGTTTTCAATGAAATGGATGATGCTTATGAAAGCAGTTTACTTGAAATAGAACGGGTTTCACGCCAAAATGATCAGCTTCTGAAGTAAGTGATGTCTCATGATATTGTTTCCGTCTGTGTGAATAAATGTGTTGATAATGATTCTATTGTGCATAATGTTGAATCTGTGTATAATGTGGTAGATAGTACTTGTCACGAATCTGATGCTGAATTTGTAAAGCTTCAAGATTCATATTCTTCGCTTTCAAAACGTTTTGATGAGATTCAAACACATTGTATTTCGCTTGAATGGAAGCAACAATTTATTCAAGAAATCTTTGAAACGTCATTCGAAGGTGTTAATATCGATGATGCAAACTTTGAAAAGAATTTTCGATTGAATTTACAATCAAAATAGCGTCAGCCAAGTGACGAAGTTGCTAAATCTTTGCCGATAGACATAGACAAATCTAAGGAGCTTAACAGTGTGAACGTACTTGAGGCCGCTGAGAATTTTAAACTTGATCTAGATAATCGAGTTTCCAAGATTTTTTCCAAAGTTGATAACTTAAAACAGAAAGATACACAACTCTTCGATTCAGTAAAGTCTGCATGTGTTAATACCACTGCACATAATCAATCATTGATTGAACAATTGAATCGAAATTCGGTGGAAATATCTGATTTGAGGAAACAAATTTGTGATAAGAATCTGGCCTTGGCTGAGTTAAAGGAAACACTTCGTACTCTAAAAGGTAAGAATGTTGTGGATAACGCAGCCACTGTCTCAATATCGTCCTCTAGTGCAATCAAAAGGAGCCTTATAGCCGTCACACCATTTAATAAAGACCCTAGGACTAAACCATCTCAAACTTTGGTCACTAAAGATAAGGCGGAATAAAAACCATCTTCTAATATTCTCGTGTTGCCTTCTACAGGAGTAAACACCACTACTAAGGCTCAAAGATCTAAGCTTAAAAGAAACAAGAAGAATGATAGGATCTTGCCTCCATCTAGTAGTCCAGTGAAGAAGAAAGTAGAAGCCCATCCTAGGAATGGTATTTCTGTTTTGAATAAAAAGAATCATGTAGCTAAACCTAAAGGCTCTGCGATTTTTCAGCATTCTAAGCCTACTGTGAATTCTAATTTGAAATGTTGGAATTGCAATGAATGTATGTTTTCTAGTCGTCATGATTCTTGCCTTATTGACCATGTGAATGAGATGAATGCCCAGAAAAATAGATTAGAATGGAAACCGACTGGGAAAGTGTTAACCCAAGTTGGTTGGATGTGGCGCCCCACTGGTAGAACTTTCACTATAGTAGGAAATATGTGCCCTTTAACTAGGATCACTCCCACTGAAGCGAAGAAAGCGTGCCCTTTAACTAGGAGTACCAAGGCTACCAAAACACAAGCGTGTCCTTTAACTAGGAACACTGACACTACTGTAGGAACCAAGTGCCTTTTAAATAGGTCTACTCCCACTGTAGTGCCCGTGAATAATCTAAAACCTAAGAAAGTTGGAATAGTAAAACTTGTTAGTGCTAAAACTCACATTAGAAAACGCAGGAAATCTAAGGGTCACACAAATGTTAGCCATTCTAATAATCTTATATCTGTTTCTGCTAACACTCAGGAACCAATAGTTTCCAATGCATTATCTACTGTTGTTATTGAAAACGTGTGGTCCAAATTGTTCTCTGGTATTTGGACTCTGGTTGCTCCAAGCATATGACCGGAGATCGCTCTCAGCTCAGAAATTTCGTCAGCAAGTTTCTTGGTACGGTTCGATTTGGAAATGATCATATTGCAAAGATAATGGGTTACGGTGAATATCATATTGGGAATGTTATAATTTCAAGAGTGTATTATGTGGAAGGTCTCGGTCACAACTTATTTTATCTGGGACAATTTTGTGATGCAAACCTAGAAGTTGCTTTTCGTGAGCATACCTGCTTCATTCGTAATTTGGAAGGGGTTGATTTATTGAAAGGTACTCGAGGGAATAATTTTGTACACTTTCTCTCTACAAGACATGATGGCTGCTTCACACGTATGTCTTCTATCCAAAGCATCAAAGACTAAGTCATGGTCATGGCATCGACGGTTATCTCATCTTAACTTTGACGCTATTAATCATTTGGCGAAAAACGTACTTGTTCGTGGTCTTCCTAAACTTTCATTTCACAAAGATCATTTGTGTTCCGCGTGTACAATGGGGAAAAGCACTAAGAAATCATACAAACCCAAGACTGAAGACACCAACCAAGAGAAACTTTATCTGTTGCATATGGATCTTTATAAGCCAATGCGTGTTGAAAGTCTTAGTGGTAAAAAGTACATCCTCGTCATTGTCGATGATTATTCTCGGTTTACATGGGTGAAATTTCTTACAACAAAAAATGAGGCACCTAAATTCATCATCGGATTTCTCAAGATGATTCAAGTGCGTCTCAACACTATTGTCCGACGCATTCGTACAGATAATGGAACCGAATTTGTGAATCAAATCTTGCGTAATTATTATGAAGAAGTTGGCATATCTCATGAAACATCCGTTTCACGCACTCCACAACAAAACGGTGTCGTTGAAAGGCGAAATCGCACACTTATGGAAGCTGCTCGAACGATGTTAATTTACGCAAAGGCTCCATTGTTTTTATGGGCAGAAGCAGTATTTACAGCAGTGTACACCCAAAACCGGTCACTAATACGTAAACGCCATGGTAAAACACCTTATGAGCTTCTCCATGGAAAAGTACCAGATTTATCATATCTTCATTTATTTGGTTCTCTTTGCTATCCAAATAATGATGGTGACAATTTGGGAAAACTTCAACCAAAGGCTGATATTGGTATTTTCATTGGTTACGCCCCCGCAAAGAAGGCATACCGAATCTACAACCGTAAGTCTCGTAGGATCCTCGAAACTATGAATGTTGATTTTGATGAGCTGACATCAATGGCTTCTGAGCAAAGCAGCTCTGAACCCGCACTTCATGAAATGGGACCCAGTAACATTAGTTCTGGTCTTGTCCCAAACAACCCTACTTCATCATTTACACCACCTTCTAGGACTGAATGGGATACGTTGTTTCAACCGTTCTTTGATGAATTCTTTACTCCTCCAAGTATTGTTGCTCCAGAACCTGAGGTAATAGCTCCGGTTACCGAAGTTGTCGCTCCTGCAACCAAAGCACAATTAGACACATTTGCACCTACAATTGGTCAAGATATACCTTCAACTAGTAATTCTCAACCAACACCCGAATCAACTACCCATGTCATGCCTATTGATGATGAATAGGATGATGATGATCACGATTTTGAATGCGCTCAAATGCGTGAACTTCCATTCTTTGGTGTACCAATTCCCGACCCTAATCAAGCCGGGTCGTCCACCTCAGAGGAAGCTCCTACTACAATTTACTCCAATCCAGGGATTCGTGAACATGACAGCAAGTGGACAAAGGATCATCCTATAGATTCTATTATTGGTGACCCTAATCGTCCGGTATCCACACGCAGTCAGTTACAAGAAAATGCAATGTTTTGTCATTTTGATGCTTTTCTCACTAAAGTTGAACCTAAGACATGGCAAGAAGCTTTTACTCAATCCTGTTGGAACCTAAGACATGGTGACCCAATACGTCTTGAAGTAAAGGAACTTGTCCCATGCCCGGATAAAGTGCAATTACTCACATTGAAATGGGTTTACAAGGTGAAACTCGATGAGTTAGGCTGAATATTGAAGAACAAAGCTCGACTAGTAGCTCGTGGATACAAGCAATTATTGGGCATTGACTTTATGGAATCCTTTGCACCTGTTGCCCGTTTGGAAGCTATTAGACTATTCCTCGCTTATGCATCCCACATGAATATGATCGTCTATCAGATGGATGTGAAGACGACATTTCTGAATGGTGAAATCAAGGAAGAGGTCTATGTTCAACAACCGGATGGTTTTTTGAATCCTAATTATCCTAATCATGTGTACAAGCTTAAGAAGGCTCTCTATGGGTTGAAGCAAGCTCCACGCGCATGGTATGATCTATTGTCACAATTCCTCACTAGGCAAGGCTTCGCTAAAGGCAAGGTGGATCCCACGCTGTTCGTTCAGAAACGAGGTAAAGATATGATTATGATACAAATATATGTTGATGATATTATATTTGCAGCCTCGACCCAACCCTTATCCGACGAGTTTGGGAAACTCATGTCTTCCAAGTTTAAGATGTCAATGATGGGCAAGGTATCATTCTTCTTAGGTCTTCAGATATCTCAGAGTCCCAGAGGCATCTTTATCAATCAATCCAAGTATGCCCTTGAATCGCTTAAGAAATATAAGATGGATCTTGCGACCCCGTGGATACTCCAATGGTGGAACGAACTAAGCTTGATGTAGATCCACATGGAGTTGCCGTTGATCCGACACTGTATCGTGGAATGATCGGTACTCTTCTGTATATCATAGCTAGTCGACCTGATCTTCAGTTTACTATATGTATGTGTGCTCGGTATCAAACTCGACCTACTGAGTTACACTTGGCTACTGTGAAACGGATTTCGATATCTTAAAGGAACCATTAATCGGGGACTTTGGTATTCGAAGGACTCTTCGATTGCACTAATGGCATATGCAGATGCAGATCACGCGAGTTGTCAAGATACAAGGCGTAACACGAGTGGAACTTTGCAACTACTAGGAGATCGACTAATCAGTTGGGCATCGAAAAGGCAGAAAAGCGCTGAAATTTCAAGTACGAAAGCAGAATACATAGCTATGTCCGGTTGCTATGCTCAAATTCTTTGGATGAGATCGCAATTAACCGACTATGGTCTAGGTTTCAACAAAATTCCGATGTACTGCGACAACAAGAGTGCAATTGCCTTATGCTGCAACAACGTTCAATTCTCCCGGTCAAAGCACATTGACATTCGCTACCACTTCATCAAGGAGCAAGTGGAAAATGGAGTGATCGAGCTTTACTTTGTTCGATCTGAGTATCAATTGGTGGATATTTTCACGAAGGCTTTAGATCGCGCTCGAATGGAATTTTTGGCCGACAAGCTAGGAATGAGAACTTTCTCGCCTGAGACTCTAAAGGAACTGGCAGATGAAGCGAAAGAATAGTGGTGGTAAACTATTCTCCGTATCGTTGGTGATCATTTGTATATATTGTTTATATTTTTATCCACAAAAGCAAAACACAAAAATATAAAACCATATAAAAACCATAAAAATTGAAAAATCTAGAAAAATAATAAAATATTTTTACTTTATTTTTCAAAGGCATGTCTTTTGGTACGATAATATTTACGGCTTTAGAAATGTTGATTAATATCGACACGGCGCCATAAATAGAGTTCGTACAAAAGTTGTATATATTTCATAGAACATGCCTATATGGCTTGTAGTTATTTCAGACTGCAACCCGGTTTTCATATTAACGTCAAGTATTTCTTATGAAAGCTTTGGCTCAACAACGGGAATTAATTTTCTCGGGCAAGGTCTACTTTAAAACCTTGTAAG
Organism: Glebionis coronaria; assembly: GCA_025667525.1. Classification (NCBI taxonomy): domain Eukaryota; kingdom Viridiplantae; phylum Streptophyta; class Magnoliopsida; order Asterales; family Asteraceae; genus Glebionis; species Glebionis coronaria. The sequence goes on along the minus strand of JANFOE010000499.1, from coordinate 505,370 downwards.
GGATCAAGTTTACTTTATAACTTGGTCTAACAAAAATATATGTACGCTTCAGTGCATCTGTTTGTTAAAACAAGAGAAGTCTTGTTTTTATGAAGCTATCATCTCTACAACCATAGTGATCTACAATTGGTATCTACATACTCGATGATGCGACTACTCAACCGACGACTACAACTCTTTCAATAGAACACGGGTCAACAATTGAGGGGGAGCAATTGTCAAGCATTCAGAATCTTCGATGCCGAACGTGACAAGCTCACTAACTGGTGTCAAGACAACAATACCAATCGTACACGTGGTGTCAAGAGATGACTTCAGACATGACGAGGCGACCACCATATGCCGACAAGAACCATTTGATTTTATCATATGATGTTCTCATCAATCAGGTCCAACCTTGTCAATTTTTTCTAAATATGGTGAATATGTGATCATGTTACAAATCGGTATCATATCTCATACATTTGGTATCATGAAGATAAAACGGACTTGCATTTTTCTTCCCAAAATCGTTGTTAAAACTTCATTAAATCAATTGATATTAAAAACATCGATTGGGTTAATATTTTTAATATGGGGGAGAAAATGTGATTTAATATGGGAAATTATCACAAATGGTTTGACTTAATGTGATGGCTTAACCCAACATATGCGAAATGTTTTCGAATATCGTGGCATATGTTAAGGGGGAGCAAAACGGATTTGTATATCAAAATGGATTTTCATGGTGATTTATACTTACCCACAACCCATTTATTTCACGACGATGAAGATTGTGGTGACATAAGGATGGTAGGATAGGTTAAAGTCCAATGATTCCTCTAGAACCGGAGGAATCTTCCAAAGGACATTCCATAGCTAGAAATAGTAGTCCTTAGGAAAGATGGAGAAAGATTGTGAACGTAGCTGAATGCCGACCAAGTACTTAAGTTAGCACTGGAACAATCACAACAAGGTGCTAGTTATGACGTATTGGTAAGCATTAAAGGGGTTGAAGAATGAAAAATAATTGTAATGATAAAGGGTGTAAAGAAAGAAGCCCTCCTTATAACCTTAGGCAGAAACCGGGTCAATATATATGATATTGAGATCATTTTTAATGATGCTTGATATTGAAGACAAACATCATGGACCCAGTGATGCAATGCACAACCCATCCCAGCTAACTCATATATCTCTCAAAAGATATTTGTTTTAATCACACGGAGACAACGCATTATCTATTGATTTATTCACTCCGAATAAATTGGTATTGAAATGGTGGCACTCCTCTCCAGCCTCCGATCACTAAAATCCAAAATGCACGGTCGAGTCTAGAGCCATTTGAGATCATCAAATATCTCATTAGGACACACTTTCATAATTCCTTGCTTCCTCACACACTGTGAAAAGTAAGAAAGATCTTAAGAGTCCTACACAAAATCTTCATGATCTTGCCTGAACATCCGAGTAATACACAAGTATTTACAATGAAGATAGAAACCCTTCTTGAGCGAATATCAAAAATCTCATGGTAGGTGACTTGTGCGATTCTTTATGAATCAAACTTGTGATAACTGGAAAGCAACAACTGTTTAATTCTTAACTGAATTTAAACACGTTCCAGGCCTCTACGCAACATCTTAGTGATCTTGCCAGAACACTCAGAGTGATACCTTAGTGTTCACAGTGATGAGTGGAAATCCTTCTAGTGTTAACCTCAAACAGCACTTGGTAGGTAACTTGCAAGATTCAATATGAATCAAGCTCGTGACAACTGGAAAGCAACGATGGTGCGATTCTCTAATGAATCAAACTTGTTCCAGGAATCAGAATTGACGGCTTCAATCATACGGATAATTTCATCCAAATGATTCACTCTTTACGTTCGCAGTCAGCTTTGGACGGTCGAGTAAAGAGAACGGGTCTACCCGCGAAATCTTGTCAAGGAGATTTTTAATTTAATCTACCTGCCACAAGTACGATATTTTATATCGTCCAACGGTCTTCACCGACCGGAGGTAAAATGCTACCGAATTAGAATGAAATGTTCAAATCTATTTCATTCGTGTCTACTTATGTTGCGGCATTTGAAGACGGTGGCGTTGTGGAATCCGAGAAGAAGTCGTCCCCGCATGCTTATACTTTATGCACATAATATCTCATCTAATTCAAGAAAGCCTAATAGTTAAGTCTTCCGCTGTATCAAACTCTGAAGCTTTCAAGAATTACGAAGGTATAAGTATGTGCGACATGGAAGTCACGAAGAGGTGAAGATCACAAGTGATGGATGCACGAGATCAAGGCAAGAGATTAACGCTCAAGACTGATATCAAAGATCACATCAGCATGTTCACCAGAAAATAAAAAGAAAAGAAAGACGAAGACTACGAGCTCAAGACAAGCATAGTACGCTAGGTTTATTTTATTATTGTAACTAGGGCAACGCCCTTGTTTGGAGTGACCTCCCTCAGGGGGAGATTGTTGGAAATACGTTTTTACGTATATAGGAAGATTCGGTCACTCCGACAATATATTATGTAGTAGCTCGTAGTCTAGATATCTCTTAATATATCAAATAAGGAAAGGCCCGGTCCATGCTTGTATGGTCGGCCCAAACATGTAAGCCCAAGCCCATTACAAGGCTTGGGTATATAAACACTCTCCTTAGATGGAGAGGGTGTGGTTCTTCATAATTTACACATAGTTATCTTCATTTTCTCTCTCTAGAATTGTGTGAAATCCACCATCTCTCTATCTCTTTCTCTCTCTAAAACATAAGCAAGATTTACATATCCTACAACAAGATCGTTTAAAAGTTGCTCGGTATTAATTAGAGTTCATAGCCAAGGCATAACTTATTGAAGCGGGATGCGAAGATTGGCTAGTCCGAAAAGGCCCTAACAAGGCATGAGGGCTACATTTTGTTGCTAAAGATCCCAAGTGATGTGAAGAATCATTTATCAAAAATCAATATGAAGGATCGAGACACACGACGAAAAGAAAATACTCCCCTAAAGATCATGGAGAAGTCTATCCGAAAAGAACCTAGCAAGGTATGAGGATAAATAGATCCAAGTCCTAAAAGGAGGCATATCAAAATCCAAAATAAAGGTTGGAGAAAAATGAAGAAGTCGTGGTCCAAGTATGAAGAATCTCTCAAAAACTTCAAGTGAAGAAATTCCTATTATGAAGAGAAGACCATAATTTCAAGAACGTCTCTCAAGATTCGAAGTATGAAGTCGCTGTCAAATATCGGTCCGAGAAAGGTCTCAAACCGTGAAGCGATTTATGCCAAGATATGAACTTTATGAGGTCCCGAGAAGCAGTTTTAAAAGATTTTGTCCTTTAGCTAACTATTGACTAAATCGTCTCGCTTTATTTTCAACCTAAATAAACTATCGAAATAAGTCAAACAATGCATCCTCGTGATCATTTGAGACAATCATAAAATATAAGAGATACACCTAGGAATAAGGGAGTCTAAGTGAATAATTGGGCCACATGAGTTCGTGTTAGTTTGCTAACTTATAATAACAATGATCTCGTTTATAAGCTTGGTTTGGGGAACGTGAAACTTGAGTGTGATAAACATTCATGGCAACGAAAACCCTAATGCAAGTCTTTGATTTCTTTATTTGTTTTATATATATTTCTATCTTTTAGTTACCTTAGTATTTAGTATTTAATAAAGGCCAATGTGGGTTATTTATGATTAAAAATGTAAACCGTTCTTTGAAGTTAATGCATTGCATGAGGGCATTGCAATGGTCAAGTGTAGGGGATTTATTAAGTGTGAAAACACTTATCCTTTTACCACTTATTTCCAATAATAACAAGAGCAAAACATGTATTTTATGTCGTAAAAGTCGGAATTATGCGTGGTTTGTGTTTTTATTGTGTTTCAGGATAAAAATATGAAAAAGGGAGAAAACACGGGCTATCACAAGTTTTTATCAAAGAAAACGAGAAAAGACAAAGTCAAAAGATTAAGAGTGCAAAAAGAACGGAAGTCCAAGGCCTATTCTGAAGATTTATCGAAGAAAAATTCTAAAGACGGAAGTTTAATGAATCGAAGAACAAGGTCTAATTATAGAAGAAAATTATAAGACGAGTTCAATTTATATCGACAAATCTCGAGACAACGTCGAGAAAGACAAAGAATTTAAATCGAGTCGAGACGTGAAGAAAGAAAAAGGAAGCAAAACATGCACCTCCCCACCTCCTATATATACCCTCCTAATGTGGCATTAGGAGGGTGTTAGTTAGTTGTTAGCTAGTTCATTTTTCTTTTGTAGTTTTAATTTTTAGAGAGAGAAAGTGCTAACTTTCTCTCACTAGAATTTCATCTTTTCTTGCTTTCATGTTTAAGCTTTAATTAATCTTGTATTTTGGAATCATTAATCTACAAGTTCAAGTTTAAGCTTTTCATCATTAATCTCTTTCTACCTTTCTCGATTTTGATTTGCCTTTGATCCGAAATATATCATGCGTCTTGTTTAATCTTGATGTTTGATTGATCAAAAATTTATCTTTTTGTTCCTATATAAGTCCTTATACGAGTTAAGCTTTAAGCTTGTCATGCTTTTTGGCTTATTTCGTATCTAGCTTATTGCCTTTTAAGTTTTCTTAAAAGTTTAGTTTTTCAAAGTTTGTTTTAAAAAGTTTACTTATTTAGTGCTTTAAAAGTTTTTAAATTTATGCTTGTTTTCATTTGGTTAAAATTTGAATAAGTGCTTATTCGTCTTTGCTTATTTGTGTTTATTCGTTTTTTACTTGTTTGCTTTTTGAATCCCATCGAACCTGTATTAAGTACCCAGTACGATTGAGTAAGTATGATCTCATAAACCCCTAGGGTTTCTACTTGCGATCCTTTACTTCGATCACCAAGTGCGATCACACATCACGATCACTATCTGCGATCCCATAGTGCGATCGTGGTTAGGATTGTTGGGTGCGATCCATTGTCACAATCATAGACCACGATCCACTTGTTGCGATCGTGAGTGCGATCTGTGGTTGCGATGACTTGCTACGATCACATTTGAGTGTGATCACTCTTTTCTATCGCATTGAGTGCGATCACCATACTATGATCTAAGGTTGCGATCGCTGACTGCGATCGCTTGTCACGATCCAAGTCACGATCCAAGGCTGCGATCGGATTTCAAGGCTTAGTTTTATTTCCTGTTTTCTCTATTTTAAGTTTTCAAACTTAAACATTTTCCCGCATTTTTACTTAGTGTTATTTTCAAACAAGTTTTGTCTTAGTTTAATATTACTTTATTTTATTTTCAAATTTACTTTTAAAGTTTTAATTTTTCACCATTTATTTTTAAGTCTTAATTTTAGTTTACATTTCTAAAACTTCCACTTTTACTTAACGACATTTACAATTTTTCAATTTACTTTTAGTTTTAAGTAGATAATCACACCACTTTAATTTTCCACCAAGAACAACTGAGTCGCACTTTCAATTGGTAATCAATTCGAAAAGACTGGAATAACAAATCTTTTTCATACTTGGCTAAAACCTTGTATTAAATTCATAATCAAAATACAAATAAGGCACAATATGGAATTCAAGACAAGATACACATTTCATTGGAGTTGAAACAAACGCATTGTCTTAATTACATTCCACATCCAAGTTTCTATCACTATACATGACCAAAATTCGTGCCAGATCTACTAACTAATAAGTCGGTTCAGTCAAAGTTACAAAAGGTACAAAATATACAAAGGTCACTACTACATATAGACTGGTCTACTGAGAACCGCAAGATGGTCCATCATCTATCGTCTTTTGTATCTTCGTCGGACGATCACAAGACACATCTTCAGCTGGGCGCTTACGAATCACTCCTCTTTCAACCATCTCAGCATAAAATCTACTGTTCCAACCAACATATATATTCAACTCTTTCTCAGCTTTCTCACGCATTGCACGAGCTACACTCAACTGAATCTCCATAGTATTCACCTTTTTCTTCATTGCAGAAAACTCACCACTTTCTAACATAGATAACCTCCTAAAAGCCTCATTCAATCCACGCTCTACATCAGTCAAATACAAATTAATCAATTCCCGCTCTTTCTCACCAACCTTAGTCGTCGACTCCAAATAAGCAGCATGAGTCTGAACAACACCTAATCCAACCTCTTTCATACTACTCTGAGCACGGGAAGCATCTAAATCACGTCTCAAGGCCCAAGATGCAAGACCATCAATATGAGTAGCCTCTCGAACCCTAGACGACTCTCCTATCACATGTCTACGAGTAGAAATACCATCAGTACCATAAGGTGCATCATCATCCTCATCATCCTCTGATTCATAATCAGATTCAGACGATTCAGACAATTCATCTCTAGGTAGCTCAATCTCAGAATCAGACCAATAAACTGGAGGGGGTAAGGGCTCACCCTCCGGTACATCATAAGGGTAAATAAGCACAGCCTCATCATCATCATCAACCTCATCATCTATAACTATCTCCTCCTCGACATCCTCGTCGTCATCCTCATTATCTACATTATCTATCCCAATCTCATCATCATTCTCAATACCAACATTATCATTCTCATTCTCTGCAATATCAACCTGAGGGGCAATCTGATCTCCTCGTCCTATCTCGGGCTCGGGATCCTCAAATGGTTCCTCCTCATCATCATCCATATCCTCATTTACATCATAATCCACTAAGTCTAAATAAGGGTTATCATCTACATTAAGTTCAGGAATAGCATGGTTCTCTACAGGAATATTAGGGTTAGCCATGACAATCTGCATTTATATGTATCTCGTATTAGCATAACATACTTATTAAACAGTTACATACTGAAACCACGATATATAGATATATATATAAATTAAATTATATATATCAAAATATATATCTTTTCAATAAGGCTTGTTGGTAACGTCGGAGATCTTTGGCACCGTTATAGTCAAAACATTTTCAAATATTTTCTCAAATGTTTATAGTTAAAAGATTTTGAAAAGTTTTGTTCAAAACCTTGGTTTTTAAAATCTTTCGTTCTCTATAACGAGAGCTCTGGTACCAAACTGTAACACTCTCAAATTTCATATCGGTAGAGCGGAAGAGTCTTTAGAGTGTTACGGGATAGCACAATAACTCCAATCATAGACAACACATAAAAATGGTTGTACAAGGTTTAACATTCATTCATTCGAAATAAAAGTTTCTAGTGTACAACAGGTCCCAAATTATACATGTCATTAAGTTTAGAAAACATAGATCGATTGAACAGTTTTATTATTATGTGGGCCATCAGAGTCGATCTCCATCTGAATTACCTTCAAGCACCTGAGATAAAACATGCAAAAATCATATCAGCGAATGCCGAGTGAATTCATAGAGTTTAATAAAACCGTTATATAAAGCAATCATTAAAATCAGAAAACAAGTATAATATCGAAAGTAAGTCCTCGTATTTCTAGTCACTCAATATATAAAGCAAAGCATACATCTTAAACCGTCCATGAGACCGTAGCCTCAATATTACCATTATAGGTAATATTATTATCGTTATTCATATTGTTATTGGATTGTGTTGGATTATTATTAGCCGCATGACATTGTTACCTTACTATCACAAACAACGAGCCGCGAACCCGACAAACAATTTGCCCATCTAAGTTAGCGTGTCGTCACAAAAATCATGCTATGGAAATCTTCTCATACATAAATTCGCTTACCAATCAATGTAGTACGACGGGGATCAACCGTCAAGGCGCGAACTGGGGTGATCTTCCCCAAATAGTACTATCATATGCATGAGCGTCTACCAAATCCCGGTAGTTCACAATTCATGCTAATGGGACTTTAAGTGACATAACCTAACTACTAATAATTCATTTCATCTCATTTATTGGGTCATAGCATCATTCGGGTCCATATCATTAAGCATACCATTGGGACTACTTGTGTTAAATTTTTATCGAAAACTAGCATGTTATCTCCCTCGCGGGTTTACAAAACATTTTATAAAATATTTAAAAGAGTGCGAGGCTATGAACCCACGTTGATAATGAAAGGCGGATTATCGGCTACGGGCGTGCTTCGATCACGAAAACCTATATAAATAATACTCGGTCTTAGACTTTTGTCCAATGAATTTATAAAAATAATTGCTATGTATACATATGATGATTTATATATATGATTATGACCAAGTGGGATTCTACATCTTTATTCATTCATTATAGTGTTATGTGTTGGTAACTTTTTATACTAGTTTCATTACTTTATCTTATTTACATGTTTAGGCCCAATAAGCCCATTATAAGCCCATTACCTTATATTAATCCATTTTGCACTCTTAATATCAGTCCTACACTTACATGTTAGGCCCAAGTGGATTAAGCCCAATAAGTAAGTTCATAAGTGTTTAGCCAAATTAGTTGGATTAATAGTCCAATAAGGCTAACTTGGCCCGTTAATGTCCATATGTTATAAAGCTCGGGTTTTATCGGTTTTTACTTGTAATAGGTACTTATATATCAGTTTATGAGTTATAAAAAGTTTACATTAGACGGGTCCGACCGTCTAAGTTTTAATTGACGAAAACGTAAATTTTTCGGTTTTAGCCGAAAAGACGTAAAAATCATGTTTACGGTTTTATAACTTATAAAACTTATCAGATTGCCATTTTTATAAATTGTCTCATTTATTTATTATTTATATATTTATTATTATGTAATATATAAGTTAGTGGGTTTAAAATTTACATTTTATACTATATTTATTTGAGTGCTATTATAATACTATTATACTTTAAATTCACAAATCTGATTTTTAGTTTCACTTTTACCATTTTTATCATATCTTGAGTTATACAAGGAGATAGAAGCTCATTTTTAGATGACATAAACTTCATATTATGTGCTACAAATAACTTAGTTTTAGCTACTGCTCAATCCAAGTCTAAGTGTCTCTAACAGTCCTCACAAAACAGACTATTCAGATTGGTACATCAATTTTGTTTTGATCATATCTCACTCATTATAATGATTCCATTGTATGGACAACTCTCACATGTGTACAAGACTTAATAATTACTGTATATTAATTTATCCATACTATTTTATCAGTTTAACATATGCTTGTTTACTTTTTTTATACAGCCTACTAAATTAAGTAACATTTACCACTTTTACATATAGTTTTCCATCTTTTTAACCATGTTTATCAACACTTGATCCCCACAAAATATTTTCATCATATATCATCATATACATATACATTAGAAAATAAAATACATTTAATTTTACAAAAATAACAATGAAAATGGGAAGAATGATCTTGTTTACCAACCAAGACTATAACTTGTCTTTTGATGACAACACCTTGATGTACACCAAAAATATCTTCAAGATCACCTTTCACCAAGAAAAATTGTTGAGAAATCAGCCATAGGACATAAGCAAATCACCTCCTTGAATGTTATAATGATCACCAAATAACAAAGCTTCAAAGGTTCTTCATCATATGTGTAGATAACACAAGATTTATGGTTAAAATTGATCAAAATGAAGTTTTTGGTGATGGTTTTTGGACGATAAGGAGTGAGAGAGAAGAGAGAGTTTTAGTGGTATTGCATGTGTTAGAAGTGAGATAATGGTTTAAGAGAAATGGTTTTGTGGTTTTTGTTAACTTGTTAAGTTAAGTAAACAAGTTTAGCAACTTGTAACCACAAGTTGACACCTCATGATGTGGTGGAGTTAGTTTGGCCGTCTCATAGAGTGGGGTGGGGCAAAACTTGTTTTGTCTCATCCCACTAATTTACGCTTATTCCTCAATTCTAGTTTCCTCGTTTTGCGTGCCCTCGGGTCGTTTTACGAAAAACGTTTTTATAAATTATGAATCAACGACTCAAAACGAATCTAATAAAAATTGTCTCATCAAAAACGTAAAACGTAATCCTAAGGTTTCCGGTTTAGTCGTAAAGGACGTTAAATTATGCACGTAAGCCCAAATTTAAATCCGTAAATTGTGAGTTCATCAACCAACACAAAAATAAGTTTCAAAATAATATACGAGAAAATAATTTACTACCTAAAAATGTTAGATTGTCACATATACGAAGGTTTTCTTTCAGCCTAATGATAAGATCCAAGCTGCTAACGCATTATCTCGGACAGATGCGAGTTGAATTTTATCCTAATTATGGACTACGAACAGCACACCATGTTGCGATTCATGATTATTTACAGTAATGTTCAGGCTCCTGAATACATTCAGCTTGATTTCCCATCAGGAAAATCTGTACAAATTATCTATGCTTACAAGCATGCGCGTTGTTAGCCATGGTTGCTAAAATTTTCTAGCTGTCACTAAGACACGACTACTGAAGTCCTTTTGCATAGCCAGTTGATTGTTCCAAAATCTTCCCTTACTGTCCAGAAGAACCTCTAGGGAGAAGGACGGTAGCATGAGATTATGTGTCGACTACCGTCGATTTAAAGCAAATAACCAATTTAACTGTTATTCTCCTCCACGTATTGAAATCATGTCCTATTGACTCCAGGGTGTTAATCACTTTTCCAAGATCGGACCCATGATCATACTACAAATAGTGACGAGTGAAAGAGTAGGACATGTCCATGACCGCTATTTGTACACGACTCGGTCATGATAGATTCATGATTTTGATTTAGTCTCATAATGCTCCAACAGCATTATGGACTTAATAAAACGGGTTTCCATGAACTCATAAACAAATTCATCAGTGTTTTCTGCAAGGACAATCTGATTTTCCTTAAGTCTAGAGAAGAGCAGGAAGACCATATTTGCACTATGTTTCAAATTCTATGACAAGAGAAATTTCAACCTGGAAATTTTCCAATATCAATTCTGTTTGATTACAGTGACACGCTGAATCACATGAATTCGTACGGTTAATATTACCATGACTCAGCTTATGCGCAAAGGTGAGAACCCTACACCACGTTAGGTGTTTCAAGAAAATCCTACGCTAAGAAAAGTCTAATTTCAGAAACTCAGAGTTTCACAGACTTCTATGTATCAAGTTTCTACGAAGTAAGATACAGTTACGTTCATATCTAAGATGGAACACCAACAGACTAGGATGTTTTTCCATCATCAGAAATTGTGAACAGAAATGGGACAAGATCTCCATGGATTTTGGTTACCAGATTAACGCAAACCGAGAAGAATCATGGTGCTATCTGGGTTATTGTCAACGGTTTGATCAAGTATGCAGAATCCTTACATCCGTAAGGATTTCAGAACCAACAGATTGATCGAACATGTTCCAGCAAAGGCTCATCTGATCACTTGGTAATCCCTCAGCTATCGGGCCAGACAAAGGTTCGCGTTTGTGCTCCTTATTCTAATTTCACTACTTGCTTTCACACTCACGTTCATGACACTATTCATGTTCATGATCGTATCTTGGCTTACGATTTATGTTCATCTTTGTTTTGGGAAGTTTTGCAAGAACTTGAGAGACCAGACACAAGTTTAGTATAACTCCCTATCCTTAGATAGACGTTTCATGTCATATTCCACGTCTCACCTTGTAGCATTTTGGTGTACCGCAGTTGTATTCCATGTCCACGATATGTTTCACATGTCACGTTCATTTCACGTTCCTCATATCACGTTCACGATATGCTACACGTATCATTGATCACGATATGGTTGCTTATACTACACTCACCATGTCTCCACGTATCACGTTCAAAAAATTTCACGTATCACGTTCAAAAATTTTCACGTACTACGTTTCAATATGTCTCGCGCATCGTTGCTAATTATCAGTTAGGTTAGATTATTTTGAATCGTAATGTTTTAGTTATCCTTGCACGTTAATTCTTATTCCCTCGATCAAATTCAGGGGATCTATCTTACGTAGATGACAATGAACTTTTCGTGTTTTCAAGTCAAGGTCAGGAGGACCAAGATTATCATTGTGTCAAGATCTTGTGAAGGAACCGTTCCAAGAGGGAAGCCACGTGGAAACGGACAAGTTCATCCGGACTTCTTATCCGTTTTTCTCTTATCAATTAGATATGTCCTTTCAGTCACGTCACGTTCCATGTCCTTTCAAGACATGTCACGTTCCACGTTCCTTCTACCATGTCACATGCACGTCCATTTATCTTACATACCCTCTTAGTTTGATTCGGGTATGTTTCTCTTTTAGTTACTTATTTATAATTCGGGGACGAATTATTCTTTTTAGGGGGGAAGAGTTGTAAAACCCGCATGCTTTTACCATGAACAGTACACTAATAATCGTACGTACAAGATTACAACTTTCCTTATATAACATGAACACGTGTCACGAATATTAATTACAAGAATTACCTACGTGTTATTACACGATAAGTATAAAGTATGTATTAATACAAGATAATTAGTATCAATAATAATTATAATCACGAACATGAACTCATGAGCGTAAGAATCACGAACACATAAATATGTATTTACGTATGTTATTATTACGATCACGTACAAGTATTTATAATAACACGAATAAATTATAATAACGTAACTTAAATACAAACGTACGAACACGTAACTATTAAAGCATGAAAAGGTTAAGGTTTCCCTTGTGGGCCCCACCTACCCGCGGACACAAAGGACGGAAACGGGCCTATAGCCCAACCCACTTCACAAAAATATGTCAGGAAGGTTAAACATTATATTTTCATTTATCACATTTTCAAAACAAAGAAAAAACCCTAGCAAACCCTATGGTGGCCGCCAGTTCTGTTTATGCCACCACTAGCACCCAAAAGGAGAACGTGATGTTCTCTTTATGCCGCCAGCAACACCCAAAAGGAGAACGTGATGTTCTCTTTATGCCGCCAGCAACACCCAAAAGGAGAACGTGATGTTCTCTTTATGCCGCCAGCAACATCCAAAAGGAGGACGGTTTTGATTTATAATTATTGATTAGGAGTGTGTTCGTGAGATCAAGATTTATTCATTCCACGTGTTTTGGTAATTCATAAACCCCTTTTTCTTTTTATGTTTTTATTAATTGAACACATGAAATCATAAGTGATATAAAAACAAGAAATCATCATGTAAATAAATCATGGAGGGGTAAATTAATTATGGTTTAAGGGGTGTTTGGTTCGGCCGGCGCACACAAACCGAGAGCCAAAGCTCTCGGTGTGGCTCGTGTGATCACAGCCAAGACCTACGGGTCTCGGTGTGGTGTTGTAGGTCTCGGCAGCAAGAGCAAGGGAAACCCCGACTCACGTCGGGGTGTGGTTTGGTTGTTTAGGGGTCTCGGCTGCCAAACAAAACCAACACCACCGGCTTAAGCCGGTGGTTAATTATAGAAAGCAGGGGGAACACCGGCTAGCCGGTGGGAACTTTTGCTAGCCGGCGGCTAGCCAAGACCAAGGAAACCACCTGCGTGGGCCGGTGGCTGTTTTACCCAAACAGTGGCAACCGGCTAAGCCGGTTAGCCACTGTTAAGGGTGCGTTTGTTGACCGGTTCACGGGTCCGGTTCACGGGGTTCAAGAATACGGTTCACGGCACGTTTAATAAATAAGACACGGGTTTCGGTCACGACAGTATTTTTCAAGGTTAATTATTTTTACGAGTTTATTATTACAAGATTAAATTAAATTAATTAAAACATGTACATAATTAATTTAATTTAGACATGACTTAGGTTATTAATATTATTAATAATACATGGGTTTTACCTAAGTAATTTTCATTTTATTTAGACTATATAATTAACTAATTATTATAATCATGACTTATAATTAATTAATTTCCACGACTTAGGTTATATTAATATATAAATTAATATATGTTTAACCTAAGTATTTTTACTTTTAGTTAATTAAATCATGATATATTTAATTAAATACTTTAACCTATAGTTTATTTAATTCACATGTAATAATTAATAAACTATACTATATATCACATGACTTAGAATATAAATTAGTAAACACTTAAGCTTATATTATTAGCTTAATAATCCAACTTATTCTATTTATGGAAACTTTCTATTTTTAGAAACTTATTTAATTAAGGCAGTTAATCTATCTATGGAAACTTTCTATTTTTAGAAACTTATCTATTTTAAGCAGTAAATCTATTTATGGAAACTTCCTATTTTAGAAACTTATCTATTTTAAGCAGTAAATCTATTTTGGAAACTTTCTATTTTTGAAAACTTTCTATTTTAGGAAACCTGCTATTTTTAGAAAGTTACTTATTATTACACAACAAGTATAATAATATAAGAAATACAAGTAATACTTAATCAGAATAGACAGAATACATGATAAACGCAGTATAAAGCTAAAATCAGTAAAACATGACATGAACATATAAAACAAGTTAAGACATGATATAAAACCAGTTACGTACTCAGTAATCAGAATAATTATACACGTATATTATTTATGTAGCATTAGTGATATCGAAGTAGGACTCTCTTCCGTTCGTCTTCTTCGTTCACTGGACACAAGGTACGGATTCTCCGTCCTTTCAGTATGGACTTTCTTCCTTATTAGGATTCCCCGTATGCAGCCAACTGTTTTCCCCATTATATTTTTTATATGTTTTTGAATTGCTTATGTTTATTTAGATACCTAAATCCATATACATGCATGACCAGTTTCACCTAGTTATGGAGGTACCATAACCATAACACTGGAGGCACCAGTGTTATGACTTCACCACGACGGAGTGATAGCTCGTGGCGTCCCTTCAACTTTTGGCCATATTATTATTGTCATGTGGGACGTATGGGTGCATCCTAGTTTACATGTTTTCAGCAGATTATTCAGGTGAATGCGGTGTGTGCCTTGCATCCTTCACAAGGAGCTGATCCCTCCTACCCAAATAGTTATATTAATTAGAGGCAAACCCTCTAATTTGCATGACGAGGTCACCCCACCAAGTATTCATGCACGTTGATATTTCATGACCTATATTGGCTTAATGGTTAACATGTTAAACATTATTTATAAGATAAACATAAGGCTTTTCAAACTATAAAAACAGATTTATGAACATGTTCCAGGTTTTCTAGGACTTATACATTTCCGTTGCTTTTAGTCTTATTTATGTTCAGCAATTATCGTATATCCGTACACTGAGCGTTATGCTCAACCGTTATTTTCCTTTCCATGTCCTAAAACGGCAGGTACCCAGGACTCGAGCATTTGGAAGACGTGCATAGGATGGAAGCTGCCATAGACTTCTTCTCCTTTTGCCTTCATATACTTATGCTTGTTTAGTCATTTCTCATTTCCTTTACTTTATTTATGTTTTGGGCTTATGTTTGGGAACCGATGTTTGATTCCGGTTTTCCCTATGGTCATGTATGTTTTAGTACATATTACCTTGCATGCTTTGATGACACGCCATAATTACGCGTAACGGTCCACTTATCAAAGTGGGGTGTTACAATCACCATGGATTTTGTTACCGGTCTTCCGTAGACAAAGAGGAAGCATGATGCGATTTGGGTTATCGTTGATCGACTTACCAAATCAGCTCATTTCTTACCGATCCGCAAGGAAGATTCGGTCAGTAAACTCGCCGATACTTACAAGAAGGAGATCATGAGACTTCATGGTGCTCCATCCAGCATCGTCTCAGACAGAGATCCTCGTTTCACTTCGCGATTCTGGAGAAGTCTGTAGAAAGCTTGGGGGACAAAACTTAAGCTTAGCATGGCTTTTCATCCTCAAACAGACGGGCAATCGGAGCGAATGATTCAAACATTGGAAGACATGTTGAGGTCATGTGCGTCAGAATGGACGGGAGATTGGGACGATTACATCTGTTTGGTAGAGTTTGCATACAACAACAGTTGGCACGCAAGTATCAAGTGTGCTCCATTCGAGATGTTGTATGGCAGAAAGTGTCGCGCCCCAATCTGTTGGGATCAGGTTGGTGAGCGAACACTTGAAGGACCAGAAATAATAGAGTTGACTAACGAGAAGGTCGCAGTAGCTAAGCAGAAACTGCAAGAAGCACGGTCACGGCAGAAGAGTTATGCAGACAAGCATCGTGGTGTTAGACGTTTTGGAATCAAAGGGAAGCTTAGTCCTCGATTCATCGGACTGTTTGATGTCATTGAACGAGTCGGTGAAGTATCTTACTGTTTAGCGTTACCTCCGCAGCTTTCGCATGTTCACGATGTTTTCCATGTGTCCTTACTCAGAGGGTACAAGTATCATCCCCTTCACATGGTTCAGTATCCACTGGAACAGATTCGTGAAGATCTCACTTTTATAGAAGAACTCGAACGAGTTCTTGACAGACAAGCGAGTCATGAAAAGGAAGACGATTCCATTCGTCAAAATACTTTGGAGGGATCATACCGAGCGGGAAGCCACTTGGGAAACAGAGGAGTCTATACAGGCATCTTACGCTCATTCATATTTTGAATTCGGGTATGTTCTTCTTTTCCAGTTTACATTATCTATAATTTGGGGACGAATTATTCTTTTTAGGGGGGAAGAGTTGTAAAACCCGCATGCTTTTACCATGAATAGTACCCTTATGATCGTACGTACATGATTAGAAATTTCCTTTTATAGCACGTTTACGTTTCACGATCAAGATTTACAAGTATTACGTACGTGTTATAACACGATAAGTATTTAATACGTATTAAGACACGATAATTATTTCAATAATAATTATAATCACGAACATACGTGTAAAACCCGTAAAAATAAGGTCATAATTTAATTATATTTTTTAATTATTTTGAAGTATTTTATAACGTTAAATATTATTATGTTTAACGGTTTAAGTTGAAACCGATATTAAATATTATATTTTAATATTTTGACGAGTAACGAGGACTACTAGTGATCACGATACCGACGGATGCCTAAAATTTTATATTTTATTATCGATCGTTTCGATATTTAATACTTTCGACGATATCGTTTTAATTACGTATCGAGTCGTTATATTATTATTTTTCGTGTGCGTTTAAACTTTTAAAAAGTATTTTTACGAAACCCGAGTCCCGTAAATATTTGTAAAATTGACTAATAGTCACTTCCCGCTTTTTAACTTAAATGTTGCATTTTAGTCCAAAACTATCCAATATTTACCAATTTACACCCTACCTACACTATATAACCTTTTTCCACTATCTTCCTTCTCATTATGTTATTAAAAAAATCACACATTTCCTCCCCCCTCTCTTGTACAAACCATCCAACACCATCACCTAAAACCATCATCAACATTTTTTTAAGCCAAATTCAAGAGAAACCAAGCTTAATCCCTATCTTAAAATTTTCTTGTGAGTATTTTGGTATCATTTTTATAAACATGCAACCATATTAATTTTTCAAGAAAAGTTGGTGATGTTTGATCCAAATTTGTTGTATGCATGTGTTAGTAGTGATGATCAAGAGATTTTCATGTTATGTTTTTGTTAAAAAGTTGATTTTTAATTTTTGGATTTTTGATTTTGATGATGATACAAGTGTTAGGAATGGTTTATGATGATATTAGGGGTGTAGGATGATGAGGAAAATTGTTAGAATTGATCAAAAACATGATCTTGCAAGAGATTTTAATAGTCAATTTTGGGCAGTAGGTTTGAGGTCATTTTCGGAAATCTTAAGCCTGAATATAGGTTGTTTTTATGGGATTATGTCGTAGAGAATTTCGTTAGCTTCGATTTGATATAAAGTAGGCCTTCCAACTCCAAACGAGGTGGAAGATACACTAGTTTGATTTTCGTGTACCGGGAGACGAGTGTCGACACAATCCGAAAATTGTTGTCAATATTTGGATCGAATCTCGGGGACTATAAAATGAGTTTCAAAATGATTCAAGGGCTGTTCTCAGGCTCCAAGTTTAGCATTTTGAGTCTATTTTTAGAATCAATTGGCTGTTTTATAAATGGAGCTGTTTAGAATGATCAAAATGGTTTTGTAAGTCAAGGTCGCTAAACTGTCTGGATTTTGTGATTCAAAGATGAGTCGGGCAGGGAACTTTAGAAGTAAAATCTTTTAATGGGCTCTTGGGAGGACTTTCTAAATATAGTAAGTGAGTTCTCTGAGTAGTATCGTAAAAAGTTGATATGTTTAAGTATGCGAAAACGGCTTGTACATTCGGTATGTTCCGGCAGATTTTTATTAAAGGCATAGAAAAATAAAATAGATATATAGGAGAGTGTAATAGTATCACTTGTATCGTTTTCTCTCGAGTTTGTCGTGATTATATGAGTCGAGTTTTATATTCTTATGTATGGTTTATTTCTCGAGTCTATTATTAATGAACGCACCTCATTTGATAGGTTGCGGTTCTCGTGTTTGAAAGGCATCATCTATCGTCGGCGATCGTCTCATTACCACTATTGGCTAAGGTGAGTCTATAGCCTCGCTTTATACTAGTTATTAAATGATTTTAAACCCGCGAGGGGGAATACATGTTTTACAAACTTAGAACACAAGATTTTTATGGTATGCTTTGTCCCTCTATGAATGGACCCGTGGTTGCCTTTAAATTGCATTAAGTGATTGCCTTAGTTAAAACCTCAATTATGGACCGTTAATTAACCTATGATGGGTTAACCGCCAGTACAATTAATAGATCTATGGGGGAAGCCGCCCCGGTTCAGTTTTTGTGGACTTGTCATAGAAGCTTAGGCCCGACCTCCACACTGTTTGAGCATATTGTATTGAGAAGTCAGGTATACGGCAATGTACCAATAATCTGGAGGTAACCGACAATTAATAAATCTCTCGTCTTATTAGACTGATATGGGAGTGTCTAAGGGCTCGGTTCCATGAGCTTATTGCAATTTATGCTATATACAATTATCATTGTTGATGCAAATTATTATTTGATGCTTATAAGCATGCCACAAACTTATAATCTTTCCTTGTGTTCAAATTGATTTCATAAACCTATAGATTCACTCGGCATTTTTGCTGATCGTTTTACTCACATGTATTTCAGGTAATCAAGAAGTGGAAGCTTGGAGGTCACGGGGAATGAAGTTGTGCACTACTTTTGTTGTTCAAACTCTTTGATTTATTTATCGTTCCATTTTCAAAACAAACCAATATGTTGTTTTAACTTATCTTTTGGTTACGATGTCTTGGGACTACGCTACTCTGACAAATGTTTTAGGAACGATAAATCTAAAACGTCTCTTTTCGAGTCGTTCTTTATAAATTATGTGTTGTTGTATCATTGTTTAGCACCCAAAGATGTAGTCTGCTGCGTGTAAATTTGGGGGTGTTAAAGATTGGTACCAGAGCCATGAGTTATAGAGAACTAGGTCTTTATTTTAAAAACCTAAACTATAACTGTCAGTTTTTATTTTTCAAAGAGTCGGTGCACATAGCTTCGCCGTGACTTCAGGTTCAAGCTACTTCTGAGATTACAATTTTAGTATGCGTTATTACGTATCCTTTTATTGCCAAGTATTTATAAATAAATACTATGATCCATTTATGGATATATATATTTATATCTAGGATCCCTTTATCGATATATATTTATGTCGTTAAACTTTTCGATAAAAGTTTGTCATTTATTAATGATTAGCTTAAATAAATACAATGAATTTCATGATCTTTCTGTATTTATTTTGAAGTATTTAATTTGCTTTTATTGCAAAATTTTATATTATGACCTTACATACCTTCATCTGCGCGGGTTACTTTCATTGTTTAACCCTTTGTGATATCTATATAGATATCCAAATCGTCTTCCGACTGTTTGTGTTTAGACGTCTTGAAACGTAATTTCTAGACCATTGTGTAGCTCAATGTGTCCTTGGAATAGACTAACCGCTATTTATTGACATTTATATGTATCGACTCCGAAGTGTATTGTTCACTTATATCTCGGTAACGTCATCGTTATTTTATAAATCATCGTCTAGAATATGGCACTAGAATTGGAATACGATTTTACTTATATAAAATTGTATCATTTGTTTTTCATTAACCTTCTCGCTCCCGGAGTGTAGCATGTTAATGTTCCATTCTTTTCTTGTTATGTTTTGTGTTTTTGACAATCGTGGCACCAAGGAGATTTGCCTACATTGCATTTTGGAATCTAAATTTCGAACGTCTTTCACCGTCTTGCTTCCTAAATTTCGTGTTGAATACCTTGAAGCATTTTCTGTCATTCATCATGCTATATTTTATTTGATGCTCATTACGAGATTTATTTTTCGTTGTTATAAAATCCACAAGACATGTGTGTATATATGTATATATTTTGAGCCGTTAAGAAGTGTCGAAAAATACACTTTATGCATAAACTGTAGGGGCAGTATAAACAGGTCAAAACTTAAAAGTAAAACCTGCATTTTTTAAATAAAATAGTGAAACCTGCAAAGAACTTGCAGGGGTATTTTGGTCATTTTACATTGGGTTTAAGGTCTCGGGTAAAACTAGAAAGTCGTCTGAAACGTCGTTTCGCATCAAAATGCTTTAGACTCCGAGTCTTGGAGATGTCGTTTATCGGGTCAATTAATCGGCTCATATTAAAAGTTAAATCTGATAGAAAATTCAGAACATGAGTTTTAAACATTTCTAAGCTGTTTTGATTTCATTTGAGATCGTAAAATTTTAACAAATTTTATTTTACAACTAACGAATACTAGTTGCATGTGAAAATGTTTAAAAATAGAAACATTACAGAATTAACAATTACCGGATTAATGGTGTAATTTGAAAATGAATAATATTTATTTTTTTTTAAAAAGCATGTTGTGTCGAGTATCTTACATAGAATACACATATGGATTGTTTTATTCTTTTTATATATATGACTCATTTGTCATTCGATGTTATTTTATTTTTATTTTCTTCTAACCTTCCACTGATTTGGGTTGAGTTTTGAAGTTTTGCCTTCACATTCTTCGTTGATATTCTTATCGCGTGTTTCATGGCATTTTCGTCTAAATCTTATAACCTTTTGAAACCTTAACGACTTGTAACCATTTCATTGATTGTTTTATGAACTACTATTTGCCACTTTTTGCAAACCTTTGGCTACTTTATACGTTGTCATAATGTCATATTATAAATAAATCTGATATTGTTTTACGATTATTTTCACCAATTATTTTTACTTTGGTCTTATAAAATACTTTTCGTAACATTAAAAGTTGCTTATTGAGTATCTCACAAATTACTTGTATCCTATAAATTTATAAACTATTTTTAAATTCCATTTTACAAATGGCATGGTTTATATAAACATAAGAAACGTAATACTTTTCGACGAAATGAAGCACTGCATTGCTAGCCCTAAATTATACATGGCCTGATCACCTATGTCTAATTTAGAAGGAGCCATGCTAGGCTGATAGTAGTCACCCTAAAAATCTTGATAATAATCAACTTTTTACTTGTATTTATGATAAAGATAAATAAAATGAAATAAAGTGAAAAGAAGTTTTGAAAACATTTATATCTTATGCAAGTAGCGCAATTTCTATGCATCCGCATACGTTTTCTTACCTTTTCTTGAACGAATTACGCGCTTACGAATACGTTTTTACTCCACAATCGCTTTTTCACTTGTTACTTCATTTTGTCTTATAACTGATTTCTTTTGACCGTTCGTTTAATTACTGACTGTTGATAGAAGACTTGAAAGTCTCGATGTTTTATCCTTCCTTCTTGTTCAATCTTCTTTATGCGACTGGGTAGATCTTTGGAATGTCTCCGCACGTGAATAATGAATTATCACTAGAGTGATTTCCGTATATCCGGGATGACGTCCGTCACTCTCGTTTGTCTCGAAATCCACTCTTGTGAACCGTGCTTTGATTTCTCTCTTTAAACACTAACATCGTTCATTTGATTTGTTTTAATTACAAGTGATTATTAGGAATTTTCTTTGATTAAAATTTTTGTATGGATCTTATTTCCGATCATGTATCGACCACCGCTAAGTTAACAAACTGATATTGGTGAACCATCGACCGCACTAACAAAATTGACAACTTGTTTAATCTATTATTTCTTATCGTCTTACCATCAACGCCTTTATTTTATATTTCTCTTTAAGAATTCATACGACATTGCTTCGTTCTCTTTTGTACCATTGATTTCGTACTAATTGTTGACTATTATTTCTATTCGTATTCGTTTGTTATCTTGTCACATTTCGAAACCCGAATGTAACCCATATTTATTTTGGAATAATAAACACCTTTATGTATTTCTACAAAGTATTATAAAAATTTTATGGAACTTGTCTACATTTTCTAATGATTTTCAATTATCGAAATAACCATCACAAGTAAAAGGTCAAATTTATACACCATATTTTGTATGACTAAAACTAATGTTTAAAATAAAATTTTGTTCTACCTTTTGAACTAATTGACTTATCATACTTTACTTTTAATGTAATGAAATTGCCAGTTTAATTTATATTCCTAATAGTAATTTAATTTGGAAATTATATTCTCTAATTGTAACCATCAGTATGAGTTTAATTAATAAGTTTACGTCATTCTTTCAAAGTTTCTTAAGACGACCAAATAAATTTTGAAACTATTTTACTTCTATTTTTGATGTATCATCTTTATCAAGAAAGCACCTCAACTGAGTTTTAAGGAAATACCAAATTCGGGACGGATAATTGTGACAAACTTTATTTTAATGTTAATATTTAATTCATTCTTCGCTCTCATTTTCCTAGTATGGCGAATTATTATGTTTTACGGTTACGTGAGTCGAGATCCCTCGTCGATCGTCAATCTTAAATCATATTACCACATCTTGTCCGTTTATGCGTTTATTGAATTCATTTTTATCTCGTTCTGTTCCTAGTATTGAAGATCACTATTTTATTTTGAGTTTAAAATGAATCTCGGGAAGCAGTGTATAAGAAGAAACGATAAGTGTCACTAGGATTTATGCCTGTACTTGTGGAATGATTGAGGACCGAATCTCTAAATGAATGGAGTTAATAAATTCGTTACAACCTCGAGGAGCATGTTGAAGCCGACACCGCAAGTGGAAATACTCTTGTGATCAAGTGGTTATTATCAAGGGTTCGTTCAAGGTTTTCTCGATGATTAACTATGGAAATCTATACTTGATGTTATTGTTCGACCTTTTATTTTTATATACTTATGTGGTATGTGATCTAGTAAAATGATCGTAAGTTGTGAGAACTTGAGACGGCATCATCCGATGACGTCCGATCATGTAGAACATATATTATGTAATATCTTTTAGACTTTCAACGACGATGTTTATTGAGACTTTAATGCGCGTTGGCGAAAGTGAGATGGTGTCTTTGTATTATCTTTTGAGTGAGGACCCGCGTGTGAGCACCCTCTGATGACAAAAATGTTTTTCTTGTTAATTCTTTTGATGTGTGTTCATGGCTATCCGGCCAGTGCCTATCCTTTAAATTGCAACATTCTTTTTAACTGGACTTACCCGAAAATCCTGTCATCTATTCTTGTTATCGAATGAGCTTCGTGTGATTCATAAAATTTTCATGTGTCGAGCTTGACGGGTGACTTGTGGATAAGGATTTATTTATTCCTTTTTGGTGAGATACAACTTGACGACAAGTTGCGTTTTGTAAAAGAACCAATGGAGATCGTGGATCGAGATTCACGTGGGAACGTGAAGACTTCTTTATAAGGAATGTCGTCATCCTTCCGGGTAGTGATCAACTCGTGTATGAGGTGAGTTGAGCGCCGGGACGTCGCTCCCTTAAGGTGGTGAGGATGTAAAACCCGTAAAAATAAGGTCATAATTTAATTATATTTTTTAATTATTTTGAAGTATTTTATAACGTTAAATATTATTATGTTTAACGGTTTAAGTTGAAACCGATATTAAATATTATATTTTAATATTTTGACGAGTAACGAGGACTACTAGTGATCGCGATACCGACGGATGCCTAAAATTTTATATTTTATTATCGATCGTTTCGATATTTAATACTTTCGACGATATCGTTTTAATTACGTATCGAGTCGTTATATTATTATTTTTCGTGTGCGTTTAAACTTTTAAAAAGTATTTTTACGAAACCCGAGTCCCGTAAATATTTGTAAAATTGACTAATAGTCACTTCCCGCTTTTTAACTTAAATGTTGCATTTTAGTCCAAAACTATCCAATATTTACCAATTTACACCCTACCTACACTATATAACCTTTTTCCACTATCTTCCTTCTCATTATGTTATTAAAAAAATCACACATTTCCTCCCCCCTCTCTTGTACAAACCATCCAACACCATCACCTAAAACCATCATCAACATTTTTTTAAGCCAAATTCAAGAGAAACCAAGCTTAATCCCTATCTTAAAATTTTCTTGTGAGTATTTTGGTATCATTTTTATAAACATGCAACCATATTAATTTTTCAAGAAAAGTTGGTGATGTTTGATCCAAATTTGTTGTATGCACGTGTTAGTAGTGATGATCAAGAGATTTTCATGTTATGTTTTTGTTAAAAAGTTGATTTTTAATTTTTGGATTTTTGATTTTGATGATGATACAAGTGTTAGGAATGGTTTATGATGATATTAGGGGTGTAGGATGATGAGGAAAATTGTTAGAATTGATCAAAAACATGATCTTGCAAGAGATTTTAATAGTCAATTTTGGGCAGTAGGTTTGAGGTCATTTTCGGAAATCTTAAGCCTGAATATAGGTTGTTTTTATGGGATTATGTCGTAGAGAATTTCGTTAGCTTCGATTTGATATAAAGTAGGCCTTCCAACTCCAAACGAGGTGGAAGATACACTAGTTTGATTTTCGTGTACCGGGAGACGAGTGTCGACACAATCCGAAAATTGTTGTCGATATTTGGATCGAATCTCGGGGACTATAAAATGAGTTTCAAAATGATTCAAGGGCTGTTCTCAGGCTCCAAGTTTAGCATTTTGAGTCTATTTTTAGAATCAATTGGCGGTTTTATAAATGGAGCTGTTTAGAATGATCAAAATGGTTTCGTAAGTCAAGGTCGCTAAACTGTCCGGATTTTGTGATTCAAAGATGAGTCGGGCAGGGAACTTTAGAAGTAAAATCTTTTAATGGGCTCTTGGGAGGACTTTCTAAATATAGTAAGTGAGTTCTCTGAGTAGTATCGTAAAAAGTTGATATGTTTAAGTATGCGAAAACGGCTTGTACATTCGGTTTGTTCCGGCAGATTTTTATTAAAGGCATAGAAAAATAAAATGGATATATAGGAGAGTGTAATAGTATCACTTGTATCGTTTTCTCTCGAGTTTGTCGTGATTATATGAGTCGAGTTTTATATTCTTATGTATGGTTTATTTCTCGAGTCTATTATTAATGAACGCACCTCATTTGATAGGTTGCGGTTCTCGTGTTTGAAAGGCATCATCTATCGTCGGCGATCGTCTCATTACCACTATTGGCTAAGGTGAGTCTATAGCCTCGCTTTATACTAGTTATTAAATGATTTTAAACCCGCGAGGGGGAATACATGTTTTACAAACTTAGAACACAAGATTTTTATGCTATGCATTGTCCCTCTATGAATGGACCCGTGGTTGCCTTTAAATTGCATTAAGTGATTGCCTTAGTTAAAACCTCAATTATGGACCGTTAATTAACCTATGATGGGTTAACCGCTAGTACAATTAATAGATCTATGGGGGAAGCCGCCCCGTTTCAGTTTTTGTGGACTTGTCATAGAAGCTTAGGCCCGACCTCCACACAGTTTGAGCATATTGTATTGAGAAGTCAGGTATACAGCAATGTACCAATAATCTGGAGGTAACCGACAATTAATAAATCTCTCGTCTTATTAGACTGATATGGGAGTGTCTAAGGGCTCGGTTCCATGAGCTTATTGCAATTTATGCTATATACAATTATCATTGTTGATGCAAATTATTATTTGATGCTTATAAGCATGCCACAAACTTATAATCTTTCCTTGTGTTCAAATTGATTTCATAAACCTATAGATTCACTCGGCATTTTTGCTGATCGTTTTACTCACATGTATTTCAGGTAATCAAGAAGTGGAAGCTTGGAGGTCACGGGGAATGAAGTTGTGCACTGCTTTTGTTGTTCAAACTCTTTGATTTATTTATCGTTCCATTTTCAAAACAAACCAATATGTTGTTTTAACTTATCTTTTGGTTACGATGTCTTGGGACTATGCTACTCTGACAAATGTTTTAGGAACGATAAATCTAAAATGTCTCTTTTCGAGTCGTTCTTTATAAATTATGTGTTGTTGTATCATTGTTTAGCACCCAAAGATGTAGTCCGCTGCGTGTAAATTTGGGGGTGTTAAAATACGAACATGAAATCATGAACGTAAATAATCACGAGCTTAATATTATGTATTTACGTATATTTATTACGATTACGAATAAATATATTACGAGACGAACGATAACTAAATAAATCACGTAAATCACGACATGAGAACACGTATAATATTTAGACACGGGAAAACAATGGGTTTCCCCTTGGGGGCCCACATACCCACGGCTAGAAGGAAGGAAGAGGGCCAAGCCCACTTTGAATTTTATTAAAACAAGAAAGAAAGGAAATCATATTTTCATAATCACAAAAAAATTAGAAAATATCTGTTGGGAATAAAATGTAGTCAAGACACTTGGACGCTGACAAGAGCAATCTGGACGTTGATAGGAAGAAATCAAGCGTTGACAGGACAAGCGTTGACAGGAAGAAGTCAAGCGTTGATAAGAAGAAGTCAAGCACTGATAGAAGACTTAGTCTACACGTTTTATGTTTCTAGTAAAGATATGTTCGACAATGTATTTCCTATGTTTATCTTTACCAAGAATAGCTGATACGTAGACTCTTGTACAAGGTTCCTTAATCTATAAAAGGAGGCCTTTAGGTTTTAGTTTAATATACATTTTACACTTTCATTGTACGCAAGTTCGATTTATCAATCAAAGTGAAAGTTTGGTTTAACTTGTTTTTGTGTTCTTGTTTGAGTATTAATTCCGCATAATACTTGAATTGTTTCATATACAACAAAGTTTCTCTACGTGTTTAACTTGATTTAATCTCGTTTACACAAGCTAAATCGATCTAAGTTTGGGATCAACAAGTGGTATCAGAGCTTGTTGAGAAACTTTGATCTAAAGAACACAAAAACCCTAAATCGCCAAAAACCCTAATTTTCAAGAAACCCTAAAACACCATGTCTACTCCAGAGTTAACCTCCTCCTCCTCAACCCCTAACATCAAGATTCCCATGCTAGACCCAGACAACTTTGAGCTGTGGAATTTAACTTTGAGCAGTATCTTCAAATCCATGACCACACCCTATGGGAAATTATTGAATATGGAAACACATTTAATAAGGCTGCCAAGATTGCAGCTGCTATCTTGGTAAGATCAACTCAAGGCTCTACTGAAGAGGATCAAAATGAAAAATCTGAAGATGGAAGAGCTGTCTCAGCTGAGGACGTTGCAAATATAAGGAACGACATGAAAACCCTAAGCATCCTCAA
Source organism: Glebionis coronaria (assembly GCA_025667525.1). Taxonomy (NCBI): domain Eukaryota; kingdom Viridiplantae; phylum Streptophyta; class Magnoliopsida; order Asterales; family Asteraceae; genus Glebionis; species Glebionis coronaria. The sequence goes on along the minus strand of JANFOE010000499.1, from coordinate 477,892 downwards.
ACTCTCTTTGGGACAAGCCAATCAGCACAAGTATAGAGGCTATGATTCTGCAAAAGATCTTTGGGCAGCCCTTGAAGTTGCTTATGGTGGTAATGCTGATATTGTATAAGAGAAAAAGAAGCAACTCTTGCATGAGTATGCGGTGTTCAAAGCTCAACCCAATGAAAAGCTAAGTGGAGTGAGAAGTAGACTTCTTGACATTACAAGCAAGTTGTCATTCATGGGAACAGTGCATGACGATGTTGATATCGTAACCACTTTCCTTAAAAGTCTTGGTGATGCATGGAAGATTGAAGCAAGGTCTATGATTGCTAATAATGCTCACAAAAGTTCCACTTTTGATGATGTTTACAATAAACTGAGGCTTGTAGAGAATGAAATCCTTTTGGATCAAGGAAGCAAGTCTACCAATGGAAATATGGCCTTCTTCTCACATAGTGAAGGTCAATTTGATCATAGGGAGTCATACATGCACCCCGTTACTGGATCACCTTGTGTCAACGTTGGATCAAGCTTTGTCAGCGCCTCACATTCAGACGCTGACACATACAATGTTGACTCACCAAGAGTTAAGCCTGCTGGTATTGATCTAGATACTGTGTGTGCCTACATTGCTTCATTGCCCAATGGTTCAATGATTACATATGAGGACCTTGAGCAACTTAGTGATGAGCATTTGGAGGAGATGGACATAAAGTGGAATATGGATCTTGCAAGCATAAGGGCAAATAGATGGAATCGAAGATTTAAGAAGAAGATGACTTTTAATGTTAAGGACACTGCTGGATTTGATAAATCTAAGGTTGAGTGTTATAATTGTCATCGAATGGGACACTTTATGAGAGAATGCAGATCTCCAAGAAGATCTGATGCTGGAAAACCCTCTAGCCAAATCATCAAGGTTCAAGATCCCAAAGATATGGTTCCTATGCAAGACATTGATGGTGTTCGATGGGATTGGAGCTATTTGGCCAAGGATGAGGAAGAGAACAAAGCTTTGGCTGCAGAAAAGGAAGAAGAGGAGAATGTTCATTATGCTCTTATGGCACACTCTTCATCTTCATCAGACAATGAGGTATATGATGATGCTTTTTGTAGTAAGGGTTGTCGTCTAAATACTGAAAAGCTTAACAAAGAAGTCTTAAAATTAACAGCAGATGTTGTTAATGAAAGATGCAAGTTATCTAATTATCAACTTGCTCTTACTCAAACTGAAAAGACTGTGGCTGAATATAAGAAAATGTAGTTTGACCTAAAAGATCAAATAAATATTTTAACTCATGATTTAAATGCTAGTGTTGAGGTTAGAAACATTTTGGAGAGAGCCAATGGTGCTTTACAAGCTAAGTTAGATGAGGCTATCAAAAACAAAGATATTGTAGATCTTAAAATCCAGAGATTTGATAAAGCTTCACAAACCCTAGAAAAATGTGTTAGTGAACAAAGAGATTCTAGGGATATGACTGGGTTTGGGATGAAAGAGTATGATGGTGTTCCACCACCTACTGGGAACTTTTATGGTGTCCTTAGAAAGGATTTGTCTTGGACTGGTATACCAGAACTCCAAGAAGAGGAATTTGTTCCTCCACCAAGAGTTCTTACCCTAGTAGAGGAATACAAGCAGAAGTTGATTGATTTGGACCAATGGTTGAAAGCCAAACCTACTTTGTTTGTTAAGGGTGGCATACTTAGTGACAGCCCAAATGGGTCTACACCCATAAAAGTGACCAATCCTACTATTGGAAAGACTGTTGACCTTGGCTTAAACGTTGATAGAAAACCTAGTATTAAATATGCAGAAATGTATAGAAAACCTAGGTCACCAAAAAGTCAAATTAGTGATAATGGAACAGGTTTCTTTTCAACTAGACCTAGAGCTATGTCTAGAAAAGCCTGTTATACTTGTGGAAGTTTTTCACATTTAGCTTATAAGTGTGTCAACGCTTCAAAGGTCAACACTGATAGAAAGTCAAACATTGTCAGACCCAAACCTTTTGTCCAGCAAAGTCCACAAGTTGTTAGACCAGCCCCATTCTTTACTAAAGGGTCTAATACTTATGGACAAAGACCTTTTCAGAAGACCAATATGTGGTCTAACAGACAATGGGTTCCTGCAGCAAAACCTAGGTTCAACGCTGATAAGGGCAATTTCAACGTTGACAAGAACAAATTAAACGTTGACAGGAACGTTGCTAGACCAAGAAATGTCAGATATTCGCAACCAAAGGGAAAGGGGTCTAAAGCTTCTTCTAGCTTGACATGGAGACCTAAACAAGACCAAAACCTTAATTCAGATGGGATTTCTATGAACTGTAACAGATTTCATTATATTTCAAAGGTCATAACTAAACCAATTGGGGTTAACTGGGTGTTTAATCCAAAAAGGGATGAACAAGGGGTTGTCATAAGGACTAAGTCTGTTCTTGTTGAACAACCAAATGAATCCAAGTCTACTCAGGCTTGGGTTCCCAAAGAAAACTAATTTGTTTTCTTTATGTGCAGGGCATTCAAAAGCAGGTTAATGATTATAGCTATTTGGATAGTGGATGCTCTAGGCACATGACGGGGAAGGAAGATTATCTGACAAACTTTATCCCCATTAAAGATGGTGACAAAGTGTACTTTGGAGGAGGATATGGGACTATCACTTGAAAAGGCACTATTCTCACCAACAATTTGCGTTTTGAGAACGTGTTTCTAGTAAAAGAACTTGACTATAATCTGTTTAGTGTATCACAGGTGTGTGATAACAAAAATAAGGTTCTTTTCACAGATACTGAATGCTTGGTGTTGAGCAAACATTTTGAATTACCAGATCAGAAATTCATTGATTATAGAACACCTAGGCATAAGGACATTTATAATGTGAATCTTAATGGAATTAGGATGAATAATAATTTGTCATGTCTATATGCTAAGGCTTCAGTTGATGAGAGTAATCTTTGGCATAGAAGATTAGGGCACATTAATTTTAAGAATATAAATAGACTTGTGAGACATGTTCTAGTTGATGGTTTGCCTGAGAAGGCTTTTTACAATGACCATTCTTGTGTTGCATGCCTTAAAGGCAAACAACACAAAGTCTCCTTTAAGTCTAAACCTATTCATTCTAGTTCTAAACCTCTTCACTTACTGCAAATGGACTTGTTTGGTCCAACTAATATAGAAAGCTTAAATGGTAAATCCTACTATTTTGTCATCACTGATGATTTTTCTAGATTTACTTGGACTTTCTTTTTAGCTTTGAAAAGTGACACTGCTGATACTTTGATTAACTTTATTACCCAAATAGAAAAGAAGTCTGGTAATGAGGTTAAGATGCTTAGAAGTGATAATGGTGGTGAGTTTAGAAATAAGTTGTTAGATGATTTTTGTGCCAAGAAAGGGATTACTAGACAGTTTAGTATAGCTAGAACCCCACACCAAAATGGGGTAGCTGAGAGAAAGAATAGATGATGAGATGGCATTTATACATGATCTCATCGTTCTTTTCGGGCTTTAAATGCATTAAAATGTCATAAAATACCATATATATGCTTGTATTTGTTTACTTGTGTGTTTTAGGTATGTATATCGTGAAAAAGACAAAAGATCACAAGAAACAAGGAAAAACGGACACGAGAAATAAAGCCGTAAAAGAACCGGGCCCTAGTTCATGAATTATCCAAGATTAACCCTTGAAGACTTGAAGATGTACAAGATTGATCCTCAAAATATGAAGAAATGACACTTAAAACCCTTGTATATTCATAATTACAAATTTGGTCCCTTAAGTTTGTCAAAATTACAAAATGGTCCTTCAACTTTGAAGAAATGGCAAGTTTAGTCCCTCAACAATTCTAAATTGTCAAATATGGTCCCTCATGAAGTCAAAGATACTATGAAGACCTTTGAAGATCAAGAATGTCCAAAATCAGTCCCTCAAATATTCAAACATGGCAAAAATTACCCTTGAAACACTTTTGCCAAAGTTTTGGGGCAAAAGTGTGAAAATTAGAACTTGAATAACAAAGGAAAGCAAGTTTAGTTGGCTAAAAACATGTTTTACAAGCTTTCTCAAAACACAAGGGCTAAAGTTGGGCAAGTGAAACATTCAAAAAGAAAATTGCGCCAAACACTTTCCAGTCCCACAAAAAAATGGATCAAAAGTGTTACTATTCACCTTTCACCACAAGTTACCATTCCACTTAAACCAAAGGGCAAATCCCAATTACCCATACCCACGTGTGATTCACACATGCAGAAACCCATCCCACACAGAAAACCCTCACCTCCACTCACCAAAGGGCCCCAGCCATTCACACGTCAACCAATCAACATCCAACTTAGCCTACAAGGAATGCCAGGTGTCAAAATCAACAGCCCACACTCCTTGCTTGGTTACAAAGTGAAAATGAACGATTTTGATGAATTTGGATAGCTCAAACAACAAATGCGTCTAGAAGATTCAAGGGCATTTTAGGAACTTCAAACCTAGGATTTTCTCATTGTAATCTCAGCCTTTGTGGCCTATATAAGGACTCCTCAACTTGTGAGAGAGCCTTGTTCCAGTTTTACCTTTTAAACATTGTAATTCCTTTTTGAAATTTATAAAAGTTGGTATTTTGAGAAAATTGTAATTCCTTTTTATGTTTTTGAAAGTTAGTGTTGTTTAAGGGTAATTCTGAGTTCCATTTGATGTTATAAGTGTGCTTAAATTGTTTGGTTCAAGGACGTTTCTGTTTGGTAAGGTTTTCAAGTTTGAAAAAAGCTTGAAAAGTGGTTTCTGATTTTACTATTTTTGTTGTACTAATCCTTAACCAAAAGCTATAAGCTCTTACAAGCTTGTTGACACCAAGCTTGTGAAGGGATTAGGGCCTTTGGTTGGGCTTTTTGTTCATTGTGTTGAAGAAATCAAGCCCTTGAGTTTCTGCTTTGAAACATCAACCAGGGCAGTCATCCATCTTTCTTGTTGAAGTACCTTGGTCTTTTTCTAGTTGTTGAACAAGGTCCAAGGAGCATTGCTGGTCCTCCTAGGATGTTGTGGAGGACAGGTATAAGCTCTTGTTTAAGTTTCCCCTAAAAATCACATGATATTGTCTGTTTTATGATTTGGTATGTGATTTGGTGATTTTGTGATTGTGCGTTGTGTTTTATGGTTACAATCTGTTAGTTGTCACCTAGTGTAGCTATTTGATCTATAAAATCAGTAGGTTGTTTGAAGGATTAAGAATTTTGTTTGAAAAGTGCTTAATAAAGGATTGTTTGGGGTTACTGGTTCATAAGGCCGTGTGGCCTTGTGCCCTTGGTTCTTAGGGTTTGGGGAGTCTAAACAAGTCATAATATACAAGTTTTAGTCATTGGTTAAGGTTCTGAAAGTTTGGGAAAAGGATTTGAAGTTTTGCAAAAATCTGATAAAAGTGTTTTTAAAATTGGTCAAACACATCAGATCCAATATCTTCTTTGTTTGTTGGATCTAAGGTCTGAAACCAGGTTTAGGAATAGTTTGGGTGATAAGCTATCTATTGGTTATCTGGTTGTTGAATTTGGTGGCTTATTGAGTGTGCAAAAGCTTATCAAAGTTGGCTGAAGTGGTCATTTGCATCAGCAAACTGACCACCTCATTTGGTGTTTGCATTTGTATTTCTAGTGTAAGGCTTGTTGGTTTGTTTCTTGGATCCTGTTTATGTGTTGCTTGTGAGGATATTTGGCTACTTGGATTGCTTTGTTGATAGCTTATAAGCTTACTGGCTTATTGGCTTATTTGTACCAAAACTCATCAAGTCTGCCCAACTGGTAGACCTTGATTCACAAGGTTTGTACTCAAGCCTTGACCAGCAGGGTGAAAACAAAGTTCTAACACTTCATTAAGTCTGTCAACGTAAAAAATTGTGCTTGTCAGCGTTTGATTTACTCTTGTCAGCGTTTACTTTTGGTCAAACTTGGTCATATAGCTTATTGAATCTATTTTGCTTATTGGTACATGCAACAACTTGGTTTTTGTAATAGAACTCATTTTTCTCATTTAATAACAAGTCTGGAAGGTTACAAGTCTTTTGGTTAAGCTTTTGCTAGAAAACTAGCTTACTTGGCTTTTTCAGCCAGCTTATTAGTTCTTACAGCTTATTCTACTTGGCTTTTTGTGATTTTCTTGATTGATTATTCTTAGTTAAGCTATTTGTGAGCTTTTGCAACAAACTAGAGCTTTTGAAACAACCTAGAACTCTATCCCGACTATTTTGTCGTTTTGTGGAATTGTTCTTGGCTTATTTCTGGCTTATTTAGTGTGCTTTTTCAAAATTTCTTTTTACAGATCTCTTTAGTATCCCAAAAGAAGGTTGTGTGTCAAATTAGAGCTTATGGCGTTGGCTTATTGCTTAATGGGCTTATTGGCCCAATAAGAATAAGCTGTTTGTTCAGTAAGCTGTGATAAGCTCATTTTCAGCTTTTGGGCCTTCAGAGTTTGTGTTTAGAATTGAATTTTGAGTCAGATAGGGCTTTTCCAAGTCATTTGGGCTTATTTTGACTTTTTGGGCTAAAAAGCCCATTAAGCTTGACTGTTTTTTATTTTAGCCCTTTTTGGGGCCCAATAGGGGTAATTTGGTAATTTTACTTTCATTTTCTGATTATTTTGGTTAAAATAAACTAGTTTGCAAGTTTTTATAATTTTTTATAATTTTTGGATTTTTACTATTATTTTAATATTATTTTTCAAATTTCACATTTTTGCACTTTTTATATTTTTCTTAGCTTAAATACATTAAAATAGGATTTTTGCAACTCTTAGATTAATTTTATCATCTTTAGATTAATTTTTATAATTATTTTAAATTTTAATAGTTTTTAAATCATTTTAAATAGTTTTTATTAGTTTAAAAATTTACAAGAATAGTTTTTAATATTTTTGGGTCATTTTAGAGGTTTACCAATTGAAAAATCTTTATTTGGGCTTTTTGATTATTAATTTGATTTTTACGGCTTTAATTAGCATTTAAAAATTAATATTTAATTAATTAAAAGGTTTGAAAAAGTTTTAATCATTGGTGAATTCTTAGTTTATTTATTTTTAATTTTGGTGAATTTTTGGGAATTTTTAGAATTAATTTTTATTTTTGCTCATTTTACGGTTTTACGTTTAATCGTAGTAGTAATTAATGTCTCGTCTTCGTCATTCTCTTTTCTCATCCCCTTCTTTCAAATATTAATCTCAAATCTTGCTACATTTTAGTCACAGACATATACCTCCTTGGGAAACGAACTTCATTAGGGTCATTTGTACACAGTTTTTCCTAAACCGTCGTATTCAATACTTTCCCTATTTACCCCCTTTTCCTAAAGGTGTGGTAAAACACTACACTCATTTTGGCGCCGCTGCCGGAGAGGTGTGTCATGATTAATTTGTCTTGTTTTTTTAATATTAATCATAAATAGTATTTGTATTAGAAGAACTCTACTAATACGTATTATCGGTTTTTTGGTTTTTCTTGTGAAATTATTATTACTATATTGTATTAAGTATCACAATCAATAAAAAATATCTCAAAAAGTGTGAAAACACAACCTTAATTGGGATTTGATCTCCTAATTATTGTATTCGAATCTCAAACAAAAGAAAAAGGCAAAAATAGATAAATACATTCGTGAAGCTCAATTTTGAAAAATACAAACTATAAGGTGGGTATAAGGCGGGTATTATAAAATATACCCTAAGGAAAAAGGCTCTTAAGTGCTTCGCGCCGCCTAGTTTCCCCGCTTGCTTGTGAGTATTTTGAGATTGAAGGCTAATCGAGGGTTTTGCCGCCCAAAGTATTATTACGTATAATATATTTGCTTGGTTTTCTTTGTGATTAAACCTTCTTGAACAATTTGGTTTTCACCAAAGTTCTAAAGTCATTCAAAGGCGTTCACTCCACGTGATCGTTTTTATTCTTTTGAGGCTTCTTTAATCAAAATTTTGATTCGAAGAGAGATATGGTAGATTGTTGTCTACGAAGATACACCAAAATCCAAATTTTTTTTTTAAAAACAATCAAAAACAAAAAAAATTGAAAATTCACAAAACTCCCAAAAAGAATCTTCTTTGCTCACCTCCCATTCTTCGTGAAGTTTATGATCACTCGTAATCAAGCTAAACGAGCTCGTAAACGTCTTCAAAAGCAAGCAAATCAAGAGACGTTGATTGAAGAACAAACTCCAATTGTTGAACCTATTGTAGAACAAGAAGTCGTCATGGCTAATCGTACTATGATGGAGTTGCTTCAAGCACCCACCGAGGGTTTTGGAGAGGCCATTGTGATTTCCGCTATCCTTGCGGAGAATTTTGAGATTAAGACGGGTTTAATGTCGATGTTGCCAGCTAATAAGTTTAGAGGTCATGAGAAAGACAACCCGCATTACCACATAAGGAATTTTAATCGTCTCACCGTAACTAGAAAGTTTAAGGACGTTCCACATGACGCCATTAAGATGATGCTGTTTCCATACTCGTTAGATGGACCCGCTAAAATTTGGCTTGAGAAAGAACCGCCAAATTCAATTTTGACATGGGGTGATCTCGTTTCTAAGTTTGTGAACAAATTTTTTCCACCATCTAAAACAACACATTTGAAAAATGAGATTTCAAGATTTGTACAACGAAATAATGAAAGTTTTTCAATGGCATGGGAACGGTTTAAGAAAATGTTACATGAATGTCCACACCATGATTTTTTGGAATTACATCAAGTTGATACTTTTTATAATGGGCTTAATGATCATGAACGAGATTACTTGAATGCCCCCGCGGGTGGTAATTTTTTGTGCAAAACGACCGATGAAGCTTTAAAGATTATCAAGAATAGATCTAAAGTTTATAGCCCTCGTAACACACCGAGTGTTGCTAATATGGGGTCGTCATCGTCGTCATCGTCTCGTAGCATTAATGCCTTACATGATGAAGCTAATGAGGAAAATCGGTTTTTCGATAGATTTGCTAATCTTATGACTCATTGGAAAGCACAAGAGGCTTTGAATTCCGCTTCGGTTAAAGCGGTTGAAAAGAGTTGTTTGTCTTGTGGTGGAGCTCATGATCTTTCCGAGTGCATTACCGCCGGTGGTAACACTTCGAGTGCTTATGTAGCAACGGGAACTTACAACCAAAACGGCCAAGGTTCCCGCCCAAATCAAGCTCCATCAAATCAAAATGCTAATAACTATCGAAACAACAATCAAGGTGGTAATTATCAAGGCAATTCACGTAACTACAACAAAGGGAATTATCAAAGTGGGAATGGACAAGTCACTAATCAAAACCAAAACCGTGATTTTCAAAACACTACACAAGGTTTTCAAAATGCTCACACTAAAAATCTTCAAGGAGAATTTTTGGATTATGCTAAAGCAAATGATGCTAAGTTTGATAACATGCAACGTGAGATGATTAGCTTAAGATCCGAGTTAAAAACGAGCTTAAAAACGAACTTGCTAATGAACTTAAAACTCATGCAAATAAAATGGAAGGAAATGTTCAACGTCTTCAACAAAATCAACAAAAGATGGAACAAGGTCAACATGAGATTAAGCAAGAATTGTTAAAAGCGGATTTAAGGCAATCAAAATTTGAAGACCGAATGGCAAAAATGTTTGAAGCAATCATGTGTAAACCCTCTTCCTCGGGTGGTCTTCCTAGTGATACCATTGCAAACCCGAAGGGAGAAATGAAGGTTATTACTACACGAAGTGGTAAAACTTTCAAGGAACCAATCTCTCGTCCAAGTACTTCTACGGAGAAGGAAATCGAGAAAGAGCCCGAGGTGATGGTCCAAAAGGAGCATATTACAAGCCCACGAAGTACCGCTCATACCACACCTACGGTTAAACCAATACCAATCATGGAACCCGAGATTCCAAGGCCGTTGCCTAATGTCCAACCCACACCACCCTTACCTTACCCTTCGAGACGTGACAAGGAAAAGGCACAAGAACGGAATAATGATCAATTTGAGCTTTTTATGAAAATGTTTCGTGACATACATTTTAACATAAGTTTTGCCGACGCTCTTATCATGATGCCTCGATTCGCCTCAAACCTCAAAAGTATGCTAAACAACAAAGAGAAGTTACAACAATCGTCTAGTTGTTCATCGGTTTTTCTTAGCCGCATACCACAAAAAGTCGGTGATCCCGGTAAATTTTTGATTCCGTGTGCAATTCAAGATATGGAGGAATTCTATGCCTTGGCCGATCTTGGTGCTAGTATTAATTTAATTCCTCTTGAGATTTTCAAATCGCTTTCGCTTCCGGCTCTTACTCCTTCGAACATGTCTATCGAGATGGCCGATCATTCTACGATTTTAGCATGTGGAGTAGCCGAGGACGTTTTCGTTAAAGTTGGAAAGTTTTACTATCCCGTTGACTTTATCGTTGTAGATATTCCTATCGATCGAAAAGTTCCTCTCATTTTGGGTCGTTCATTTTTGGATACATCAAGAGCACTTATTGATGTTCATGCTCGAAAAATCACCCTTCATTTCAATGAGGAAGAACTTGTCATCAATGCAACACAAAACTCGAATCTTTCTCATGTCTATTCTATTGCAACTTTAAACCATGGTGATTCAACCAATGTCATTTGCAAAGAGTTTTCACCAAGAGCTTTAGGAAATGTTGCCAAAAACAATTTACCATTTCCTCCGCCGGTGGAGGTTATGAGTGTAAAGCCTACACAGAAGAAATTGTCAATACTTGAATCGAAAAATCCTTCGCCTCACATCGAACATTCATTCTTGAAAAGTGTTGATAAGTTGCCGGTTTCAACGGAAGATCTTTCGGATGACGAATATGTAGACCCCAATGGGGAGGTTTTCTTTGTCGATAAACGTTTTGAGAACTTACCACCACCAAAACCAAAACGGTTTTCAAATGTGAGAATTTTTAGTGTGACTAACATCGTCTTAGAAACACCAAATATTTTCGACATAATCAAAAAGGGTTTTCATAAGGAGAGTTTAAAAGGTAAAAAAGGAAAAGATTTTAAATGTGATTTAATTGATTTTTCTACAAATCTAACTCCGTCATCACCACGTGTTTTGAGTGCTACAATCTTGTTCAATCCTTTTGACGATGCTTTATGTGGTTTTAGTATGGGGGAAGCCCCTTATGTTCCCTCATCCTTGTCCACCGAGGACGAGATATTCGATCCCGGAATTTCATGTAAAGGGAAATCTCGGTCTTCCACCGATGTAATAAATGGAAACTACATCTATTTGCTTGGTGCGAGTCTACCTCGAGTAGCTCAAAAGTTTGTCTTACCAATTGTCCCACCCTTCTACTTCTCATCTCTTTTCTTCAAACTCTTTGAGTTTATGGTACGTGTGGAAGTGGCGTTGAATTGTTTATCCAATGAAAACGAAGACGCCATCTTCGATCCCGGTATTTTGTATCATTAAAGGACTTAGTCCTTAATAACGGTTGCTTTTTAGGCCTTGTTTATTATGTAAGCCCCATCAAAAAATTGACCATACCATGATTTTCCCTAAATGTTCACATTTTGAGGGGATCGAGTCGAGCTCATGACTCGGTAATAAAAAATGAGGTGCCTCGTGGGGGAAATCCCATGCTTATCCTTTTATGCTTTCTAATAACTAATGAGAGGGGATTTGTGCCCTTCCAAATCGTTGTCTTTTGGTTGTTTGTGATTATGTTATCTAGATCATCATCATCATCTACGATTGAAGACTCTCGTGTTCGTTTACGTGAGCCTCCATCGTTTGCTTGAAGAAGTTTTTCACGAATCCATTGACATATCCTTTATTGTTCTAACAATTATCTTTTAACATAATTCATAAACGTCTTTAGATATATTGTTGATCACCCTTTCCATGCTAGATCCTAAGCATTCGACTCTTCGTTTCTAGTATGGGGGTGCTCCACCTTTAGACTCGAAACATTGAGGACAATGTTTACTTTTAGTATGGGGGGTGAATAGATACTTGCTTTGCTACGCCCTCACGTTTTCCAACTTTCAGTGTTTTGTTTTGTTGCTAATAAGGCTAAAAATGGCGAAATTTTAAAAATTTTCTTAGTTTTCATAAGTGTTTTTAAGACACGAGTGTATATTTTCCGATGGGTAGAATAAGAGTTAATTTTTGACTTGATGGGCATTTGGATCCCTTTACATTCCTTAACCCGCTCAATTCAAGTTTTGCTAGACTTTTATATAGGGAACTTTAAAACGCGAAGGTCTTAGCTCATTCGGGTTAAGAACAAGAACTTTTCGCAAGTTCCTATAATTGATCCTAGAAAGTTACTTATCAAGGGAACTATAAAATGCATTCTCTAAACTTGAAAAAGTCCAAGAATGTGCAAGATCCTATAGGTGGCTTGAAAACCCAAAACTTTGATTTGATATAGTCTTAATGAAAGCTAATCCAAATTTGGCTTAATCTTGACTTGCATGTCTAAGTATTCACAAGTCTCTTTATTTAGAGGTCTTTATATAGTGAAGAACGAGAAGTGATAGAGTTAGACAAGTGATCATGCTAAACGTAGAACATGAAAATGTTCTTTCAAAAACTCATATGTTTTTAATTGTGGCTTTTTCTTCCCATAAGATCAATGCATTAGGAATAAAAATAATTGCAATAAGTAAGGTCGTACGATTTGAAAGGTTACTTAGCCTCTAGCACAAGGTCGTTTAAAAGTTGCTCGGGGTTGAATAGAGTTCCTAGCCAAGGCATAACTTATTGAAGCGGGACGCGAAGATTGGTGAAGATCCAAAAAGGCCCTAACAAGGCATGAGGAGCTCTATTTTGTTGCTAAAGATCCAGGATGATGTGAAGTATCATTATTCCTAAATCAATATGAAGGATCGAGACACACGACGAAAGGCAATTACTCCCCTAATGATCATGGAGAAATTCTATCCAAAAAGACCCTTACAAGGTATGAGGATAAATATATCCAAGTCCGAAAAGGAGGCGGATCGTTGTATATCAAAGTCCAAATTAAAGATTGAAGAAAAATGATGAAGTCGTGGTCCAAATATGAAGAATCTCTCAAAAACATCAAGTGAAGAAATTCAAAAATATGAAGAGAAGACCATAATTTCAAGAACGTCTTCCCAAGATTTGAAGTATGAAGTACATGCCAAAAATCGGTCCGAGAAAGGTCTCAAATCGTGAAATGAGTTATGCCAAGATATGAACTTAAGGAGATACACGAGAAGCCGTTTTAAAAGATTTAGTCCTTTGGCTAACTATCGATTAAATCGTGCTACTTTGCTTTCGGACTAATAAATACTCAAATAAGTTAATATGAATCACTTGTGATCCATGACAAATAGTTAAAAAATGCTAGTAACCCATTTCCTTTTTTAATAACTAAGATTGCGGGGAGAAAAAGTATTACACAATTTGGACGTACGAGTAGTGTTAGCATTGTGACTTGTACCAACAATGATCTCGTTTTTGCACTTAGCATGGAATGTATGACAATCAAGGATGACGAAATTTACTCTAAGGGACATTTACTTGTTTCTATTCATTGACCCTAAAAGTCACAATCGTGATGAAAATCATACATTATGTCTTTACACATCTTCGTAGTATTGTTGCAAGTCTTTTACTTTTCAATAAAGGTTAATAAAATTGAATTCTGGTGATGCTTAGATACTTTATTCTAGCATTGCGTGAGGGCACGACAATGGCTTAGTATGGGGGAGTGATGAGATGGCATTTATACATGATCTCATCGTTCTTTCGGGCTTTAAATGCATTAAAATGTCATAAAATACCATATATATGCTTGTATTTGTTTACTTGTGTGTTTTAGGTATGGATATTGTGAAAAAGACAAAAGATCACAAGAAACAAGGAAAAACGGACACGAGAAACGAAGTCGTACAAAGAACCGGGCCCTAGTTCATGAATTATCCAAGATTAACCCTAGAAGACTTGAAGATGTACAAGATTGATCCTCAAAACATGAAGAAATGACACTTAAAACCCTTGTATATTCATAATTACAAGTTTGGTCCCTTAAGTTTGTCAAAATTACAAAATGGTCCTTCAACTTTGAAGAAATGGCAAGTTTAGTCCCTCAACAATTCTAAATTGTCAAATATGGTCCCTCATGAAGTCAAAGATACTATGAAGACCTTTTAAGATCAAGAATGTCCAAAACCAGTCCCTCAAATATTCAAACATGGCAAAAGTTACCCTTGAAACACTTTTGCCAAAGTTTTGGGGCAAAGTGTGAAAATCAGAACTTGAATAACAAAGGAAAGCAAGTTTAGTTGGCTGAAAACACGTTTTACAAGCTTTCTCAAAACACAAGGGCTAAAGTTGGGCAAGTGAAACATTCAAAAAGAAAATTGCGCCAAACACTTTCCACTCCCACAAAAAACGGATCAAAAGTGTTACTATTCACCTTTCACCACCAGTTACCATTCCACTTAAACCAAAGGGTAAATCCCAATTACCCATACCCACGTGTGATTCACACATGCAGAAACCCATCCCATACAAAAAACCCTCACCTCCACTCACCAAAGGGCCCCACCCATTCACACGTCAACCAATCAACATCCAACTTAGCCTACAAGGAATGCCAGGTGTCAAAATCAACAGCCCACACTCCTTGCTTGGTTACAAAGCTAAAATGAACGATTTTGATGAATTTGGACAGCTCAAACAACAAATGCGTGTAGAAGATTCAAGGGCATTTTAGGGACTTCATACCTAGGGTTTTCTCATTGTAATCTCAGCCTTTGTGGCCTATATAAGGACTCCTCAACTTGTGAGAGAGCCTTGTTCCAGTTTTACCTTTTACACATTGTAATTCCTTTTTGAAATTTATAAAAGTTGGTATTTTGAGAAAATTGTAATTCCTTTTTATGTTTTTGAAAGTTGGTGTTGTTTAAGGGTAATTCTGAGTTCCATTTGATGTTATAAGTGTGCTTAAATTGTTTGGTTCAAGGACGTTTATGTTTGGTAAGGTTTTCAAGTTTAAAAAAGCTTGAAAAATGGTTTCTGATTTTACTATTTTTGTTGTACTAATCCTTAACCAAAAGCTATAAGCTCTTAAAAGCTTGTTGACACCAAGCTTGTGAAGGGATTAGGGCCTTTGGTTGGGCTGTTTGTTCATTATGTTGAAGAAATCAAGCCCTTGAGTTTCTACTTTAAAACATCAACCAAGGCAGTCATCCATCTTTCTTGTTGAAGTACATTGGTCTTGTTCTAGTTGTTGAACAAGGTCCAAGGAGCATTGCTGGACCTCCTAGGATGTTGTAGAGGACAGGTGTAAGCTCTTGTTAAGTTTCCCCTAAAAATCACATGATATTGTCTGTTTTATGATTTGGTATGTGATTTTGTGATTTTGTGATTGTGCTTTGTGTTTTATGGTTGCAATCTGTTAGTTGTCACCTAGTGTAGCTATTTGATCTATAAAATCAGTAGGTTGTTTGAAGGATTATGAATTTTGTTTGAAAAGTGCTTAATAAAGGATTGTTTGGGATTACTGGTTCATAAGGCCTTGTGCCCTTGGTTCTTAGGGTTTGGGGAGTCTAAACAAGTCATAATATACAAGTTTTAGTCATTGGTTAAGGTTCTGAAAGTTTGGGAAAAGGATTTGAAGTTTTGCAAAAATCTAATAAAAGTGTTTTTGAAATTGGTCAAACACATCAGATCCGATATCTTCTTTGTTTGTTGGATCTAAGGTCTGAAATCAGGTTTGGGAATAGTTTGGGTGATAAGCTATCTATTGGTTATCTGGTTGTGAATTTGGTGGCTTATTGAGTGTGCTAAAGCTTATCAAAGTTGGCTGAAGTGGTCATTTGCATCAGCAAAGTAACCACCTCATTTGGTGTTTGCATTTGTATTTCTAGTGTAAGGCTTGTTGGTTTGTTGCTTGGATTCTGTTTAGGTGCTGCTTGTGAGGATATTTGGCTACTTGGATTGCTTTGTTGATAGCTTATAAGCTTACTGGCTTATTGGCTTATTTGTGCCAAAACTCATCAAGTCTGCCCAACTGGTAGACCTTGATTCACAAGGTTTGTACTCAAGCCTTGACCAGCAGGATGAAAACAAAGTTCTAACACTTCATTAAGTTTGTCAACGTCCAAAATTGTGCTTGTCAGCGTTTGATTTACTCTTGTCAGCGTTTGACTTTTGGTCAAACTTGGTCATATAGCTTATTGAATCTGTTTTGCTTATTGGTACATGCAACAACTTGGTTTTTGTAATAGAACTCATTTTTCTCAGCTTAATAACAAGTCTGGAAGGTTACAAGTCTTTTGGTTAAGCTTTTGCTAGAAAACTAGCTTATTTGGCTTTTTCGGCCAGCTTATTGGTTCTTACAGCTAATTCTACTTGGCTTTTTGTGATTTTCTTGATTGATTATTCTTAGTTAAGCTATTTGTGAGCTTTTGCAACAAACTAGAGCTTCTGAAACAGTCTAGAACTCTATCCCGACTATTTTCGTTTTGTGGAATTGTTCTTGGCTTATTTCTGGCTTATTTAGTGCGCTTTTTCAAAATTTCTTTTTACAGATCTCTTTAGTATCCCAAAAGAAGGTTGTGTGTCAAATTAGAGCTTATGGAATTGGCTTATTGCTTAATGGGCTTATTGGCACAATAAGAATAAGCTGTTTGTTCATTAAGCTGTGATAAGCTCATTTTCAGATTTTAGGCCTTTAGAGTTTTGTGTTTAGAATTGAATTTTGAGTCAGATAGGGCTTTTCCAAGTCATTTGGGCTTATTTTGACTTTTTGGGCTAAAAAGCCCATTAAGCTTGACTGTTTTTTATTTTAGCGCATTTTGGGGCCCAATAGGGGTAATTTGGTAATTTCACTTTCATTTTCTGATTATTTAGGTTAAAATAAACTAGTTTGCAAGTTTTTAGAATTTTTTATAATTTTTGGATTTTTACTATTAATTTACTATTATTTTAATATTATTTTTCAAATTTCACATTTTTGCACTTATTATATTTTTCTTAGCTTAAATACATTAAAATACGATTTTTTTCAACTCTTAGATTAATTTTATCATCTTTAGATTAATTTTTATAATTATTTTAATTTTTAATAGTTTTTAAATCATTTTAAATTGTTTTTAATAGTTTAAAAATTTACAAAAATAATTTTTAATCATTTTAAGTTATTTTAGAGGTTTACCAATTGAAAAATCTTTATTTGGGTTTTTTGATAATTAATTTGACTTTTAGGGCTTTAATTAGCATTTAAAATTAATATTTAATTAATTAAAAGGTTTGAAAAAGTTTTGATCATTGGTAAATCCTTAGTTTATTTATTTTGAATTTTGGTGAATTTTTGGGAATTTTTAGAATTAATTTTTATTTTTGCTCATTTTACGGTTTTACGTTTAATCGTAGTAGTAATTAATTTCTCGTCTTCGTCATTCTCTTTTCTCATCCCCTTCTTTCAAATATTAATCTCAAATCTTGCTACATTTTAGTCACACACATATACCTCCTTGGGAAACGAACTTCATTAGGGTCATCTGTACACGGCTTTTCCTAAACCGTCGTATTCAATACTTTCCCTATTTACCCCCTTTTCCTAAAGGTGTGGTAAAACACTACAATCTATATAACACTCATAGAAGCAGCTAGGACTATGTTGGCTGATGCTCACGTTCCCATTGCTTTTTGGGCTGAGGCTGTGAATACAACTTGTTATGTTTAGAATAGGGCATTAATCAACAAGATCCATAACAAAACACCTTATGAGCTATTTTGGGGCAGGAAACCTAATATTGGTTTTCTTAAACCTTTTGGATGTCATGTAGTTGTTTTGGACACTAGTGATGCCTTAGGTAAGTTTAGTGCTAAAGGTGATGAAGGCTACTTTATGGGTTATTTTGTGTAGAGTAGAGGATATAGAGTTTACATTAAGAAAGAAAAACGTATACTTGAAAAGGTACATGTTAGGTTTCTAGAAAGTAAACCTTGTGATCCCGAGAGTGGTCCAAATTGGTTATTTGACTTGCAACCTCTATCTAGAACATTGAATTATATGCCTGTTACTAATCCAGACATTGTGAAGGTGACTTTAAATGTTGTGGAAGAACCAGTTGTTGAAATTTCAGGTACACAGGTTGATAAAAAGGATGGATCACAAGCAGACAAATCAGCACCCATACTTGAGTATGTTACCATTCCTATATGGACAGATGCATTTGTTGTTGCTGCTGCTGCTCGAAAAGAAAAAGGTGGTCCACAAGTATCACCAGTTGAAAACATGCATGATTCTTCAAACGCTGACAGAGGAAAATCTGGCGCTGACAAGACAAATTCAGGCGTTGATGGCTCAAACATTGACAACACTAATTCAGGCGTTAACAACTCTTTTAACCATTTATCCTCTTCCAATAATTTTGAACAAGGTAAACCTTCAAACAGAAATGGAGAGGTTCATTCAGATGATGATGGAATAGCATTTGAAGAAGTTATTGGCAATATGGATAGTGAAATTGATGATAATACAATCATTGAAGGAGGAGTACTTACATCTACCATGAAGAATCATCCTTCTTCTTTGATCATAGGTGATGTGATGACTCCTGTGCAAACTAGAAGGTCTCATCAGAATCATGGAGGATTTATTGCCAATATTCACAAGAAGGTTGATACCCCTCTTGTTCATGCATGTTTGTTTGCCCGTTTTCTTTCATAACAGGAACCCAAGAAGATTTTTGATACTCTCAAAGAACCAAGTTGGGTGGAAGCAATGCAAGATGAGCTTCACCAATTCGCTATTCAGGATGTTTGGGAGTTAGCTGATTGTCCCAGACATGTCAGACCTATTGAGACAAGATGGGTTCTTAGAAACAAAAAGGATGAGAGAGGCATTGTGGTCAGAAACAAGGCACGTTTAGTTGCTCAAGGATATACACAAGAGGAAGGGATAGACTATGAGGAAGTCTTTACACCTGTTGCAAGGATTGAGGAAATAAGAATTTTTCTAGCCTATGCTTCCTGCATGGGATTTACAGTCTATCAAATGGATGTGAAGAGTGCTTTTCTTTATGGCACAATTGCAGAGGAGGTTTATGTAATGCAGCCTCCTAGTTTTGAAGATTCAGAACATCCAGACAAGGTGTATAGAGTGAAGAAAGCTATGTATGGGCTTCATCAAGCCCCAAGAGCATGGTATGGCACATTGTCCACCTATCTGGTGGAAAATGGATTTAAAACGGGCACCATAGGCCAGACCTTGTTTACAAAGAAGAGTGGTAAGGATTTCTTACTTGGACAGGTCTATGTGGATGATATCATCTTTGGCTCTTCAAGCCTAAAGATGAGTGAAGACTTTTCCAAACTCATGACAGATAAGTTCAAGATGAGTGCAATGGGGGAGATGAACTTCTTTCTAGGGTTACAAGTACAGCATAAAGAAGATGGTATCTTCATCTCTCAAGACAAATATGTGGCAGAAATCTTGAAGAAGTTTGGCTTTTCTCCACATAAGAAACGGGCTAGCACGCCCATGGATAGGGAACTCCCTTGGGGAAAAGTTGGAGATGGAAAAGAGGTGGATGTCAGGCATTATATGTCAATGATTGGCTCATTGATGTATCTCACAGCTTCAAGACCTGACATTATGTTTGCTGTGTGTGCATGTGCACGCCATCAAGTGACTCCCAAAGAGTGTCATCTCCATGCAGTCAAGAGAATTTTTAGGTATCTTAGGTTCTATCCCACCTTGAGATTATGGTATCCAAAAGATTCTCCCTTGGAGCTTATTGCATATTCAGACAGTGATTATGGTGGTGACAAATTTGATAGAAAATCCACAACTGGTGGATGCCAATTTCTTGGGAGTAGGTTGATATCTTGGCAATGCAAGAAAAAAACAGTGGTGGCCAATTCTACAACTGAAGCAGAGTATGTTGCTGCAGCTACTTGTTGTGGACAAGTCTTTTAGATTCAGAACCAGCTGTTGGATTATGGGTATAATTTCGTGCATACCAAGATTTTTGTAGACAATAACAGTACTTTATGCATTATTAAAAATCCTGTACATCACTCCAAAACAAAACATATAGAAATTAGACATCATTCTATAAGAGATTGTTTTGAAAAAGGTTTAATACAACCAGATAGGGTTGACACAGAGGAAAATGTGTCTGATTTATTAACCAACCTTTTGATACTGGAAGATTTCAATACTTGGTAACAAGTATTGGAATGATCAATCTTACTTAATATATGTTTTGACAACTTATTGTAAAAGTATGTCCAGGATATGCATTTGTTATTGGTCTTTGTATAAAATTAGATTTTCCACTTTATTTGTCTAACGCTGACAAAGGTTATTTTAACGCTGACAAGTGTTAAATTGACGTTGTCAGCAACATGTTAGTTTTGTGGTTTTTGATCTAATTATGCAAGCGTTGTTAGCATTGTACAACTGGATACAGAGTTGCTTATAGATTCTTGGAGCATTATTGGAGCATGTTTCAGTTTATGGATGATGGTTGGAATATCTATATTCCTATCTTGACATAAATTTTTATTACATGCATTTTATATGTCAACTTATGTATCATAGTTTAAGGGGAGGTTAGGAAACCTTTAGGAATTTTTGGGTATTCATATAATACCTTATCACAATTCTAGATTGTGTCCACTGGTGAGTATGATTTAGTTTACTATCTCATGAGGCACTGTAGCATGCAAAGTTGATATACTATGCACGCTACCAAGACTTTTTGGCCTAGAATTGGATGTGGTCTGTTGGGAGACTTGGGTATGATTTTTATTGGGCTTACCTGGGAAGTTTCAAAGGATTTTATAAGATAACTTCACTGTTAAGAACATTGGTTAGTAAGGGACACTAGAGGACTGTTATGTCTATCTTGCTTAAGAAAGTGTGCATGATTGGACAGTGATTGCCACCCTATAGTAATTTTCAGTTTATAGGTTATATTCACTAGGATAAATCACTTTGTTAAGGTCCTTTTTCTTTTTTATTCTTTTTATTTTTGGACGTTGACAGATTTATTTCCAAACGTTGTTAGGACCAATTTAGACGTTGTCATGGCTTTTTCCAACGTTGACAAGAATATAGCCGTTGAGCGTTGATAGGTTATTTTTTACCGTTGACACTCAATGGGTCCTACCTAGTTGTTAATTTTGATGAAAATTTTGGCCGTAATTTTGGGAGTTGGTAACTTTTTAATAATGCACAAGATAAGTTATTTTCTTTTCAAGATTTTCATCATTATATTTTGAAAATAACTGCCTAATTTTTGACCAATCACATGTGCCTACCTCTCCTATGTATTTGGCTCATTATTTTGAAACAGGTAACTGCTTATTCTTGTCTAACTAAAATTTCATACATATTAATCTTTCATAATCTTTCACACAACTTTCTACATCAATGGCGCCTAAGTTTAAAACGAGTGATTTGGTATTGGGATTCAGAAGTCAGCATAACAAGGTTGCCTATTTGGAGGCTGATGATGCTTTGTTTCCTCAATATACTCAGATGGTGGCGTATTTAAATGCATCTCCTATTAGGTATGCACTTTCTCATACTCCTCTCATCCCTGTCACTCATATTAAGCAGTTTGGAATACTGTCACTTCCTCAACGATTAATAATGTGACTACATTGACTGCTACAGTCCATGGGCATTCATGGGTGGTTACTGAAGCCTTGGTTCGCCAGGCTTTGTATCTTAATGATGCAGATGGTATAACCACCCTACCCATTGGTGAGCTAGAACAAGGACTTCAATCTTTGGGTTATCCTTTCCTTGAAGAGGGATCTTTAAATAAATATTCAAAACAGGAATTTCCCCCAGCTTGGAAGTACTTAATACATGTCATACTTCAATGTTTGAGTCCCAAATGTACTGCACATAATGAAATTAACAGATCTATTGGTAGTGCCATTGTGTGTATTGCTAATGGGCAAAAATATAATTTTTCTAAAATGATTTTTGATGGCATGTGTAAAAACAAGGGTAGCAAGATGACTCTGGCTTACCCAAGATTTTTGCAAATGGTTTTTTATGAAGAGAGGTACTGCACCAGGGATCATGATGATTTTTATAAGATCCCTGAGCAAAAGAAAACAATTTTTGGAAAGATGAATTCACCCCCCCCCCCCCCCATAGAGACTTACCCCTTACCCAAGCCATGCTTGCTGTTATTGCAGCATCACAAGTTCAACCTGACCCACAAGCACAACTTGACCCATTACCTGAACCATCACCTTCACCTCAACATATGGAACTTGACCAAGATTCCTTCAACGCTGACACGTTAAATGTTGGCATTGACACTTCAAATCCAAACATTGACACCTTTTTACAACAAACCCAAACACCCCTTAACCTCCAAACTGTCACCCAATCCACATCATCTTCCTCAACCCCAGACTTTAGGATGGAAAACGCCAAAGAACCATTGGAGTGTTCTCCTCTGGTGGTCCTAGCCATGTTGTAGAGAGAACCACCACCACAAGTGTGGTTGGTGACATGGGTGGGGCTAGGACTATTGGTACTGGCTTAGAAGCAGGCCAAGCCAGTCCTAACATCATTAAGACCCCATCCATGCCTCATGACTCTATTTTGGGAGGTCAAATACCTATTCTAGAGGAGGGCAGATTGGAACCCTATACAATGTTAGAATTGACGGCTGTCTGCATTAGTTTGCAAAAGCAAAATGCAGACCTTGTACATACTGTCTCTACCCAAGGCCTTAAACTCAAGCAATTGAGGGAGAGGATTGTTGTTTTGGAAGCTGCTGAGGCTAGGAGAAGGCAGACAAGAGTCCTTTCTTCAGGGGAGGATTCTTACAAAGGGGAGGAAGCTGCTACTGAGCCAGTTAATTTAAGTGATAAAGGCTCAAATAAAGGAGAATCGTTGGGTATAGCTGAAGCTCTAACAGATTTGAAGAGGCAACCAGGTTTTGATGTTTCATTGGTTACCCCCATAAATTTGAATTTATCTATTACTGAGATGATGGAGCAGTTCACAAGAAGCGCTGACAAGAGTAAGGTGAGCGTTGACAATCAGATTTTTGACGTTGACAAGGCAAGCGCTGATAGGAGTAAGTTGGGCGTTGACACACATGTTTTAGACGTTGATAGACCTTTAGGTATGGTTGATGTATTCCAGTCATCAGCTATCATCAAGGAAGTGTCTTCACAGGTACGATCATCATCTTTACCCATCATTGATACATTAGATAGGGGTAAAGGAATTATGGTAGAAACAGTGGATCTCAAGGATGCAGCTCAAGTAAAATTTGATTCAATGTTGGCTGCACAACTTGAGAAAGAAGATAGGGTGAAGGAGACTGCTATTGAGAGTAAGAAAAGCAGTGATGATGAGAGTATAGATTTAAGTGCTATGATTATTGAAGAACCAGAAAGACTTGAATATGGTGATGTGTTGGCAAGAGAAAAACTTGCAGAATTGAAGATGAAGGTGGATTATGATATGCCTGAAGTATCAGATCAGATTTGGGGATTGGAGATTCTTCTCAGGATTCAAAGGGATTGTCAGGTAATCCTAAAGTATAAGGCCAGCAAAGTTTTCTCATAATCTAAGAGGGATAGAAGGGAGCTTTATTATATGTTGCTTATATGTCATCAAGGGGGTTGGACTTTTCAGAAGTTGCAGGGATTGTCCTTTGATGAATTGGAGTATAAAGCTTATCCTATTTGGGCAAGAGTGCAAGAGATGAACACTATCAGACTTCTTTCAGATGAAAGAAAGGAAGAGCTTGTAGAAGAGATGCAAATTCAACAGGCTTTAATTATACCAAGACCTAAGAAGAAGGGAGTTCCACTTGAGTTCCTAGGAAATATGGATATAGTAAATCCGAGTGAAGCTATTATTAGAAGGAGCATTAAGCTCTCATCCTTGGATTTTTCACATATGGTGGAAGTGTTACCTCATGATTCCAAAACCCTATAGTTAGTTATGAAGAAGATGCAAGTGGGTTCTGGATGATTGGCAGATATTGGAAAGAGGTACATACTTTTACTACTCTTATGTCTTTGTTTGCAAGCTTGGATATGGAAGACTTGGCAGACCTTTGGAGGTTGATGCAGGCTAAGTATGAGACTGAAGCACCTACTTCAGTCAATGGAATAAAGATTTGGTCAACATTCAAGAGGATGTGTGCACCAGATGAAGAAGATCCAGTTTGGAAGGATCTTGATGATATCAGTGGACTTCAATGGCGTCTATATTCAGCAGCTGGTGTGTATCATTTGAGTATTACAAAGTTTTCTGAGTATCTTCTTGTGGATGCTGAGTATCCTATGTCCAAAGAAGTTTTGGAGAAAATGATGACAACACAGCTGGAAATTGACTACTCAAGTGACGTGGCCAAAGATTTAATTAGATATATTTATTTCCAATATAATGCAATTTGTAAGAATCCTCCTAGTTGTTAGTTTTTATTCAGAAACTTGATTACTAGAGTAGATATCAAGTTTAGGGTAGGATTGTTGGGAATAAAATGTAGTTAAGACACTTAGACGTTGACAAGAGCAATCTGGACGTTGATAGGAAGAAATCAAGCGTTGATAGGACAAGCGTTGACAGGAAGAAGTCAAGCGTTGATAAGAAGAAGTCAAGCACTGATAGAAGACTTAGTCTACACGTTTTATGTTTCTAGTAAAGATATGTTCGACAATGTATTTCCTATGTTTATCTTTACCAAGAATAGCTGATACGTAGACTCTTGTACAAGGTTCCTTAATCTATAAAAGGAGGCCTTTAGGTTTTAGTTTAATATACATTTTACACTTTCATTGTACGCAAGTTTGATTTATCAATCAAAGTGAAAGTTTGGTTTAACTTGTTTTTGTGTTCTTGTTTGAGTATTAATTCCGCATAACACTTGAATTGTTTCATATACAACAAAGTTTCTCTACGTGTTTAACTTGATTTAATCTCGTTTACATAAGCTAAATCGATCTAAGTTTGGGATCAACAATATCAAAACCCTAATCTCTCTTTTCTCTCCTCTTGGCCGCCGGGTACAAACACACAAAAGGGGTGTGTTGGTTGATTCTTGGTGATCAAATCTTACAAGAGTGTTCATGTTTTTCATTCTCCATTGTTCACGTATTCGATAAATTATTAAACCCCTTTTTATTTTATGTTTTATTAAATTAAAACACATGAAATCATAGGTTATATAAAAAACAAGTTAATCATCATGTAATTAATCATGAAGGGTAAATTAATCATGGTTTTTAGGGGTGTTTGTTCGGCCGACGCAAGGGAACCGAGACCCCATGGTCTCGACTTGCTTTGTTTCGCACCAACCGAGACCTCAAGGTCTCAGTGTGGTGTTGTCGAGTCTCGTCCGCAAGAACAAGGGACCCCGACCTCGGTCGGGGTGTGTTTTGGTGTTGTTGGGGCTCGGCAGAAACAAGAACACCACCGGCATAAGCCGGTGGCTATATATGGAAAACAGGGGAACCACAGTCGCAGCAGCAGGGGGAACACCGGCTAGCCGGTGGGAACTTTGCCTAGCCGGCGGCTTTAGCCGAGAGACCAGGGGAAACCACCGACACGGTGGCTGTTTTGGCGAAAACAGTGGCAACCGGTCAAGCCGATTTTGCCACTATTAAGGGTGTGTTTGGTTGGTCGGTTCATGGGTTAAACCGGTCCGGTTCACGACATGTTTAGATTAAAACACGGGTTTGGTTCATGCGTTATTTTTGCAAGTTAATTATTTTACAAGTTAAATAATTACAAGGTTAATTAAATTAATTTAACATGTTACTTATTTAATTTAATTACAACATGACTTAGGTTATTATTATTATTATTAATAATACATGGAATTTAACCTAAGTATTTATTATATAAGTTAGACTACATAATTAATTAATTATTAAACATGCGTTATAATTAATTAATTTACATGACTTAGGTTATATTAATAATAAATATTAATGCATGTTTTAACCTAAGTATTATTAACTTTTATTTAATTAAATCATGTTATATTTAATTAAATACTTTAACCTATATTTTATTTAATTTACATGAAATAATTAATAAACTATACTAATTAATCACATGACTTAGAATATTAATCAGTAAACACTTAAGCTTATATTATTAGCTTAATAATCCAGCTTATTTCTATTTATGGAAACTTTCTATTTTTAGAAACTTTTTTAATTAAGACAGCTAATCCATTTATGGAAACTTTCTATTTTTAGAAACTTATCTATTTTAAGTAGTAAATCTATTTTTGGAAACTTTCTATTTTTGGAAACTTTCTATTTTAGGAAACCTGTTATTTTTAGAAAGTTACTTATTATTACACAACAAGTATAATAATACAAGAAATACAAGTAATACTTAATCAGAATAGACATAATACATGATAAACACAGTATAACGTTAGAAACAGTAAAATAAGACATGAACATATAAAACAAGCTAAGACATGATATAAAACCAGTTATGTATACCGTAATAAGATACTTATACACGTATATTATTTATGTAGCATTAGTGATATCGAAGTAGGACTCTCTTCCGTTCGTCTTCTTCGTTCACTGGACACAAGGTACGGATTCTCCGTCCTTTCAGTATGGACATTCTTCCTTATTAAGATTCCCCGTATGTAGCCAACTGTTTTCCCAGTATATGTTTTATATGTTTTTGAATTGCTTATGTTTAATTAGATACCTAAAGCCATATACATGCATGACCAGTTTCACCTAGTTATGGAGGTACCATAACCATAACACTAGAGGCACCAGTGTTATGACTCCACCACGATGGAGTGATAGCTCGTGGCGTCCCTTCAGCTTTTGGCCATATTATTATTATTATTATCATGTGGGCGTATGGGTGCATCCTAGGTTACATGTTTTCAGCAGATTATTCAGGTGAATTTGGTGTGTGCCTTGCATCCTTCACAAGGAGCTGATCCCTCCTACCCAAAACTTATATATAAATTAGAGGAATCCCTTCTAATTTTTATGACGAGGTCACCCCTCCAAGTATTCATGCACGTTGATATTTCATGACCTATATTGGCTAAATGGTAAATATGTTAAACAGTTTTTGTAAGATAAACATAAGGATTTTCAAACTATAAAACCAGTTTTACTAAGATATACAGGTTGTCCAGGACTTAGTCTTTTCCACTGCTTTATGCATATATGCTTATATTATTCATGCTATACTTGTATATATGTGCACTGAGCGTTATGCTCAGCCTTTCTCCCTTTCATGTTCCTAAAACGGCAGGTACTCAAGGACGCTCGTAGACTTTAAGCATACGTGCATATGGATTGGAAGCTTCCTAGCCTTCATTACTTTATGCATTTCATTATACTTTGATTATTTCCATGGACATTGTTTAGTCCTTGTCATTTACAGTACTTATGTTTGTGTGTGATGAGTTCTACTTTTAGGGTACCGATGTTTGTTTCCGGTATTTCCTTTATGGTCATGTGATGTTTTATACATTTATCCTTGTACGCTTTGATGACACGCCTTAATCACGCGTGACATTCCATTTACCAAAATGGGGTGTTACAGTACATACAACACATTTTATACCATACAGATAATGTCGCTAGAGTCTGTGTGCGAAAACCACTACACCAAGTTCTAGGTCGTGGGTCGTATAATTCTCTTCATGTTTCTTCTGTTGTCTTGAAGCATAAGCGATGACTTTTTATCGTTGCATTAACACTGCTCCAAAACCTTTAAGTGATGCGTCACAATATACGACGAAGTCTTTAGATCCTTCGGGCAAAGCTAAAATAGGTGCGGAACACAACTTTTGTTTCAGCTTTTGGAATGCTTCCTCTTCTTCCGTGCCCCATTCATACGTCTTGCTCTTTTGGGTTAGTTTAGTAAGTGGTTTCGAGATCAAAGAGAATCCCTCTATGAATCTTCGATAATAACCAGCTAAACCCAAAAATTGTCTTACTTCGGTTGGCGTTGTTGGTGCAGACCAATTTCGAATAGCTTCAATTTTAGCTGGATCTACATGAACACCATTATTATCGATTACGTGACCAAGAAATTGTATAGATTTTAGCCAGAAATTGCATTTTGAGAATTTGGCGTATAGTTTCTCCTTCTTGAGCAATTCCAAAATGATCTTCAAGTGTTGTGCATGCTCCTCCTCGTTCTTCGAATAAATAAGTATATCATCAATAAATACAATCACAAACTTATCGAGGTATGGCTTGCACACTCGATTCATTAAGTCTATGAAAACTGCAGGGGCATTCGTCAAACCAAATGGCATCACTACGAACTCGAAATGACCATACCGAGTCCTAAATGAAGTGATTGGAGTATCCTCCTCTCTAAAGCGCAGTTGGTGATAACCCGATCACAGATCAATCTTTGAATATATACTCGACCCTTGAAGTTGATCGAATAAGTCGTCTATCCTGGGAAGAGGATATCGGTTCTTGATTGTCAACTTGTTCAACTCGCGATAGTCAATACACATTCGAAACGATCCGTCCTTCTTTTTCACAAACAATATCAGAGCTCCCCAAGGCGATGAACTCGGACGAATAAATCCCTTCTTCGATAATTCCTTCAATTGTTCAGCCAACTCTTTCATTTCTGATGGGGCTAGGTGATAAGGTGCACGTGCGACAGGTGCAGCTCCGGGCACTAGTTCAGTTTTAAATTCGACTTGTCGAAGTGGTGGAAGTCCTGGCAAGTTGTTAGGAAACACCTCTGGATAGTCACGAACCATAGGTACATCTTCCAAACGCCTTTCCACAGGTTCTAATTCGGTTACTTGGGCTAAAAACAACTTGCATCCTTTTTCTATGTACTTCCTCGCCTTAATGCAAGATATAACTTTCAAATGAGACACACCACTATTTCCTTTTACCACCAATGTCTTACCCCTAATAGGTATATGTACCACTTTCCTTCCACAAACAATGAGAGCGTCATGCTTAACTAGCCAATCCATCCTGATAATCACATCGAAAGTACCAAGCTCTATAGGCATGAGGTTGATTTCAAACAAGTTGTCTACTTGGTTTAGAGTACAATCCCTTCAAATAGTGTTAGTACTAACTATCTTACCATTACCCAATTCAACTTCGTAAGTTCTATCTAATTTATCTGGTATAACATTGAACAAAAGGCTAAAACTTGTATTGATAAAGCTCTTATCAGACCCCGAATCAAATAGTACACTAGCATATCTGTTATTGAGTAAAAACGTACTCGTCACAACATTGGGGCCATCGTTCTGCTC
The DNA here is from genome assembly GCA_025667525.1 of Glebionis coronaria. Lineage (NCBI taxonomy): Eukaryota > Viridiplantae > Streptophyta > Magnoliopsida > Asterales > Asteraceae > Glebionis > Glebionis coronaria. Next base: position 448,668 of record JANFOE010000499.1, on the reverse strand, counting down.
AGCGTCTCTAACAGCATATGCTTTCCCTGCAATATTTCCACCTTGATTGTTCTTCTTAGGGCATTTCCCCCTCACGTGTCCTTTCTCTCCACAATCATAACAAGTCACACCACGTCGATTGTTTCCACCAGGTGTGACACCCTTGTTCCAACAATTTACACCCATGTGACCAACCTTCCCACACTTGTTGCATTTGGGTGGACAATTTCCAAAGTGTCAAACACTGACGTAATTACAATAAGGAGCATTTCCATCTTGATTACCCCTTGCATTCTGGTTATTTATCATGGTCCTATTTCCTTGCCTTTGCTCGTTGTACTGATTATGACGGTTGTTACCTTGGTTGTTTCCCATGTTGTTATTCCTGTAGTTGCTACTATTTCCCCCTTGGTTGTTGTTCTCCCACTTTCTTTTGTTACCTTCAGCAACTCTCTCAGCCTTGGTAGTTAGCTTTTGTTCCATCAAAGTATGTGCCATTCTCACAACTTCATTTAACATAGTAGGTTTTGAGGAAGTGGTTTACCCTTTAATGATCTTCGGTAAACCTTTTAAATAAGCATTGATCTTCTTCTTCTCAGTGGGAACCATTTCATGACATAGTAAGGCTAATTCATTAAACCTTTGAGTGTAGGCTGCAATATTGCTATCTTTGACTTTTATGTTCCATAGCTCGGTTTCCATCCTTTGAATTTCTTTAGTAGGACAAAATTCTTCTGTCATCATTTTCCTCAATTCAGCCCATGTGTTTCCATTAGCCACATTTAGTCCTAAAGTGGCTACTTGAGTATTCCACCACGTCAAGGCTGGACCTTGGGGTGTGGCAGCAACAAACTTTACTTTATTCCTTTCCACACAATCACGAATACTAAACACACTTTATGTCTTTTCAAACCAACGGGTCAATCCTACAGCTCCTTTAGTACCTAAGAAATTGATTGGCCCACATTTCGTAAACTAGTGATAGTGCATTCTTTAATTGCATTAGCTTTGCCGACATTTCCCCCAACTACACCTACTCCACCGGTATTTCCTCCAGCTCCACTTCCTCCACCGGTATTCTCCCTTGCTGCACAGTCTTCTGCAAGGCCTGCAGCAACAATCCGGTTAACCTCGGCTTGACTCAGTTTACGTGGCGGCATGATTCTATCATAACACAAAGAAAAACTCATGAGTGTTTATACAATGATATAGTCATAACATGTACAAATGTTTGGACCACAACATGAATAAATCATCGAGTCATACAAAGAATCACAACGCAAAGATAACACTCAAATGTCGTTATTAGACATAAATCATAAGGTTTAGTACATTTTTCATAAGTACTAATCCTACTAACCATTAGGCATGTTGCTCCACCTACTTTTCTGTTAGATTTCATGCAAGTTCGTGGTATTGTTAAGTAGAGGTAAACTTACAATAATAAATCCCATAAAATGAAATGTATTAAGGTCATTACATAAATAAAATATATGCAAATAAAATTGAATAGAATTGCATAAAAGAATACCATAATTCCAATAATAACGATTTAAGCATGCGAACATAGGCAGTGCTTTTAACATAAGGTTCAATATATATATATATATATATATATATATATATATATATATATATATATATATATATATATATATATATATATATATATATATATATATATATATATATATATATATATATATATATATATATATATATATATATATATATATATATATATATATATATATATATATATATATATATATATATATATATATATATATATATATATATATATATATATATATATATATATATATATATATATATATAAGTATTTACTTCATAAATACTTAGAAACAATGCATCAAAATTTGCATTAATAATTAAATATATCAAGGCTTGGACTAGGAACTCGAGGATAATTGGCGCGCAAAATGGTTATAGTGTAGGTTATTGAAAAATGACCTAGTTCTCCATAACCTTTAGCTCTTGATACCAATCTTTAACACCCCCAAATTAAATCGCAGCGGAAACTAACTATCTGGGTGTTAAGTCATAGCACAATCACAAAAGAATATAAAGAACGACATTAAAAGAGACTTTTTTTTATTAAAGTTACATTCATAAAGATCAGAGTTACGGGTCTCACAAAACATTTACAAAGTTTCATACATAAGTCTTACAATACAAATAAATATTTACTAAATGGACCGATAATTATATTTTTCAAAACATTTGCGCGCATCTCTTCGTCCATTCCAAGCCTTCCATTATCATATACCTGAAATACATGCTAAAAAGGTCAACAAAAAGTCGAGTGAATTTATAGAGTTTAAAGAATAATAGGTGAACACAAGAACTTTTAATCATCTCAAACTTGCGGATCAGACAACTTGCATATATATAAATGCATTAAGCTCACGCCGCTGAACGTTAACCCCAATCAAACCGGAACCTCTGGCGCCCCTACAAATAGGTAATATTGCCATATACCAACAACGACCCTCTTATACATAATATCCCTTTCAGGTAGTACCACTTATGGATACAGACCCTAGGATAGGGGTGTCAAGCCCAATAGATCTATCAAATGCATTAGCGTTTACCCTTTCGAGGTAATTAACAGTGCATGAAATTCAGGGACTTCACAAGGCAATAGGTACTTATGCATTTATCATCACATTCGGGTCTAGCATGCCAAAAACAACTTATGTTCCTTTATAAGATAGCATGTATTCCCCTCGCGAGGTTTATAATAAAACATTTAAAGTATAAAGGCGAGGCTATAAACTCACCTTAGCGATAGCGATATCAATCGATAATAGACAACGACGAAATATAATTATAAGGATAATCTCAATATCTTTCGAAAGATTATATGATGACCAATCTTATGCGTTTACTAGTAAAAGAAATTGAATTTGTAAGTTATGGTCGGCATGGCATATTTGATATGTCATTTAGATACATACTTATCATTGCTCTTAACTAGACACGTATAGTAGTGTGATGTTTTTTTTAATTGTAACTTTGTATAGAAGCAATAAGTTGGCTAGTGGCACGTGTGATGATGTTAAACGGGATGAGATTTATTATAAATCTTGTCCTGTAATTTGTAAAAACGGGGAATATTGAAGCCTGATATTTTTAAAGTTACGCAATTTAAAAGATACACGTAAAACACGAAAAATAAACGCTCAATACAAAATGAAAACGACGCGATTCGGAGGACATTTATATTTTGACAAATAAGTCATGATTTAAATATTTATAAGACATTAACGTGTTATACGAACGAACGACACGTTAATAACGATCACAGTTTATCGTCGGCGACTAGTAGTAAAAAGAATAAAATTCATAAACGCTTATTATTAACAAATATAAAAATAATGATTTACATTAAATAAAATTTCAATTATAGAATTCGTGAGAAAATAAGATTGACGATTTATATAAAGATCGGCTAAAGAATAACTTAATTCCTAAAATAAAATTAAAAATAAAAACTTTAGAAGTTTAATATAAGTTTAAGATTTAAGTAATGACCTTTATAATACGGGGTTTTACAGAGGGAGATAACATGCTAGTTTTAATAAAGATAGAACACAAGTGGTCCCGATTGTATGTTTATTGATATGGACCCGTTCGATTGTAGGACCCAAAAAGGATGATTGAAATGGATTATTAAAAGTTAGGTTATGTCACTATAAGTCCCATTAGCATGAATTGTGAACTACCGGGATTTGATAGACGCTTATGCATATAATAGTACTGTTTGGGGAAGATCACCCAAGTTCGTGCCTTGACGGTTGATCCCGGTCGTGCCACATTGGTTGGTAAGCGAATTTATGTATGAGAGGGATATATTTAGCGTGATTTTTGTGACGAACCGCTGTTTTAAATGGGGAAATTAGTTCCGGGCTAGCTACCCGATATATATTATAAAAAGGTAACAATGTCATGCAGCTTATAATAATCCGATAATAATAATACTGATAATGGTAACACTGAGGCTGCGGTCTCAGGAATAATGTATGATAAATGATTTGAATTATAATATATTGCCTGACAGGCAATATTGGGTCTTATTTATGATTATACATGTGTTCGGGTTTTACATAATTGTTTTATATAACGGTTTTTATTATTTTATAAACAACGTTATAAAACATATTGAAGGGTGTTGTAACGACAATGATTCGTATAAAATGTTTTTGGCCTAAGTTATGATTTACGACAATGATTCGTATCAAATGCTTAAGGCCTATGTTATGATTTACGACAATGATTCGTATAAAATGTTTTTGGCCTATGTTATGATTTACGACAATGATTCGTATAAAATGTTTTTGGCCTATGTTATGGTCTATGACAAAGAATTGTACAAAAATATTTTTCGATAATGATTATATACCGGTTTTAGGATTAATGGTTATTATTAAACTCTATGGACTCGCTCAGCGTTTCGCTGACTTTTAACATGTTTTATCTCAGGTACTTGAAGGTAATTCTCTGGAAGATGACAAGAGTTTATGGCCCGCATTTAAATAAAAATTTCCATTCAAATGTTTTGTAAATTTGTAAGATATATTTGACCTGAAGACCTATGTAATATGATATTTATGAATGGAAAATGCTTTGTTATTAAACTACGCGACTTTTAAGCGTTGTCTATGATTTGAGTAATGTGCTATCCGTAACACCAACGACTCTTCCGCTAATTTGAAATGTGAAATATTTGGGGGTGTTACAGTTTGGTATCAGTGCTCTCGTTATAGAGAACGAAAGATTTTTAAAACCAAGGTTTTGAATAAAACATTTCAAAAATCTTTTAACTATAAATATTTTTAAATAAATATTTTGAGTAAAATGTTTAAAAATCTTTTGACTATAACGGTGCCGAAGAATTCCCGAGTTAGCGACAAGGCCAGACTGAGAAGTGTTATTTTAATATATATCTATATATATATATATATATATGTATATATATATATATATATATATATATATATATATATATATATATATATATATATATATATATATATATATATATATATATAACTTGGATTATATATATAATGTAATTTGATTACATGATTGTTTAATGATTATTCTAATACTTACACGAGATATTTATACGACGTAGATTGTCACAAGGAACCCTAACTCCTCTAGCAAATCAATCGAAGCTATTTCTGTAGGAATTCTAGCTATTCTAGATCTAAACCAGGTTATGGATGTTTATGATCCCAACGAAATGGTTGATATTCCAAGAAATATTGATATTAGTTGATTGTGATATTAAAAATGAATTGTCGAGATTAAATTTGATATCGATGTCATGACGATCTTTCCTTATAGTGTGGAGTTTGATAAAACCTCGCCACCTAGAAAGGTGTCATCTGATTTGGTGTCACCCAATTCTTAAATTTGAAATCGAAAAGAGTAAATGTTTCACTTGAGGCTGTCATTGGAACCTTTACCCAAAAGCCTCATGCCACTTGTACCTTTCCGAGAAATCTAATTGAATGTGTGAGTCCTTTCCTACTTGTGACTCATTTGATAATTATTGTTATAAGAGCTATAGAATTGGAAATTAAGTGTTGTTCATGTCGAGCTTTTATTGCTCTTTCAAGGTCTAAGAATAAGGTTGAAAGTATTGGAGAATGAGGTAGGATGTCACATTGAGTATAAGTTGGTTGAAAATTGAATAAAGTCAAATTTAATTGGTACGGAATACGAGATTGTTAAGAAGAAGTCGTTGAGTCCTGTGGTTGAATTATAAGGTTTTAAATTATTGTTGGTTCGTGTTAAGGGCTGTTCCTAGGCCATTGTCCAATGAAGAGGATGCCCAGTGTCCAAAAAATAAATTGAAGAAATCTTCTTCTGAATTGGGACCGGTGGATCTTCCGGGACATGTGGAACATCTAATGACTCTTGTAGATTAGTATTCATTGTAGTATCTTTTAAAAATCCCTAACATAACTGAGACATCAGTTGGTAGGATGAGTCCTTGGAATTGTATGACATGGCGACACGTAATGTGTTACGATATAATTTTTGACTTGTTTGTGATTAATGAGAAGACTACCTTTGATTGCTAAATCCTACATGTATCGATGTTATCTATCTTTTCTTACTTCTTCCTAATGTTCGCATTAGTGATGCAACCATTGAACAAGTACTCATTTCGGATAGAGTTGCGTTGTAGATTCTTCCATTTGTATTCCTGAGTGTCATCGAGGTCATGAACCTCATGATTATTTGGCTAAGCTCAATTCCTATCATATTGTAATTAGTTCTTAGTGAACAACTCTTCATCACCCTTTTGCAGATCACTCATTGTTTTTATAAGTAATAAAATACCATCTGGGGAAAATATGAAATTCTTACTTTCATATGAGTTATTTAAATCGGTACTATTAAGTAACTACTATCGAAATAATTTATTAAAAATCTTGTAAAAGAAATGCTTTCATAATGATGAACATTTCGGTAAAATCATTTTTATTTTTTTTCATAATTAAACATGAATATATATACTTTAAACATGATGACAAAGTTTTGACGAACTGAGTATTGCATCGTTAATCCTAAGTTGTACATAGAAGCGCGCCTACGTACAATTTGGAAGGGACCAGGCAAGGCTGATTAGTAGTCACCATGAAATTGTTAATAAACACTACATTTTCTTTGTAAATGTGAAAGATTAACTTTTTATGAGATCCGCAAGAAGTGCAAAATAGGGACATATTGTTAAGGTCACCTACATATGTGCCCGTACTATTTTTCCGAATCGAATTTACTCATCTGTGGATATTGTCTTATTTGACAATTAACATCCACTTCTTGTTCATTTCTTTCATGAAAAGATTCTTTGGAAACTTATCCAATTATCGGTTGTTGATATCCGGCTTGGAGTTTCAGCATTCCTATATTGTCTTATAAAATAGATTGCTTTTGAGTAACGTGAGTAAAATACCAGGTTCCTTGGGATGCGTAAAAAAATCATAAAAACATGGAATATATTCATATTCGTAAATATTTTCGTCTTTATCTGATTTGAAATTCTTTCGCGTAAATCATGCGTTGACATTACTCTTTTATTAATAGCTATGTCTATAGATTCTGTAACACCCCCAAATATTCATACTTTAGTTCAGCGGAAGAGTCATTGGTGTTACGGGATAGCATATTACTCAAATCATAGACAACGCTTAAAAATCGCGTCGTTTAATAATAAAGCATTTTCCATTCATGAATATCAAATTTACATAGGTCCTCAGGTCATCATATGTCATAAAAATTTACAAAACATTTGAATTGAAATTTTATTTGAATGCCGTCCATTAATTCTTGTCGTCTTCCCGAGAATTACCATTAAGTACCTGAGATAAAACATGTTAAAAAGTCAACGAAAACGCCGAGTGAATTCATAGAGTTTAATAAAAACCATTAATACATCACCGGTATATAATTATTACCGAAAATCATTTTGTACAAATCCTTGTCGTAGGCTATAAAATAGGCCAAAGACATTTTATACAAATCTTTGTCGTAAATCATAATATAGGCTTTTGCCTTCAAAACCATTAAACGAACCATTGTCGAAAAAACATCATACAATACGTTTTATAACGTTGTATAAAGTTAAATAAAAACCGTTATATGAAAATGGTTATGTAAAACCAAAGCACGAACATAATATCCGTAATAAGACCCCGTATTGCTAGTCAGGCAATATATTATAATTCAAAGCGTATATCAGTATTTTCGTTATTGGATTATTATAAGCCGCATGACATTGCTACCTTACTATAACAAACAACGGGTAGCTAACCCTAATTACTTTGCCCATCTAAAACAACGTGTCGTCACAATAATCACGCTTATATAAATCTTCTCATACATAAATTCACTTACCAATCAATGTGGCACGACGGGGATCAACCGTCAAGGCACGAACTGGGGTGATCTTCCCCAAATAGTACTAGTATATGCATAAGCGTCTACAAATCCCGGTAGTTCATAATTCATGCTAATGGGACTTTTAGTGACGTAACCTAACTAATAATAGTCCATTTTATTTCATTCATCGGATCATATAATCATTCATCGGGTCATATAATCATTCGGGTCCATATCAATAAGCAAACAATCGAGACAACTGGTGTCCTATTTTATTAAAACTAACATGTTATCTCCCTCGCGGGTTTATAAAACATTTCATAAAACATTTAAAAGAGTGCGAGGCTATGAACACACGTTGATTGGGAAAGGCGGGTTATCGGCGATTTGGATGTATGGTACGTACTTGAATCACGGAAACCTAGATAAATAATACTCGGTCTTTGACTCTTGTCCAATGAATTTATAAAAATAATGGTTATGCATATATGATGATATCATAAGTATGATGATGATCAAGTGGCATTTTATCTCTAAATACACATTATATTGTTATGTGTTAGTCAAATTTTAGACTAGTTACACTAGTTTCAACTTATTTATATATTAAGGCCCAATAAGCCCATTAAAAGTCCAATACATTATATTAGCCCATTTATACATTTAATACCAGTCCTATACTCATATGTTGGGCCCAAGTGGGTTAAGCCCATGAGTAAGTCCATTAGTGTTTAGCCAAACTAGTTGGGCTAATGGTCCAATAAGGCTACTTTGGCCCGTTAAGGTCCATAAGTTATAAAGCTCGGGTTTATCGGTTTTTACTTGTCAAATGTACTTACATATCAGTATATGAGTTATAAAAATGTTACATTAGATGGGTCCAATCGTCTAACTTTTATTTGGCGAAAATGTTAATCTTTCGGTTTTAGCCGAAAAGACGTAAAATTTATATGTAGTTTTATAACTTTAGAAAACATTTGAGTTTGTACTTCTATAAAATGCCAAGTTTATTTATCATAGTATATAACTCATTTTATACTACTTATTATTAGTTAGTGGGTTTTACATATTTATTTTATAACAATATTACTTGAGTGCTCATTTTATATTACATACTTTTATTTACAAATCTGATTATCAAGGTCACTTCCACCATTTTTGCCATATCTTGAATTCTACAAGGAGGTAGAAGCTCAAATTTGAGCAGCATAAACTACATGATATGTGATACAAATAAATCCTTTAGCTACTGGTCAATCATCCTCTAAGTATTCCTAATAATTCGTCCAAAACAGACTATACAGATTTGTACCTCAATAGTATTTTGATCATATCTTGCTCATTTTAATGATTCCATTAAGTGGCCAACTCACCAGATATATAAAAATCATATATATATAACTGCATATTCAATAATCCAAGCCTTTATACCAAGTGTTCATATGGTTACTTACTATTTTATACAGCCTTTAAATTTAATCAAGATTTTAACATCTTTACATGTAGATTTTAGTCTTTTTAACCAAATCTATTAACACAAAATCCCCACATAATATTTTGATCATCATTCATCATATATATATATATATATTTATAAAGAAAATACATGATCACGTTTACAAAATAAAAAGATGATAGGAAGAAACAATCTTCATAACACCAAAGTGATGAAAAGGTTGAGAACTAGACTTGGTTTTTGATAACCAATCTTAGGGAATATCAAGACCACCTTCAAGATCACCAAATATATGAACACCTTGAGAAAAATCAGCCCTAGACTCCAAGGAAAACTTCTTTGTAGATGTTAGGATCACCTCAAATCAACAAGTCTTTAAAAGGTTTTCATCTTATGCAAGTTAAACACAAGACTCATGGTTTAATTTTTGATCAAATGTGGTATTTTGTGGAGGTGAATGGGACGGAAAAAGGGAGAGTTGAGAGAGATTTGTGGAGTTGTTTGCATGTATGAAGTGAGTAAATGGTTTGCGTGTTAGTTGTTTTGTTGTGTTGGTGGTTTTTGAGTAGAAACTAAAGACATGTGTCCTTAGTTTTCATGTTAAGTTGACACATCATAAATGTGTTGGTTAAGCTTGGCCGCCCCTTAGTGGGGATGGGGCAAGTGTTAACTTGTCTCATCCCCACTAATTTACGGGTACTCCTCGATTCTAGTTTTATCGATTTGCGTGCCCTCGGGTCGTTTTACAAAAACGTTTTTATAAATTATGAATCAACGACACAAAACTAATCTAATAAAAATTGTCTCATCAATAACAGAGTTCAACAACGTAAATACGTAAACCTAGGATTTCCGGTTTAATCATAAGAGACGCTAAATTATGCACGTAAGTCCTAATTTCTTCTCATAAATTTGTGAGTTTATGAACCAACACAAATTAAAATTCCAAAATAATATTCAAGAATAATTTTATTTCCTGAATTGTCGGACTGTCACAAAAACGGTGTATGTAAACGTAAGCACGTAACGTAGAGTTCTCCGGTATAGACGTAGTCGATGCTAGTTTAAGATGTAAACCCAAATTTCTTCCCAAAAATGAGTGAGTTCATAATATAACATTAAAATAATGATTTTAAATAATACTTGAGAATAAAATATCGACCATAAATTGACGGATTGTCACAGATTCCCTGATTCAAGAATATTATGAGTTACCACTATCTAGGAGATCAAATTGGCTCATGGAGAAGTAGTGATTATTAATAAAGTTTAAAAAGGACGTACACTTAGCCTTCTAAGTACTTCTTGTCTTATCAACGGTAATAAAACTGGAAAGTTGGTAGTGCCAATAGAATGGATTGGTTGATTATGACATGATGTCCTTGTCTTAATTGATAGGAACACGAGTAAAATTCACCTAAAAGATAAGATGTTGATTATCAAAGGTGATCTAAATAATTCATGATGGGTGATTGTATCCTGCATTTAGGCTTGAAATTATACCATGAATGGTTGTGAACTAGTCATAGATCTTGTAATCTAGAAAGAACCTAAAGTTAGTTTTATTAAAAAGATGTTCCTGTTATTTGAGACTTTCTGAGGTAATTGTTAATGAATTACCTAGACTTCCGCCATTTAGGCAAGTTGAATTTGGTATTGATTATATTCCCGGTGCTGCACCTGTGGCATGTGCACTATATATCAGCACGATCTGAATCAAAAGAGTTACCGTCCAACTGAGAGAGTTGTCGAAAAAAAAATTTATTCTACCGAGCTCGTCATCATGAAGAGCTATGGTGTTATCATTCCTTATATTTATTGATTACCATGAACTGAATAAATTGACGATCAAAATTTATATCCATTACCCAAGATGAAAGATTTGTTCGATCATTTACAAGGTTCTAGTGTATATTCAAAAATTTGATCTACGGCATGGTTATCATCAACTTCGCGTCCGCAAAGAAAATTATCTATTCCAATCATTACATTCAGAAGTCGTAATGAACATTATGAGTTTCATGTGATGTCGTTTGGATTGACCAACGTACTGGTCGCATTCATGAATTTGATGAATCGCGTGTGTATGCTGTATTTTGATAAGTTCATGCTTATGATCATTAAGGACCATCTGGTTATTTCGAAGAATAAGAAGGAGTTTGGTGATCATTTATAGACTACCTTGATCCAGCTGAGATGTGAAACATTGTGCATTAAATATTTAAAGTGGGATGTTAGGCTTGATCCCTTACATTCTTTGACCGTGTGTTTAATGGTAGAGGAATCTATGTCGACTCTTCGGAGTCGGAGCCATTAAGGCTTTGGGTTATACCAAAAAGGAAGTGCAAAGAGGTTTTGACAGATATTTATCGAAGGATTATTAAGGAATTATTATCTCATACCCAGATCATTTAACTAAACTCCCTTAGGAGTAGATGTTTGTGTATACCTCAAGACAACCTAGGAGGAATTAAGTAAACCATATAACCCATGACTTGGAATTTGGAGCGATAGTTTTTGCTCTTTAACTATTTTGACCAAAGTTTAAACAAGGATTTTTCGAACATTTACGGATCTTGTTAATTATTTTCGATAAATCGACGAAGATCGTGTTAACTAAATTCAAATTTATTTTGAACATTTTTCTATAATTTAAGAACTGAGAAATTTAAAAAATTTACGTTTATGTTTCATAAATTAAATATTTATTATTTAATTACTTGTAATATTTATCGACGCTTTAAACGTCGGCCTGGACAAAACTAATAAAGATAATAGTTGAGACGAAACTAAAACTTAGAAAATATGAAGAAAGAATTTCTGAGTGATTATGGTCATGACTTTTATTTCATCGGGGAAGGTGAATGTATTTACTAACACGTTATGTAGAAAGGATAAAGAACCAATTAGGATGTGTTCCTTAGTAATGACCGTGCAGAATAATTTGCCAAAACAATTTAGAAATAGCCGATGCTTGTAAGAAGGATAATATAGGTAATAAAGGGTTCCGCAGCTAATGAGAACCATTAGAGATGGGAGCCGATGGTGTTAAGTGTTTAAAAGTTCGTTTGTGGTTGCCTAAATATGGAGGATTTCGAGATTTAGTCATGATGGAATCTCATAAGTTTAAGTATTCTATTCGTGCCATTTCTGATAAAATGTATCTTTATCTAAGGAAGTTGTGCTGATGGCCAAACATGAAGCCGGCCTCGCCACATACGTTAGTAAATATCTAACTTTTGGGAAGGTCAAGGTGAACACCAAAATCCATCAGGATTGCTTTTACAGCTTATTATTATTCATGTTTGGAAGTGGGATAGAATCATCATGGATTTTATCATAAATCTTCCAAGGTCATCATCTGGATTTGATTCGATTTGGGTCATCGTCTAAAGACTGACCAAATCTACTCATATCATTCCAATTAATGATAGGTTCTTAATGGAGAAGTTGACTCTTTTGTATTTAAAGGAGTTGTGTAAGCATGGTGTGTCTGTATCGATCATCTCTATCAAGATCCTCGCTTCGCATCGAATTTCTGGAGACTCCTTCAGAAGTCATTGGGAACGAATCTTGATGAGAGTACTGTATACCACCCACAATCGGATGGACAAGGTAAATAAACGATACAAACACTAGAAGTCTTGTTTTGTGCTCGTATGATTGACCTTCGGTAGTGTCTAGAATGAGCATTTACCTTTGAATGGATTATCATTGATAATTATCGCATTAGGATTGAGATCGAATCTTGTGAGATCTATATAAAGAGCACTTGTAGGTGGGAGTTGGGATAAAGATACCCGACCCGCGATTCCTGAAATGATTGTGGAAATTAGGATCTGATTATCAACTACCGGTAGTGGGCAGGAGGTTAGGTGAATATGAAATGTAGATCTTGAAGTGCAGGATAGGTAGCAAAGTTATGCCAAGAATTTTCACCGTGGAAAGGTGAATTGATGATCTAAAAGATCGTGTGAAGCTAAGTCCCCGTTGTATGGGACCATTGAGACAATTTAAAGAATTGGTCTAAGAGGCATATAAGCTAGACTAACCTAGGACTTCAAGGGCTGCATGGAATATGTTCCGTATATCGAACCTGATAAAATATATATCAAGAGAAAATCTGATTATTTCTTAATGAAGTTTGGGTCGGCGAAAAGTTGCATTCACCGAAAATCTGTGGACATCATGGAAAGAGAAAGTAAGTCGACTTAAGCATGATCGTATTCCCATAGTTATGTTTGATGAAACTCGTCTATTATAATGAATTACGCTTGAGGGAAAAGACCGAATGTGGAGGAAATTCCCCACATGTCATTGACTCTATAAGAAGTGAGTAGTAAGATGACTTGATCTTTGAGGAAAAAGATCCTAATTAGGGGGATCTGCCGTGACAATCCATCAATTTGAGGTCATTATTTTATACTCAAGTATTATTTATAATCATTTTTTTATTATTAGTGTATGAACTCACTCACTTCTAGGAAGAATTAGGGTTTACGTCTTAATGTATCATCGTCTACGTCTAAACCGGAAAGCTCTACGTTACGTGTTTACGTTTACGTACTCCGTTTTTATGACAGTCTGACATTTTCAGATAATAAATTTATTCTCGTATATTATTTTGAAATTTTATTTTATGTGGGTTCATGAAACTCACATAATTACGGGATGAAATGAGGGCTTACGTGCATAGTTTAACGTCTTTTACAATTAAACCGGGAACCCTAGGTTTATGTATTTACGCTTTTGTGCTCCGTTTTTTATGAGACTATTTTTATTAGAATCGTTTTGTGCCGTAGTTTCATAATTTGTAAAAAGATTTTTGGTTAATCGACCCGAGGGAACGCAAATCAAGGAAACTAGAATCGAGGAGTACCCGTAAATTAATGGAGATGAAACAAGTTTACACGGCCCCACTATGGGCGGCCAAAACAAAAAGAGTGACACCCCTTGGTGTCACAATTTAACAAGTGTATATGACACTTGTCTTAATACTTGCAATTTCAAAACCATTCAAAGTCAAAACCATCTAACCTTCTCTCATTCTACACAAACTCATGCAATACTAGCTAAAAGTTTTTCCCACTCTCTCCTTTCCCTCTCTTTGCCGTCCAACATACACCACTATACACCACCATCATCAGAATTTAACCATAAACTTTAACTACAAATCAAATATGTTGATCACTACTTAAAAAGATGAAGATTGGAGGTGATTTTAACATATAAAAAGGAGTTTCTATAGAGATTTAGGGCTGATTTCAAGAAGTTGTTCATCTACATGGAGATTCTAAAAGTGGTCTTGCTAAGTTCATAAGATTTGGTGACAAGATCAAGTCTTGTTCATCATAAATCGCATCTTTTCATCACAAATTGGTTGGTATAGAGATTGTTCTTCTATCATCCTATTGTTTTGTAAATGTATTTGTCTATTTACTTCCAAATTTACATGTAAGAGATCTATGAATGATGATCAAGTGATTGCATGGGGATTTTATATCACTAGATTAAGTTGATGAGGCTAAATCTATAAGTAAAAGTTGTAAAAATTTTGACTAGTTAAGTAGGCTGTAATAAACAGTAACTTTCAATAATTTTACTTGGTTAAATTGATGAGATTATTGGATATACAGTTAGATAAATGATTTTTACATAAGTGGTGAATTGGCCGTACAATGGAATGTTAAAAATGAGCAAGATTTGGTCAAAACACTTTTGTAGTACTAATCTTTCTAATCTGTTTTGGACGAATTATTAAAAATACTTAGAGGCTGTTTGAGCAGGATCTACAGAAGAGTTATTTGTAGCACATATCATGTAGTTTATACAGTAAACATTTGAGGTTCCAATTCATTGTAGAACTCAAGATATGATCAAAATTGTGGACTTAAAATTTTACATCAGATTTGACATAAAGTATATATTATTAAAAAGACACTAAAAGTGAAATACTATATAAAATAAGTATGTATAAGTTAATAAATGATAATAACTATTATAAAATAAGTTTATATACTATAATAAATAAATATTACATTTTATAAAAATAAAACTCAAATGGTTTTCTAAACTACAAACTATATATAAATCTTACGTCTTTTCGGCTAAAACCGAAAGGATGGCGTTTTCGCAAAAATAAAACTTAGATGGTCGGACCCGTCTAATGTAACATTTTTATAAATCATATACTGATATGCAAACACACTTGACAAGTAAAAATTGACAAAAACCGAGCTTTTTAACTAATGGACCATTATGGGCCAAATTAGCCATGTTGGACCACTAGGTCCAACTAGTTTGGCTCAACACTATTGGACTTACTCATGGGCTTAACCCATTTGGGCCCAACATTTGAGTATGCGCCTGGTCATAAATGAATAAATATGGACTAATATAATGTATTGGACTCTTAATGGGCCTATTGTGCCTTAACATGTGAATGGGCTAAAACTAGTGTAACTAGACTAAGTTAACTGGTACTTAACAACTAATAATGTTGTGCAAGGAATAAAACCCCACTTGATTATCACGTTATGACATCATTACATATACATAACAACTTTTATAAAGTTATTTGACGATAGTCTAAGACCGAGTATTATTTGTTTAGGTTCCCGTGATCGAGGCACGTACCGTACATCCTAATTGCCGATAACCCGCCTTTCCCAGCCAAAGTGAGTTCATAGCCTCCCACTCTTTTAAATGTTTTGTGAAATGTTTTATAAACCCGCGAAGGAGATAAAATGCTAGTTTTATTAAAGATAGAACACAACTAGTCCCGATTGTATGTTTATTCATATGGACCCGATTGATTGTATGACCCAAAATGGATGATTGAAATGGATTATTAAAAGTTAGGTAATGTCACTATAAGTCCCATTAGCATTAATTGTGAACTAACAGGATTTGGTAGACGCTTATGCCTATAATAGTACTATTTGGGGAAGATCACCCCAGTTCGTGCCTTGACGGTTGATCCCCGTCGTGCCACATTGCTTGGTAAGAGAATTTATGTATGAGAGGGATATATTTAGCGTGATTTTTGTGACGACACGATGTTTTAAATGGGAAAATTAGTTCCGGACTAGCTACCCGATATATATTATATAAAGGTAACAATGTCATGCAGCTTATAATAATCCGATGATAATAATACTGATAATGGTAACACTGAGGCTGCAGTCTCAAGAATAATGTATGATAAATGATTTGAATTATAATATATTGCGTAACTAGCAACATGAGGTCTTACTTATGATTATACCCGTGTTCTGGTTTTACATAAAAAATTTTATATAACGGTTTTTATTAATTTATAAACAACGTTATAAAACGCATTGAATGGTGTTGTTACGACAATGATTCGTATAAAATGTTTTTGGCCTAAGTTATGATTTATGACAATGATTCATATAAAATGCTTAAGGCCTATGTTATGATTTACGACAATGATTCGTATAAAATGTTTTTGGCCTGTGTTATGATTTACGACAATGATTCGTATAAAATGTTTTTGGCATGTTATGGTCTATGACAAAGAATTGTACAAAAATGTTTTTTGGTAATGATTATATACTGGTTTTATGATTAATGGTTATTATTAAACTCTATGGACTCGCTCAGCGTTTCGCTGACTTTTAACATGTTTTATCTCAGGTACTTGAAGGTAATTCTCGCGAAGATGACAAGAGTTTATGGCCCGCATTTAAATAAAAATTTCCATTCAATTGTTTTGTAAATTTGTAAGATATATTTGACCTGGGGACCTATGTAATTTAATATTTATGAATGGAAAATGCTTTGTTATTAAACGACGCGACTTTTAAGCGTTGTCTATGATTTGAGTAATGTGTTATCGCGTAACACCAACGACTCTTCCACTGATTTGAAATGTGAAATATTTGGGGGTGTTACACCTTGGCTTTTAGGCTTACAAACATCTTCCCATTTAACACTAACTAAGGCTCCTATTTTCCTATTATTACCCCACAGAAAGTTACTAAGAAGGTTATCTATATTATCACACACCGCCAAAGGGAGAATAAAAAACGATCCCCAATATACTTGCATAGAGGATAAAACAGCAGCAATAAGTTGAAGCCTACCAGAAAAAGAAAGACATTTATTTTTCCAACTATTGAGCTTGTTTTGAATCACTTCAAGAAGGTAACTACAATCTCTCTTAGTGATCATATTAGAAACTAAAGGCACACCTAAATACCTAATTGGCAGCTCACAAATAGCAAAAGGCATAACCATAAGAATTTCCTCTTTCACATTATCAGGCAAGTTGCAAAAGAAAGCATTACTTTTGGTCATACTAGGATACAAACCAGATGCCATAGTAAATTCATCTAATCCTCTTCTTAATATTGAAGCCGACACCATATCACCATGGCATAACATTATCTGATCATCAGCAATACATAAACTATTGATTTTAAGCTTTTGACAACCCGAGTGATATCTAAATCTTCTATCAATCCTAATTTGTCTCTTAACCATTAAATTTAATACTTCCATAACAAGGGTGAATAAGTACGGCAAAATTGGGTCACCTTGCCTTAGACCCCTCTTAGCTTTAAAAATTCCATGAGTCTCCGCATTAACACAAATAAAAAAAGAAGCAGATTCAAGGCATGTCATAATTCAGTGTATCGTAACTGGATGGAATCCAAATTCCTTAAGACAACTATTCAAAAAATTCCAACTAACCGTGTCATAAGCTTTCTGAATATCTATCTTAAAAGCGCAATTTCTAATCCCACATTCCCATCCATAACCCTTCATAAACTCCTGGGCTAACAAAATATTATCACTAATAAGCCTACCAGGGATAAACGCACTCTGATTGACATCAACAAGCTCACTAAGGACCAGTTTAAGCCTATTGGTGATGACTTTACTAATGATTTTATACACTACATTACAACATGAGATATGTCTAAAATACGTAACCTTAGCAGGGACAGGGGTCTTAAGGATAAGAGATATAAGAGTAGTGTTGACCTGTTTGAGCATTTTGCCACTGCTAAAAAAATTCTATAACAGCATTACATACATCATCCTTCACAAACTCCCAAGACGCTTTGAAAAACTTAGATGTATAGCCATCAGGTCCAGAAGCTCTGTTATCTTCAATACTGGTAAGTGCAGACTTAATTTCAGCCTCAGAAATACGCTTGATCACGTCCACAGCTTTTTCAATGTTAAGCTTCTTCACAAACAAACTGCCCGGATCTTCAATTTCAAAAACCTCTTCACATGTACCAAGAAAAGAGCTAAAATGTTTGACAAATTTATCCGCAACTTCATCCCCATAAAAATCTTTGCCCTCATCATCGTATATAATTTGAATCTTGTTTTTGCTCACTCTACCTTTGATCACATTATGAAAGTACTTGTTGTTAGTGTCACCATCTTTGAGCCATTCAATCTTCATCTTCTGCAAAAGGACCTTCTCTTCATCTTCCATAGCCTGTCTGTATGCACAGGCATAAATATTCTCCTTTTCTCTTAAAACACTATTCGATGGGTCTTTTTCCAGACTTATCTGAACTCTCTCTAACTCTAGCTTCAAAACTTTCACTTTATTAAAAACATTACCATTATCCTTATTTAACTGTCTCATAAAACCCTTCATGGCTTTAAGCCTTTTCACAAGCCTAAACATAGCACATCCTCTAACATTGACATTCCAATTCTTACTTAAAAACTCCTTAAACTCTTTCTTATCCACCACATAGTTCATAAACCTAAAAGACCTTGGTTTAAAAACACCAATCTGAGGCAGACATAAAATTGTAGGACAATGGTCCGAAGACCAAAAAGGCTTAAAATTAGCAAAACTTGCCGGATAAAGATAAAAAAACCTTCATTAGCCATAATCCTGTCTAACTTCTTAAGCACTTCAGTCTCTGGATTTCTCATCCTCTGAATCCAAGTATAAAACATTCCCCGACTAGTGATATCCTCAACACCCAGCAGCTCGACACACTCTACGAAATCCCTTCTTTCATCAAAACGGATAAATCTACAACTTGAGTTTTCATTAGTTCTTAAATTTACATTAAAATCTCCCATAAGAACCCACGGATTATCATTCACTACAACAACATGCTCTAAGAGATTCTTCCACAACTTAGTTCTCGGAGTAAGGTAGTTCTCTCCATAAATAATAGAAATAAAGATACTCCTATTCTCTCAAAGAAAACTCACTCTAAAATGCATAACTTGGCCAATTTGGGAAACAAGTTGAGCATCAACTACATTTCTATCCCAACCAATAGCAATCCTACTGATGAGATTGCTTTTATACATAGTCTCATCGTCCAAATCGGGCTTAAAATGCATAAAATATCATTAAAACTGCCAAATATATGCTCGTGTTTGTTGCTTGGGTATTTTAGGTACGGATATTGAGGAAATGGCAAAAAGATCACAAGAATCAATCAAAAACGAACACGGGAAACGAAGCCGTACAATGAACCGGGCCCAAATCTGGAATTTCCAAAAATGACCTTGAAGAATTGAAGATTGGCAACATTGGTCCCTCAAGAATTGAAGACTTGGCAATTTACACCCTTGCAAAACTCATAAAATGAATTATGGTCCCTAAATTATCAAGATGTTACATGAACAGCCCTTGAAGATTGAAGAAATTACATTTCAAGTCCTTGTTTAAAGTTTGAAAACTTGTCTTGCCAAATTTGACAAGTTGGTGAAAGTTATTACAAAAGGATTCAAGGTTTTTGGCTATTTTCACAAAGTAAACAAAACAAGAGAGTCAAGGGGGCCATTCTGCCCAGACATCAAACTCTCCCCCACCACTCAGTGCTTGACACGTCACCCTCCACATCACCATACCCATTTACCCTACCCATTAACCCACAACCCACCCGGTTTATTAATAAACCTGGTCAATTAGTCAAACCCCTTTCTTAACTTTCCCACCAAACACGTTTTTAAATAAAACTTTCCCCCAAAACAGAGTAAACATGTTCTTAATCACCCATAAACCCTAGTTAATCCCCAGACCCAATCAACTTTAAAACAAGGGGGTTTTTGCTATAACCTTCCAGAACATTGATTAGCAATCCCCTAATCAATTCCCACCACCCAGATTCTTTCCCCATCACCTTGTGGACCCCCCTTGTACCTCCCCTGCAACGTCTTATTCACCCAAACCCCCAAAACCCGACCAAATCAACATCCCACATGTATTCCTTCGTCACAAGGCTAAGATAAACGCTCTAGATTAAAGATTCCTTCTGGCATCATCACATGCTTCATTTGACCAAGAGTTTCAAAGGGCAAAAGAGGGAATTCCAGAATTAGGGTTTAGGGCATTTATTTTCTTGTATTATTTTATTAAAGCTTCTAGTCAGTTCTATAGGCTAGTATAAATATGGGACGTATGTGTCCCATATCCTTTGTTCCAGATTTTTCTCAAAAAATTGTAATCCCTTTTTGATTTAATGAAAGTTGGTTTTTTTATTGAAATTGTAATTCCTTTTCTTGGTTAAAAGTTGGTGTTTTTTGTTGAGTAAAAATCTGTGTTCCACATTAATATTTTGCAAACATTTTGTGTTTGCATTTTCAGAAAAAGGTTTCTGAAAAATTGATTTTCTTGGTGAAATCTTGTTTCCAAATTTGGTTTTCCAGATTGTGAGTGTTCTGTGTAAGTGTTTTGAAAAGAAAAACATTTGAAAAAGTTATTTGAAAAGGATTTAAAAAGAAGAAAAAATCAGAAATTGCATTTTGTGTTTGTTCATTGATCTTAGCAGGTTTCATTGAAAGCTTGTTGTCCAAGGTTTAGCACAAGCGCGAGCTTGTGGGAGGTGACTTTTCAGTCACTGTGGGACCTGGATGTGGGTCCCACAAGGTAGCATTCTTGTTCTTAATTTTTAGTTTTCAAAATTATGAGATTTGCATGAATTGGTCTGAAAATTGCTTAAGTGTTGATTTAATTGTTTGGATATGCTTATTTGTGCCCTGGTATACATATTAAGGTGTTTGAAATCAGTTTGGGTGTGATTTGAATTCATTTGCTTTGTTAAATCATTTTCAGAAAATTTTAAGGGGTGTTTGGATTAAGGCTTTAGTTGGGTCTATCGATACCAAGCTTGCTTAAAACATGGATAAATACAGTCCTTAGGTTAGTTATAGGTTATGTGTTAGTTGGGTTTCTGTTTGGTGAAGTTTAAACACATTTGTATGCTTAAATTTTAGAAAATAGCTCCTAAATCAGTAACTGCCTTTTGTGCATGTTTTTGTGAAAATTTTGCCATCAAATCTTGGTAGATGTTAGATACTAGGTCTACTTAGGGTTGTGTATCAGATTTATGCCATTTAGTTGGATTGTATGCAAGATTTGAGGCCTTGAATCTCACTTTTGTGCAAGTAAAACCAGCAAAACACTCCCAGACCTGTGCAAGTAAAATCAGAAACTTTGTGTGCCTTTTGTGTGAACTTTTGTGAAGTGACTTGTCTGTTTTTTGTGATTCAATTGACTCCCTATACTCAACTGAGTATAGGGGTGCCTTTTTGTCCAAAATAAGCATCCACAATAAGCTTTCCTAAGCTTATTACTAATCTGACCAAAAAATTACACTATCAGTGGGAACAAATTTCCCACTGCTAGCTTTGTTGTTATCACTGCTAAGCAAGAGGACAAAAGTCCTGTGCATGTCACTATCAGAATTTGGAATTTTTGTCTTTAGTGCACTTATTTAAGAGTTAGACATTGAAACAAATTGCAATATTTTTCTTATTTTATTTTTGATTTTTTTGTTTAATTAGAATTTTTATTACTGTTCATTTGGTATTTTTTAGGATTTATAGCTATTTTAATTAACTTTTTAATTACTGTTTTTGGCATTTAGTGGAAAAAATCATTATTTTTTAGTTTTAAAAAATTTGTTAGATTCAGAAAAACATTTTAAGATTTTTAGTTTAAAAAGTGTTCACTGTTCACCTTTTATTTATTTTTTAGAATTAATTTAGTATAATTAGGGTTTTAATTCAAACTGTTTATGTCTTGTAGTGGGAAATTTTATATTTTTCAAACTTTTTCATTTTTCTTCTGTTCATTAGAGTAATTAGGATTTTTAAAAGTGTCCAATTATTTTTGGCATTATTTTATTATTTTTATAATTATTTTAGTTTAAAAATAGTTTTAAGTGATTTAAAAATAGAAAAATAGTTTTTAAAATTTAGGAAAAATACTTTTTAGTCTTTAGATAATATAAGTAAGTTATTTGTTCAATAAACCAATATTTTGGACATTTTTATTAATTATATTTAATTTTAGGGCTTTAATTAGCATTTAAAATTGAATATTTAATTAATAAAAGGTTTTAAAATATTTTTATTGGATTTTTATTCTTATTTATATTATTTTAGACTTACTTTTAGCTTTAATTAATTTTTAGGTTTAAAATTTTTAATTTTGTAGTTTTTACGGTTTTACGTGAACGATCTTTTCGTCTTAGCTCGATCCGTCTTCGTAACCGTCAATCTCTTCTCACCCCATTTCTATTTTCTTTTCTTCTTAATATAATCACAAACATTAATCATATCATTAAACAACGCACTAGCCTCCTTGGGAAATGAACTTGAACTTTCTAAGGGTCATTAGTGCTCGGTTTTCCTAAACCGACACTTAACGCTTACCACTTTTGTCATCCTTTTCCTAAAGGGTAGAAAAACTCTACATCAATTTTGGCGTCGCTGCCGGGGAGGCGTGTTGTGTTTTGATTGAACAATTTTTGTTTTTATACTAACCATAAATAGTATTTGTATTAGTAGCACTCTACTAATACGTATTATCGGTTTTTGGTTTTTGTGTGAATACTATTACTATATTGTATACGTAGAACAATAAATTCACAAGTACTCCAAATACGTGAGAAATCACAACCTTGACTTGGGAGGTCATTACCCAATCATTGTATTCGAATCTCAAACCAAAGAAAAAGGCAAACATAGATAAATACTTTCGAGAAGCTCGATTTTGAAAAATACAAACTATAAGGTGGGTATAAGGCGGTTGTATTTCACGACCTAAAGGAAAAAAGGCTCTTAAGTGCTTCGCGCCACCTCGTTTCCTCCGCTTGCTTGTGCGTATTTTGATTTTGAGAGCTAACCGAGGGTTTTGCCGCCCAAAGTATTACTAAGTATCATATATATTTTCTTGGTTTCATTGATTAAACCCTCTTGAACGATTTGGTGTTCCACCATCGTTCTAAAGTCATCAAAGGCGTTCACTTCACGTGATCGTTTTCATTCCTTGAGGCTTCTTTAATCAAGAGATTTGATTAAGGAGGAGATTTGAAGATTATTGTCTACCTAATACATTCACCAATTTCCAAAAAGGTTAATACAATCAAAAACCACAAAAAAAATTAAAAAATACAAAACACCAAAAAGAATCTTCTTTGCTCGTCCCCTCGTTGTACGTGACGTTTATGCTAACTCGTAATCAAGCAAGACGTGCACGTAAACGAAAGAACAAAACTCCTACTCCAAATCATTCTAGTGAGGAGTCTCCTATTGACGAACCCATTGTACGAGAAGCACCAACCATGGCGAATCGAAATATGATGGAGTTACTTCAAGCACCCACCGAGGGTTATGGAGAAGCTATTGTGATTCCCGCTATCCTTGCGGAGATTTTTGAGGTGAAAATGGGTTTGTTGTCGATGATCCAAAACAAAAAATTCCGTGGTGATGAGAAGGAAAATCCACACAACCATATCCGCCAATTTAATCGTCTTACCGCCACTTGCAAATTTAAGGATGTCTCGAATGACTCGATTAAGATGATGCTTTTTCCGTATTCCTTAGCGGGGCCCGCTAAAATTTGGTTAGAGAAAGAGCCACCCAATTCTATATTGACGTGGAAGGATCTCGTTTCAAAGTTCGTGAACCAATTTTTTCCGCCCTCTAAGACTACGCACTTGAAAAATGAGATTTCTAAGTTTTCACAAGAATCAAATGAAAGTTTTTCAACGGCTTGGAATAGGTTTAAGGAGATGTTACATGAATGTCCTCATCACGGTTTTTCCGACTTGCATCAAATTGACACATTTTACAATGGACTTAATGATCATGAAAGAGATTATTTAAATGCCGCCGCGGGTGGTAATTTTTTGTGTAAAACGGTTGAGGAAGCTTTGGTGATAATTGAGAATAGGTCTAAGGTTTATAGCCCTCGTAACACACCGAGTGTTACCAAATTGGGTTCATCATCGTCACCATCGTCTCGTAGCATTAATGCCTTGCAAGATGAGGCTAATGAAGAAAATCGGTTTTTCGATAGGTTTTCGACTCTTATGTCCCATTGGAAAGCTCAAGAAGCTTCGAATTCCGCTTCGGTTATAGCGGTTGCTAAGAGTTGTTTGTCGTGTGGTGGAGCTCATGATCTTTCCGAGTGCATTACCGCGGATGGTAACACTTCGAGTGCTTATATAGCCACGGGAACTTATAACCAAAACGGTCAAGGTTCTCGCCAAAATCAAGCTCCACCAAATCAAAATGCTAATAACTATCGAAACAACAATCAAGGTGGTAATTATCAAGGCAATCAATGTAATTACAACAAGGGTAATTATCAAAGTGGAAATGGGCAAATTTCAAACCAAAACCAAAACCGTGATTTTCAAACTACCACATAATGTTTTCAAAATGATCACACCAAAAATCTTCAAGGAGAGTTTTTGAATTATGCTAAGGCAAGCGATGCTAAGTTTGACAATATGCAACGTGAAATGGTTAGCTTAAGATCCGAGTTAAAAAACGAGCTTAAAAACGAACTCGCTAATGAACTTAAAATTCATGCTAATAAAATGGAAGGAAATGTTCAACGACTCCAACAAAATCAACAAAAAATGGAGCAAGGTCAACATGAAATTAAGCAGGAGTTGTTAAAAGCGGATGCTAGGCAATCTAAGTTTGAAGACCGAATGGGAAAAATGTTTGAAGCTATCATGTGTAAACCTTCTTCTTCGAGTAGTCTTCCTAGTGATACCATCTTAAACCCAAAAGGAGAGATGAAAGTGATTACCACACGTAGTGGTAAGACACTTAAGGAACCGACTCCTCAACCAATTGCTCCTACGGAGGAAGCAATTGAGGAAGAACCCGAGGTGGTGGTCGAAAAGGAGCATATCTCAATCCCACGAAGTACCGCTCATGCCACACCTACGGTTGACCCATTACCATCATTGGAACCCGAGATTCCAAAGGCTATGCCTATGCCCCAACCCACACCACCTTTGCCCTATCCATCGAGACTTAGGAAGGAGAAACGTCATGAGCGCGACAATTATCAATTTGAGCTTTTTATGAAAATGTTTCGTGATTTGCACCTTAATGTGAGTTTCGCCGACGCTTTGGTCATGATGCCTCGATTTGCCGCTAACTTTAAGAGTATGTTGAACAACAAGGAGAAATTGCACCAATTGTCTAGTTGTTCATCGGTTTATCTTAATCGCATACCTCAAAAAGTCGGTGATCCCGGTAAATTTTTGATCCCTTGTGCAATCCAAGATATGGAAGAATGCTATGCCTTGGCCGATCTTGGTGCTATCATTAACTTGATGCCACTTGCAATCTTCGAGTCGCTCAATCTTCCAAATCTTACTCCTTCACTAATTTCTATCGAGTTGGCCGACCATTCCACGATTCGTGCATGTGGATTGGTGGAAGACGTTTTTGTGAAAGTGGGGAAGTTCTACTATCCCGTAGACTTTATCGTTGTCGATATCCCCACGGATCCTCAAGTTCCTCTCATTTTAGGTCGTTCGTTTTTAGATACGTCTATGGCTTTGGTCGATGTCCATGCTAGAAAGATCACCTTACGTTTCAAAGACGAGGAACTTGTTATAAACGCAACTCAAAATTCTCAACTTTCTCATTTTTATTCCGTTGCTACTATAAACCTCGTTGATATGATCGACGTGGTTTGCGAGGAATTTTCACAAGAAGTTCTAGGATTTGGTGATGAAGAAACTAGTGGCAATCCCACTATGTTAGATCCAATTCTTGATAATTCGACACCAACCTTCACTCCATTTGAAGGCGGTGGTTTAACGTTGGAAGAATTCAATGTTCCACGTACTTGGGACGAAGACCTCGACAACGATGAGGACTTCTCGATTATCAAGGATTTTCTTAACGATTTCCCATTTCCTCCACCCGAGGAGGTTATGAGTATCGAGCCCAAATCTTCACTTGAGGAACCACCTATCCTCGAGTTGAAAGATTTACCTCCTCATCTCGAATATGTTTATTTGGAGGAGGGTGACAAGTTGCCGGTTATTATTACGAAGGAACTTTCGAATGATGAAAAAACCGCACTTGTCGATGTTCTAAAGGATCACAAAGGGGCAATTGCGTGGAAGTTATCCGACATTAAGGGAATCGATCCCAAGTTTTGTACTCACAAAATATTAATGGAGGAGGATTACAAGCCCGCAATCCAAAGTCAAAGGAGGGTGAACCCCAAAATTCACGACGTCATCAAAAAGGAGGTCCTTAAACTCCTTGACGCGGGAATGATTTACCCTATTTCCGATAGCCCTTGGGTGAGTCCTATTCATTGTGTCCCTAAAAAGGGAGGGATGACCGTTGTGCCAAACGATGCCAACGAGTTGATTCCCACTAGACTCGTGACCGGATGGAGAGTGTGCATTGACTATCGAAAGTTGAATGAAGCCACTCGAAAAGACCATTTTCCCTTGCCCTTCATGGACCAAATGTTGGAGCGTCTTGCGGGAAACGATTTCTATTGCTTTTTAGATGGTTTTTCCGGTTACTTCCAAATTCCATCGATCCTCGTGATCAAGAAAAAACTACGTTTACGTGTCCATATGGAACGTTTGCCTATCGTAGAATGCCATTCGGACTTTGCAATGCACCGGGAACCTTTCAAAGGTGCATGATGGCTATTTTTCATGATATGAACGAGAAGACGATGGAAGTCTTCATGGATGACTTTTCCGTGTTTGGTAATTCATTCACTTCGTGCTTGTCGAACCTTCAGAGAATGTTAAAACATTGTGAGGAAACCAACCTTGTGCTCAATTGGGAAAAATGTCATTTTATGGTTAAGAGTGGAATCGTCTTAGGGCACAAGGTCTCGAAAGCGGGGATTGAGGTAGATCAAGCTAAGGTAGACGTCATCGCCAAATTACCTCATCCCAAAACCGTTAAGGGAGTTAGGAGTTTCCTAGGCCACGCGGGCTTTTATCGTCGATTCATCAAGGATTTCTCAAAGATTTCTCGACCCATTACACATTTTCTTGAAAAAGAGGCACGTTTTGTCTTTGACGAGGATTGTGTACGAGCCTTTGAAATCCTTAAGAGGAAACTTACCGAAGCTCCCATTCTAGTTGCTCCCAATTGGAACCTCCCCTTTGAGCTCATGTGTGATGCTAGTGATTACGCTATTGGGGCCGTTTTGGGGCAACGTCATGATAAGCACTTCTTGCCTATTCACTATGCTAGCAAGACGATGACCGAGGCTCAACTAAAATACACTACAACGGAGAAGGAGTTCCTTGCCGTGGTGTATGCATTTGAGAAGTTCCGACCTTACCTCGTCTTAGCTAAATGCATAGTGTATACGGACCATTCAGCTATCAAGTATCTCATGGAAAAGCAAGATGCTAAGCCTAGATTACTTCGATGGATTCTACTCCTTCAATAATTTGATCACACCATTGTTGACAAAAAAGGAGCCGAGAATCTAGCGGCCGATCATCTTTCTCGTTTGGAAGATCCTCACCAAAGTGTTTACGAGCCCAAGGAAATCACCGAAACATTTCCGCTCGAGACACTTGGTGTAGTGAATTCTAAGCTTGATCCTTCCACCCCATGGTTTGCGGACTTCGCAAATTACCATGCAGGTAACTTCATCATTAAGGGTATGACGACTCAAGAAAAACGAAAATTCTTTCGTGACGTCAAGTTCTACTTTTGGAACGACCCTTACTTGTTTCGAACTTGTGCGGATCAAATCATCCGACGTTGTGTATTTGGCACCGAAGCTTCTAACATCCTTAGAGCTTGCCATGAGGGACCCACGGGTGGTCACCACGGTGCTAATCTCACGGCTAAAAAGGTGTTTGATGCCGGCTTCTTTTGGCCTACTATTTACCGAGATGCACAAGATCTTGTGAAGTCGTGTGATGCATGCCAACGACAAGGAAAATCCTCACAAAAAGATGAAATGCCACAAAATATCATCCAAGTGTGTGAGATCTTTGACGTTTGGGGTATAGACTTTATGGTGCCGTTCCCATCATCTCGTGGTAATAAGTACATTCTCGTTGCGGTTGACTACCTATCTAAGTGGGTGGAGGCCAAATCCTTGCCCACCAATGATGCTCGTGTGGTAGTTAAGTTCTTGAAAAGCTTGTTCTCTCGGTTTGGAACCCCTCATGCTATCATAAGCGATCGTGGAACCCATTTTTGTAATGACCAATTCGAAAGGGTCCTAAGGAAATATGGGGTTACACATCGGCTTTCTACGGCTTATCACCCACAGACGAGTGGGCAAGTCGAGGTTTCAAACCGAGCGTTGAAGAGGATCTTGGAGAGATCCGTTGGGGAAAACCGACAATCATGGTCGGATAAGTTGGACGATGCTTTATGGGCCTTTAGGACTGCTCATAAGACACCCATTGGGTGCACTCCCTATAAGCTTGTGTATGGAAAGAATTGTCATTTGCCTATCGAATTAGAACACAAGGCTTATTGGGCCCTAAAGCATTGTAATGATGATATGGAGACCGCGTGAAAACACCAGAAAATGCAATTAAATGAATTGGATGAATTGAGAGACAAAGCTTATGAAAATTCATTGATTTACAAAGAAAAAACTAAAAAGTTGCATGATTCTAAAATTAAAAAGCGGGTTTTTAACATTGGGGATCAAGTTTTGCTTTTTAATTCAAGATTAAAAATCTTTTCCGGTAAGTTGAAATCCCGTTGGTCCGGTCCATTCACCGTGACTCAAGTGTTTCCGTATGGGACCATCGAGCTAGCTCAAGATGATGGTCCTAACTTCAAGGTGAATGGACAAAGGTTGAAGCACTACTTTGGCGGGGAAGTTCCATCCTTGAACTACCTCGACCAAGTCACCTTCCCCAATGATAATTAGTATTGAGGGGATCGAGTCGAGCTCATGAATCGGTAATCAAAAACGAGGTGCCTCGTGGGGGAGTCCCATGCTTATCCATGTACATATTATTGCTTTCTAATTAGTTAATGTGAGGGGATTTGTGCCCTTCCAACCTTTGTTCCGTGATTGTTTGTTCATTGTGGTTTTTAGATCATGATCTTCACGATTGGAGCCTCTCGTGTTCGTTTTATGGGAGCACTCGATCGTTTGCTTTGGAGACTTTCTCAATATCCAAATGATATATCCTTTGATGTTCTAACCTTAGGTTTATAGCACACTTCATAAACGGCTATTAATTTATTGGTTACACCCTTTCCATGCTAGATTAGGCATTCGACTACGTCTCTAGTATGGGGGTGTTTGCACCCCTAGACTCGAAACATTGAGGACAATGTTTAACTTTAGTATGGGGGGGTGAATAGATACTTGCCTTGCCAAACCTTCACGCTTTCCAAAGTTTATCTTTTTGTTTATCGTTTTTGTTGCAAAATAAGGCTAAAAATGGCCAAATTTTAAAAATTTTCTCATGTTTTATAAGTGTTTGAAGACACGTATGTAGATTTTCCGATGGCGAGAATAAGAGTAATTTTTGACTCGACCGTGCGTGTTGAGCACTTAGCTTGGATTCCTTAACTACACATTAGGCTAAGTCTCTTAAATGAGGACGAGAGATGATAGAGTTAATTATAAGTTACTATGCTAAACGTAGAGTACTCGTATTATTTTAAAAACTCATGTGTTCTCGTTGTTTGCTTATTCTCCCTTCGCTTGTAAATATTTTTTGCTTAATAAATATTGACTTAGCGGTTTAGTTAGGATTGTTGGGTTTCTAGTCTTTTCTAGTAGCTTCCGCGTAATTAAATTGGGAAGACATTAAGGTATCGCCAGCGTCACGGTTTTGAAGTATTTTCAACCCGAATAATCAAAAGCTTCACCCAATAATAAGATTTCAAGTGCTCACCTAAATCTAGCAGACAATTTTGAAGCCCCACAAGGCCGAAAAATCTATGCAAAACTGAAAGTGAATCAAGCCTTAATCTTCGAAGCTTTAAAGATCCAAAATTCGCCTTAGCGTGAGGATATACGTCTTTGGCTAATAAAACCACCGATGAGGCGGATAATAAAAGGCAAGGCAAGACCGGAGTCATAATACAAGCTTCATGGCGAAGTTGAATAAAAGATGGAGGTAAACCAAAGATAATAAGGCCCTTCCGTTAGGGGGCGTATAAAAGTCTTGGTAATAAGTCTCATGTTCAAAACCGTTATAAAACCGTGTTTATCGATCCTTCTTGTCAACTTAATTTTTTGGCATCGTTGTCTATTGGGAGGGGTTATTGATTTGATGGTCTTAGTTACACCGTTAGGACTCTATTTTTAGACCTAAATCTCTATTATCGCATAAGTCAAACAATGTATCCTCGTGAAACATTCAAGACAAAATAAAATATAAGAGATACAACTTAGGAATAATGGGAGGATAAGTACGTGATTAGGGCATATGAGTAGTGTTAGCATTACTAACTTATAATGACAATGATCTCGTTGCACGCTTGGCATGGAATTAGGGTGAAAATCGAGGACGATGAAATTATTTCTAACGAAGCATTCACGTGTTCTTATTCTATGAACCTAAACGTCCCATTTTGCGATGAAAATCATACATTATGTCTAAAACGCAAGTAGTAGTAATAGTAGTAGTGTAGTTAGTTTATCTTTCAATAAAGTGAATAAAAATGAATTTTGGAGATGCTATGATACTTTATTCTAGCATTGCGTGAGGGCACGACAATGGTTTAGTATGGGGGAGTGATGAGACTGCTTTTATACATAGTCTCATCGTCCAAATCGGGCTTAAAATGCATAAAATATCATTAAAACTGCCAAATATATGCTCGTGTTTGTTGCTTGTGTATTTTAGGTACGGATATTGAGGAAATGGCAAAAAGATCACAAGAATCAATCAAAAACGAACACGGGAAACGAAGCCGCACAATGAACCGGGCCCAAATCTGGAATTTCCAAAAATGACCTTGAAGAATTGAAGATTGGCAACATTGGTCCCTCAAGAATTGAAGACTTGGCAATTTATACCCTTGCAAAACTCATAAAATGCATTATAGTCCCTAAATTATCAAGATGTTACATGAACAACCTTTGAAGATTGAAGAAATTACATTTCAAGTCCTTGTTTAAAGTTTGAAAACTTGTCTTGCCAAATTTGACAAGTTGGTGAAAGTTATTACAAAAGGATTCAAGGTTTTTGGCTATTTTCACAAAGTAAACAAAACAAGAGAGTCAAGGGGGCCATTCTGCCCAGACATCAAACTCTCCCCCACCACTCAGTGCTTGACACGTCACCCTCCACATCACCATACCCATTTACCCTACCCATTAACCCACAACCCACCCGGTTTATTAATAAACCTGGTCAATTAGTCAAACCCCTTTCTTAACTTTCCCACTAAACACGTTTTTAAATAAAACTTTCCCCCAAAACAGATTAAACATGTTCTTAATCACCCATAAACCCTAGTTAATCCCTAGACCCAATCAACTTTAAAACAAGGGGGTTTTTGCTATAATCTTCCAGAACATTGATTAGCAATCCCCTAATCAATTCCCACCACCCAGATTCTTTCCCCATCACCTTGTGGACCCCCCTTGTACCTCCCCTGCAACGTCTTATTCACCCAAACCCCCAAAACCCGACCAAATCAACATCCCACATGTATTCCTTCATCACAAAGCTAAGATAAACGCTCCAGATTAAAGATTCCTCCTGGCATCATCACATGCTTCATTTGACCAAGAGTTTCAAAGGGCAAAAGAGGGAATTCTAGAATTAGGGTTTAGGGCTTTGATTTTCTTGTATTATTTTATTAAAGCTTCTAGTCAGTTCTATAGGCTAGTAAAAATATGGGACGTATGTGTCCCATATCCTTTGTTCCAGATTTTTCTCAAAAAATTGTAATCCCTTTTTGATTTAACGAAAGTTGGTTTTTTTATTGAAATTGTAATTCCTTTTCTTGGTGAAAAGTTGGTGTTTTTTGTTGAGTAAAAATCTGTGTTCCACATTAATATTTTGCAAACATTTTGTGTTTGCATTTTCAGAAAAAGGTTTCTGAAAAATTGATTTTCTTGGTGAAATCTTGTTTCCAAATTTGGTTTTCCAGATTGTGAGTGTTTTGTGTAAGTGTTTTGAAAAGAAAAACATTTGAGAAAGTTATTTGAAAAGGATTTAAAAAGAAGAAAAAATCAGAAATTGCATTTTGTGTTTGTTCATTGATCTTAGCAGGTTTCATTGAAAGCTTGTTGTCCAAGGTTCAGCACAAGCCCGAGCTTGTGGGAGGTGACTTTTCAGTCACTGTGGGACCTGGATGTGGGTCCCACAAGGTAGCATTCTTGTTCTTAGTTTTCAGTTTTCAAAATTATGAGATTTGCATGAATTGGTGTGAAAATTGCTTAAGTGTTGATTTATTTGTTTGGATATGCTTATTTGTGCCCTGGTATGCATATTAAGGTGTTTGAAATCAGTTTGGGTGTGATTTGAATTCATTTGCTTTGTTAAATCATTTTCAGAAAATTTTAAGGGGTGTTTGGATTAAGGCTTTAGTTGGGTCTATTGATACCAAGCTTGCTTAAAACCTGGATAAATACACTCCTTAGGTTAGTTATAGGTTATGTGTTAGTTGGGTTTCTGTTTGGTGAAGTTTAAACACATTTGTATGCTTAAATTTTGGAAAATAGCTCCTAAATCAGTAACTGCCTTTTGTGCATGTTTTTGTGAAAATTTTGCCATCAAATCTTGGTAGATGTTAGATACTAGGTCTACTTAGGGTTGTGTATCAGTTTTATGCCATTTAGTTGGATTGTATGCAAGATTTGAGGCCTTGAATCTCACTTTTGTGCAAGTAAAACCAGCAAAACACTCCCAGACCTGTGCAAGTAAAATCAGAAACTTTGTGTGCCTTTTGTGTGAATTTTTGTGAAGTGACTTGTCTGTTTTTTTGTGATTCAATTGACTCCCTATACTCAACTGAGTATAGGGGTGCCTTTTTGTCCAAATAAGCATCCACAATAAGCTTTCCTAAGCTTATTACTAATCTGACCAAAAAATTACACTATCAGTGGGAACAAATTTCCTACTGCTAGCTTTGTTGTTACCACTGCTAAGCAAGAGGACAAAAGTCCTGTGCATGTCACTATCAGAATTTGGAATTTTTGTCTTTAGTGCACTTATTTAAGAGTTAGACATTGAAACAAATTGCAATATTTTTCTTATTTTATTTTTAATTTTTCTGTTTAATTAGAATTTTTATTACTGTTCATTTGGTATTTTTTAGGATTTATAGCTATTTTAATTAACTTTTTAATTACTATTTTTGGCATTTAGTGGAAAAAATCATTATTTTTGAGTTTTAAAAAATTTGTTAGATTCAGAAAAACATTTTAAGATTTTTAGTTTAAAAAGTGTTCACTGTTCACCTTTTATTTATTTTTTAGAATTAATTTAGTATAATTAGGGTTTTAATTCAAACTGTTTTTGTCTTTTAGTGGGAAATTTTATATTTTTCAAACTTTTTCATTTTTCTTCTGTTCATTAGAGTAATTTAGGATTTTTAAAAGTGTCCAATTATTTTTGGCATTATTTTATTATTTTCTATAATTATTTTAGTTTAAAAATAGTTTTAAGTGATTTAAAAATAGAAAAATAGTTTTTAAAATTTAGGAAAAATACTTTTTAGTCTTTAGATAATATAAGTAAGTTATTTGTTCAATAAAATAATATTTTGGATATTCTGATTAATTATATTTAATTTTAGGGCTTTAATTAGCATTTAAAATTGAATATTTAATTAATAAAAGGTTTTAAAATATTTTTATTGGATTTTTATTCTTATTTATATTATTTTAGACTTACTTTTAGCTTTAATTAATTTTTAGGTTTAAAATTTTTAATTTTGTAGTTTTTACGGTTTTACGTGAACGATCTTTTCGTCTTAGCTCGATCCGTCTTCGTAACCGTCAATCTCTTCTCACCCCATTTCTATTTTCTTTTCTTCTCAATAAAATCACAAACATTAATCAATTCATTACACAATGCACTAGCCTCCTTGGGAAACGAACTTGAACTTTCTAAGGGTCATTAGTGCTCGGTTTTCCTAAACTGACACTTAACGCTTACCACTTTTGTCATCCTTTTCCTAAAGGGTACAAAAACTCTACATCACCTACACCCCTTAGGACTATCCACAGAATTAGAAACCCATGACCAGCTCCCAAAAACATCATTACAAACCTTATTCACCATTTTCTTCCTTAATTGAGTTTCAATTAAACCCATAAAAACAATACCATTCTCCCTTATGAAATTTCTAACTTCATCTTGTCTAAGGGTATTACCTATCCCTTTGACATTCCATGAAGCGATTTTTGTACTCATCTTAAAACCTGCGGGGGTGGTGTAGACATGCCCTACGACTGGCTTAAATTTGAGTCCATAACATTACTAACTACATTGCTTACCATAAACTTTGCATTGACACTTTGATCCTCAGCCACATCTTCTTCCATAATCCCACCATTGTCCTTCCTAATAGCTTCCACAACAGCATCAAAAGCCTCCCTTCCTATAGATGATTCATATAACTCTAAACTCTCTTTAGTCCATGTACTTAGTTCCACATTAGACAAGATTTGACATGTCTTAAAGAACAACTCAACCTCAACATACTGTTTCCTAAGCCCAAGAACATTAATCCTATCAGTCTCATCATTATACACCCCTTCATACACTTCCTGAAAAGCATCATTCTCTGATAGTTGCTTCTTATCCATAACTGACCGATACAACTGATCAGCTATGTTTTTGCATTCAGTAGCTATCATCTTATTCCATGAATAATCTGCCTATTACAGATATCAATCTTAGACTTCAACTCTGAAATAGACAATTTTTTGGTTACCTCTTGCATTTTCTTCTTGAAATATTCCTTCAATTTATCATCCCAACAGTTTTTCTCTGCAGCCGGGATTAGAACACCTTTCTCACAACACATATCAATCTTCTTCCTAATAGTCTCCCATAATAAAACTTCCTCAACTTCCTCTTCATCCTCCAAGGTGGCAAACCTATTCTGATAACTAGCCAGATTAACCGATTTACTCACATTCACTTTAGCATTCACAGGTTTCTCATTTGTAGCCTTACTCTTACCCTTACCATTACTTTTAACATTTGATCCACTATGAATCTCCATCTGACTAACACCTTTTGCAACCGATTCCACATTAGAAATATTCATGTCCCCACTAGTATTCTTCTTAGCCTGAAATCTTTGCTCAACATCCTCTCGACTAAACCTCTAATCACCCAAACCTCTACCACCTCTACCCATACCACCCCTACCATTTCCACCTCTTCCCCTAGCATTATATCCACCCCTACTTGTAGCTTCCCCAAAATTACTTTGTAAACCTCCATTACTCATACTTTCACCATTATTACCCTCCCTATTTCCTACAGTCTTCCATCCATTCTCATCATTCAGACCACCACTATTTTCCTTAGCTCTGTCCTTTTCTGCTTCCAACTTACTCTTCTCAGCTTCAAATACACTTCTCTTCGGGCACTTGTCATAATAGTGCCCAAAGACCTTGCAATGAGAGCAACAAGGTGGTCTCCAAGGATAGTCCACCCTAAGCTCCATAGCCTTCCCAAGACTTTGATACGTAACTTCCACCGTTTCTGGTAGTCCTCTAACAACATCAACCTCTATAAGAACTCTAGCAAAACTCGCCCTACCATATGCCTTATCACACATAGACGTAGTAATACTATCCATCATTATTGGTAGAGGTGGCAAAATGGTTGGGTTGGGTTGGGTTGGGTCATGGGTCTTAGATGGGTTTGGGTTTAGATGGGTATGGGTTTAGATGGGTCTTTTAGGAGGTTGGGTTTAGATGGGTTGGGTCTAGATGGGTTTGGGTTTAGATGGATTTGGGTGTAAATGGGTCTTTAGGAAAAGTTTGGGTTTTTTGGGTTTTTTTTTGGGTTTAAATGGGTTTTTTTGGTTTTAAATGGGTTTTTAGGAGGTTAGCCTTTTACTTTTTGACGTTTTGTTAATAACTTTACATTTTCCTCAGTAAATTTACATTTTCGTCAGAAATTTTACGTTTTCGTCAGTAAATTTACGTTTTCGTCAAAAATTTTAAGTTTCCATCCGTATTTTTACGTTTTCATCAGAAATTTTACGTTTTGATCAAAAAATTACGTGTTCGGAAGAAGTTTTACGTTTTCATCATAAATTTTACGTTTCCGTCAGTAAATTTACGTTTTCATCCGTAAAATTACGTTTTCGTCCGAAATTTTACGTTTTGGTCAGTAAATTTACGTTTTTGTCAGAAATTTTACGTTTTCTTCAGAAATTTTACATTTTCGTCAGAATTTTACGTTTTCGTCAGAAATTTTACGTTTTCGTTAGAAATTTTACGATTTCGTCAGAAACTTTACGTTTTCGTCAGAAATTTTACGTTTTCGTCAGGAATTTTATGTTTTCGTCAGAAGTTTTACGTTTTCGTCAGAAATTTTACGTTTTCATAAAAAATTACGTTTTCATCAAAAAAAATTACGTTTTCGTCAGAAATTTTACGTTTTCGTCAGAAATTTTACGTTTTCATCAGAAATTTTACGTTTTCGTCAGCAATTTTACGTTTTCGTCAGAAATTTTACGTTTTCGTCAGGAGTTTTACGTTTTTATCAGAAATTTTACGTCTTCGTCAGAAATTTTACGTTTTTGTCAAAAGTTTTACGTTTTCTTCAGAAATTTTACGTTTTCGTCAGAAATTTTACGTTTTCATCAGAAATTTTACGTTTTCGTCAGTAAATTTACGTTTTAGTCTGAAATTTTATGTTTTCGTCTATAAATTTACGTTTTCATCATAACTTTTACGTTTTCATCCGTATTTTTACGTAATCAGAACTTACGACGAAAACGTAAATTTATGACGAAAACGTATAATTTCTGACAAAAACGTAAATTTACTGATGAAAACGTAAAATTTATGACGAAAACGTAAAATTTATGACGAAAACGTATAATTTCTGACAAAAACGTAAAATTTACGATGAAAACGTAAAATTTATGACGAAAACGTATAATTTCTGACAAAAACGTAAATTTACTGATGAAAACGTAAAATTTCTGATGAAAACGTAAAATTCCTGACGAAAACGTAAATGTACTGAAGAAAACGTAGAATTTTTTATGAAAACGTAAAATTTATGACCAAAACGTATAATTTATGATGAAAACGAAAAAATACGGTGAAGACGTAAAAAACTAACAAGTGTGTGAAAATTTGACAAGCTTGTGAAAAAAATGAAAAAAAAAACAATTTTGATGTTACTAAAACCTATTGGGTGACCCATCTTGGCCCATTAGTAATATAAAGGTAGACCCATCTAGACCCATGTGACATATGAGGAGACCCAAAGAGACCCATCTATAATTTTAAGAAAGAGTTTGTTTGACCCATGTAGACCCATCTAGGATATTAAGGGAAACCCAACTATACCCCTTTCTTTTTCTAATTTAACCAAGTTGACCCAAAAATTAACTATGGGTTAAAATTTTCCACCTCTAATTATTGGTGTACCAATGCAACTAGAAATTCTACCTATTCCCTCTGGTAGTCCAAGCCTCAAGAGGTACATCCATAATTTTTACCCATAACGGAACTCTTGTAGGTTCAGGCTTAACCATACACACACCCGGCTCCCATTTTTGGACAGATAAAGGGAACCCATTCACTATCCATGGACCATTTTCCAAAACAAACTTCATTCCTTCATCCGTCTTAAACTTAAATAAATACAGACCACAATCATTCGTAATAGCCTCTTCAAAACTATAACTTCTCCACATCATTCTCAAATGTCCCATAATATCTCTATAACTCATTTTCATACCCAAAAAGTATCCAAAAAGTGTCAAATACCACTTCTTACTACCATTTTCCACAATAGGGTCCAAATCAGCACTAACAACACCTTTCGCATTAACACTTACAGAAAATACCTTAAGCATGTTACTATTACCTTCAACAAAGCCTTGGACAGCTTTCTTGAAAGCCTCAGATAACCTAGTATTAGTTCTCTGATCCATAACAACATCCCCATTAGTTACTGATAACTTTTCACCACTCCCTTTATTACTCTCACCATTAAGACTTGGCTATTTTTCCTTATTGTTAAAAGAGAAACTAGCCTCAGCCTTATTCCGACCATCCACAAGAGCTTCACCCCTCCTAAGCAACCTAGGACTACCACTATTATCATTCCTATTCAAAACAGAATTCTCATTCCCAATAACTGGCATAGCACCTAATATACCCTCACTAGAACTAGGTAAATCCTTGCTAGCTACAGAACAAAAAGTGATATTACCTTCCTTCCTAAGAGGATCACTAAGAATAGCTTCAACCATATCATTCTCCATATTAGCAAACATCTCACTCTCAGTCAGATATTCACTTTGACTTTGAGTTTCAGAACATGCTACAAAACCCCCATCCCTAGCTTCACCATTATCACTATCACCTTCAAAATCAATCCCATCAATATCCTTCCCCCCACACTCTTTTTTTCACCCCCTTTTTGAAACTAGCATGAGAGGGTTTTGATACATGTTTTGATTGAATACTCCCAGTAAACAGACCCATCTCTTTGTTACGGGTCCTAATACCTCTTTTAGTACGAATCACCTCATTCGAACCCCTAGGTGGGATTTGGGTGGAATTAGGGTTTGTGGATCTTGTTTCACCATAATAGAATGAACACAAATCAATAATAATGATAGAAGAGAAGAATCATTATGTTTAAGGATGGATTAATGAATGAATATAATGTAAAGTTTGAATCTTTTACCAAACACTAGTTACTGGATAAAAGCAAAATTAAGCTAAGTGATATACTCAAATCAAACTAACGAAGACAAATAGCTATCTAATCATATCATGGAGCACAACATGAACAATTAACGAGCAATAACAGGTAAAATTACACTAAGTTAAAGACTATAGCATGCAGACTTGTACTTTTTAGAGGAAATTGTAAAGTAGGACTTAAGTATGACTTTGAAAGCTCCTTTGATGCAGAAATGAGCACTGAGCTCACTTGTACTCTAACCACCACCTAATTCAGCTACTCAACACAGCAACAACCCAATCAACCATCATCATCATCTAAACC
The DNA here is from genome assembly GCA_025667525.1 of Glebionis coronaria. Lineage (NCBI taxonomy): Eukaryota > Viridiplantae > Streptophyta > Magnoliopsida > Asterales > Asteraceae > Glebionis > Glebionis coronaria. The sequence continues at coordinate 408,867 of JANFOE010000499.1, read as the reverse complement.
TGATCAATCTGCATGTACTTGGATCTTATGGCTAAGTCTGAGATATAGAATGAATTGGTACTTTCTGAACACTTGTAAAAGCATCCAAAACAATCAAACAAACTCAAATGTTCAAGTTAAAACAACAAAATTCATGGCATCAAGCAATGAACAGTAGTGAAGGTAAGTAATTAAGAGAATGAGAGTGACTTGAGTGAAACTGAGATTTTATTAATGGAAGGATGTTGTTACAACTAATATAACTGCCTAACAAACATGTTAAGAGTGGTTGTCAATCACTCTTAGAAGTTTAGCTACTAAGGAAGAAACAGAGTTGAGAGAAAATAAAGAGTGTGTGTGTTTTTAGACCCTAGCTACTATATGTTGGGAATAAAATGAGCTAAGTTACTCAGACGCTGACAAGAGGAAATTGGACGCTGATAAGAGGAAATGAAGCGCTGACAGATCAAGAACTGACAAGAAATATCCAAGCGCTGACAAGAAGAAGTCCAACCACTGATAGGAATACTTAGTCAACACGTTTAATATTTGAAGTAAAGATATGCTCAATATTGTATTTTCTATATTTATCTTTACCTAGAATAGTTGATAGGTTATCCTTTGTACACGACTCCTTATGTTATAAAAGGAGGTCGTAGAGTTTGTAGTTTGATACACATTATTCAGTTTTCACAACTTTCATTGTAAGCAAGTTTGATTGTTAATCTAAAGTGAAAGTTTGGTTTATCTGTTTGCTTGTTCTTTATTCTAACTGTTAATTCCGCATATCACTTGGATTGTTCATAACAACAAAGTTTCTCTACGTATTACTCTTGATTTATCTCGATAATACAAAGATAATCGATCTAAGTTTGGGATCAACAAGTGGTATCAGAGCTTGTTGAGGAACTTTGATCTAAAAAACAGTAAACCCTAGAAACACCAGAAACCCTAAAACTAGATAAGATGTCTGCTACAAAATCCTCTTCCTCATCAAATCACAACCTAAAAATCCCTATGCTCAACCCTGACAACTTTGAAAAATGGAAGTTTAATTTTGAACAATATCTTCAAATTCATGATCATACTCTCTGGGAAATTATTGAATTTAGAAATCAATTTAATAAAGTTACTAGGATTGCTGCTGCTATTACAGCAAGAACCACTGTTGGTTCTTCTATTGAAGAGCGAAGAGAAAGACCTGAAGATGGAAGAGCTATCTCAACTGTAGATATAGCCACAAGAAGGAATGACATGAAAACTTTGAGCATTCTTAAACTCTCTTTGGGTCTAAAGAATCAAAATAAGTATAGAAGTTTTGAGTCTGCCAAAGAACTTTGGGCAGCTCTTCAAGTCACCTACTGTGGTAATGAAGATACAGCCAAAGAAAGGAAGAAGCAACTTTTGCATGAATATGTTGTATTTAAAGCTCTTCCCAATGAGAAGTTAAGTGAGGTGAGAAGCAGGCTTCTAGACATCACAAGAAAGTTATCCTTCATGGGAACAAAACATGATGATGTTGATATCATTACTACTTTTCTTAGAAGTCTAGGTGATGCGTGGAAGATTGAGGCTAGGTCAATCATTGCTACCAATGCCCATAAGAGTTCTACCTTTGATGACGTCTACAATAAGTTAAAAATTGTGGAAAGTGAAATCTTATTAGATCATGGAAGCAAGTCAACAACTCGAAACATAGCTTTTATCTCACATAGTGATGGTCAAACCAGTGAAAGAGAGACATATGTACATCCTGTTACTGGATCACCTTGTGTCAGTGGTGGATCAACCTTTGTAAGTGCCTCCTATTTTGACGTTGACACATACAATGTTGACTCACCAAAATTTAAACCTGCTGGTATTGATTTGGATATAGTATGTGCATACATTGTTGCATTGCCCAATGGTTCCTTGATTACTTATGAGGATCTTGAGCAAATCAGTGATTAGAATTTGGAAGAGATGGATATTAAATGGAATATGGAACTTGCAAGCATAAGGTCCAATAGATGGAATAGGAGATTTGGAAGAAAAATGACCTTCAATGCTAAAGACACTGCTGGATTTGATAAGTCCAAGGTTGAGTGTTACAACTGCCTTTGGATGGGTCACTTTATGAGGGAATGTAGATCTCCAAGAAGATCTGATGCTGGAAAGACTTCAAGCCAAATCATCAAGGTTGAAGATGCTAAGCCAAAGCCTATGGTTGCCATGCAAGACATTGATGGTGTTGGATGGGACTAGAGCTTTATGTCAAATGATGTTGAAGAGAATCAGGCTTTGATTGCTGAAAAGGAAGAAGAAGAGCATGTTCACTTTGCTCTCCTGGCCAACTCCTCTTCTTCATCAGATAATGAGTTATATGATGATGCTTACTATAGTAAAGGTTGTCGATTAAACACTGGAAAGCTTAACAAAGAAAATCTAAAGTTAAAATCAGATGTGTTTGATGTAGAATGCATGCTATCGAATTATAAAATGGCACTTACACAAAGTGAAAAGACTTTAGAGGAATATAAGAAAATGGAATTTGACCTAAAAGATCAAATTAATGCTTTGTCTCATGATCTTAAAGTTAGTGTTAAACTTAGGGACACTCTGATGAGATCCAGAGGAAAGGTGCAACTTAAGTTAGATGAAGCCATTAAGGATAAAGAAAATGTAGGGCTTAAAATTAAATTTTTTGATAAAGCCAGCCAAACCCTAGAAAAATGTGTCAGTGAACAAAGAAACCCTAGGGATATGTCTGGGATTGGGATGAATGAATATGTTACCGTTCCTCCACCTGCTGGGAACTTTTAAGGTGTTTAGAGAAAATATCTCTCTTGGACTGGTATTCCAGAACTCTAAGAAGAGGAATTTATTCCTCCACCTAGAGTTCTCACCCAGTTGAGGAATATCAACAAAAAGTGATTGACCTTGAGCAATGGAAAGCAGACAACCCTTTTCTTTTTGTTAACGGTGGAATGCTTAGTGAGATTTCATTTGTGCCTACACCCATTACTGTGACTAACCCACTACTGAAAAACCTGTTGACCTTGGCTCAACAGTTAAAAGAAAACCTAGTGTTAAATATGCTAAAATGTATAGAAAATCTAGGTCATCACAAAGCCAAGCTAGTGTGGATGGGACATGTTTCTTTCAATCTAGACCTAAGGTTATGTCTAGAAAAGCTTGTTACACATGTGGGAGTTTTTATCACTTGGCCTATAAATGTGTCAGTGCTTCTAAATTCAACGCTGATAATAGGTCAACCAAGGTCTAACCCAGACCTTTTGTCCAACCAAGGCCACAAGTCACTAGACCAACTCCCTTCTTTACTAAAGGGACAAATACTCATGGACAAAGTCCCTTTCAAAAGACCAACACTTGGTCTAACAGACAATGGGTTCCTGTAGCAAACCCTAATTTGGGCGCTGACAAGAACAATTTCAGCATTGACAGTAACAAATTCAACGCTGACAAGAACAATTCCAACACTGACAGCTCTAGGTTTGGCATGAAAATGACACAACAAGCTGGTTTTGGATATTGTGTTAAACCAAGTAATAATAGGTATTTACAGCCAAAAGGAAAGGGGTCTAAGTCTTCATCCAGTTTGACATGGAGACCTAAACAAGACCAAAACCCTAATTCTAATGGGATTTCTATGACCTGTAACAGATTTCACTATCTTTCAAAGGTCATTACTAAACCAATTAGGGTAAAGTGGGTGTTCAGGCTACAAAGGGATGAACAAGAGGTTGTTATAAGGAAAAAGTTTGTTCTTCTTGAACAACCACATGAATCCAAGTCTACCCAGGCTTGGGTTCCCAAAGAAAACTAATTTGTTTTCTTTATGTGCAGGGCATTGAAAAGCAGGTCAATGATCATGGATATTGGGACAGTCGATGCTCTAGGCACATAACAAGGAAGGAAGATTACTTGTTAAATTTTATCCCCATTAAAGATGGTGACAAAGTGTACTTTGGAGGAGGATATGGAACAATATCTGGCAAAGGCACTCTTATCACCAACAATTTATGTTTTGAAAACGTTTTTCTGGTAAAAGAACTTGACTATAACTTGTTTAGTGTGTCACAAGTTTGTGACAACAAAAATAAAGTTCTTTTTACTGATACTGAATGCTTGGTGTTGAGTAAGGATTTTAAGATGCCTGATGAGAAGTTTATTGAATATAGAACACCTAGACATAAGGACATTTATAATGTTAATCTCAATGGGATTAAAATAAACAAAAATTTGTCATGTCTTTATGCTAAAGCTTCAGTAGACGAGAGTAATTTATGGCACAGAAGGTTAGGGCACATAAATGTTAAGAATATTAATAGACTTGTGAGACATGATTTAGTTGATGGTTTGCCTTTGAAAGCTTTCCACAATGATCACTCTTGTGTTACATGCCTTAAAGGCAAACAACATAAAGTCTCCTTTAAGTCTAAGATTGTGCATTCCAGTTCTAAACCACTTCACTTGCTACATATGGACTTATTTGGCCCAACTAATATTGAAAGTTTAAATGGTAAATCTTACTGTTTTGTTATAACTGATGATTTTTCTAGATTTACTTGGACTTTCTTTTTGGCCTTAAAAAGTGATACTGCTACCCAAATTGAAAAGAAAACAGGTAATGAGGTTAAAATACTTAGAAGTGATAATGGTGGTGAGTTTAGAAATAAACTGTTAGATACCTTCTGTGTTGATAAAGGGATTACTAGAGAGTTTAGCATCGCTAGAACTCCACAGCAGAATGGTGTGGCTGGATGAAAGAATAGAACACTCATAGAAGCAGCTAGGACAATGTTGGCTGATGCTAAGTTTCCCATTGCTTTTTGGGCTGAGACTTTGAACATAGCCTGCTATGTTTAGAATAAAGCATTGGTCAACAAAATCCATAATAAGACACCTTATGAGCTATTTTGGAATAGGAAACCTAACATAAGTTTTCTTAAACCCTTTGGATGTCATGTAGTGATACTAGATACTAGTGATGCCTTAGGAAAGTCTAATTCAAAAGGTGATGAAGGCTACTTTGTGGGTTATTCTATGCAGAGCAGAGGGTATAGGGTTTACACCAAGAAAGAAAAACACATTCTTGAAAAAGTGAATGTAAGTTTTTAGAAAGTAAACCTAGTGATCCTGAGAGTGGACCAGACTGGTTCTTTGATTCGGAACCATTAACTAGGACCTTGAATTATATGCCTGTCACTAATCCAGACATTGTGAAAAGGGATTCAAATGTTGTGGAAGAACCTATTGTTGAAACTACAAGTAAACAGGTTGCTAAGGAATGGATCACATGCAGTCAAGTCAGACCCCATACTTGAGTATGTTACCATTCCTATATGGACTGATGGGTTTGCACAAGCATCTGCTGCTGCTGAAAAGGAGGAAGAAGGGCCACAAGAAAAGCCAGTTGATAAAAACATGCATGCATCTTCAAGCGCTGACAAATCCAATTCAGACGCTGACAAGTTAAATTCAGACGCTGATAACTCAGACGCTGACAACCTGTTTGGACATTTATTCTCTTCCCATACTTATGAACATGGTGAACCTTCCATACTCAATCAAGAGGTTCATTCAAGTGAGGATGGGAGTGGAAATGAAGATGATATTGGGAACATGAAATATGATATAGAAGACAACAAACTATTTGGGGGAGGAATACTTACAAAGGTGGCCAAAAATCATCCTCCTTCCCAAATAATTGGTGACGTTCAGACTACTGTTCAAACAAGGAGGTCTCATCAGACTCAAGGTGGTTTCATTGCCAATATCCACAAGAAGGAAGATACCCCTCTTGTGCAGGCATGTTTGTTTGCTTGTTTTTTGTCACAACAGGAATCCAAGAAGATTTTTGATGCCCTTAAAGAACCAAGCTGGGTGGAAACAATGCAGGATGAGCTTCACCAGTTTGCCATTCAAGATGTGTGGGAGCTAGTAGATTGACCAAGGTATGTTAGACCTATTGGGACACGTTGGGTTCTAAGAAACAAGAAGGATGAAAGAGAGAATGTGGTTAGAAACAAGGCACGTTTAGTTGCTCAAGGCTATACACAAGAAGAAGGAATAGACTATGAAGTGGTTTTTGCGCCTGTTGCAAGGATTGAAGCAATAAGGATTTTCCTAGCCTATGCTTCTTGCATGGGTTTCACAGTTTATCAGATGGATATGAAAAGTACTTTCTTATATGGCACAATTGAAGAGGAGGTGTATGTAATGCAACCTCTTGATTTTTAAGATTCAGAGCATCCAGACAAAGTGTATAGAGTCAAGAAACCAATGTATGGACTTCATCAATCCCCAATATCATGGTATGGTACATTGTCCACCTATCTGGTGGAAAATGGGTTTAAGAGGGGCACCATAGACCAGACCTTATTTACCAAGAAGATTGGTAAGTATTTTCTACTTGTTCAAGTCTATGTGGATGATATTATCTTTGGTTCATCAAATATAAAGATGAGTGAAGACTTTTCCAAGCTCATGACAGACAAATTCAAGATGAGTGCGATGGGGGAGATGAACTTCTTTCTAGGGTTACAAGTCCAAAAGAAAGAAAATGGAATCTTTTTCTCTCATGACAAGTATGTAGTAGAGATCTTGAAGAACTTTGGTTTTTCTCCACGTGAAAAACAGGCTAGCAAACCCATGGACAGGGAACACCCTTGGGGAAAGATTGGAGATGGAAAAGAAGTGGATGTCAGGCATTATAGATCAATGATTGGGTCATTGATGAATCTTACAACTTCTAGACCTGACATCATGTTTGTTGTGTGTGCATGTGCACGCCATCAAGTGACTCCCAAAGAGTTTCATCTTCATGTTGTCAAAAGGATCTTTAGATACCTTAGGTGCTATCCCACCTTGGGATTATGGTATCCTAAAATTTTCCATTGGAGCTTATTGGCTATTCAGACAGTGACTATGGAGGTGATAAGTTTGATAGAAAATCCACAACTAGTGGATGCCAATTTCTTGGGAGCAGATTGATATCTTGGCAATGCAAGAAACAAACAGTGGTGGCCAACTCTACAACTGAAGCAAAATATGTTGCTGTAGCTGCTTGTTGTGGACAAGTTCTATGGATTCAAAACCAACTGTTGGATTATGGGTATAATTTTATGCATACCAAGATATTTATAGATAATAATAGTACATTATGCATTATTAAGAATCCTGTACATCACTCTAAAACAAAACTCATAGAAATTAAACATTATTTTATAAGAGATTGTTTTGAAAAAGGTTTAATACATCCATATAGGGTAGACACAGAAGAAAATGTGGCTGATCTTTTAACTAAACCTTTTGATGTTGGGAGGTTCCAGTACTTGGTAACAAGTATTGGAATGATCAGTCTCACCTAAATGTGTTTTTGAAATCATTGTATAGTTTGTACATGATGTGTACTGTTATTAGTCTTTGTACAAGATTAGGTTTTCCACTTTATTTTTCTAACGCTGACAAAGGTTATTTGAACGCTTACAAGTGTTAAAATGGTCGCTGACAGCAAAATGTTAGTTTTTTGGTTTTTGTCCTAATCATGCAGGCATTATGAGCATTGTACAAATGGATAGAGAGTTTCTTATTGATTTTTGGAGCTTACAAGGAATGTGTTAAAGCTTATGGATGATGGTTGGAATGTTTACATTCCTATCTTGATATAAATTTTTGTCACGTACTCTTTATTTTGCAACTTTGTATATCATAGTTTAAGGGGAGGTTTAGGAAACCTATAGGATTTTGGGTATTATTAGAATACTCTTATCACAATTATAGATTGTGTCCACTGGTGAGTACGATTTAGTTTTCTAATTCGTGAGGCACTATAGCATGCAAAGTTGATATACCGTGCACGCTGCCAAGATTTTTGGCCTAGAATTGGATTTGGTCGATTGGGAGACTTGGAAACGTTTTTATTGGGCTTACCTGAGAAGTTACAAAGGGTTTATATGAGGTAACTTCACTGTTAAGAACTTTGGTTAGCAAGGAACACTTGAGGACAATTATGTCTATCTTGCTTAAGCAAGTGTGCATGATTGGACAGTGCTTGCCACCCTATAGTCATTTTCAGTCTAAGAGTTATCTTAACTAGGGTAAACTTCTTTGTTAAGGTCATTTTTATTTTTAATTATTTTTATTTTTGGACGCTGACATGTTTTCTTTCAAAACGCTGATAAGACCAATTTAAACGCTGACATGGCAAATTTTCAACGCTGACAAGAATATAGCCGTTAGACGCTGATGTTTACTTTCGGACCGTTGACAAACATTAGGTCCTACCCAGTTGTTATTTTTGACAAAAATATGGGCCATAATTTTAGAGAGTTGGTAACTTTTAATTAATGAATGAGATAAGTTATATATTTTTCAAGATTGTTATGATTACTTTTTGAATATAACTGCCTCATTTTCAACCAATAGTATGTTTTTAACTCTCCTATAAATACGGCTAAATTCTTTCAAACAGGGTAACTGCTATTTCTTGTCTAACTAAAATCTCTCAAACCTTCATAACTCCATTATTTTCATATCACTGTTTTCAATCATCAATCTTCATGGCACCAAAGTTTAAACCTGCTCAAGTGGAATTGGGATTCAGAAGCCAACACAATATGGTGGCTTACTTGGAAGCTGATAATACTCTGCATCCTCAATACACTCAGATGATTGTGTATTTGAATGCGTATCCTTTAAAGTATGCACGTTCACATACTCCACTTGTCCCTATCACACACATTAAACTGTTTTGGAACAATGTAAGTTCCTCAACAGTTAATGGAGTGATTACATTGACTTCTACTATTCATGGGGTTTCATGGGTGGTTACTGAAGCTTTGGTTCACCAAGCTTTGCATCTTGATGATGATGATGGTATAACAACCCTTCCCCTCACAGAGCTAGAGTAAGGACTCCAAGCTTTGGGTTATGTTTTGCCCCTAATGGGCCATTTAAATAAATATAACAAACAACAATTTCCCCAAGCTTGGAAGTTCCTTATACATGTCATCCTACAATGTTTGAGTCCTAAATGCTCCTCATTCAATGAAATCAACCGTTCAATCGGGAGTGCCATTGTTTGTATTGCAACTAGGCAAAGGTACAATTTTTCAAAATTAATTTTTGATGGCATGTGTCACAATAAGGGTCACAAGATGACTCTTACAGAAGACAAGGGTAAAGGGATTTTGGAAGAAGTTGAGGTACCAAAGAATGCAGCCCAGGTACATTTTGATTCAATTTTGGCTGCACAATTGCAAGAGCAGGATAGGATAGAAACTACCATAGAAAAGGGTGGTAGTAATGGTGATGAGAGCTCAGATTCTAGTGTGATGATTTTAGAAGAGCTAGAGAGATTGGAGTATGGGGAGGATGACTTAGCCAAGGAAAGACTAAGAGAGTTGAAGATGAAAGTAGACTTTGACATGCCTGAAGTAAGAGAAATGTATTTTGCATGTGAGTCTAAGATTGAAGAGCATCCAGATATGTCTATTATTGGACAAATTTGAGGTTTAGAGATATTTCTGAGAGTTCAGGAAGATGGCAAGGTAATTTTGAAGCACAAGGCTAGTAAGGTGCTTTCTGAACTCAAGAGGGATAGAAGAGAGCTATACTTTATGCTGCTTAGGTGTCATCAAGGTGGATGGACCTATGAAAGGTTAAGGAAGCTGTCCTTTGAAGAATTAGAGTTCCATGCTTATCCAATTTGGGTAAGAGTTTGTGAGGAGAACACTGTTGGAAATACGTTTTACGTATTAAGAAGGATCGGTCACTCTAACAATAGTCCATGTTATAGCTCGTAGTTTAGTTAATCTTCTTTACTTATCAAACAAGTCCAAGCCTAGCCTACAACATGTGTAGGCCGGCCCAAAAGTGTAAGCCCAAGCCCATTACAAGGCTTGGGTATATAAACCCTCTCCTTAGATGGAGAGGGGTGTGGTTTTCATTATTTTACACATAGTTCTTTCTTAGTTTCTCTCTCTAAAGTGTGAAATCCACCATCTCTCTATCTCTTTCTCTCTCTAAAAACATAAGCATAGATTTACAAATCTACAAATGGTATCAAGAGCTTGGGATGAAATATAAGTTTGTTTTTGTGTTGCGTTTTGTTTTCAAAACAATTCGTGGAGTATAGGTTTGTTTTTTCCGAAATCTTCAAAATTTTTTGTGTTGGATCGAAGTTTAAAGCAGTGTAACATAGGGATTCGTGCTTAAGAGTGTTCTTGGTATCTTGGTTTTCATTAAAACATCAGTTTTCTTGGATCAAAAGTGCGAAAAAAGGCTTTGTTCTTCATTCCGAAATTCTAGTAGAAAGATCCATCGGAAAGTACAAACTGTACTTGGGCCTCCATCGCAATAACTTAACCATCGGAAAGGGTTAGGTTTCTACATTGCGATCGTTGGATTTTTATCACTTATTCCGATCTGAATCATTCCGATAGCTATTGCGATCTGAGATTCCGACGGGTATAAGGAAGTATTTTAAGTCGTTACTCTGCTCGAATTTTGTCAGCTACTTTGCGATCTGGGTATTGCGATCTGAGTATTCCGATAGTTCATTGCGATCTGAATCTTTACGATCTGGACTTTGCGATCTAAACATTTCGACAGCCTTGCTTTGCGATCTGGACTTTGCGATCTGACATTCCGATCTGGTTTTACGATCTGACATTCCGATCTGGCATTCCGATCTGACATTCCGATCGTGTGTAATTTTGACTTGGAATTTTTGGTTTATCGAGAACATATTTTAAGGGATTTTAACATTGTTTCTCGATTATAACTCACAACAACACAAAAATACTTAACCTTATTTCATTGTTCGATCAACTTTGTAAATCTTAACTTATTGAAATGGAGTACACATCTCTTACGGATAAGTCCATCCTCTCGGGTACGGATAATCGTCCACCAATGTTGGTGAAGACTATGTATGAGGAATGGGCTTCCCGAATGGAACTTTATATGTTGAACAAGGAGAATGGACATCTAATTTGGGCATCGGTGCTCAATGGACCATTAGATTATGGTACTGTGACGGAAGGTACGACCACTCGTCCTCGCACAACGGGTGAGTTGATTGGAGATATGAAGATTCAAGATAAATGTGATAAGTATGCTACAAACATCATTCTCCAAGCCCTTCCTCCAGATGTCTACAAACTCGTCAGCAAACATAAAGTTGCCAAAGAGTTATGGGATAGAATTCGTGTTCTCATGCAAGGCACCTCGTTAACTAAACAAGAACGAGAGTGTAAGCTTTATGATACTTTTGATAAGTTTGCCTATGTGCCAGGGGAAACTCTCAATGACTACTATCTGAGATTTACCCTATTGTTGAATGAGCTAAATATCTATGGCATGGCAATTCCTACCTTTCAATTGAACACCAAGTATTTGAACACTCTTCCTCCAGAATGGAAAAAATACGTGACGGATGTTAAATTGGCTAAGGACTTGCATAACACCAATGTGGATCAACTTCAAGCTTTTCTTCAACAACACGAATGCCATGTGATCGAGGCTCGGTTGTCTACACCTCAAGTTCATGATCCACTTGCAATGTATGCTTCTCAACAAAACATGGCTTATACTTATCAACAACCATCATACTTGCAGCAACCACCACCACACATCTATCAGCAACCACAGCAACCATCTTATCAACCACCAATGATGCCACAACAAGAATATCAACAAAGTGTTCATCAACAATCTTTTCAACATCAACCACCATATCAAACATCACCATCACAAGCCAACACTTCTCCATTGGGCTATACTCCTCAGCAAGGATATTTTCCAATAGAAGCACAACCAGCACAAGCTTTCTACTCTAATGAACTTCCACCAATCCAAGCACCGGTCTTTACTCCAAATGATACGCCAGCTGATGTTCTAAACCATCTCACCGCCTACTTGTCAAAACTTGTTGCAACTAGAGGATTTCCACCAACAAACAATCAGCTCCTCGCCTCATCAAATCCTCGACAACAAGCCACTGTTCAAGATGGTCAAGTGACGGTGCAACCTATTCAGGGAAGGCAAGAAATTGATGCTCAAAGATAGATATCAAAGATCACATCAGCATGTTCACCAGAAAAGAAAAAGAAAAGAAAGACGAAGAATACGAGCTCAAGACAAGCATAGTATGCTAGGTTTATTTTATTGTTGTAACTTGGGTAACGCCCTTGTTTGGAGTGACCTCCCTTAGGGGGAGATTGTTTGGAAATACGTTATACGTATTAAGAAGGATCGGTCACTCTAACAATAGTCCATGTTATAGCTCGTAGTTTAGTTAATCTTCTTTACTTATCAAACAAGTCCAAGCCTAGCCTACAACATGTGTAGGCCGGCCCAAAAGTGTAAGCCTAAGCCCATTACAAGGCTTGGGTATATAAACCCTCTCCTTAGATGGAGAGGGGTGTGGTTTTCATTATTTTACACATAGTTCTTTCTTAGTTTCTCTCTCTAAAGTGTGAAATCCACCATCTCTCTATCTCTTTCTCTCTCTAAAAACATAAGCATAGATTTACAAATCTACAAACACTATGAGGCTTCTCTAAGCTAAAAGGAGAGTAGAGATTGAGGAGAATACACAGATCACGAGGGCTTCTATTATGCCAAGGCCAATGAAGAAGGGAATTCCCATTGAATTTCAAGTTCTTAACAGGTTGAATCCTAGTGAAGCAGTGATTAGAAAGAGTATAAATCTTTCACCATTGGAGGCTTCAGATATTGCAGAGGTATTACCCTTAGATTTCAGAAACCCAATAGTTAATTATGAAGAAGATGCAAGTGGGTTAGTAAGTGTGTAAACACTTATCCTTTTACCACTAAAATCAAGGAAATACAAGACCTAATCATGTGTTTAATATCGTAAAAGTCATAATTACGCGTGGTTTTGTGTTTTTGTGTTAAATAGGTACAAAATATCAAAAGGAAAGAAAACACGGGATTCCACGATCAAATGTTGAAGAAAAGTCCAAGAAAGAGACGAAGACAAAGTCAAAAGACCAAGAGTGTGCCAAAGATCACGAAAACCGGCAAAATCGATACGACTTTGAAGAAATGATCATCAAAGACGAATTCAAACTCGATTTTAGTGGATTTAATCATTTACGAAGATTTGGGCTAAGTGGGTCCCACATTTGCTTATTGGGCCCACAAGCCCATTTAAGAAAATGGTTAATTTACAATTACGGATCAAAAGGCCCAACACAAGCCCATTTGCACAATAATGAAACGGATTGGAATCACATGGGCCAAAAGTCCATTTGGTTAAATAATGTTGGACGGATTCATTATTTACTTGGTCAAAATTTCGGTCAACCTTCACAACACACTCACACGTATTAAACTTTTACCCTCACACATTTAATAAACAATTACCCACACCCACTCACTTTACTTTTCGTTACAAACGAGAATCCATCCCTTCTCTCCCAAAAAAACATACGCAGACACCATTTTTTACCCAACCCTAATTCACTATTCACCAACCATATAACAAAAATTACTCAAAAATAATTGGGGGTTTTATTGTATTCGTGTGATTCACACACTTGGGGATTAAATCCCCAAGTTAATCGGAAGCAACACTACTGGTGGTCCTTAATCTTGACGTGGCTAAATCCTTTCATTTGATTGGATCTTCTACATCACCACCAAATCTCCACCAATCAAATGAGTCCACATCACCCCTAAACTAACACAACAAGCACAAATCGTGCCATGCTATTGATCCGTGTGACCCCTGGTATATTCTTAACCGTTTGATCAAGAAGAGAAGAGAGAGAAAGAAGAAAAGATGCGTTTGACGGTCAGGATTGAAGACTTACTCACGAAGCTTCATGAAGAAGCCTTGTGGTTGGCTATAAATACCCCCATAATATGTAATGGTTGGGTGCCTTTTCTTTTATTTTTAATTTTATTTTTATGCAAAAATTAGATTTAGGTTTATTGTAATTTTCTTTTAAAAGTATTGTAATCAAATTTTGAGTTATTAATGAAATTTTAATTTCGGTTTAATATTGTTTCTTTAAATTTTGTTGCAATTTACTTTTGAATCTGTTTTTTGATTATTAATATTATTGAAAATAAAAAGAAAGTGGATTATTAATTTCCCCCACTGGGAAGTTATAAAATACTGTTCGATTGTGTTAATTGTGTGAATGATGATGGTGATGATGTTTGGGTAAAGGAGGTGTTGTTTCGTATTTGGTTTATAAGGGGGTTCAGTGCCCACCTTCTTCCCAAAGGTTATCTACACAAGTTTCTTACTCTCTTTTTAATTTTATTGTTAAGTTTTAGTTTTGGTTTAATATTAATCTGCTTGTGTTTTGAGGTTGTTTGGATCTGCTTATGTTATTAGTTTTATTTATGTTCCTGTTTAGTTATTAAGCTGCTAGTTTGGATCTGGTTGTGATTAAGTCGTTTTTGAGTTTGTGTTTTGTTTGGATCTGCTTTATATTTGATTTTCTGCTTTTTGTCTTAAGATTTGTTTAAGTTTAGCTTTTGATAGTTTTGGTTTAGTTCTGCTTAGTTAAGTTTGTTTGTTTTGGATCTGCTTTATTGACTATTTAGGATTTATTGCTTATTAGGTTAGTTTAAGTTTGGATAGATCTGCTTATTTTCTTTATTTGCTTTGCTTATTTTCAGCCTTGTAGTGTTAGGACCTATTTACTTATCTGCTTGTTTGATTCGAGTATAGGTTATCTGTCTGCTTATTTTCATTAGCTTATTCTTATTCATCTGCTTATCTGCTTTTTGCTTAATTCCAGTTTCATCTGCTTATTTGCTTAGCTATTGTGCTTATTTGGTCTTTTTAGTTTGCTGAATTGTTAATGCAACAGACCCTTTTGGTCTGTATGTTTAAACTGCCAAAAAGAGTTAATTCCAAAAAAATAGGTCACTGCTGGGACTCGAACCCATGACCTTTCGTCCAACTGTCCAATACCTTAACCATCTAGTCTAGTACTTCATTTGTGTTCTATTTCACGTTAATTAATTAATATAGGGATTAATAGTACTGCCAATTTTATTAAATAATTTAAATACAAGTTTTAGGTTTAATTAATTTAAATTAAAAGTTTTCTTTTATTCAGTTTAAATAAAAAAATAAAAAGATAAAAAATATTACTTTTATAAATTTCAATTGTTTTTAAATTTAGTTTTTAAAGATTATTTTTAATTAAATTGGTTTTAAATAGATTTTATTTAAAGTTAAAGTTTAGGTTATAAAATTAATTAAAGTAACTTTAGTTTTAAAATTTTAAATTTAAATTAGTTTTCAAATAGTTTTAATTTAAATAGTTCAAATTAGTCATTAAATAGTTCAAATTTGTCTTTAATAGATTAATTAGTTTTTAATTAAGTAATTTTTAGTTTTTAAAATACCAAAAAATACGTTTTACCAAGAACAATTAGTCTTATGTTTAGCCTGATATCAATTCGAGTGAGTCGAGGAAACGAACATTAATTGATTGAAAAAGACCTTCATTAAATTGGCGCCGCTGCCGCTACGCTCGTTACGATTGAAGATTTCGTGAGAAGTTTGGATTTTGGGATCCGTTAATAAAAAAATCAAAAACTTAAAAAAAAAATTAAAAACAAAAAAAAAACTTAAAAAAAAAAATAAAAAAATCACAAAAGCAAACTCTTTCCTAAGATTTGCACCAAAAAATTTAAAAAAATACAAAAGTACTACTTTTTCCTAAAAGTATTACACTAAAAATATTACGTATTATTGTTATTTTTCTTAGTTCGATTTCTTTCGTTTTTATTGTGAATATATATTTTTCTAAAAAAATTACAAAAAGATTTTTCATTTACTATATTATATTACGTAGCACAATTAATTTACCTACTTTTCAAATAAGACCTTAGTTGGGATTTCATCACCTAACTATTGTATTCGAATCCTAAACGAGAAAAAAGGGCAAAATAGATAAATACTAGTAAGACGTTTGAACTCGATTTATACAAACTATAAGGTGGGTATAAGGCGACGCGCTATAAAAGGCCGTCTAAGGAAAAAGGTTTTTAAGTGCTTTGTGCCACCTCGTTTCCCCGCTTGCTTGTGCGTATATTGAGAGGGACGACCGATTATTGGTTTGCCAACTCAAGTAGTATTACGTATATATTTTTGTAGCTTTTTCATATTGAACCTCGAGAGTGATAATCCCTTTCCTCTCAAAGTCGACCGAGGTTTCCTACCTCATTCCAAGTTTTAATTGTATGCGCACTCGCGCGCATACATACATACCGATTGGTGTACCAAATACTTCTAATTCTTCCAAAAAGAAGAAGTAGAAAAACAAAAAGACCGTCAATCAAGCCGATCCCGAGAATCGAGCTTTGAACAACACGATGGCAACGGATAATCGACCAATGATTTAGATTCTCCAATCTCACGTTGAAGGAAACGATGACGCGATTGTGGTGCCGGATATTGGAGCTAATAATTTTGAACTAAAAACAGGTTTTATTCAAATGGTTTCCTCTACACCATTTTTAGGCCGTACTAATGATGGCCCACACGCTCATATCAAACGTTTCATACAATTGGCAAATACCGTCAAATACAATGGGGTGCCACAAGAGGCCATTCGTTTACAACTCTTTCCTTTTTCCCTCGAGGGACAAGCCCGGATTTGGCTTGATAAGGTTCCACCCCAAAGTACTACTACATGGATTGATTTAGATACCAAGTTCATAAACTACTTTTTCCCACCATGACGGACCACCGCTTTAAGGAATGACATCATTACCTTTGAACAAAAATATGGGGAAACGTTTAGTGAGTCTTGGGACCGTTTTAAAGAGCTTTTAAGAAAATGTCCACAACATGGTTTCACTAAAGTGCATCAAATTAATACGTTTTACAATGGTTTAACTCTAAATGACCAAGACTCACTTAATAGTGCCGCGGGGGGAAATATTCTTGTGAAATCCATGAACGAGGCTTGGGCCATAATTGAAAACAATGCTAAAGTGCAAACCAAGAGTGTTCGGACTACAATAGCTAGTGCTAGTGATAATGAGGTGACTAATCAAATTAAGGAGCTTACTTCAATTGTGAAACACCTTGTTTTAAGAGATAACCCTCCCACTACACATGTGAATGCCGTGAAAGAAACTTGTGAAACGTGTGAGCCTTGTGGTGGACCACATTCGTACTATAATTGTTACAAGGTTTACAATAATCAACAAGAAGTTTATGCTTATACAACAATGAAAATGAGCGGATTCATTTCAAACCAAATGTTGATGTTAACCATTTGTCTTACAAGTCTAATAACTATTTGGCTCCCCCGGGTTTTGTAGCACCACAAAGACCACCCCCACCCGCCCAAAATAGGAACCAAGGTCCTTAACGTGGTAATTTTCAAGGAAATTCTAATCAACGGGGTTTTAATCAAAATCAAGGGAATTTTCAAGGGCAAAACCAAGGGTTCAATAATCAAAATCGAGGATTTAATAACCAAGGTTTTCAAAATCAAAGATTTAATCAAGGTTATAACCAATATCAAAACCAAGGTTTTCCTAATCAAAGTTTTTCAAATCAAGGGTATAATCAAATGAACATGCATAATCCTCAAATGGACTTGGTTCTACAAGAATTATCCGAACATGAGCGAACCTTGAAAGAGATGCAAGAATATAATAGACAAATGCAAGAAGCAAACGATAAGAAATTTTTGACAATGATTCAAACCCTTCGTCCCCAAGGTGCCCTCCCTTCGAACACCGTGACCAATCCTAGGGCTAACGTTAATGTCATCACTACTAGGAGCGGTAAGACCACCATAGAAACTTCCTATTCCCCACCTAACCAAGGACCCGAGATACCTTCTTCTTCTACCCACCCTCCTTCTCCTTATACTTGTGACATACCACCCGTTATGCCTTCGTCTACACCTTATGTTCCACCTATACCTAGATCTTATACCACACCTTCGGTTCCCAAACCGATTCCTTCCCCTTCCATTTCTACTCCTCCTCCACCAAAGGATGTGAGTGAGCAATCCACTCCAAAGCCTTCATCTCAACCCAATATACCTTATCCCTCAAGGTTGCGGAAAGAGAAATTGAAGAATAAGGATGATATTCAAGTTTCGAACTTCCTAAAAATGTTCAAACAATTGAATTTTAATATCACCTTTGTCGAGGCTCTCGCTCACATGCCTAAGTATGCTAAGATGTTTAAGGACCTTTTAAGTGATAAGGAAAAATTGCTCGATATTGCCAATACCCAATTGAATGAGAAATGTTCCGCGGTTCTTTTCAAAAAATTACCGGTTAAGTTAGGAGATCCCGGTCGATTCCTTATTCCTTTTAATTTTACGGGTGTTGAGAATTGTATGGCCTTGGCGGATCTCAGAGCGAGTATCAATCTTATGCCATTGTCCGTGTGGAAATAATTATCTTTACCTGAGCTAGTCCCCACTCGTATGACCTTGGAATTAGCTAACTGTACGGTTGCTTATCCGGTGGGGATAGCCGAGGATGTTTTTGTAGGAGTCGACAAATTCACTTTTCCAGCCGATTTCATTGTAGTCGACTATGAGATGGATCCCCGTGTTCCCTTAATTGTGGGACGACCCTTCTTGAGAACCGGGCGTACATTGATTGATGTAGCCGCGGGTGAACTTATCATGAGGGTCGGGGATGATAAAATCGTCTTTAACATGGGTAAACTTTCCAAACTTCCCGATGAGCCCGAATCTGTGAGTTACATCGATGTGCTCGATGAAGCATGTGAAGAACATTTTCACGAGGCTTGTAAGAGCGGTATTTCTCATTTACCTCATGTTGAGACCGTAGCTTCTATTGCTCCTTCATTGACTCCATTTGGAGAAAGTGACTTTCTTTTACAAGAATTTGAAGCAAGTTTAGGGGACGTGGATTTAAAATATGACGATTCTCCCACCGATTGGGAAGAAGACATTCGTACCATTGAGAGACTTCTCAATGAGGACCATATTTCTCCACCTACTCCTAAGGAAGTTACAAACGATGATCCAAATTTGACTAAGCCTTCCACCGACAATCCACCGGATTTAGAGCTTAAGGATTTACGAGAGACTACACGAGAGACTATCGATTGACGGTTTTCATTGGCTTTTGGGATCCGTTCACTTTGTGAACGTTATTTTTACGTATCATAAATCAAAAACAAATAAAAAATCAAAAATATAAAAATATATAAAAACTAAAAAATTAACAAAACAATTCTTTTCCTAAAGAATTGACCAAAAAAATTAAAAAAATCCAAAAAGCAATCTTTTTCCTAAGAGATTGCAACCAAAAATATATATTATTGGCTTCTCTCGGTTTTTATGTACATATAGTATTTTCCTTTAAAAAACTCATAAATACAAAAATATTTTCCATATATTATTATAAGTAAATACGTATACGTATAAGAACAATCAATCTACATATCTTCCATAAGTATTGCCGAGGCAATACACCGTGTTGAGGGGCGCTCCGGTCCTTGACACGCGTATCGATCAAACAAAATAAAGCAAGAATAGATAAATACTCTCAATAAGCAATAATTCGAAGAATACGAACATTTAAGTGAATAGAAAGGCGATGTGCTATAAAATGCCATCTAAGGGTCAATAGGTACTTAAGTGCTTCGCGCCACCTAACCCCCCGTTCACTTGTGAGTATTCTAAGAAGGAAAGCTTCATTGAGGGTCTTGCACCCAAAGTAGTATTACATATATTGTTACTTTCTTGTGGATATTTAATATCGAAACTCGAAGAGGATAATCTTATTCTTTTCAAAGTCACACGAGAGCTTCTCTCTCATTCCTCGTATTGAGTTGCATGCTCACTCGCGGGCGTGCACAAATACCGATTGGTGTACAACCTCTTCCTCCGAAAAGGAAGAAGAAAAGAAAGAGTAAGACCACCATCGTCCACCAAGCCGATCACGAGAATCGTGCTTTGTCACCACCACAAGGAGCCATGGCTGTTGATAACCGTACTTTGTTTGAACGTATGCAAACCAACATTCATGGATTTGTTAGTGCCATTAAGATTCCCGACTATCCCGCTAACACATTTGAGCTACATACATCTATGATCAATATGGTTGCTGCATCACCTTTCTATGGAAAACAAAATGAGGATCCCCATGCTCATCTTAAGAGATTCCTTTCACTTTGCAATACCATTAAGCATAATGGGGTTCCACCGGATGTCATTAGATTGTTGTTAGTGTCATTTTCACTAGATGGGAGTGCTAAGCATTGGTTAGACACCCAACCACCCGATAGTATCACCACATGGGATGGTTTTACCACTAAGTTTTTGAACAAATTCTTTCCTCCACAAAAGACTATGGCTTTGAGAAATATGATTATGGGCTTTACACAAAAACCTAGTCAATCCTTTGGTGATGCTTGGGAAGAGTATAGTGAGTTGTTGAGGCGATGCCCTAATCATGGAATGGATGATCTAAGCAAAATCAATACTTTCTACAATGGCCTTAAACCTCACCACCAAGATTCACTAAATGCTTCCGCGGGAGGGAGTATTCATTTCAAGACATACCAAGAGGCTTTAACCATTATTGAGACTAAGGCAATGGTTCAAACCAATGATCCATTTGAGGAAAGAGTTCATGTTATCCAAAACACTTCTCAAATCCCTTTTGACAACCAACTCCTCAAGTTTCAAGAAGCTATTTTTCAAAGGATGGATAGAGAAAGTGAGAGGCATTTGCAAGCACAACAAGACATGCTTCAAACTTTTAAGAGCATGACATTGAACAATTCCTCAAACAATGTGAATGCCATCACCATTTCTTGTGTTACTTGTGGAGGACCTCACTCTTATGAACAATGTGACAAGGTGCAAGGGTATCAAGGGGAATGTTATGCTTACCAAGAGGAACACCGTGAACACTTCAAGCCTAACATCAATCCAAATAACCTTTCTTACAAATCCCAAAATTACCTTACTCCACCCGGTTTTCCACCCCAACCACCCACCCAAATTCAACAAAATCCTCCTCAAATTCTAGCAAGGAATCAAGGGCAAAGACAACCATACCAAGGAAATAATTACAAAGCACCCAATCAATTTCAACCTCAAGCTAATACCTTTTATCCACCACAACAAGGATTTAATCAACCACTTCCATTTATTCCCAATCAAGCATATGCTCCAATTCCAAA
Source organism: Glebionis coronaria (assembly GCA_025667525.1). Classification (NCBI taxonomy): domain Eukaryota; kingdom Viridiplantae; phylum Streptophyta; class Magnoliopsida; order Asterales; family Asteraceae; genus Glebionis; species Glebionis coronaria. The sequence goes on along the minus strand of JANFOE010000499.1, from coordinate 387,686 downwards.
TCAAGCTTACCCTCAAAACCAAACTCAAGGATATGGGATGCAAGAGACTCAAGAGTATGTTGACAAGAAAATGCGTGATATTGAGAAGAGAATGAATGACCAAGTGAAACGTACAATAGAGGAACAAATCAATAGGGTTTTAGTGGCGGTAACTCAAAGACCACAAGGAGCTTTACCTTCCAACACACAAACAAATCCTAGGGCCAATGTCAATGCCATTACAACAAGAAGTGGTACAACAACAAAGGATCCTTCACCTCCTAAACCTACTATTGTTCAACCCACTTGTGCTCCTACTTGTGATAAGCCTTCTACTTCTACTCCACCTCCTCAAAGTGCTCCTATTCACTCAAACACACCTTCTCAACAATCTCATACTTCTCCTTCAACTTCCACACTTCCCAATGAAGAGGCTAACAAAGACAAATCTTCCACTACAACACCTATTCCACCTACACCAAAACCTACTCTTCCATACCCTTCAAGGTTGAAAAAGGACAAGTTAAAGAACAAAGATGACATACAAGTCTCCAATTTCTTAAGGATGTTCAAGCAACTCAATATCAACATATCCTTTGCGGAAGCTCTTGCTTATATGCCAAAGTTTGCTAAGATGTTCAAGGATTTGCTCTCAAACAAAGAAAAATTGGTTGACTTGCCCAACACATCACTTAATGAAAATTGTTCCGCGGTGTTACTTAAAACTTTACCAACAAAACTTGGAGATCCGGGGCGCTTCTTGATACCTTGTAATTTTCCCGGTGTTGAAAATTGCATGGCTTTGGCGGATTTAGGGGCAAGCATAAATCTCATGCCTTTATCGGTTTGGAAACAACTCTCTCTTCCCGAGCTCACCCCCACTAGGATGACTCTTGAACTAGCCAACCGAACCATAGCTCACCCCGTAGGTATAGCGGAAGATGTGTTTGTAGGTGTGGATAAGTTTACCTTTCCGGCCGACTTTGTAGTGGTCGATTATGACATGGATCCTAGAGTCCCTTTGATTGTTGGTAGACCGTTTTTGAGAACGGGTCGTACCTTGATAGATGTGGCGGAAGGAGAATTAATTATGAGAGTAGAGGATGAGAAAGTGGTGTTTAAGTTAGGGAAAGTTTGTGATAGAAAGGAGGTTAAGGAGTCTAGACCTTGTGAGACGATTAACATTGTGGATGTGCTAGATGAAGTGTGTAATGAACACTTTCATGATGCTTGTAAGAATGCTAGTGATGAGATTCCACATGTTGAAACCGTGGCCTCAATTGCTCCCTCTTTAACACCTTTTGGAGAGAGTGATTTCCTCTTGGAGGAATTTGAGTCCAACTTTCTTGGTGATGATGATTCTCCCATTAATTGGGAAGAAGATATTCTTACAATCCAAAAGTTGCTCAATGAGGACCCTATTCCTTCCCCTATTCCACAAGAGATTACCATTGAGGAACCTTCCATAGTGAAACCTTCCATAGAGAGTCCACCTCCCATTGAACTTAAGGAACTTCCATCCCACTTAGAATATGCTTTCTTAGAAGGAAAAGACCAATTACCGGTGATTATTGCTAAGGAATTGAAAGAGGATGAGAAGGAGCAACTTATTGAAGTCCTTAAGAAACATAAGAAAGCTTTAGCATGGAAAATATCCGACATAAGGGGAATTGATCCACATTTTTGTACTCACAAAATCCTTATGGAGGATGATTATAAACCCGCCATTCAAAACCAAAGGAGAGTTAACCCAAAAATTCATGAGGTTATTAAGAAGGAAGTGATTAAACTCTTAGATGCGGGTATGATTTACCCCATTTCCGACTCTCCATGGGTTAGCCCGGTTCATTGTGTTCCAAAGAAGGGTGGAATCACCGTGGTGCCTAATGAGAACAATGAGCTTATTCCCACGAGACTTGTAACCGGTTGGAGAGTATGCATTGATTATAGAAAACTTAATGAGGCAACTAGGAAAGACCATTTCCCGCTTCCCTTTATGGATCAAATGCTTGAACGCTTAGCGGGAAATGAGTACTATTGCTTTCTTGATGGCTTTTCGGGTTATTTCCAAATCCCAATTGACCCTAAGGATCAAGAAAAGACCACATTCACTTGTCCATACGGTACATTTGCTTACAAGAGGATGCCTTTTGGCCTATGTAATGCACCGGGGACGTTTCAAAGGTGCATGATGGCAATTTTCCATGATATGATAGAGCAAACCATGGAGGTTTTTATGGATGACTTTTCCGTATTTGGGAACTCCTTTAGCTCGTGTCTCACCAATCTTGAGAGAATGCTTAAGCGTTGTGAGGAAACACGTTTGGTGCTTAATTGGGAGAAATGTCACTTTATGGTAAAAGAGGGGATTGTTTTAGGACACAAGATATCCAATAAGGGATTAGAAGTTGATCGAGCCAAAATTGATGTGATTGCTAAGCTTCCCCCACCCACCTCGGTTAAAGGTGTGAGGAGTTTTTTAGGTCATGCGGGTTTTTATAGGCGCTTTATACAAGATTTCTCTAAGATAGCTAGACCGATGACTCATCTCTTGGAGAAAGAGGCTCCTTTCATTTTTGACCATGCTTGTTTAGAATCTTTTGAGACACTTAAGAAAAAATTGACAAAGGCTCCCGTTTTGGTTTCTCCAAATTGGGAATTACCTTTTGAGCTTATGTGTGACGCTAGTGATTATGCGGTGGGGGCCGTCTTAGGACAAAGAGTTAATAAGCATTTCCAACCTATACACTATGCGAGTAAAACCATGACCGGTGCACAACTTCATTACACTACCACGGAAAAAGAGTTGCTTGCTATAGTATATGCTTTTGAGAAGTTTAGACCATACCTTGTGCTTTCCAAGACCATAGTGTATACGGATCATTCCGCTCTCAAGTATCTTATGACAAAACAAGATGCTAAGCCTAGGCTTTTGAGATGGGTTTTGTTGCTTCAAGAGTTTAAGATAGAGATTCGTGATAAAAAAGGGGCCGAGAATTTAGCGGCGGATCATTTGAGTAGACTTGAGCATCCTTTTCAAGGAGATTTCCCACATCAAGAAATCAATGAATCCTTTCCATTAGAGGAGCTCATGTCTATCTCTTCCCAAGAGGATGCCACACCTTGGTTTGCGGATATTGCAAACTATCTTGTGGGCAATGTGCTTATTGAGGGTCTTACTTACCAACAAAAGAAAAAGTTTCTTAAGGAAGTTAAGTATTACTTTTGGGATGATCCATATCTTTTTAGGCAATGTGCGGACCAAATCATTAGACGGTGTGTAGATGGGCCCGAGGCATTTAAAATCTTAGAGGCATGTCATAAAGGACCTACGGGTGGACATTTTGGGCCTAACTACACCGCCAAGAAAGTCTTTGATTCGGGTTACTATTGGCCTTCCATTTACAAGGATGCCCAAGAGATGGTGAAATTTTGTGATGTTTGCCAAAGACAAGGAAAAATTACACAACGTGATGAGATGCCACAAAATTTTATCCAAGAGTGTGAGATATTTGATGTATGGGGAATAGATTTCATGGGACCTTTTCCATCCTCTAAGGGAAACAAGTATATACTTGTGGCGGTGGATTACGTGTCCAAGTGGGTGGAGGCTAAAGCCTTACCTACTAATGATGCTAGAGTGGTGGTAAAGTTCTTGAAACAATTGTTTGCTAGATTTGGTGTACCTCGGGCCATCATAAGTGATCGTGGTACGCACTTTTGTAATGATCAATTCACGAGAGTTATGAAGAAATATGGAGTGAATCATAGACTTTCTACCGCGTATCACCCTCAAACAAATGGTCAAACCGAGGTCACAAATCGTGGTTTAAAGAGAATTTTAGAGAGAACGGTGGGAGAGCATAGAGCTTCTTGGTCGGATAAGCTTGATGATGCTTTGTGGGCGTTTAGGACGGCTTTTAAGACACCAATTGGTTGTACTCCTTATAGGCTTGTCTATGGAAAAGCGTGCCACCTCCCATTTGAGTTAGAACATAAGGCATCTTGGGCTCTCAAGTGGGCTAACTTTGATTTAAACCAAGCCGGTTCACATAGGAAAGATCAACTCAATGAGATGGATGAGTTGAGAGCCAATGCCTATGAGAATTCTTTGCTATACAAAGAAAAAACTAAGAAATTGCATGATGCTAAGATTAAGAATCGTGAGTTCAAAGTTGGAGAGCCGGTTCTCCTCTTTAACTCAAGATTAAAGCTTTTTGCGGGCAAGCTTAAGTCGAGATGGTCCGGTCCATTCACTATTGCTCAAGTGTTTCCATATGGAACTCTTGAGTTGTCCCAACCCGATGGTCCAAATTTTAAAGTGAATGGTCACCGTGTTAAGCATTACTTTGGGGAGGACATTTCCGTTGAAATGGTCCAAGAGGTCCCCATTTTCCCCATGAATTAATTCATTGAGGGACGAGTCGAGCTAGAGACTCATTAACTCAAGCATCGTATAACTAGGTTAGAGTGTTGTAGGTTAGAAATAAGGGCATAGATTTGGAGATAAGTGTAGGGGAGACCTTCTTTTGTCTTCATGTTTGTTTGTAGGGTTGCTCACTCATCTCATGCTTTGGAGCTTATGGAGGAGGCCCTTGTATCCGGTTCACTTCGTTACTTTAGTGATTTTTCATTGCCACGTTGTGCTTAAACTTGATTTCACTAATAGTAGTCCTTTCCTTAACTTGGGTTAAGCAAAGTCTATTCATTGTCATAAGTGTAGGGGAGTTCACTTCCATGCTCTTAAACATTGAGGACAATGTTTAACTTAAGTGTAGGGGGGTCTTCTATCGAAGTGACCTTACCTAGAACTTGTCATTGTCTTGCATGATAACATGGAAAATTGGATTTTCAACATTTTTCAAATTTTTGATCTACTTTGGCCACAAAAATATGCATTCATAATTTTTGCATCAATCATTTTTCATTTGCATAACACATTTGCATTGTATATATTCTTTTATTTTTCATCAAAAATATATAAAAAGGAAAAAAAAATATAATAAACATGGTTTTAACAAGTTTAGATTTCTTTGACATATTAGGCCCGCCATGGATATTTTGACTCAACCCGAGTTTGCTTAATTTAGCATTCTCTAGCTAGTATCCTTAACCATGTAGTCCTTCATTGGTCTATTAGGCTAAGCTTCCACCAATTTCATTCTTTGAAATTTTAAATTTGTGGAGAATGGGAAATGATAGAGTTGAAGCAAGTGTAAAAGGGCTAGATAGACTTCATGGCAATTACTTGTGGCTAAACCCTTCTCTTCTTGACCTCTATTTTCTTCGCTTGTATATAATTGTTAATAAATAATCAAGTACGGTTTTAATTGGTTCGTAATCTCTTATGCATTTTTGGCTAATCATTTATGGTTGATATGAGTACGTCTTAAGATTCTAAGTTAGCACGTTTTATGTGTACTAAAATTGTGTCATGCTCCATATTTAGCGGGTGTTTTTCCTTTTCTTCTTTGCAAATTTTTTGGAGAGGAATAAAGAAAAATAAGAGCGGCTTATGAAAAAAAATGAGTGGCTAGAAAAAAAAAAAAAAAAAAAAAAAAAAAGAAAAAGAAAAAAAAAAAAATAATGCAAGACTCCCAAGAGGGGCAGTGTGGTGTTAATTATAGTGACTATTGAGTTCCAATATTACCTTGACGGGTTGCGGGGATTCAATAGATTGCTCCAATCCAATATTACCTTGACGGGTTGCGGGGTTGAAGATCCAAAATCTCAAAAAGATGCGGATGTAAATTATTGCGTGAGTTTTATTTTTCTTTCCTTAGCGAGTGTGTAGTTACTTATGAAAGCATGACATGAGGATTTTACACATAAGGCGAATGACTTATTATTCTTAATACGGACTTGTATTAATTGTGAGCGGTTTTTCAAGTAATGGATGAGAAGATTACTTAGGATTAAAACCGTCCTTCCTTATTTTTGGATTTTACATTTCTTATATTTCACACTTTAATAATGACAAATTTGCTCACAAGCAATTTGCTCAAATAATAACCGGTTCCACATTTAATTGTCATGAATAAGTTGATGCACTTTTTACTTGTGAATGCAATGATTCCATTTACTAGCTTGGTATGGGGAAAGTGAAACTTGAGGGTGATAAGTGTCCATGGTACCCAAGCCCTAATCCAAGTCATTGAATTCTTTATGAGTTATTTCCATCAAAACCATTTCAAGAAAAATCAAAAAGTTATAGATAGAATTGTATTTTAATCCATTGCATTGATAAAAGTCAAAATCATGCATCATTTAGTTTAGAGTAGTGTAGATGCATCTCATATGGCCAAGGTGGATTAATTATGAGGGAAATGTAAATTTTTTAAGCCTTGAAAGATAATATTGCATGAGGACATGGCAATGCTCAAGTGTAGGGGAATTTGATATGAGCTTAAACTCATATCCTTTTATCAACAAATAACCCTAAAACACGAAGCAAAATACCCTTTTATATTGTAAAAAGCAGTGTTATGTGGTATGTTTGTGTTTGTGTGATCTTATGTAGGTAAAAGGATACAATTTCAAGCAAACAAGGAAGGATCACAAGTGACAAGTTTTCAAAGCTCAAGGACCTATCTTGACAAGTCTTGAAAGTTGAGGGACTTAAAGTGCAAATACTGCAAAGTCAAGATCCAAGTCAAACCTGGTCAAACTACAAAGTCAATCAAGTCAAAGGGCCATTTTTGTTGAAGAATGAAAGTTGAAGGGCCAAAATTGTCAAAGGAATGAAGTTTCTAGCCTTAAAGAGAAATCTGCCAAGTTAAGGGACTTAAATTGCCAAGTTTGGAAAGTATTGCAAGATGAATCCATGTGCAAAGGCTTTTGACCAATGAGAAGAGAGAAAGAAAGACACACGGATCAAGTAATTAATATCCACTCAAGCCGCCACATTTAATGCAAGATCACAACAGTGTGATCCGTGTAACACTTTTTCCACCAATAAAAAGCTGCCACGTGTCTTTCTCCTCCAACTAAATATTTTCCAGGAACGCGTTTTTGATAGAATGCATTTCAGAAGAAGATCAAAACATCAAAGTTGCTCGTTTTGATGAGACGAATCCAATGGTGCAACTTAATTAGCATATTATCCAATGAATCAAAAATCCCCAAAATGTGTTCATCACCTTTAAAGAAGATTGGCAGAATTCATCCACGTGTCAAGCAATGATTGGCCTGAACACGTCACATCTCCAACAAACTCTCAAGTCTAGCCTATAAATACACAACTTGTTCTTCATTTTCAGAAGTAGTTAATTTTCAGAAAACACATAGTTCTCTCAATTTCCCTTTTCTTCTTTTCCCTCCTTTTCACCTAACAACTCAAGAGTCTGACAAGCTCTTGAGTTTGTTAGTTAGTTAGAACCCTTGTAACTACATTTGTAACAGAATTCATCAATAAAATTTCAAATTCCAGTTTTCCCGCCAAATCTTGTTCTTCAATTCCTGTTACTTACTTGCTGTAATTGGATTCCATTGTTGCTGTTTGAAGTTTGTTATGATCATACATTGATCATAACTGGCTTTGTTGAAGATTTGTTGCTGTTTGATCAAAAATTCAGTCCTTTCCATTGTTCTTGAAGTTTTTCATGGCAGAATGATGATTGTAGCTGTTTTGGTGATTGATTTGAGTTGATAGCTAGTGATAGGTGGTGGTATCACTAGGGCAAGAGAGCTCAGCGCTCCTCTTCTACCCAAAGGTTTTCTACAATAGGTTCTGAGTTTCTGATTTAAGTTCCTCTAAACAGTTCTTGCATGCTATATTTCCTAGTGTAATGATTGATGGCTGCCTGATTCTATTTGGTTAGTTGATGTTTGATTGAGTGATTTTAGTGTATTGTAGTTTGATTTTGTGCTATTGTGTTCAGTCTTATAGATTTGATCTCATTTTCAGTAACTTTTTAGTCATTTAGCTTAATTGAGTTCTAGTTGTTGTAAGTGTGTGATTTCAGTTTCATTAGCCTTCATTTGGATCACTTAAACTAGTTTACTAATGCTCTTTACTCAGCCTTAATCAGAACTAAATAATCCTTTGTAAAAGTTTGATCATAATCTGATAAGGTGTGTTTGGGACTAGTGGTTAATCAGTATTCAAGTATTGTTAATTGGATCATAAGTGATCATTTGTAGTCATTAGAAGTTAACAAGTGTTTTTGAGTCATTTGCAAGTCCATAAGATAGTCAAACAGGCAATTGGTTGATAAAAAGTATGGGTCATACTTGTTTTCAGTTTTAGTTCATAAACTTGCCAATTTCAATTGTTCATTTCTCCTTCATTACTTGTTCAAAATTGCTCAAACCAGTTTCTAGTTAAAGCTTACATCATAATCTTTCAGACTTTAAGAGGAAATCCTACAGTTTCAAGGAATAAGCAAGAAAACAGCTTATTAGTTCAGACCTGAGCAATGTTCATTCTCTGATGTGATTTGCATTCTGATTTCCTAGTTCTAATAATCCACTTCATAAAAGTCCTTGTTTTCTTTCACAAATCAGTTTAGAAAGGGTTGAATATCAAGTTTTGAGAATTTGAGCTTTTTCAAAAATCTGGTCAACGTTTTGGTCAACATAAGCTCATTTGAGCTTATTTTCAGATATCTTGCTTATTAGTGGATGAAATTTGTTCTAGTTTGATTTCCCCTGCTTTAAATCAAGTGCTTATTCATTTTCTTTACAAAAATCAAGTTGTGGATGTCTGGATTATGCTATAGCTTATTTTGAGCTTATTGATAAGCTCTCTTTTGCTTATTTTGGACTTTTAGACATTTTCCTTAAACACACGTTTCTATTATTGGATTTGAAGTAGTTTGCAATTTGTTTCAGCTTAATTGGTTGAGAAATAAGCTCAAACGAGCTTATTGTTTCATTGAGCCCGTTTTTGGTTAAAAGTTTTGGAAATTTGCATTTTAGTCCCTGGATTTCAGTTAAGTGTTTAAACCTAGCTAATCTTTCTAATTTTGTGGAAATTGCAATAATCAGTCCTTGGATTTGTTAGTTTGTTACATTTCAGTTCTTGAGTTTGTTAGTTTGTTAAATTTGGTTAGTTTGTTAGAATTTTTACAAGTTTAGTCCTTGTAGTTAACTGTTTTACATTTTTAGTCCTTATAATTTTTAGAATTTACATTTCAAGCATTTATATTTCATAGAAATTACATTCTTAGTCCTTATAGTTTTATATTTTGCACTTTAACATTTTTACTTGAATAAAATTTGGAATTTGCAATTTGTTTTACGTATAAATAGGTTTATATTTTTCATTTTTACTTAGTGTTGTTTGAATTAGCAATAGATTACCAAGCAAGCTTGAACAACCAAAAACAATTAAAAATTTGATATTGATTGGACTTTCTATTAGTTAAGAACTGAGAAAACGAACTTGCATTATACACATTTCAATTTACCGTCTCATTTAGAGTACGTTTTCTTAGAAGAGGATAATAAGTTACCCGTCATTATTGCTAAGGACTTAAAAGAAGATGAAAAATCCCGACTTATCGAAGTGCTTAAGAATCATAAGAAAGCAATTGCTTGGAAAATCTCCGACATCCACGGAATTGATCCTAATTTTTGCACTCATAAAATTCTCATGGAAGATGACTTTAAACCCTCAATCTAAAATCAAAGAAGGGTTAATCCAAAAATTCATGAAGTCATTAAGAAAGAAGTTATCAAACTTCTAGATGCCGGAATGATTTACCCTATCTCGGATTCGTCATGGGTTAGTCCCGTCCATTGTGTGCCTAAGAAAGGCGAAATCACCGTTGTTCCCAATGAAAACAACGAGTTGATTCCTACTCGACTCATAACGGGTTGGCAAGTTTGCATAGACTATCGTAAGCTCAATGATACCACTCGTTCATGGATCAAATGCTCGAGCGTTTAGCGGGTAATGATTTCTATTGCTTCTTAGATGGTTTTTTGGATATTTTAAAATCCCTATCGAGCCAAAAGACCAAGAGAAAACCACATTCACTTGTCCTTATGGAACATTTTCTTACAAACGAATGCCTTTCGGCTTATGCAATGCTCTCGGGACTTTCCAAAGGTGTATGATGGCAATATTTCATGACATGGTTGAAGAAACTATGGAAGTCTTTATGGACGATTTCTCGGTCTATGGTGATTCTTTCTCTTCTTGCGTTGCCAATTTAGAACGTATGCTTAAACGGTGTGAAGACGCTCGTCTCGTTCTTAATTGGGAAAAAAGCCATTTCATGGTAAAAGAAGGCATCGTCCTCGGTCATATAATTTCCAAAGCCGGTATCAAAGTCGACCGTGCTAAAGTTGACGTCATTGCTAAGTTGCCTCCACCTACCACCGTCAAAGGAGTTAGAAGTTTTTTAGGCCATGCGGGATTTTATCGACGTTTCATCCAAGATTTCTCGAAAATAGCTCGTCCTATGACTCATCTCTTAGAAAAGGATGCTCCTTTCATCTTCTCTCAAGAATGTCTTGACTCTTTCGAACTTCTTAAAGGTAAATTAACTAAGGCACCGGTCTTAGTCTCTCCAAATTGGGAGTTACCTTTCGAGCTCATGTGCGATGCTAGTGATTTCGCGGTAGGAGCGGTTTTAGGTCAACGAGTGAACAAACATTTCCAACCCATTCATTATGCTAGTAAGACAATGACGGAGGCTCAATTGCATTATACCACTACCGAAAAAGAGCTTTTAGCTGTAGTGTATGCTTTTGAGAAATTCCGCCCCTATCTTGTGCTTTCCACCACCATCGTTTACACCAACCATTCCGCCTTGAAATACTTGTTGACCAAGCAAGATGCTAAACCGAGACTCCTTCGTTGGGTTTTGCTCCTACAAGAATTTAAAATCGAAATTCGTGATAAAAAGGGAGCGAAAAACCTAGCCGCGGATCATCTTAGTAGACTTAAGGATCCTTATCAAGGGGAACCTCCAAATCAAAAGATTAATGAATCTTTTCCCCTTGAGACCTTAATGTCTATTAGTTCCAATCTTGATGATACCCCATGGTTTGCGGACATTGCAAACTATTTGGCGGGTGGTGTTCTTATCGAAGGGTTAACGTCCCAACAAAAGAAAAAAAATCTTCAAGGACGTTAAAACGTACTATTGGGACGACCCTTATCTTTTCAAGCAATGTGCGGATTTAATCATTCGTAGATGTCTTGATGGGTCGGCGGCTTTACAAATCCTTGAAGCTTGCCATAAAGGACCCACCGGTGGTCACTTTGGTCCTAATTACACTGCTAAAAAATTTTTCAACTCCGAATTCTATTGGCCCACCATTTATCATGATGCTCATGAAATGGTTAAGCATTGTGATGCTTGGCAAAGACAAGGAAAGATCACACATAAAGATGAGATGCCTCAAAATTTCATCCAAGAGTGTGAAATCTTTGACGTATGGGGCATCGACTTTATGGGGCCATTTCCATCATCCAAAGGGAACAAGTACATCCTCGTAGCCGTTGACTACGTATCAAAATGGGTTGAAGCAAAGGCTTTACCTACTAACGATGCGAGGGTGGTTGTTAACTTCTTGAAAAAATTGTTTGCTCGATTCGGTGTGCCTCGTGCTATTATTATTGATCGCGGGACTCCTTTTTGCAATGATCAATTTGCACGAGTCATGGCTAAGTATGGTGTCAATCACCGACTTTCCACCGCGTATCATCCACAAACTAATGGTCAAGCCGAGGTTTCCCACCGTGGTCTTAAGAGAATGTTAGAGCGAACCGTGGGAGAGCATCGTTCCTCATGGGCCGATAAATTAGATGATGCTTTGTGGGCTTTCCGTACCGCTTATAAGACACCTATAGGTTGTACTCCTTATCGCCTTGTGTACGGAAAGGCGTGCCACCTCCTATTGAGTTGGAGCATAAGGCTTATTAGGCCTTGAAGTGGACTAATTTTGACATAAACAAAGCCGGTGATCATAGGAAAATCCAACTCAATGAACTCAATAAACTTAGGAATGAGGCTTATGAAAATTCATTAATCTACAAGGAGAAGACTAAGCTCATTCATGATTCCAAGATTAAGAACCGAGAGTTCCATGTTGGTGATCAAGTTTTACTCTTTAAATCTCGGTTGAAAATCTTTTTGGGTAAACTTAAGAGCTGTTGGTCCGGTCCATTCACCGTGGCCCAAATCTTCCCTTATGGCACCATTGATTTATCCCAACCAAATGGCCCAACTTAAAGTGAATGGCCAACGAGTTAAGTTGTACTTTGGAGAGAACATCTCTCATGAGATGATTCCATCCCTCTCCACATTTCCCTTGAATTAATTCGAGAAATCGAGTCGAGCTAGAGACTCGTGATAAATAAATCAAGCATCGTTTAACTAGGTTAGATTTTTACCTTTTCCATCCTTTCCACCCTTTTTCACCTTCACCCATTTCCACCAATAAGTGTAGGGGGGAGCCAAGTAGGTTGTTTGTGTGTTGTGATGTTGTGCAGGGACATGTGCTGTAATGATCCACTTTTGGTATTTTTGACGTGACTCGTGATCCCGTGTTCCCGTGTACCCGGTTCTATCAAAACTATTGTGATTCATACATGTATATAAATAAAATGAATAAATGTAATCACTTTAGTTGTCCCTTCCTTAGCTCGATTTAAACAATGTACTCAATGTCCTAAGTGTAGGGGAGTTTATTCTCCCACATGCTTAAACATTGAGGACAATGTTTATATTAAGTGTAGGGGGGACTTCTATCGAATTTTTGTGGGCTTTTCCATGAATTTGACCCCATTTAACCGTAAAAATAAAAAAATTTCAACGTTTTTCAAATTTTTGATCTATTTTGGCCTAGTAGTATTTCCATTTATTTTCTTTCCATTTGTCATCGCATCTTATTTATATTTTCCATTTCAAGAATAAAGTCAAAAATAAATAAATGAATAAAATGGTTTTAACAAGTTTAGATATTTTTGATATATTAGGCCCGTCGTGAATATTTTGACTCAACCCGAGTTTACTTATCCAAGTTTACTCTAGCTATTATCCTTAACCATATGGACCTTAATTGGTTTATTAGGCTAAGCATCCACGAGTCTCATTCCTTCAGATTTTAAATTGTGGAGAACGAGAGATGATAGAGTTGATAATAAGTTTAAGGGTTAATTCTTGCTTATATGAGTTTTTGTGGCTCTTTCTTCCCGCTTGTATATTTAATTGCTTAATAAATGAGGATTTTTGCGGTGTAGATTCGATATCTTAACTCATAGCCAAATCTTTTATCTCCTTGTAATTAAAGCATAAACACATTGAGGGTGCCAGCGTTGTGGACTTCCGACTAAGGTGGCTCATAACCACTAAATAGGAGGTATTCAGACCATGGGACCGCGAAATTTGTCCTACTATATATATCATAAATAAATAAAGAATAAGATTAAAACATGACTTCAATGAGCCTTAGGGTGTGGGGCATGTAGCACGAACCTTGTCATTAGAGCCTTAGGGTGTATGGCATGGTAAGTGTTGAATAAAATTTGATCAAAAATCAATTCCCTTGTTTATCGTTCAAGGAGCCTTAGGGTGTGGACAATAGATGAGGAGCATTTTTACATCTTAAAGAGCCTAAGGGTATATGATGAGAACTTGCTAAACTCCACATAAAGTCAACATGACTTTGGAGGAATAATTAATAAGTAGTACTATTGGCCAAATTTTGGGTCCGGGAATTTATTCCCCAAATCGTGTTAAATCATCCTTGATGTGGGCTTACTTTAGTAACAACGTTTTTGAGGACGAGGTTAGGTTTTGAGTGTGGGCTTACTTTAGTAACAAATTTTGCACCGTTTTGCCTTCATTTTTGGACTAATAATTATCAAATAAGTCAAATGAGCTTACGGGGGAATGACAATCCATAAAATATAGAGATACAACATAGGAATTAGAGAAAGAGTATTACACAATTGTCTTATATAAGTGGTTTTAACTTGAGAACTTATGGGAAACAATGATCTCGTTTTTAAGCTTGGTATGGGGAACGTGAAACTTGAGGGCGATTAATATTCATGACACTAAAGCCCTAATTTAAGTCTTGGATTTCTTTACGAGTTTCTTCCATCAAATAATTTTCAAGTTAATAAATTGTTATAACTTTTGTTTCCTTTTAAACTTTATTTCTTTTATCATAGTGGTAATAGTATATCTTAATAAAGGTCACGATGGGTTAATTATGAGAAAAATGTAACTTTATGCTTTAAAAGTATGCATTGCATGGGGTCATTGCAATGGTCAAGTGTAGGGGATTTAATAAGTGTGTAAACACTTATCCTTTTACCACTAAAATCAAGGAAATACAAGACCTAATCATGTGTTTAATATCGTAAAAGTCGGAATTACGCGTGTTTTTGTGTTTTTGTGTTAAATAGGTACAAAATATCAAAAGGAAAGAAAACACGGGATTTTACGGTCAAATGTTGAAGAAAAGTCCAAGAAAGAGACGAAGACAAAGTCAAAAGACCAAGAGTGTGCCAAAGATCACGAAAACCGACAAAATCGATACGACTTTGAAGAAATGATCATCAAAGACGAATTCAAACTCGATTTTAGTGGATTTAATCATTTACTAAGATTTTGGACTAAGTGGGTCCCACATTTGCTTATTGGGCCCATAAGCCCATTTAAGAAAATGGTTAATTTACAATTACGGATCAAAAGGCCCAACACAAGCCCATTTGCACAATAATGAAACGGATTGGAATCACTTGGGCCAAAAGCCTATTTGGTTAAATAATGTTGGACCGATTCATTATTTACTTGGTCAAAATTTCGGTCAAACTTCACAACACACTCACACGTATTAAACTTTTACCCACACACATTTAATAAACAATTACCCACACCCACTCACTTTACTTTTTGTTACAAACGAGAATCCATCCCTTCTCTCCCAAAAAAAACATACGCATACACCATTTTTTTACCCAACCCTAATTCACTATTCACCAACCATATAACAAAAATTACTCAAAAATAATTGGGGGTTTTATTGTATTCGTGTGATTCACACACTTGGGGATTAAATCCCCAAGTTAATCGGAAGCAACACTACTGGTGGTCCTTAATCTTGGCGTGGCTAAATCCTTTCATTTGATTGGATCTTCTACATCACTACTAAATCTCCACCACTCAAATGAGTCCACATCACCCCCAAACTAACACAACAAGCACAAATCGTGCCATGCTATTGATCCGTGTGACCCCTGGTATATTCTTAACCGTTTGATCAAGAAGAGAAGAGAGAGAAAGAAGAAAAGATGCGTTTGACGGTCAGGATTGAAGACTTACTCACGAAGCTTCATGAAGAAGTCTTGGGGGTTGGCTATAAATACCCCCATAATCTGTAATGGTTGGGTGCCTTTTCTTTTATTTTTAATTTTATTTGTTATGCAAAATTAGATTTAGGTTTATTGTAATTTTCTTTTAAAAGTATTGTAATCAAACTTTGAGTTATTA
The DNA here is from genome assembly GCA_025667525.1 of Glebionis coronaria. NCBI lineage: Eukaryota > Viridiplantae > Streptophyta > Magnoliopsida > Asterales > Asteraceae > Glebionis > Glebionis coronaria. The sequence continues at coordinate 372,249 of JANFOE010000499.1, read as the reverse complement.
ATGAAATTTTAATTTCGGTTTAATATTGTTTCTTTAAATTTTATTGCAATTTACTTTTGAATCTGTTTTTGATTATTATTATTATTGAAAATAAAAAGAAAGTGGATTATTAATTTCCCCCACTGGGAAGTTATAAAATACTTTTCGATTGTGTTAATGGTGCGAATGATGATGGTGATGATGTTTGGGTAAAGGAGGTGTTGTTTCGTATTCGGTTTATAAGGGGGTTCAGCGGCCACCTTTTTCCCAAAGGTTATCTACACAAGGTTCTTACTCTCTTTTTAATTTTCTTGTTAAGTTTTAGTTTTGGCTTAATATTAATCTGCTTGTGTTTTGAGGTTGTTTGGATCTGCTTATATTATTAGTTTTATTTATGTTCATGTTTAGTTATTAAGCTGCTAGTTTGGATCTGCTTGTGATTAAGTCGTTTTTGAGTTTATGTTTTGTTTGGATCTGCTTTATATTTGATTTTCTGCTTTTTGTCTTAAGATTTGTTTAAGTTTAGGTTTTGATAGTTTTGGTTTAGTTCTGCTTAGTTAAGTTTGTTTGTTTTCGATCTGTTTATTGACTATTTAGGATTTATTGCTTATTAGGTTAGTTTAAGTTTGGATAGATCTGCTTATTTTCTTTATTTGCTTTGCTTATTTTCAGCCTCGTAGTGTTAGGACATATTTACTTATCTGCTTGTTTGATTCGAGTATAGGTTATCTGTCTGCTTATTTTCATTAGCTTATTCTTATTCAATAGCTTATCTGCTTTTTGCTTAATTCCAGTTTCATCTGCTTATTTGCTTAGTTATTGTGCTTATTTGGTCTTTTTAGTTTGCTGAATTGTTAATGCAACAGACCCATTTGGTCTGTATGTTTAAACTGCCAAAATAGTAAATTCCAAAAAAATAGGTCACTGCTGGGACTCGAGCCCATGACCTTTCGTCCAACTGTCCAATACCTGAACCATCTAGTCTAGTACTTCATTTGTGTTCTATTTCACGTTAATTAATTAATATAAGGTTAAATAGTACTGCCACTTTTATTAAATAATTTAAATACAATTTTTAGGTTTAATTAATTTAAATTAAAAGTTTTTAAAAAGTTTTCTTTTATTCAGTTTAAATTAAAAAATAAAATGATAAAAAAATATTACTTTTATAAATTTCAATTGTTTTTAAAGATTACTTTTAATTAAATTGGTTTTAAATAGATTTTATTTAAAGTTAAAGTTTAGGTTATAAAATTAATTAAAGTAACTTTAGTTTTAAAGTTTTAAGTTTAAATTAATTTTCAAATAGTTTTAATTTAAATAGTTCAACTTAGTCTTTAAATAGTTCAAATTTGTCTTTAATAGATTAATTAGTTTTTAATTAAGTAATTATTAGTTTTTAAAATACCAAAAAATACGTTTTACCAAGAACAATTAGTCTTACGTTTAGTCCGATATCAATTCGAGTGAGTTGACGAAACGAACATTAATTGATTGAAAAAGACCTACATTATGGGTTCTGGATGATCACCAGATATGGCAAGAAGGTACATACTTTTACTACCTTGATCTCATTATTTACAAACATGGATAGAGAAGACTTGGTAGATCTTTGGGATCTAATGAAGACCAAGTATGAAGCTGAAGCACCTACTTCAGCCAATGAAATAAAGATCTGGACAACATTCAAAAGAATGATTACACCAGATGAAGCAGATCCAATATGGTTGGATTTGGATGATATTAGTGGGTTACAATGGCTTCTACATTCAGCTGCTGGTGTTTACCATCTAAGTACTACAAAGTTTTCAGAGTATCTTCTTGTTGATGCTCAATATCCTATGTCAAAGGATATTTTGAAGAAGATGGTGTCTACACAGCTAGAGGTGGATTATATTAGTGATGTTAGCAAGGATTTAATTAGATTTATTTATTTTCTAATTAACAAGTAATTTTTATTTGTAAGAATCCTCCTTGTACTTAGTTTTTATTTAGAAACTTGATTACTAGATTAGATATCAAGTTTAGGGGAGGATTGTTGGGAATAAAATGAGCTAAGTCACTCAGACGCTGACAAGAGGAAATGAAGCGTTGACAGATCAAGAACTAACAAGAAATATTCAAGCGCTGACAAGAAGAAGTCCAACCACTGATAGGAATACTTAGTCAACACGTTTAATATTTGAAGTAAAGATATGCTCAATATTGTATTTTATATATTTATCTTTACCTAGAAAAGTTGATAGGTTATCCTTTGTACACAACTCCTTATGTTATAAAAGGAGGTCGTAGGGTTTGTAGTTTGATACACATTATTCAGTTTTCACAACTTTCATTGTAAGCAAGTTTGATTATTAATCTAAAGTGAAAGTTTGGTTTAACTGTTTGCTTGTTCTTTATTCTAATTGTTAATTCCGCATAACACTTGGATTGTTCATAACAACAAAGTTTCTCTACGTATTACTCTTGATTTATCTCGATAATACAAATATAATCGATCTAAGTTTCGGATCAACACTATCTACAAAATGAAAGAGTACATGGGTATTTATAGAGCTAAGATAGAGTGTTGGTGATGTTGATGACGTGTTGTAGCAAATAGCCAAGTGCCACGTGTCCCCAATCAGAAAATGAGATGATCAAGTGTTCTTCATGAATTGGGCTTTTTCAATTGAGTGAATTAAAGTTTCATTAAATGTTTGGGTTGGTCTCGTCTCATCCCAACGATCATTTTTCATGTAAGGCACTTCTTCTGAAATCATCTCTAGCTCTCAATACGATCTGGAGTAGGATTGTCCACGTGTCTACATTGTATTGGCACAATAATGATCACACGGATCATTATCTATTTCAATAGTATGGATAGTTGAAGTGTTGGTTTGCTATTGGTGGAATAAGTGAGTGCGTAACACTGTTGTGATATGGCGGCTAGCACTTATATCCTCATTAATTGCACTTGAGCTGGCAATCTAATATACTCAAATACTCGCATCTGATTGGCTCTCACACTCTTCACACGGATCAAGTTTTAATATCTTTCCACAAATGGCAATTTTGGTCCTTTTTCTTAGCAGATTTGTATCTTGAGCTCCAATCTTCAAAAACTTGACATTCTTGGCCCTTTGAGTTTCTATTTGACCAGTTTTGACCCTTTGACTTGTTGACTTTAATCTTGAGGTCTTTTGACTTTGTTCTAGATTTATCAAATTTACAGTTTTAGTCCCTTAAGTTTGGCAGCTTGTCAAGAAAGGTCCTTTGTCTTTTCTTGACTTGTCATCTTGAGTCCTTTTGTCTTTTCTTCAATATAAATGCCTTGGAATCCTTGTTTGCATTAAATTTTTATCTTTTTACCTACAAAAGCATAAACAACAAAGAATACCCCATAATACTGCTTTTACACATAAAATCTGCTATTTTTCTTTGTGTTTGAGGGTTTAATATGATATAATTGATATAAGATTTCACTCATATCAAATCCCCTACACTTGATCATTGCCATGGACTCATGCAATACTGATGAGAATGCTTTTATACATAGTCTCATCTTCCAAATAGGGCTTAAAATGCATTAAATATCATCAAAATACCCATATATATGCTTGTGTTTGCTAGTAGTGTATTTTAGGTACGGATATTGAGAAAATGACAAAAGATCACAAGAATCATGCAAAAACGAACACGGGAAATGAAGCCGCACAATGAACCAAGCCCTAATGAACACTTTCCGAAGATCAACCCTTGAAGATTTGAAGAATTATGAAGAAGGGTCCTCCAATATAGAAGAATTGACACTTTATACCCTTGTATCCTCATAATTACAAGTGTGGTCCCTAAAGTTTGTCAAAATTACAAAAAAGGCCCTCCACTTTGAAGATTTGACAAGTTTAACCCCTCAACAAAGCTAAATTGTCAACCAATATCATCCACAAAGTCAAATACATCATGATGTCCTTCAAAGTACAAGAAATGACAAGTTTGGTCCTTTGAAAATTCCAAAATTACACAAAGGACCCTCAACTTTCAACATTTGGCAAAAATGGTCCCTCAATCATCAAGACTTGGCAATTTCAGTCCTCCAAAATGTCAATTATACAAGTCTATACCATTATCATTGAAGAAATTACCAAACCAGTCCTTCAAGAATGCAAAAATGGCAAGAAATACCCCTGAATTTACTTTATGAAACTTTTTGGGGCAAAAGTGTGAAGTTTGAAACTTCAATAACAAAGGAAACAAAATTTGGGCTGGTTATTTACAAAGTGAAAAGAAGAAAGGAGGTGAGGGATTAAAGTTGTCCAGACACCAAACTTACCTTAACCAATCACTCACTGCCACCTCACCCCACTCACAATTTCAACCAATCACCTCTCTCCATTTTGCCACTTCACCAATCCACCCACCCGGTTTAAACTTAATTAATTAATTAAGTTAACTCGCGCCTAAACACTAATTTAAATCCCAAAACAGATCAAACAACCTGTTCTTCATGTTCTTGATAAAATTAGGGGTTTCTTAATTTCTTGTAATTAAGCCCTAATAACTTCCAGAATATTGATTAATGGCCTTCTAATCAAAACCCAACCCCTAAACTCCCATCACTCTCATGCATTTGATAATGCCAACCCTCCCCTGTCCCACTTTTCACATCCAAACAAAAACCAACCAGCAATCCAACGTGGGAGAATTGTGCTTGTAACTTAAGCTTGTTTTACACCTTTGGATCAACTTTGCACTTGCCAGCATCAACAAACAGCCAAAAACAAGTCACATGATTCAAGAAGATGCCAAAACTCTCAAGGGTAAAATTAGGACTTCAGTAGCTAGGGTTTACACATTTTTTAGCTTAGTAGAACTTGTAAGGCTCTATATAAAGCCATCTAGGCCATCACATTTCAGTTTGCTTTTGATTTTTCCTTGTTCAAGTTTCTGTAAATCCCATTTTCAAAGTTTAATGAAATTGAGTTTGAAACCTTGAAGAAAAGTCATTGGCCAATCTTTATTACTGCTTTCTATTGTTATATGCTTGTTAGTTCTTGAAGTTTAAAACCTGTTTTCAAAAGAGGAGTGTGCAAAAGTTTGCACATTTTCTCATTTTCTTGATATTTTGCTAAGTCTTGTTCCAATCTTGGAATTCTTGGGCTATAGGGCTGATCATAGCATCCTAACTGAGTTGGTTAAGGTGTGGTGAGGCTTATAACTTGGGGATAATCAAGTGTGGGGTAACAAGTTTGCATCAATCAAGATTTTTAAAGTTTCTGATTTTTATGATATTGTGCTTTAACCTTGTTCAATCTTAGTAGGCTTATTGTGGAAGCTTGTGCTTGTTCTTCCTAGCACATAAGCTCAAAATCCGTGGGTGTGGATGTACATCCATGCGGTTTGCATACTCAATCTCAAAATCTGCTTAAATTGTGATTTTTGGTGATATTTGTATGAAACTTGTGTTCTTGTTAATTTTTTGGCTTAAATCTGCTTGAATCTGTTTATCTTACTTGTTTTTGTGTTAATTGATGCTTGGTTGGCCTGAAATCTCACTTTGCCTTTGAAAAACTTGATTTGGAAAAGATAAAGGGGTGTTTGGGTCTACTGGTTTGAACGTGCAACTTGTTATTGTGTTGTTAGTTTGTGTTGTTTATGCTTGAAATCTGTTATACCTTTGTTTGAGAGTGTTTTGCTGCAAGTTTCTGAGTTTGAAACCTTGAATCAAACAAATTGCTATATCTTGTTGAGTTGACTGTTTTTTGACCTAAAATTTTGGGAAAACCTAGAGTTTATGCATGTTTAGGGATAAAAGATGTTAAAACATCATCAATATAACCTATTTGATAGATTTAAAGTGTTGAAATTGGCTTGTGTGTCAAATACATCAGCAAAAGTAAAAACTGCATGTGTTAGTGTTCATCAGTAACTTTCATTGCTTGAATCTTGCTTAATTCTTTGAACCATTGCATGAAACTTGTTTAGACTTGCTTATTGGAGTTTATAATAGCTTGTGTGTGCATTTGGTGGAATTTGGCTGGCTGATTATTGCTAAAACTGCTTATTTGTGCTCAACTGCTTATTGTCCATGTCTGTGCAATGTCTGATGATTAATTGATTAAACTGTATCAATTGGGTGTTAGTGATTGTGTTATTTTGATTGTGATTGACTCCTTTTGATCCAAAGATCATTTGGGTGCCTTTGTGAAATCTGAATCCAAGAAAAAGTCACTAAAGACAAAAAGTCAAAATAGTCAAGCAGTGGAAAAAGTTTCCACTGCTCAACATCCAAAACTAGCCCCCGCTAGTGCAATTTTGTCATCAGCTTATCAATAAGCTATTCTAGCTTATTCTGACTTGCAACAACTTATTTTTTGTAATAGGTCTTCATTATTTGACCCATTTAAGTAAACTGGAGCTTATTGGACTTCGACTTTGACTTTTTACTAGAAAACCAACTACTTTGACTTTTAACATAAGTGCTTATTTGACTTTCCAGCTTATTAAGTGTGCTTATTGAGTAGGTTTTTGATTATTAAGCTTAGTTTTGTCATAAGAAATATTTTGCAACTTGAATCAGCTTCTGAGGTGGTCTAGATCACAAAAATGACTATTTTGTCGTTTTGTGAATAAGTTTGTGAACTGTTTCCGGCTTATTAAGTGGACTTATTTGAAATTTCTTTTTGCAGAAGTCTTTGTTAGGTCAAAATAAGCTTGTGTGTCAAATTTTAGCTTATGGCATCAACTTATAGCTTAATGGGCTTAAAAGCCCATTAAGAATAAGCTGCTTATTATAAGTTAGCTTATTTCACATTTTCAGCTTTTGGGCCTTTGGAAAAAGTTGTTTAAAATCAAATTTTGAGTCAACCTGTGCTTTTTGGGCTTATTTTGAGCACTTTTTCTTATTGGGCCTTAATTAAGCCCAATAAGGGTCTGTTTTGGGTTTAGCCCATTTTCTAGGCCCAATAGGGGTATTTAGGTAATTTCACTTTCATTTCTGAGTTATTTAGGTTAAATTAAGCTAGTTTGCAAGTTTTTAGAATTTTTTATAATTTTTGGATTTTTAATATTATTTTAATATTATTTTATTATTAAAAATTAAAAGTCTGATTTTCTAGGTTTTTATATTTTTCCTAGGTTCTAAACACTTAATTAGGATTTTTGCAACTTTCCAAATATTTGTTAGGTCTTTTAATTATTTTCTATAATTAATTTAAGTTTTAATTGATTTTAGGAGTTTTTAATTGTTTAAAAATAGTTTTAGGAGATTTTAAAATTTTGAAAAATAGTTTTTAGCTTAATTAGAGTATTTTTGAGGTTTACAAACTCTAAAATCTTGTTTAGGGCTTTTTAATAATTAATTTTATTTTTAGGGCTTTAATTAGCATTAAAAAGTCATTATCTAGTTAATTAAAAGGTTTTTGCAAGTTTTGATTTTTTGTAAACTCTTAGAATATTATTAGGGATTTTTGGTAATTTTTAGAAATTTTTAGGTTAAAATTTTAATTTTTGCACTATTTACGACTTTACGTGTACGCCTTTTTAGACTTAGTTTAATCCGTCTTCATAACCGTCATTCCCTTCTAATCCCTTTTCTATTTTTCTTTCTCTAATATAATCACAAATTAATCCATATCATTACAAACATAACACACTAGCCTCCTTGAGAACGAACTCATTGAAGGGTCATTTACACACGGTTTTCCTAAATCGTCGTGCTTACTTGCCCTAATTACCTTCCTTTTCCTAAAGGGGTAGTTTTACTCAACATCATTTTAGCGCCGCTGCTGGGGAGGCGTGTTGTGTTTTGATTTGGCATTGTTGTTTTTATACTAACCATAATTAGTATTTGTATTAGTAGCACCCTACTAATACGTATTATCGGTTTTCGGTTTTTGTGTGAATATTATTAATATATTGTATACGTAGAACAATAAATTCACAAGTACTCCAAATACGTGAGAAATCACAACCTTGACTTGGGAGGTCATTACCCTATCATTGTATTCGAACCTCAAACCAAAGAAAAAGGAAAAAATAGATAAATACTTTCGTCAAGCTTAATCTTGAAAATACAAACTATAAAGTGGGTATAAGGCGGATATTATAAAATATATCCTAAGGAAAAAGGCTCTTAAGTGCTTCGCGCCGCCTCGTTTCCCCGCTTGCTTGTGAGTATTTGATTGTGAGAGCTAATCGAGGGTTTTGCCGCCCAAAGTATTACTAAGTATCATATATATTTTCTTGGTTTCTATTGATTAAACCCTCTTGAACATTTTGGTGTTCCACCAACGTTCTAAAGTCATCGAAGGCGTTCACTTCACGTGATCGTTTTCATTCCTTGAGGCTTCTTTAATCAAGAGATTTGATTAAGGAGGAGATTTGTAGATTTTTGTCTACTTAATACATTTCACCAAATTCCAAAAGGTTAATACAATAAAAAACTACAAAAAAATTGAAAAATACAAAACACCAAAAAGAATCTTCTTTGCTCGTCCCCTCGTTGTACGTGACGTTTATGCTAACTCGTAATCAAGCAAGACGTGCACGTAAACGAAAGAACAAAACTCCCACTCCAAACAATTCTAGTGAGGAGTCTCCTATTGACGAACCCATTGTAAGAGAAGCACCAACCATGGAAAATCGAACTATGATGGAGTTACTTCAAGCACCCACCGAGGGTTATGGAGAGGCTATTCTGATTCCCGCTATCCTTGCGGAGAATTTTCAGGTGAAAACGGGTTTGTTGTCGATGATCCAAAACAACAAATTCCGAGGTGATGAGAAGGACAATCCCCACAACCATATCCGCCAATTCAATCGTCTTACCGCTACTTGCAAGTTTAAGGATGTCTCTAACGACTCGATTAAGATGATGCTTTTTCCGTATTCCTTAGCGGGTCCCGCTAAAATTTGGTTAGAGAAAGAGCCACCCAATTCTATATTGATGTGGAAGGATCTCGTTTCAAAATTTGTGAACCAATTTTTTCCGCCCTCTAAGACTACGCACTTGAAAAACGAGATTTCAAAGTTTTCACAAGAGTTTAATGAAAGTTTTTCAACGGCTTGGAATAGGTTTAAGGAAATGTTACATGAATGTCCTCATCACGGTTTTTCCGATTTGCATCAAATTGACACGTTTTACAATGGACTTAATGATCATGAGATGGATTATTTGAATGCCGCCGCGGGTGGTAATTTTTTGTCTAAAACGGTTGAGGAAGCTTTGGTGATAATTGAAAATAGATCTAAGGTGTATAGTCCTCGTAGCACGTCTAGTGTTCGTAAGGCTTCGTCTTCGGCTTCACCTTCTTTGTCTACTACCATCGATGCTTGCCAAATTGAGGCAAACTTGGAAAACAAGATTTTTGATAAGTTGAAAGGACTTTTGATTGAGTTTAAAGTTGGTGAACAAAGTGCTCCCGCTACGGCTAAAGCGGTTGAGGTTTCTTGCATGTATTGTGGTGGAGGACATGATTTCTCCGAGTGCATTACCAACGGTGGTAACAATTCGAGTGCGGCCACGGGAAATTACAACCAAAACGGTCAAGTTTCCCGCTCTAATCAAATGACTCCACCGGGTTTTGGTTCAAATCAAAATGCTAACAACAACTATCGCAACAATCAAGTTGGTTTCAAAAAAAATTATAACAAGGGAAACTATGGGAATCAAGGGGCTAATAATCAAGTTTCGAACAAAAATGATTTTCAAAATAACAACAAAAGTTTGCAAACATTAAAAGATCTTCCAAGTGAGTTTGTTGAATATGCTAGTGGGAATGATGCTAGGTTTGACAATATTCAAAGAGAAATCATTAGCCTAAGATCCGAGTTTAAGAACGACTTGAAGAAAGAGTTGAAAAATGAGTTAGCTAATGAACTTAAAATCCACACCAACAAGATGGAAGGAAATGTCACTAGGTTGCAACAAAACCAACAAAAGATGGAACAAGGGCAACATGAGATTAAACAAGAGATGATTAAGGCCGAGAAAAGGCAAACCGAAGACGTATTGAGGCAATCTAATTTTGAAGATAAAATCTCGTCTATGTTTGAGGCAATAATGTGTAAACCGTCTTTAAGTAGTCTTCCTAGCAACACCATATCCAACCCTAAGGGTGAGATGAAAGTGATTACCACACGTAGTGGTAAGACACTTAAGGAACCGACTCCTCAACCAATTGCTCCTACGGAGGAAGAAATTGAGGAAGAACCCGAGGTGGTGGTCCAAAAGGAGCATGTCCCAATCCCACGAAGTACCGCTCATACCACACCTACGGTTGACCCATTACCATCATTGGAACCCGAGATTCCAAAGGCTATGCCTACTATGCCTCAACCCACACCACCTTTGCCCTATCCATCGAGACTTAGGAAGGAGAAACGTCAAGAGCGCGACAATTACCAATTTGAGCTTTTTATGAAAATGTTTCGTGATTTGCACCTTAATATGAGTTTCGCCGATGCTTTGGTCATGATGCCTCGATTTGCCGCTAACTTTAAGAGTATGTTGAACAACAAGGAGAAATTGCACCAATTGTCCAGTTGTTCGTCGGTTTATCTTAATCGCATACCTCAAAAAGTCGGTGATCCCGGTAAATTTTTGATCCCTTGTACAATCCAAGATATGGGAATGCTTCGCCTTGGCTGATCTTGGTGCTAGCATTAACTTGATGCCACTTGCGATATTCAAGTCGCTCAATCTTCCTAATCTTACTCCTTCACTAATGTCTATCGAGTTGGCCGACCATTCCACAATTCCCGCATGTGGTTTTGGCGGAAGACGTTTTTGTGAAGGTGGGGAAGTTCTACTATCCCGTAGACTTTATCGTTGTTGATATCCCCACGGATCCTCAAGTTCCTCTCATTTTAGGTCGTTCGTTTTTAGATACGTCTATGGCTTTGATCGATGTTCATGCTAGAAAGATCACCTTACGTTTCAACGACGAGGAACTTGTTATAAACGCAACTCAAAACTCTCAAATTTCTCATGTTTATTCCGTTGCAACCATAAACCTCGTTGATATGATTGACGTGGTTTACGAGGAATTTTCACAAGAAGTTCTTGGTTTTGGTCATGAAGAAACTAGTGGCAATCCCACTATGTTAGATCCAATTCTTGATAATTCGACACCAACCTTTACTCCTTTTGAAGGTGGTGGTTTTACGTTTGAAGAAAGCAATGTTCCACGTACTTGTGACGAAGACCTCGACAACGATGAGGACTTCTCGATTATCAAGGATTTTCTTAACGATTTCCCATTTCCTCCACCCGAGGAGGTTATGAGTATCGAGCCCAAATCTTCACTTGAGGAACCACCTATCCTCGAGTTGAAAGATTTACCTCCTCACCTCGAATATGTCTATTTGGAGGAGGACGACAAGTTGCCGGTTATTATTGTGAAGGATCTTTCGAATGATGAAAAAACCGCACTTGTCGATGTTCTAAAAGACCACAAGAGGGCGATTGCGTGGAAGTTATCCGACATTAAGGGAATCGATCCAAAGTTTTGTACCCACAAAATATTAATGGAGGAGGATTTCAAGCCCACAATCCAAAGTCAAAGAAGGGTGAACCCCAAAATTCACGACGTCATCAAAAAGGAGGTCCTTAAACTCCTTGACGCGGGAATGATTTACCCTATTTCTGATAGCCCTTGGGTGAGTCCTATTCATTGTGTCCCTAAAAAGGGAGGGATGACCGTTGTGCCAAACGATGCCAACGAGTTGATTCCCACTAGACTCGTGACCGGATGGAGAGTGTGCATTGACTATCGAAAGTTGAATGAAGCCACTCGAAAAGACCATTTTCCCTTGCCCTTCATGGACCAAATGTTGGAGCGTCTTGCGGGAAACGATTTCTATTGCTTTCTAGATGGTTTTTCCGGTTAATTCCAAATTCCCATCGACCCTCGTGATCAAGAAAAAACTACGTTTACGTGTCCTTATGGAACGTTTGCCTATCGTAGAATGCCATTCGGACTTTGCAATGCACCGGGAACCTTTCAAAGGTGCATGATGGCTATTTTTCATGACATGATCGAGAAGACGATGGAAGTCTTCATGGATGACTTTTCCGTGTTTGGTGATTCTTTCACTTCGTGTTTGTCGAACCTTGAGAGAATGTCAAACGTTGTGAGGAAACCAACCTTATGCTCAATTGGGAAAAATGTCATTTTATGGTTAAGAGTGGATCGTCTTAGGGCACAAGGTCTCGAAAGCGGGGATTGAGGTAGATCAAGCTAAGGTAGACGTCATCGCCAAATTACCTCATCCCAAAACCGTTAAGGGAGTTAGGAGTTTCCTAGGCCACGCGGGCTTTTATCGTCGATTCATCAAGGATTTTTCAAAGATTTCTCGACCCATTACACATCTTCTCGAAAAAGAGGCACGTTTTGTCTTTGACGAAGATTGTGTACGAGCCTTTGAAATCCTTAAGAGGAAACTTACCGAAGCTCCCATTCTTGTTGCTCCCAATTGGAACCTCCCCTTTGAACTAATGTGTGATGCTAGTGATTACGCTATTGGGGTCGTTTTGGGGCAACGTCATGATATGCACTTCTTGCCTATTCACTATGCTAGCAAGACGATGACCGAGGCTCAACTAAAATACACTACAACGGAAAAGGAGTTCCTTGCTGTGGTGTATGCATTTGAGAAGTTCCGACCTTACCTCGTCTTAGCTAAATGCATAGTGTATACGGACCATTCGGCTATCAAGTATCTCATGGCAAAGCAAGATGCTAAGCCTAGATTACTTCTTTGGATTCTCCTCCTTCAAGAATTTGATCACACCATTGTTGACAAAAAAGGAGCCGAGAATCTAGCGGCCGATCATCTCTCTCGTTTGGAAGATCTTCACCAAAGTGTTTACGAGCCCAAGGAAATCACCGAAACATTTCCGCTCGAGACACTTGGTGTAGTGAATTCTAAGCTTGATTCTTCCACCCCATGGTTTGCGGATTTTGCAAATTACCATGCGGGTAACTTCATCATTAAGGGTATGACGACTCAAGAAAAACGAAAATTCTTTCGTGACGTCAAGTTCTACTTTTGGAACGACTCTTACTTGTTTCGAACTTGTACGGATCAAATCATCCGACGTTGTGTATTTGGCACCGAAGCTTCTAACATCCTTAGAGCTTGCCATGAGGGACCCACGGGTGGTCACCACGGTGCTAATCTCACGGCTAAGAAGGTGTTTGATGCCGACTTCTTTTGGCCTACTATTTACCGAGATGCACAAGATCTTGTGAAGTCATGTGATTCATGCCAACGACAAGGAAAAACCTGACAAAAAGATTAAATGCCACAAAACATCATCCAAGTGTGTGAGATCTTTGACGTTTGGGGTATAGACTTTATGGGTCCGTTCCCATCATCTCGTGGTAATAAGTACATCCTTGTTGCGGTTGACTACCTATCTAAGTGGGTGGAGGCCAAGGCCTTGCTCACCAATGATGCTCGTGTGGTAGTCAAGTTTTTGAAAAGCTTGTTTTCTCGGTTTGGAACCCCTCGTGCTATCATAAGCGATCGTGGAACCCATTTTTGTAACGACCAATTTGAAAGGGTTCTAAGTAAATATGGGGTTACACATCGGCTTTCTACGGCTTATCACCCACAAACGAGTGGGCAAGTCGAGGTTTCAAACCGAGCGTTGAAGAGGATCTTGGAGAGATCCGTTGGGGAAAACCGACAATTATGGTCGGATAAGTTGGACGATGCTTTATGGGCCTTTAGGACCGCTCATAAGACACCCATTGGGTGCACACCCTATAAGCTTGTGTATGGAAATATTTGTCATTTGCCTATCGAATTAAAACAGAAGGCTTATTGGGCCCTAAAGCATTGTAATGATGATACGGAGACCGCGGGAAAACATCGGAAAATGCAATTGAATGAATTGGATGAATTGAGGGATATTGCTTATGAAAATTCATTGATTTACAAAGAAAAAACTAAAAAGTTGCATGATTCTAAAATTAAAAACCAGGTTTTTAACATTGGGGATCAAGTTTTGCTTTTTAATTCAAGATTAAAAATATTTTCCGGTAAGTTGAAATCCCGTTGGTCCGGTCCATTCACCGTGACTCAAGTGTTTCCGTATGGGACCATCGAGCTAGCTCAAGATGATGGTCCTAACTTCAAGGTGAATGGACATAGGTTGAAGCACTACTTTGGCGGGGAAGTTCCATCCTTGAACTACCTCGACCAAGTCACCTTCCCCAATGATAATTAGTATTGAGGGGATCGAGTCGAGCTCATGACTCGGTAATCAAAAACGAGGAGCCTCGTGGGGGAGTCCCATGCTTATCCTATGTACATATTATCGCTTTCTAATGTAGTTAACGTGTGGGGATTTGTGCCCTTCCAACCCTTGTTCCATGGTTGTTTGTGAATTGTGAACTTTAGATGATCATGATCTTCACGATTGGAGCCTCTCGTGTTCGTTTTATGGGAGCACTCGATCGTTTGCTTTGAAGACTTTCTCAATATCCATTATATATCCTTTTGATGTTCTAACCTTAGGTTATTAGCACACTTCATAAACGGCTATTAATTTATTGGTTACACCCTTTCCATGCTAGATTAGGCATTCGACTACGTATCTAGTATGGGGGTGTTTGCACCCCTAGACTCGAAACATTGAGGATAATTTTTAACTTTAGTATGGGAGGGTGAATAGATACTTGCCTTGCCAACCCTTCACGCTTTCCAAAGTTTTTATTTTTGTTTATCGTTTTTGTTGCAAAATAAGGCTAAAAATGGCCAAATTTTAAAAATTTTCTCATGTTTTATAAGTGTTTGAAGACACGAATGTAGGTTTTCCGATGGCGAGAATAAGAGTAATTTTTTACTCGACCGTGCGTGTTGAGCACTTAGCTTTGATTCCTTAACTACACATTAGGCTAAGTCTCTTAAATGAGGACGAGAAATGATAGAGTTAATTATAAGTTACTATGCTAAACGTAGAGTACTCGTATTCTTTCAAAAACTCATGTGTTCTCGTTGTTTGCTTATTCTCCCTTCGCATGTAAATATTTTTTTTTGCTTAATAAATATTGACTTAGCGGTTTAGTTAGGATTGTTGGGTTCCTAGTCTTTTCTAGTAGCTTCCGTGTAATTAAATTGGGAAGACATTAAGGTATCGCCAGCGTCACGGTTTTGAAGTATTGGCACCCGAATAATCGAAAGCTTCACCCAATAATAAGATTTCAAGTGCTCACCTAAATCTAGCAAACAATTTGAAGCCCCACAAGGCCGAAAAATCTATGCAAAATTGAAAGTGAATCAAGCCTTAATCTTCGAAGCTTTAAAGATCCAAAATTCGCCTTAGCGTGAGGATATACGTCTTTGGCTAATAAAACCACCGATGAGGCGGATAATAAAAGGCAAGGCAAGACCGAAGTCATAATAAAAGCTTCATGGCGAAGTTGAATAAAAGATGGAGGTAAACCAAAGATAATAAGGCCCTTCCGTTAGGGGGCGTATAAAAGTCTTGGTAATAACTCTCATGTTCAAAACCGTTATAAAACCGTGTTTATCGATTCTTCTTGTCAACTTAATTTTTTAACATCGTTGTCTATTAGGAGGGGTTATTGATTTGATGGTCGTAGTTACACCGTTAGGACTCTATTTTTAGACCTAAATCTCTATTATCGCATAAGTCAAACAATGTATCCTCGTGAAACATTCAAGACAAAATAAAATATAAGAGATACAACTTAGGAATAATAGGAGGATAAGTACATGATTAGGGCATATGAGTAGTGTTAGCATTACTAACTTATAATGACAACGATCTCGTTGCACGCTCGGCATGGAATTGGGGTGAAAATCGAGGACGATGAAATTATTTCTAACGAAGCATTCACGTGTTCTTATTCTATGAACCTAAACGTCCCATTTTGCGATGAAAATCATACATTATGTCTAAAACACAAGTAGTAGCAATAGTAGTAGTATAGCTAGTTTATCGTTCAATAAAGTGAATAAAAATGAATTTTGGAGATGCTACGATACTTTATTCTAGCATTGCGTGAGGGCACGGCAATGGTTTAGTATGGGGGAGTGATGAGACTGCTTTTATACATAGTCTCATCTTCCAAATAGGGCTTAAGATGCATTAAATATCATCAAAATACCCATATATATGCTTGTGTTTTCTACTAGTGTATTTTAGGTACGGATATTGAGAAAATGACAAAAGATCACAAGAATCATGCAAAAACGAACACGGGAAACGAAGCCGCACAATGAACCAAGCCTTAATGAACACTTTACCAAGATCAACCCTTGAAGATTTGAAGAATTATGAAGAAGGGTCCTCCAATATAGAAGAATTGACACTTTATACCCTTGTATCCTCATAATTACAAGTTTGGTCCCTAAAGTTTGTCAAAATTACAAAAAGGGCCCTCCACTTTGAAGATTTGGCAAGTTTAGCCCCTCAACAAAGCTAAATTGTCAACCAATATCATCCACAAAGTCAAATACATCATGATGTCCTTCAAAGTACAAGAAATGACAAGTTTGGTCCTTTGAAAATTCCAAAATTACACAAAGGACCCTCAACTTTCAACATTTGGCAAAAATGGTCCCTCAATCATCAAGACTTGGCAATTTCAGTCCTCCAAAATGTCAATTATACAATTCTAGACCATTATCATTGAAGAAATTACCAAACCAGTCCTTCAAGAATGCAAAAATGGCAAGAAATACCCCTGAATTTACTTTATGAAACTTTTTGGGCAAAAGTGTGAAGTTTGAAACTTCAATAACAAAGGAAACGAAATTTAGGATGGTTATTTACAAAGTGAAAAGAAGAAAGGAGGTGAGGGATTAAAGTTGTCCAGACACCAAACTTACCTTAACCAATCACTCACTGCCACCTCACCCCACTCACAATTTCAACCAATCACCTCTCTCCATTTTGCCACTTCAAAAATCCACCCACCCGGTTTAAACTTAATTAATTAATTAAGTTAACCCGCGCCTAAACACTAATTTAAATCCTAAAACAGATCAAACAACCTGTTCTTCATGTTCTTGATAAAATTAGGGGTTTCTTAATTTCTTGTAATTAAGCCCTAATAACTTCCAGAATATTGATTAATGGCCTTCTAATCAAAACCCAACCCATAAACTCCCATCACTCTCATGCATGTGATAATGCCAACCCTCCCCTGCCCCACTTTTCACGTCCAAACAAAAACCAACCAGCAATCAAACGTGGGAGAATTGTGCTTGTAACTTAAGCTTGTTTTACACCTTTGCATCAACTTTGCACTTGCCAGCATCACCAAACAGCCAAAAACAAGTCACATGATTCAAGAAGATGCCAAAACTCTCAAGGGCAAAATTGGGACTTCAGTAGCTAGGGTTTACACGTTTTTTAGCTTAGTAGAACTTGTAAGGCTCTATATAAAGCCATCTAGGCCATCACATTTTAGTTTGCTTTTGATTTTTCCTTGTTCAAGTTTTTGTAAATCCCATTTTCAAAGTTTAATGAAATTGAGTTTGAAACCTTGAAGAAAAGTCATTGGCAAATCTTTATTACTGCTTTCTATTGTTATATGCTTGTTAGTTCTTGAAGTTTAAAACCTGTTTTCAAAAGAGGAGTGTGCAAAAGTTTGCACATTTTCTCATTTTCTTGATATTTTGCTAAGTCTTGTTCCAATCTTGGAATTCTTGGGCTATAGGGCTGATCATAGCATCCTAACTGAGTTGGTTAAGGTGTGGTGAGGCTTATAACTTGGGGATAATCAAGTGTGGGGTAACAAGTTTGCATCAATCAAGATTTTTAAAGTTTCTGATTTTTATGATATTGTGCTTTAACCTTGTTCAATCTTAGCAGGCTTATTGTGGAAGCTTGTGCTTGTTCTTGCTAGCACATAAGCTCAAAATTCGTGGGTGTGGATGTACATCCATGAGGTTTGCATACTCAATCTCAAAATCTGCTTAAATTGTGATTTTTGGTGATATTTGTATGAAACTTGTGTTCTTGTGATTTTTGTTGCTTAAATCTGCTTGAATCTGTTTATCTTACTTGTTTTAGTGTTAATTTATGATTGGTTGGCCTGAAATCTCACTTTGCCTTTGAAAAACTTGATTTGGAAAAGATAAAGGGGTGTTTGGGTCTACTGGTTTGAACTTGCAACTTGTTATTGTGTTGTTAGTTTGTGTTGTTTATGCTTGAAATCTGTTATACCTTTGTTTGAGAGTGTTTTGCTGCAAGTTTCTGAGTTTGAAACCTTGAATCAAACAAATTACTATATCTTGTTGAGTTGACTGTTTTTTGACCTAAAATTTTGGGAAAACCTAGAGTTTATGCATGTTTAGGGATAAAAGCTGTTAAAACATCATCAATATAACCTATTTGATAGATTTAAAGTGTTGAAATTGGCTTGTGTGTCAAATACATTAGCAAAAGTAAAAACTGCATGTGTTAGTGTTCATCAGTAACTTTCATTGCTCGAATCTTGCATGTGTTAGTTGTTAGAAAACCAACTACTTTGACTTTTAAGATAAGTGCTTATTTGACTTTCCAGCTTATTGAGTGTGCTTATTGAGTAGGTTTTTGATTATTAAGCTTAGTTTTGTCATAAGAAACATTTTGCAACTTGAATCAGCTTCTGAGGTGGTCTAGATCACAAAAACGACTATTTTGTCGTTTCGTGAATAAGTTTGTGAACTGTTTCTGGCTTATTAAGTGGACTTATTTGAAATTTCTTTTTGCAGAAGTCTTTGTTAGGTCAAAAGAATCTTGTGTGTCAAATTTTAGCTTATGGCATCAGCTTATAGCTTAATGGGCTTAAAAGCCCATTAAGAATAAGCTGCTTATTATAAGTTAGCTTATTTCACATTTTCAGCATTTGGGCCTTTGGAAAAAGTTGTTTAAAATCAAATTTTGAGTCAACCTTTGCTTTTTGGGCTTATTTTGAGCACTTTTTCTTATTGGGCCTTAATTAAGCCCAATAAGGGTCTGTTTTGGGTTTAGCCCATTTTATAGGCCCAATAGGGGTATTTAGGTAATTTCACTTTTATTTCTGAGTTATTTAGGTTAAATTAAGCTAGTTTGCAAGTTTTAGAATTTTTTATAATTTTTGGATTTTTAATATTATTTTAATATTATTTTATTATTAAAAATTAAAAGTCTGATTTTCTAGGTTTTTATATTTTTCCTAGGTTCTAAACACTTAATTAGATTTTTGCAACTTTCCAAATATTTTTTAGGTCTTTTAATTATTTTCTATAATTAATTTAAGTTTTAATTGATTTTAGGAGTTTTTAATTGTTTAAAAATAGTTTTAGGAGATTTTAAAATTTCGAAAAATAGTTATTAGCTTAATTAGAGTATTTTTGAGGTTTACAAACTCTAAAATCTTGTTTAGGGCTTTTTAATAATTAATTTTGATTTTTAGGGCTTTAATTAGCATTAAAAAGTCATTATCTAGTTAATTAAAAGGTTTTTGCAAGTTTTGATTTTTTGTAAACTCTTAGAATATTATTAGGGATTTTTGGTAATTTTTAGAAATTTTTAGGTTAAAATTTTAATTTTTGCACTATTTACGACTTTACGTGTACGCCTTTTTAGACTTAGTTTAATCCGTCTTCATAACCGTCATTCCCTTCTAATCCCTTTTCTATTTTTCTTTCTCAAATATAATTACAAATTAATCCATATCATTACACACATAACACACTAGCCTCCTTGAGAACGAACTCATTGAAGGGTCATTTACACACGGTTTTCCTAAATCGTCGTGCTTACTTGCCCTAATTACCTTCCTTTTCCTAAAGGGGTAGTTTTACTCAACATCAAATACCATATTTCAAAGCTCTAAATTACATTTTTCTCATAAATAATCCACCTTGGCCAAAATGAAATGCTTCTACACTACACTACACTATATGATGGATGATTTTGATTTTATACAATGAAATGCAATAAAATCAATTCTATTTATATATTTTTGACTTTTCTTGAAATGATTTTGATGGAATTAACTCATAAAGAAATCAAGGACTTTATATAGGGCTTTGGTACCATGAACACTTATCATCCTCAAGTTTCACTTTCCCATACCAAGCTTTAAAACGAGATCATTGTTATTTATAAGTGAAAGTACATCGACTTATTCATACAAATTAATTGTGTTACTATTATACCCTCACTTATTATGCCTCTAAGACCGGTTATTATTTGAGCAAATTACTTTTACGTAAATTTGTCATTATTTAAAGCGTGAAATATAAGAAGTGTAAAATATGAAAATAAGGAAGCACGGTTTTAATCCTAAGTAATCATCTCATCTATTACTTGAAAAACCGCCACAATTAATATAAATCCGATCCAAAATAATAACTCATTCGCCTTATGTGTAAGATCCTTATGTCATGCATTAATAAGTAGCTACACAATCGCTAAGAAAAGAAAAATAAAACTCACGCAATAATTTATGTCCGCCGCCTTTTTGAGACCTTGGATCTTCAATCCCGCAACCCATCAAGGTAATATTGGATTGGAGCAACTATTAAATCCCCGCAACCCTTGTGAGAGTAATATTGGAATTTAGTAGCTACTATAATTAACACTTCACTGCCCCTCTTGGGAGTCTTGTATAATTATTATTATTATTATTATTATTATTTTTAATTTTTTTTCTAGCCACTCTTTTTTTATAAGCCGCTCTTATTTTTCTTTATTTCTCACAAATAAAATGAAAAGAATAAAAGGAAAACACCCGCTAAGTATTAAGCATGACATAAGTCTAGTACACATAAAACGTTCTAACTTAGAATCTTAAGACGTACTTATACCAACCACGAATGATTAGTTAAAAATGCATAACAGACTACAATCCGATTAAAACCGTTCTTGATCATTTATTAACAATATATACATGCGTTGACGAGAAGGTAAAGGTTACAAAAGGGGATATAAAAGCCACAATTAATTAATATGAGGTTTATCTAGCCCTTTACACTTACATCAAAATCTATCATCTCTCGTTCTCCACAGTTTAAAATCTCAAATAACGAGACTAGTGGATGATTAGCCTAATAAACCAATAAAGGACTACATGGTTAAGGATACTAGCTAGAGTAAGCTTGAAAAGCAAACTCGGGTTGAGTCAAATATGTCAAAGATATCTAAACTTGTTAAACCATATCCTTTATTATATTTTTCCTTTTTCATTTGATTTTGATGAAAAATAAAAGAAGAAATTTATAGAATGCAAATGTATTATGCAAATGAAAAAAGATTATTAATGCAAAAATTATGAATGCATATTTTTGTGGCTAAAGTAGATCAAAAATTTGAGAAATGTTTGAAAAGTTAATTTTCCCAATTATCATTAAAGCAAGGCAATGTTCTAGGTAAGGTCACTTCGATAGAAGACCCCCTACACTTAAGAGAAACATTGTCCTAAATGTTTAAGAGTATTGGAGTAAACTCCCCTACACTTATGACATTGATTACTTTGCTTAACTCAAGCTAAGGAAAGGTATACTAAAATGAATTAATGTTAGACATTATTAAGAGTCAATTTTGACTCACAAAAGTAATGAAGTGAACCCGATACAAGGGCCTCCTCCATAAGCTCCAATGCATGCAATGAGAGAGAGCAACCCTACAAACACCACGAAGACAAAAGATAGGCACCCCATACACTTCATATCAACTATATACCCTTTTATTCCTATCCTTGGTATTCAAGCTTAATTTAAGGAGTCTCTAGCTTGACTTGTCCCACAATGAATTAATTCATAGGGAAAATGGGGGTATCTTGGACCATTTCAACAGAAATGTCCTCCCCAAAGTAATGCTTAACACGATGACCATTCACTTTGAAATTTGGGACATTTGGTTGAGACAACTCAATAGTCCCATATGGAAATACTTGAGTAATAGTGAATGGACCGGACTGTAACACCCCAAAATTTTGGTCATAGTTGCGGAAGGGTCCTTGGGTGTTATTTACATGATTCAAGCTCATATCATAGAAAATGGCTCAAAACGAGTCGTTTTGAATAAAACAACCATTCATTCATTTTTTAATAAACTTTACACATGGTCCTAGATAACTTGAAGTTTACAAAGCACAGTATATGATAAAAATTCTCTGAATGGATATAATTTATAAAAGCGGGCGAACACTTTTCAAATATGCAAGCTTCACAAAACCGCCTTCCTCGATTGCCTTCTACATGGACCTGAGATAAAACATGCTAAAAAGTCAACAAAAATTTGCTGACTGAATCTATAGAGTTTAAATTAAATAAAGAGAACACATGTATTTTGAATAACCTTCCATGGTTAATAATTCATCGAAAGACAATTATGTTGTACGGACATAATTATCGGTGTCATTACATAAGCCTCGTGACATTGAACGTTAACATATATTATTTCAGCCCAACAGACCTAGCCAAGTGCGTATATTTCTCTTATGCAATGCATTCGATGTTTCATTACTAGTGTATCACAACACCACGCGATAGCTAGTCGCGACCGGACTGGGCATCACCCCGATAGATCTATCCATAATATTAGCATTCCTTCGATTAACAATTCACGATTCCATGGGTCTTTTAAGGCTAAAACTAACTTATGTAATAACTTTCATCTAAGCATACAATCGGGTCCCTTGTGTCCTATTTTAAAATAAATAGGGCTTACCACAACTTCTGGTTACACCCATTCATGGGTTTACATCAACTCTTGTTGTACCCTTCATTTTCAATAAACACTTTTCAAGTAAATAGAGTTTCCACAACTATTAGATGCACCATTCAGTTGGTTTACCGCAACTTTTAGTTGTACTCTTTATTCTAATAAAACAAGCATGTTATTCCCCTCGCAGGTTTCTAAAACAATTAAAGAATGTAAAAGCGAGGCTATAGACTCACCTTAGTACGAGAGTGGTATTGAGATGATCGCCGACGATAAATGATACCCGTTAAACACGAAAACCGCAACCTACCAAATAAGGCGCGCTCGTTAATAATCGACTCAAATATAAATCATACTTAAATAATACAAAACTCAAAATTTACAAAACCATTACAAACCCAAAAGAATCACAATGCAAGTGAATCCATACTATCCCATTTATTCTACACTATTCGTTTAAACACTTGCACTCTTGACATTGACCCGTCATAAGACACCAAGTCAATGCAAGTTAAATTATCACTTTACTTCACTCGGACCAGTTACTAAGTCATTGATATAATGACTAAACACTTGAGTAAATCACCATGTCCATTAGTGAATACTCATACTCACACCACACGAGCATTGAACTACGTGTCTAAAATACCAATCAACATGTACACTCTAAATGTACACACCAATCTATCCTATCTAGACTTCTCTGATTTCGACGAAACTTGGTGACAAACTCACACATAACCTGATTAAGACTCAGTTCAAATTTCATCTAAAAATATTACTCCTAAGGCCTTCTACACGACACATCTTTGAGTTATAAAAACCAGACAGTTTTACGCATTCGACACATAAAACCATTTTGATTACTCTAAACACCTCTGTTTACAAAACCGACACTCGGGTTTGAAAATAGACTCACAACCTGAGGTTTAAAGACTTACAACATCCCTTGACATTTTTTAAAACTCATTCTATAGTCCCTGAGATTCGAGCCAAATATCGACAACAACTTCGAGTTGTGTTGATACTCGTCTCCCGGTACACGAATAATCAAACTATGGTAACTTCGCGCTCGTTTGGAGTTGGAAGCTCTAGTTCATATCAAATCGAAGCTAATAAAATTCTCTGCAACACTATATTGTTAATTTAACAAATACTCAAACATAAGATACCCAAAAACATCCTCAAACTCACTGATCTAAAACACCTCTCTAAAAATCATACCAAATCAATTTTTCAAACAATTCCAACCACTTTTTTATCATTCCTAATCCCCTAACATCATTATTTATCAATCCTAACACTTGTTTGCTATATAAAATAAGATCAACATAAAAAAAATCAAAACTCAAACTTTTTAACAAGCAAAATAACATAATCCTATTAAGATCATCACATGCATATCATAAAAACACTTTCAATATTTCTTGTTTTTATCAAAATTAAAAACTTGTTGCATGTAAGTAAATTTGATATCAAAATGACCACCTTTTAAAAACTAATATGGGACTTGTTTTAGATTTTCATAATTCAAGCTTGATAAAAAATTGATGATGGTTTTGTGATGATAATATAGGATGGCAAAAGAAAGGAGAAAGAGAGATGTATGTGTGATTTTTGGTAAAAAAATGAGTTAGTGGAATGTTAGGTATAAATTTTGATTTATATAGTAATGGAAGTGGAGGTAGTTTTTGGTATTTAGTCATTCTTGTGGACTATAAAGCAATTAAGTAATTTAAAGGGTAGAAAACGACTATTAGTCAAATTTGAAAATATTTACGGGACTCGGGTTTCGAAAAATACTTTTCAAAAGCTAAAACGCTTCATAATTATTGATAGGTGTGTAAACACCCATCCTTTTACCACTTAATTCTGGCTAAAACGAGACCAAAACGCGTATTTAATATCATTTGTTTGGAATTATGCGTGGTTTTTGTGTTCATTGTGTTTGTAGAGCCAACCGGATGATTATTGAAGAAAACGTGGGATTGCACGGGTTTTTCCGAAGAAAAAGACTCAAGATAAAGTCTATTGTCTAAGAGATGCAAAAGATTTGAAGTCACTGGACCTATTCGAAGATTTATCGAAGAAAAGGACCAAAGATGGAAAATTTACATAAGTCGAAGAAACTCAAGTCTATTTAACGAAGAAATTAAAAGACGAGTTGAATTTAATCGACAACAAATCCCGAATCAGAATCGAAAACGTCAACTTTTCTAAAAAGACGAGAAGACAAGAAGAACGGGAGAAAGCCCACTCACCAACCAAAAGACAAGGCTATATAAAGCCCTCCCCTCACACAATAGTGCCAGTTAGTTTTTAGTTTTCTTCTCTTCCCTTTTTTTTCTCCTTTTTAGTTCGTAGCATCACCAACACCACTAGGGTGTTTGGTGATCTTGATCTTTGATTTTCACTCTTGTAACTTTAATCCTTGTTTTGTTATTGTTAAAACATTAAATCATCAATACAAGTTCTTGTTTAATCTTTCCATTTCATCTTGTTCATCTCCATTTATTTGGGTTAAAGTTTAAGTTCTTGTTTGATTGATTTGATCTTTAAAAAGTTGTTGAATTCATGTTTTTACTGTTGAGATTTGTTACTTATGGTTATTAGATGATTTCTGGTTAATTTGGTAAAACCTTTTTGAGTATTTTGTTTGATTTTTGATTAAATTCGTCTTCCTTGTTCTTCGGGGTTTAGTTACTGTATTTGTATTTCCAGACTTCCGGATGAACACAAAACTTCCGGATGAACACAAAACTTCCGGATGAACAAGAAAGTTCCGGATGAACATTAAATTCCAGATGAACAGCTTAAGTTCCGAATAAATTTGTTTTCCAAAAAGTTCCGAATGAGTTTCCTTTTCAAAAGTTCTGAGTCAGTCTAAAGTTCCGGATGAACCTAAAGTTCCGAATGAGCAAAACTTCCGAATGAACCAAAACTTCCGGATGAACCAAAGTTCCGAGTAAAGTTCCGGGTGAAAGTTCCGACTCAAAGTTCCGAAGAAAGTTCCGGATCAACTTCCGAAGAAAGTTCCGAGTTAAGGATTTCTAAAAGTTCCGACCCAACTTCCGAGCCAAACTTCCGAACGAAGTTCCGAACCAAGTTCCGGGTGAAGTTCCGGATCAACTTCCGAAGAAAGTTCCGAGTGAAGGATTTCTAAAAGTTCCGACCCAACTTCCGAGCCAAACTTCCGAACGAAGTTCCGAACCAAGTTCCGGGTGAAGTTCCGGATAAACTTCCGCATGAAAGTTCCGATTCAAGGACAATCTTCCGAATCAATTTATTTTGGGTATTTTTAAGGTTTCCTTACTGTTTCTTTACTGTTTCCTGTTTCATATTTATATTTTAACTGTGACTTTAATTTTAAGTTTAATATCAATTTTAATTTCAATTCAAGTTTTATTAATTGTTATTAATTTTAGTACTTTTAAATTTAAGTTTACATTTCCGTGCATTTAAACTTTTTAGTAGCTTAGAAAACTAAACCCTTTTTTTTAGTAACCAAGAACAAATCATTCCACTTAAGGCCGAGATCAATTCGAGAGGACTGAGAGACATAAAATTAACCCATACAAAAATTAGAATATCAAATGGCGCCGCTGCCGGCTCTTCTCGTTAAGATCAAAAGTTTTTTGTGAGAACTTGGATTTTGGGATCCGTTCCCCGTGAACGTTACTTTTTCATAAAAAATTTCAAAAACACTAAAAAATATAAAATTTTCAAAAATCCAAAAAAAAATTAATTAAAAAACATAAAAAACCAAAAATATTTTTGCTTTGTTTTTCTCTTGTTAGTTCTTTTGCAGGTGTATACGCACTCGATCCACGTCTTATCAAGAGCCCGAGCCTCTCGATCACTTAGACATGGCCGGTGTACAAAACAACATACCACCTCCAAACAACAATAATAACAACAACAACCCACCTTTCAACAACATGAATAACAACAACAATGAGCCTCAACCGGATAATCGCCCGATGATTGAACTGCTGCAAGCTCATGTAGATGGCAACACTGATCCAATTGTTATACCAGCGATTGCAGCCAACAATTTCGAGCTCAAATCAGGCTTTATCCAGATGGTCTCTGCTCAACCATTCTTGGGGCGTACCATTGATGACCCACATGACCATATCAAGAGATTCTTGCAACTCACCAACACGGTCAAATTAAATGGTGTTCCACAAGAGGTTATCAGGTTACAACTTTTTCCCTTTTCTTTAGAGGGACAAGCCCGGCATTGGCTTGCTAAGGAACCGCCACAGAGTATTCTCTCGTGGACGGATTTGGAGACTAAGTTTATCAATTACTTTTTCCCACCCTCTCGTACTACCGTTTTGCGGAATGAAATCATAAATTTTGAATAAAAGTACGATGAGTCGTTCAGTGAATCTTGGGATCGTTTTAAAGATCTTTTAAGAAAATGCCCACAACATGGTTTTACCAAAGTACATCAAATTAATACTTTTTACAATGGTTTAAGCATGAGTGACCAAGATTCACTGAACAGTGCCTCGGGGGGTAATCTTTTGGCTAAGACTTCCAATGCTGCTTGGGATATCATTGAGAATAAGTCTCGTGTGCAAACCAAGAGTGTTCGGACCAATGTCGCTAGTGCTAGCACTAGTGACAGCGACAAGCGACTTGACAAAATCACTACGCTTCTTGAATCGCTTGTTACCCACACTGTTAACAACACCAACAACAGCAACGCTAAAAACGCTCAAGTTAACGCTGTCAGCCAACCTTGTGAGATATGCGGTGGTCCTCACTCTTACACTACTTGTACTGCCACCCAAGAATACCCTGCTGAGAATGTGAATGCATCTTATGGCACCTATCCTCAACCTGCTTATCAAGCTAGACCTCAAGGTGACCGTAACTTGCTGAGCTACCGCTCCAACAACTACCTCTCACCACCCGGTTTTCCTCCAAACAACCCAAACCAACAACAAAACCTCAACCGCCCTCCTCAACAACAACCTCGTACACCTTACATTCCACCTCACAAGCAGCAACAACCACCTCAACGAAACAACCAAGTATACCAGCAACCTGTTTATCAACCACCCGCATACAATGCTCCTCCCAACCAACCCACCGCTCTTCACCAAGAAGTGGAAACCTATATGAGGACTAACGATGTGATCGTGGGAAATCTTCAGCGGGAAGTGCTCAACCTGAAAGCAGATCTGGTCAAACAAGGGAACGATTTGAGAGCCGACATGAGAAACACGTTGGATAGCCAAACAAATGACTTGAAGAACATGATGGCTAGTTTCTTCCAAGGTAATCAACCCTCTTCTTCGGGTACTCTTTCGAGTAACACCGTTGCGAATCCAAGAAGGGAGATGAAAGCAATCACTACTCGCAGTGGCAAAGGCACCAAGGAACCCGAGCTTCCTATACCTCCACCGGTGATTGTGACTAAGGAAAACAAGTCACCTGTTACTATTCCTCATCCGTCTCCTTCCCCAATTGCTCCACCTCCTTCACCTTCTACCCCTATTTCCCCACCACCCGTGGTTGTGAGTGATCCTATTTCCCTAAAGCCTTCTTCTTCATCCAATATACCTTATCCTTCAAGGTTGAGGAAAGAGAAGCAAAAGAGCAAGGATGATATTCAAGTTTCGAACTTTCTTAAAATGTTTAAACAACTGAATTTCAACATCTCCTTCACTGAGGCTCTCGCTCACAAGCCCAAATATGCGAAAATGTTTAAAGATCTTCTGAGCGACAAGGAAAAGCTCCTCGATATTGCCAACACCCAACTTAATGAGAATTGCTCTGCAGTGCTCTTAAGGAAATTACCAACCAAGCTTGGTGATCCGGGTCGTTTTCTTATCCCTTGCAATTTCCCGGGAGTAGAGAATTGCATGGCCCTAGCCAATCTAGGTGCCAGTATTAATCTAATGCCTCTAAGCGTTTGGAAGCAATTATCTCTCCTAGAGCTAGTCCCCACCAAAATTCTGCACACACAAAATTCTCATGGAGGACGACTTTAAGCCCACAATTCAAAGCCAACGAAGGGTGAATCCAAAAATACATGAAGTCATCAAAACAGAGGTTATCAAACTTCTTGATGCGGGTATGATTTACCTTATTTCGGATTCACCATGGGTTAGTCCAATCCATTGTGTGCCCAAGAAGGGCGGAATAACCGTTGTTCCCAATGAACACAACGAGTTGATTTCCACTCGTCTCGTTACTGGGTGGAGAGTTTGTATAGACTACCGCAAACTCAATGATGCCACGAGAAAGGATCATTTCCCTCTACCTTTTATGGACCAAATGCTTGAACGTTTAGCGGGTAATGAATATTACTGCTTTCTTGATGGTTTTTCGGGTTATTTCCAAATACCCATCGATCCCCAAGATCAAGAGAAGACAACATTCACTTGTCCCTATGGAACATTTGCTTACAAAAGAATGCCTTTTGGCTTATGTAATGCGCCCGGGACTTTCCAAAGATGCATGTTAGCTATCTTCCATGACATGGTTGAACAAACCATGGAAGTCTTCATGGATGATTTCTCGGTCTTCGGGGATTCCTTCTCTTCTTGCCTTGCCAATTTGGAACGTATGCTTAAGCGGTGCGAAGACACTCGCCTTGTTCTAAATTGGGAAAAATGCCATTTTATGGTAAAAGAAGGCATCGTGCTAGGACACAAGATCTCGAAAGCTGGTCTTGAAGTAGACCGTGCTAAAGTTGATGTTATCGCCAAGTTGCCTCCACCTTCAACCGTGAAGGGTGTGAGAAGTTTTCTGGGTCATGCGGGCTTCTACCGTCGATTCATCAAAGATTTTTCTCAAATCGCTCGCCCGATGACCCACCTCTTGGAAAAAGATACTCCTTTTATCTTTTCCAAAGAGTGCCTTGAAGCCTTCAACTCACTTAAGGATAAGCTAACTAAGGCACCCGTCTTGGTTACCCCTAATTGGGAGCTTCCCTTTGAGTTGATGTGCGATGCTAGTGATTTTGCTATTGGAGCGGTTCTGGGACAAAGAGTGAACAAACACTTCCAACCAATCCATTACGCTAGCAAGACAATGACGGGGGCACAATTGCATTATACGACAACCGAAAAAGAGCTTTTAGCTGTTGTCTATGCTTTTGAAAAATTTCGCCCCTATCTTGTCCTTTCCACCACAATCGTTTACACCGATCATTCCGCATTGAAGTACTTGTTGACAAATCAAGATTCCAAACCAAGACTTCTTCGCTGGGTTTTGCTACTCCAAGAATTTAAAATCGAAATTCGCGATAAAAAAGGAGCTGAAAACCTAGCCGCGGATCATCTCAGCAGACTTGAGGATCCTTACCAAGGGGATCATCCGAACAAAGAAATCAATGATTCTTTTCCCTTGGAGACCTTAATGTCTATAAATTCGAATTCTGATGAAACCCCGTGGTTCGCGGACTTCGCAAACTACTTGGCGGGTGGAATTCTCAAGGAAGGGTTGACGTCTCAACAAAAGAAAAAGTTCTTCACCGACATTAAGACTTACTTTTGGGACGACCCTTACCTATTCAAACAATGTGCCGACCTGATTATTCGCCGATGTGTTGATGGACCGGCAGCCTCGGAAATCCTTGATGCTTGCCACAAAGGACCCACCGGTGGTCACTTTGGTCCCAACTACTTCGCCAAAAAAGTGTTTGATTCGGGATTTTATTGGCCCTCCATATATCGTGATGCTCACAATATGGTTAAACGATGTGATGTTTGCCAAAAACAAGGCACGATCACACATAAAGACGAGATGCCTCAGAATTTCATTCAAGAGTGTGAAATATTTGAGGTTTGGGGTATCGACTTTATGGGGCCATTCCCTTCTTCTAAAGGAAACAAATACATCCTTGTAGCCGTTGACTACGTCTCCAAATGGGTCGAAGCCAAAGCTTTACCCACTAATGACGCAAGGGTGGTTTGTAACTTTTTGAAAGATCTATTCGCTAGATTCAGCGTGCCTCGTGCCATTATTAGTGATCGTGGGACTCATTTTTGCAATGACCAATTCGCAAGAGTCATGGCTAAGTATGGTGTAAATCATCGTCTTTCCACAGCCTACCACCCACAAACTAATGGCCAGGCTGAAATATCCAACCGAGGACTAAAGCAAATTCTTGAAAGGACCATGGGAGAGCATCGTTCCTCATGGGCTGATAAACTCGATGATGCTTTGTGGGCTTTCCGTACTGCTTACAAAACCCCGATCGGTTGTACGCCTTATCGTCTTGTGTACGGGAAAGCATGCCACCTCCCTATTTAGTTGGAGCACAAGGCTTACTGGGCCTTGAAGTGGGCCAATTTTGATATCAACAAAGCCGGTGACCTACGCAAGATCCAACTCAATGAGCTGATTGAACTCCGTAATGAGGCTTATGAAAATTCTTTGATCTATAAGGAAAGGACTAAGCTCATTCATGATTCTAAGATTAAGAACCGAGAGTTCCATGTTGGAGACAAAGTTTTACTTTTTAACTCTCGGTTGAAAATCTTTTCGGGCAAGCTCAAATCTCGTTCGTCCGGCCCATTCACCATTGCCCAAATTTTTCCATATGGTACTCTCGAGCTCGCTCAACCCGATGGACCTAATTTTAAGGTGAATGGCCAACGAGTGAAGTTGTACTTTGGTGAGGACACCTCTCAGGAGGTGATTCCATCCCTCACCACGTTCCCCATGAACTAATTTTGGGTCGAGTCAGGCTCGTGACTCGGTTATCAAAAACAAGCGCTCCTCGGGAGGCAGCCCGAGTATCTATCCTTTTATGTTTTAACCTCCTAAGTGTAGGGGGACTTCTATACGTGTTTGTCTTTGTGTGGTGATGTGATTACAGGGAGAAGTGCATTCTTGGAATCTTTGAAGAACCGTGCTCCCGTGTTATCCGAAATCCGGTTCTATCTCTCAACTATCGTGATTCAATTTTCTTCATACTCACATTTGAAATTGATCACTTTAGTCTTCTCTTCCTTAACTTGAGTTAACCAACGCGCACAATGTCATAAGTGTAGGGGAGATTTTTCCCACATGCTTAAACATTGAGGACAATGTTTATCTTAAGTGTAGGGGGGACTTCTATCGAAGTTTTAAGTGGACTTTTCCATGAAAATGCCTTTATTTAACCGGAAAATCATATTTTTCAACATTTTTCAAATTTTTAATTAACTTTGGCCATTTAGTCGTAATTTTTAAATTTTTATCGTTGCTTTCATATGTA
The DNA here is from genome assembly GCA_025667525.1 of Glebionis coronaria. Taxonomy (NCBI): domain Eukaryota; kingdom Viridiplantae; phylum Streptophyta; class Magnoliopsida; order Asterales; family Asteraceae; genus Glebionis; species Glebionis coronaria. The sequence continues at coordinate 340,384 of JANFOE010000499.1, read as the reverse complement.
TATATCCCGCAATAAAGTCAAATTTTAATAAAGTGGTGTAGCTAGTTTAGAAGTCTTTGACATATTAGGCCCGTTGCGTTTATTTTGACTCAACCCGAATAGACTTATCCAAGTTTATTCTAGCTAGTATCCTTAACCATGTAGACCTTAGTTGGTTTATTAGGCTAAGTATCCACGAGTCTCATTACTTGAGATTTTAAATTGTGGAGGACGAGAAATGATAGAGTCAATTATAAGTCGGTATTCTTGCGCAAGCTCACTTGGTGTAATTATTTGCCTATTCTCCCATCACTTGCTAATAAATTATCTGCAATAAGTAAGGTCGTACGATTTGAAAAGTTACTTAGCTTCTAGCCCAAGATCGTTTAAAAGTTGCTCGGTAATGATAAGAGTTCATAGCCAAGGCATAACTTATGAAGCGGGGCGCGAAGATTGGTGAGTCCGAAAAGGCCCTAACAAGGCATGAGGATTCCATTTTATTGCTAAAGATCCAAGGTGATGTGAAAAGCATTATTCCCAATGTCAATATGAAGGATCAAGACTCACGACGAAAAGCAATCAACTCCCATAAAGATCATGGAGAAGTCTATCCGAAAAGACCCTAACAAGGTATGAGGATAAATAGATCCAAGTCCGAAAAGGAGGCGGATCGTTGTATCTCAAAATCCCAAATAGAGATTGAAGAAATAATCATGAAGTCGTGGTCAACAAAGTTGGAGTACCTCTCAAAAGTCTCCAAGTGAAGAAACTCTATGAACGATGAGAAGACCATTATCTCAAGCACGTCTCTCAAGATATGAAGTATGAAGTACATGCCAAATATCGGCCCGAGAAAGGTCTCAAATCGTGAACCGAGTTATGCCAAGATATGAACTTTTTGATATCCCGAGAAGCAGTTTTAAGAGATTTTGTCCTTTAGCTAACTATTGATCAAATCGTCCTACTTTGCTTTCAGCCTAATTAAACTATCGAAATAAGTCCCAAAAATGCATCTTCATGATCATTCTTAGACAAAAATAAAATATAAGAGATACACCTAGGAATAAGGGAGTTTAAGCATTTAATTAAGCCATGTGTGTAAGTGTTTGAATTGCTAACTTATAATAACAATGATCTCGTTTTTAAGCTTAGTTTGGGGAACGTGAAACTTGAGGGTGATAAATCTTCGCAGCACCAAAGCCCTAATGTAAGTCATTGATCTCTTTGCAAGTTATTTCCATATAGCTATTTTCAAGTGAAAATGGTTTTCTATCCTTTTGTTTCCTTTAGAGTCTTAATTTTTTTTAGTACTTTAATTTTTGTTTAGTAGTATTTGAATAAGGCCAAGGTTGATTAATTATGAGAAAAGTGTAAAATTGCTTTATCACTAAGCATTGCATGAGGGCATGCCAATGGTTATGTGTAGGGGATTTGATAGGTGTGTAAACACCCATCCTTTTACCACTTAATTCTGGCTAAAACAAGACCAAAACGCGTATTTAATATCATTTGTTTGGAATTATGCGTGGTTTTTGTGTTTATTGTGTTTGCAGAGCCAACCGGATGATTATTGAAGAAAACGTGGGATTGCACGGGTTTTTCCGAAGAAAAAGACTCAAGATAAAGTCTATTGTCCAAGAGATGCAAAAGATTTGAAGTCACTGGACCTATTCGAAGATTTATCGAAGAAAAGGACCAAAGATGGAAGATTTACATAAGTCGAAGAAACTCAAGTCTATTAAACGAAGAAATTAAAAGACGAGTTGAATTTAATCGACAACAAATCCCGAATCAGAATCGAAAACGTCAACTTTTCTGAAAAGACGAGAAGACAAGAAGAACGGGAGAAAGCCCACTCACCAACCAAAAGAAAAGGCTATATAAAGCCCTCCCCTCACACAATAGTGCCAGTTAGTTTTTAGTTTTCTTCTCTTCCCTTTTTTTTCTCCTTTTTAGTTCGTAGAATCACCAACACCACTAGGGTGTTTGGTGATCTTGATCTTTGATTTTCACTCTTGTAACTTTAATCCTTATTTTGTTATTGTTAAAACATTAAATCATCGATACAAGTTCTTGTTTAATCTTTCCATTTCATCTTGTTCATCTCCATTTATTTGGGTTAAAGTTTAAGTTCTTGTTTGATTGATTTGATCTTTAAAAAGTTGTTGAATTCGTGTTTTTACTGTTGGGATTTGTTACTTATGGTTATTAGATGATTTGTGGTTAATTTGGTAAAACCTTTTTGAGTATTTTGTTTGATTTTTGATTAAATTCGTCTTCCTTGTTCTTCGGGGTTTAGTTACTGTATTTGTGTTTCCAGACTTCCGGATGAACACAAAACTTCCGGATGAACACAAAACTTCCGGATGAACAAGAAAGTTCCGGATGAACATTAAATTCCGGATGAACAGCTTGAGTTCCGAATAAATTTGTTTTCCAAAAAGTTCCGAATGAGTTTCCTTTTCAAAAGTTCCGAGTCAGTCTAAAGTTCCGGATGAACCTAAAGTTCCGAATGAGCAAAACTTCCGAATGAACCAAAACTTCCGGATGAACCAAAGTTCCGAGTAAAGTTCCGGGTGAAAGTTCCGACTCAAAGTTCCGAAGAAAGTTCCGGATCAACTTCCGAAGAAAGTTCCGAGTGAAGGATTTCTAAAAGTTCCGACCCAACTTCCGAGCCAAACTTCCGAACGAAGTTCCGAACCAAGTTCCGGGTGAAGTTCCGGATCAACTTCCGAAGAAAGTTCCGAGTGAAGGATTTCTAAAAGTTCCGACCCAACTTCCGAGCCAAACTTCCGAACGAAGTTCCGAACCAAGTTCCGGGTGAAGTTCCGGATAAACTTCCGCATGAAAGTTCCGAATCAAGGAAAATCTTCCGAATCAATTTCTTTTGGGTATTTTTAAGGTTTCCTTACTGTTTCTTTACTGTTTCCTGTTTCATATTTATATTTTAACTGTGACTTTAATTTTAATTTTAATATCAATTTTAATTTCAATTCAAGTTTTATTAATTGTTATTAATTTAAGTACTTTTAAATTTAAGTTTACATTTCCGTGCATTTAAACTTTTTAGTAGCTTAGAAAACTAAACCCTTTTTTTAGTAACCAAGAACAAATCATTCCACTTAAGGCCAAGATCAATTCGAGAGGACTGAGAGACATAAAATTAACCCATACAAAAATTAGAATATCAATTATAATAATATAGCTTCGACACGACTTAAACCGTAATTAAATCTAAAACGTCGAAAATCATAAATATCAAAACAATCGATAATAAAACGTAAATTTTTGGGCATCCGTCGGTATCGCGATCACTAATAGTTCTCGTCATTCGTTAAACGTAAAACATGATAAATATAAATAGATACAATAAAATCGTTCATATGATATTTTGAGAATATACTATCGATACCTAACGTATTCCTTGTCGGTTTTTTATCTAAACGACATTCTTACGCTAAGTTTCAAGTTATAACCTTCCCGGTTAGCCGATATTTCACAATCCTCAATAAATAAATACATAATATATAATTGTCGAGATTAAAATAATGACCTGAAATTGACGGATTGTCACATCATCCCCACCAAATTGGGATCTTCGTCCCGAAGATCAACTTGCGTTCTTCCTCGATCGCTCGTTGAAATCAAAGAGATAAATGTATTTTGGTCCTCGTCTTGCGTCCCATCAGACTTGACACTAGTAATTCGACTTTGCTTCAGTTGCCTAACTTTCTTATCGATAATATCAACAAGTTCTTTGATGAATGCAACTTACCACCGATTACTTCGTCAAAAGGGATAATAAGGACTTTGTCGGAAAGAAATTCCTTTAGGTTCGACATATGAAAAAGTATTGTGAATTCCTTGTAACTCTCGAGGTTTATTTAATTTTTCATGCCACCGGACCTACACACGATATTATCTCGAATGGTCCAAACATAACGAGGACTTAACTTCCCACGTTTTCCAAAATATGTAACACCTTTTCCTTGGTCATAGCATTGGCATAACTTTTCCACCTACCTTGAATTCGAAAGGTTTTCGCTTAACATTATCATAACTTTCATGTCTACTACGAACAGTTAACAAACGATTCTTAGTTAGCTCGATTGATTTATTTATCGGAATAAGATGAGCAGAATCAATCAATCAACATTGACACAAATTGAATTAAATCCAGACTGAGTTTTCGAGAGCTTAACAATGAAGTCCATTGTAATTTGCTCCTACTTCTCAAATGATAACGAATAACAGAATCGTAATCACTTAAAGGCTTATTCACCTTTTTTTATTCCAGAATACATTGTAGGCTCTTTCTATCGGTGGATACCGTACATGTAGTGCCATACAATTAATGTCTCTATAGACAAAGAGCAAAAATCATCGCACCTAATTACAATTCATGGCTTGTGCAGTTTCCTCATTCTTCCTAGGTTTCCTACAAGCATACACAAATCAGACAACTATAAATCCATTAAGAGATGTATCACGATCAATAAAAAAATCTTTAGTTCTTTCGGGTAACGATAAGATCGGCGTGTTGCAGAGTTTTCATTTCATGTTTTGAAAAGCTTCATCTTCGTCAACGCCATACACATATGGTTCATTATTTTTAGTTAGCTTAGTTAATGGTTTTGATATCAAAGAGAATCCTTCAATAAACCTTGGGTAGTAACCAGCCAAACCTAGAAATTGTCGTACTTTAGTTGGAGTAGTTGGAGCATTCAAATTTTCGATAGCTTCGACTTTCGTAGGATCAACATGTACCCTACTTTTATCAATGGCATGTCAGAGAAATCGTACGGAACTAAGCCAATGATCACACTTTGAGAATTTCGCGTACAAATTTTCGTTCTTTAACAAGTTCAAGATAATTTTTAAGTGTTCGGCATGCTCTTCCTCGCTCTTAGAGTAGAATAGAATATCATCAAAGAAAACGATTACGAATTTATCAAGATACAGCTTACACATATGATTCATTAAGTCAATGAATGTAGCAGGTGCATTAGTTAAACCAAAAAGGCATAACACGAAGCTCATAATGATCATCACGAGTTCTAAATGTCGTAATAGGAATATCTTCCTCGCGTATGCAAAGTTGATGGTAACCAAAACGAAGATCAATTGTGGAGAAGTCACGAGAATCTTGAAGTTGATCAGGTAGATCATAAATTCTTGGAAGCGGGTAACGATTCTCAATCGTTAGCTTATTCAACTCTCGGTAATCGATGCACATACGGAACAAACCATCTTTCTTCTTAACGAATAGAACAGGAACTACCCAAAGGACGAGCTAGGTCGAACAAAACCTCTATTAGATAGTTCTTAAAACTGCACAAATAATTCCTTCATCTCGGATGATGCTAATTGATATGGCGCACGTGCCACAGTCGTAACACCAGGAATTAGATCAATTTGGAATTCTATTTGCCTTAGAGGCAAAAAACCTAGAAAATCTCCCAGAAAGCTTTGGGATAGTTACTAATGACTAGAGTGATTCTACTTACTTCTCTTACGATCCCTTCTACGATACTTAAGCTAAGAATAATTCACAACCCTTTTCGATATACTTACGAGCTCTAATGGACAAAACGATTTTCAGTTTGGAATTATTTTTTCCTTCAATGACCTCATCAGCCTTGCCTTGAATTATGTGTCCCATGAGCTAATAAGCCATGTAGACAACTTCAAAAATAGTAAATGGCTGAGAAGAAGTCACATCACCGTGTATATTCTTGGTCAGCCGTGAATATATTTCTTGACTTTGACAGTTCGGGTTCCACCATTCTTGTACATAAAGTAGTCAACTCGTGGAAACACTTGGTATATCTACCAACATTAGTTCCCTTCAGTTTCAGATTGTACAACACTTGCTCCATACTTTGGAAATACTTCGAGGACAAACTCCTCAATTAACCGCTCCCTCACCTTAGTCCATGGATTCCCATAAGTAACGATACCTATTGGAAGCAAGTCTACCATTCCACCAAATTAATCTACGACCTTGGAGAGTAGCGATTTCAAACTGCACCTTATCTTTTTGATTAGGGTCCCTGATTCGAAAGACTGACGCCAGCTTTTATACAACTAACACAATCCTCTATCATCTTTATTTCCCTTAAGAGTATACAGTTTGAATTTCATGAATGAAGTGTAGTTACGGCCTCTAATTTCAGGCACATTTGTTCCATCAGTACCATGAACATTATTGGCTCCAACTTCAGCTCCACCGGTTCCAGTTCCACCAGTTGTAGCTTTAGCTCCAGTTCCAGATACATCATTCATGTTGTCCATGAATTCAGTTAAGGATACAACAACTCGTTCACTAATAACTTGGCGCATTCGTGCCTTGGTCATAGTTTTTATTGACTTCATGATTCCAGTGCAATGCAAATGAAATCATAATGAGTATTCACTCAATGGTTGCATTATACCACACGAATTTAAAAGAGAAAAGCAAAGAGAGATAATAACAGAACAATGTAGAACTAAGAATCAAAATATAGTCATTCCATTGATCACAAACTAGTACAAGTTGTATTCTCAAACATTATAGATTATCATCGTCTAGTGCTATACAACTTAAAAGACTAGTCCTACTAACTGATGTCACAGTTTAGTTAGTGATTTATGGAAAAATATTACGATTGACAAACTAATCCACTAAGAGTTACTAGATAAGTCACGTGGTTAAGAAGACTCTTTGGTCTAGCCAGAAGAAGATTTCTATAGTGTCTTTCAGAGACGCTTGAAAATCCTCCCCAAATTGGCGGTTTTGGAACAGCCTAAATACAAAATAATTAGAGGAACAAAATCAAAGAATATATCAAGCAAACGAATTATGAGTCAATAAGAGTTTAATTGTGCATATTCTATATGCTTAAGCCCATACATTATAAATCATATTTCCATGGATTGATCAAATCCATCCAAATAAGATTAAGAAATTTGTGGTTCAACAATTTATAATTTTCTTGTTCAAATAAATAGCCCATTCATTTCAACAAGACGATTATAAATCACCTTATTTAAGCATCGCCAGCTCAACGCAGAAGATCAGGATCGAAACAAATGAGAAACTGATTTAACAGAAAATGATCATTGATATGATATGGAATCCTGGTTGGCATGTGAATACCATAACAATCAATCTCAATTCCTTACAACCAATATTACCAACTCAGACAAACTTGTTTTTATCAAAACATTATAATGTCGAAGATTCATGAAAATGGGGATTAAATTTACTAAACGAAATGAACGAATCGATAAATCAAGAATAAGAACCAAGGAAATAAAAATCCTTGTAACCAAAAGAATATCATCAAGGATATTAATCATTTCGTTGGGATCTTGTATATCCACAACTTAGTTAGTCTCGGGAATAAAAGGATTAACTTCAGCGTTAGCATTAAAATGACTAGGGTGGTTTCATGACAATCTACGTCGTATAAATATCTCGCATAAGTATAAAACTATAATTTATAATCAAATAAATGAAAAAATACCTTGTAATTCACAAGTGCAAATAATAGATAAAGATAACACATATATATATAATCCTAAATACATATATAAATACTTTCATTCTCCTCCATTAGCAACTCGAGTGTTTTGCTTGCAACTGTTATAGTTAAAAGATTTCAAAAATTCATTTTTGGAATATTTTTTTGTTCTCTATAACTTGAGCTCTGCTACCAATCTGTAACATCCCCACATTTTGGTCATAGTTGCGGAAGGGTCCTTGGGTGTTACTTACATGATTCAAGCTCATATCATAGAAAATGGCTCAAAACGGGTCGTTTTGAATAAAACATCCATTCATTCATTTTTCAATAAACTTTACACATGGTCCTAGATAACTTGAAGTTTACAAAGCACAATATATGATAAAAATTCTCTGAATAGATATAATGTATAAGAACGGGCCAAAACTTTTCAAATATGCAAGCTTCACGAAACCGTCTTCCTCGAGTGCCTCTACATGGACCCAAGATAAAACATGCTAAAAAGTCAACAAAAATTTGCTCAGTGAATCTATAGAGTTTAAATTAAATAAAGAGAACACATGTATTTTGAATAACCTTCCATGATTAATAATTCATCGAAAGACAATTATGTTGTACTGACATAATTATCGGTGTCATTACATAAGCCTCGTGACATTGCGCGTTAACATATATTATTTCAGCCCAACACACCTAGCCAAGTGCGTATATTTCTCTTATACAATGCATCCGATGTTTCATTACTAGTGTATCACAACACCACGCGATAGCTAGTCGCGACCGGAATGGGCATCACCCCGATAGATCTATCCATAGTATTAGCCTTCCTTCGATTAACAATTCACCATTCCATAGGTATTTTAAGGCTAAAACTAACTTATGTAATAACTTTTATCTAAGCATACAATCTGGTTGCACCCATTCATGGGTTTACAGCAACTCTTGTTGTACCCTTCATTTTTAATAAATACTTTTCAAGTGAATAGAGTTTCCACAACTATTAGATGCACCATTCAGTTTGTTTACCGCAAATTTTAGTTGTACTCTTTATTCTAATAAAACAAGCATGTTATCCCCCTAGCAGGTTTCTAAAACAATTAAAGAATTTAAAAGCGATGATATAGACTCACTTTAGTACGAGAGCGGTATTAAGATGATAGCCGACGATAAATGATACCCGTTAAACACGAAAACCGCAACCTACCAAATAAGGCGCGCTCGTTAATATTGACTCAAGTATAAATCATAATTAAATAATACAAAACTCAAAATATACAAAACCATTACAAACCCAAAAGAATCACAATGCAAGTGAATCCATACTATCCCATTTATTCTACACTATTCGTTTAAACACTTGCACTCATGACATTGACCCCTAATAAGACACCAAGTCAATGCAAGTCAAATTATCACTTTACTTCACTCGGACCAGTAACTAAGTCATTGATATAATGACTAAACACTTGAGTAAATCACTATATCCAATAGTGATTACTCAAACTCACACCACACGAGCATTGAACTACGTGTCTAAAATACCAATCAGCATGTACACTCCAAATGTACACACCAATCTACCCTATCTAGACTTGTCCGATTTCGACGAAACTTGGTTACAAACTCACACATAACCTTATTAAGACTCTGTTCCATATTCATCCAAAAATATTACTCCTAAGGCCTTCTGCCCGACACATCTTTGAGTTATAAAAACCGGACAGTTTTACGCCTTCGACACATAAAACCATTTTGATTACTCTAAACACCTCCGTTTACAAAACCGACACTCGGGTTTGAAAATAGACTCACAACCTGAGGTTTAAAGACTAACAACAGCCCTTGAAATTTCTTATAACTCATTCTATAGTCCCCGAGATTCGATCCAGATATCGACAACAACTTCGAGTTGTGTCGATACTTTTCTTCTGGTACACGAATAATCAAACTATTGTAACTTCGCGCTCGTTTGGAGTTGGAAGCTCTAATTTATATCAAATCGAAGCTAATAAAACTCTATGCAACACAATCTCATTAACTTAACAAATACTTAAACATAAGATACCCAAAAACAGCCTCAAACTCACTGATCTAAAACACCTTTCTAAAAATCATACCAAATCAATTTTTCAAACAGTTCGAACCACTTTTCTATCATTCCTAATCCCCTAATATCATTATTTATCAATCCTAACACTTGCTTGCTATATAAAATAAGATCAACATCAAAAACCAAAATCAAAACTCAAACTTTTTAACAAGCAAAATAACATAATCCTATTAAGATCACCACATGCATATCGTAAAAACACTTTCAATATTTCTTATTTTTATCAAAATTCAAAACTTGTTGCATGTAAGTTAAGTTGATATCAAAATGATCACCTTTTAAAAAGTAATATGGGACTTGTTTTAGATTTTCATAATTCAAACTTGATCAAAAATTGATGATGGGTTTGTGATGATATATGGGATGGCAAAAGAAAGGAGAAAGAGAGATGTATGTGTGATTTTTGGTAAAAAAAATGAGTTAGTGGAATGTTAGGTATAAATTTGGGAAAATCACTTAAAAATATAGTAAACTTACCACTTTTTATGGTTATGTGTACTAAACTATTTTTTTTCTCATTGTGTGTATTAAACTTTCAAATTCTTATCATTGTGTGTATTTTGTGACCAATTTACCCCTATTTTTTTCAAATTTTGAAGGCTAAAGTGGTAATTTTACAACTCAGAATGGTCTCAAAATACACATAATGATCGAAATTAAAAAGTCTAATACGCACAATGAGAAAAAAATTAATTTAGTACACACAACCATAAAAAGTGGTTAGTTGAGTAAATTTTTGAGTGATTTTCCCTATAAATTTTGATTTATATAGTAATGGAAGTTGAGGTAGTTTTTGCTATTCAGTCATTCTTGTGGACTATAAAGCAATTAAGTAATTTAAAGGGTAGAAAATTACTATTAGTCAAATTTGAAAATATTTACGGGACTCGGGTTTCGTAAAATTACTTTTCAAAAGATAAAACTCTTCATAATTATAATAATATAGCTTCGACAAGACTTAAAACGTAATTAAATAAAAAACGTTGAAAATCATAAATATCGAAACAATCGATAATAAAACGTAAATTTTTGGGAATCGTGTCGGTATCGCGATCACTAATAGTTCTCGTCATTCGTTGAACGTAAAACACGATAAATAAAAATAGATACAATAAAATCATTCATATGATATTTTGAGAATATACTATCAATACCTAACGTATTCCTTGTCGGGTTTTTTTATCTAAACGACATTCTTACGCTTAGTTTCAAGTCATAACCTTCCCAGTTAGCCGATATTTCACAATCCTCAATAAATAAATACATAATATATAATTGTCGAGATTAATATAACGACTTGAAATTGATGGATTGTCACACGGACCATCGTGACTTATGCTTGCCCACAAAAATTTTCAACCGTGAGTTAAAGAGTAAAACCGACTCTCCAACTTTGAACTCACGGTTCTTAATCTTAGCATCATGAAATTGCTTAGTATTTTCCTTATAAAGCAATGAGTTTTCATAGGCATCAGTTCTAAGCTCATTCATTTCATTAAGTTGGTCTTTCCTATGTGAACTGGCTTGATTAAGATCAAAGTTATCCCATTTAAGAGCCCATGAAGCCTTGTGTTCTAACTCGAATGGGAGGTGGCATGCTTTTCCATAGACAAGTCTATAAGGTGTGAAACCTATTGGTGTCTTAAAAGCGGTTCTAAAAGCCCACAAAGCATCATCAAGCTTATCCGACCAAGAAGCTCGATGCTCTACGACCGTACGTTCTAAAATCCTATTTAAACTACGATTTTTGACCTCGGGTCGCCCATTGGTTTGTGGGTGATATACGGTAGAAAGTCTATGGTTAACACCATACTTCTTCATGACTCTTGTAAATTGATCATTACAAAAGTGAGTCCCACGATCACTTATGATGGCACGTGGTACACCAAATCTAGCAAATAATTTCTTCAAGAACTTTACTACAACTCGAGCATCATTAGTAGGCAAGGCTTTAGCCTCAACCCACTTAGAAACATAATCCACCACTACGAGTATGTACTTATTCCCATTTGAAGATGGAAAAGGTCGCATAAAATCTATGCCCCATATATCAAATATCTCACATTCTTGTATGAAATTTTGTGGCATCTCATCTCTTTGATTAATTTTTCCTTGTCTTTGACAAACATCACAATATTTCACCATTTCTTGGGCATCTTTGTAAATGGAAGGCCAATAGTAACCCGAATCAAAGACTTTTTTAGCCGTGTAGTTAGGCCCAAAATGCCCCCCCGTGGGTCCCTTATGGAAAGCTTCTAAGATCTTAAATGCTTCGGGCCCATCTACACAACATCTTATGATTTGGTCCGCACATTGCCTAAAGAGGTAAGGGTCATCCCAAAAGTAGTATTTAGCTTCCTTGAGAAACTTTGTCTTTCGTTGGGAAGTAAGACCCTCAATTAGTACATCCCCCACAAGATAGTTTGCAATATCCGCAAACCAAGGGGTGGCATCCTCTTGTGAAGAGATAGACATGAGTTCCTCAAGTGGAAATAATTCATTAATTTTCTTATGAGGCAATTCTTCTTAAAAAGGATGCTCAAGTCTACTTAAATGATCTGCCCCTAAATTCTCGGCTCCTTTCTTATCACGAATTTCTATGGAGAACTCTTGGAGCAACAAAACCCATCTCAGTAATCTAGGCTTAGCATCTTGCTTTGTCATAAGGTATTTGAGAGCGGAATGGTCCGTATACACTATGGTCTTCAAAAGCACAAGATAGGGTCTAAATTTCTCAAAAGCATATACAATAGCTAGCAATTCTTTTTCCATGGTGGTTTAATGCAATTGAGCACCCATCATTACCTTACTAGCATAGTGTATAGGTTGAAAATTATTATTAACTCTTTGCCCCAAACGGCCTCCACGGTATGCATCACACATGAGTTCAAAAGGCAAATCCCAATTTGGTGAAACCAAAACTGGAGCCTTAGTCAATTTTTCTTTAAGGATCTCAAAAGACTCTAAACACTCTTTTGTAAATATGAAAGCAGCCTCTTTTTCTAAGAGGTGGGTCAAGGGTCTAGCTATTTTAGAAAAGTCTTTGATAAAGCATCTATAGAAACCCGCATGTCCCAGAAAGCTCCTAACTCCTTTCACCATGGTAGGTGGGGGAAGTTTGGCAATAACATCTATCTTAGCACGACCCACTTCTAAACCTTTGTTAGATATCTTATGCCCCAAAACTATCTCTTCTTTGACCATGAAATGGCACTTCTCCCAATTTAGAACAAGACGTGTTTCTTCACACCTTTTTTGCATACGTTCTAAATGGGAGAGACGAGAAGTGAATGAATCTCCAAAAACCGAAAAATCATCCATAAACACTTCCATTATGTGCTCTATCATGCCATGAAAGATTGCCATCATACATCTTTAAAATATCGCCGGGGCATTGCACAAGCTAAAAGGCATTCTCTTGTAAGCAAATGTGCCATAGGGACAAGTGAATGTGGTATTTTCTTGATCTTTTGGACAGTGGGTATTTGGAAATAACCCGAAAATCCATCTAGAAAGCAATAGTACTCATTTCCCGCTAAGCGTTAAAGCATTTGGTCCATGAAAGGTAATGGAAAATGGTCTTTCCTAGTGGTATTATTAAGCTTTCTATAATCAATACAAACTCTCAAACCCGTGACAAGTCTTGTGGGAATCAAGTCATTGTTTTCATTTGGAACAACGGTGATTCCACTCTTTTTAGGCACACAATGCACCGGGCTAACACATGGTGAGTCGGAAATTGGGTAAATCATACCCGCATCAAGGAGTTTGATAACTTCTTTTTTTATGACTTCATGGATTTTTGGGTTAACCCTTCTTTGCTTTTGGATGGCAGGTTTGTAATCATCCTCCATAAGGATTTTGTGTGTACAAAAGTTAGGATCAATCCCCCTTATATCAGATATTTTCCAAGCTTTAGCCTTTTTGTGCTTCTTAATAGCTTCTATAAGATTTTCCTTCTCATCATCTTTCTAATATTTTGCTATGATAACATGTAATTTATGATCTCCCTCTAAGAAAGCATATTCAAGGTGTGATGGAAGATCCTTAAGTTCTAGGGAAAGTGGACTCTCAATAGAAGGTTGAACTAATGTGGGATCATCATTAGTAACCTCTTGTGGAGTAGGTGAAGGAATAGGATCCTCATTGAGTAACTTTTGGATAGTAAGAATATCTTCTTCCCAATTTATGGGAGAATCTTTATTTCCAAGAAAGTTAGACTCAAATTCCTCTAAGAGAAAATCACTCTCTCCAAATGGTGTTAAAGAAGGAGAAATTCAGGCTACGGTCTCCACATGTGGAATGTTCCCATTATCACTTTTGCAAGCCTCATGAAAGTGTTCATTACCAACCTCATCAAGAACATCCACAATGTTAACGGTTTCACAACTTTGAGATTTCTTAGTTACTTTCCCTAACTTAAACACTACTTTCTCATCCTCTACCCTCATAATTAGTTCCCCTTCCGCCACATCAATAAGAGTGCGATCGGTCCTTAAGAAGGGCCTTCCTACAATGAGAGGAACTATAGGGTCCATTTCATAGTCAACAACTATAAAATCCATGGGGAATGTTAACTTGTCAACTCCTACAAAAACATCTTCCACAATCCCCACCAGATAAGCTATTGAACGGTTTACTAACTCAAGTGTCATCCTAGTAGGTGTAAGCTCGAGAAGAGAGAGTTGTTTCCAAACCAACAAAGGCATCAAATTTATGCTTGCACCAAGGTCCGCAAGTGCCACGCAATTCTCAACCCCCGGGAAATTACAAGGAATCAAGAACCGGCCCAGATCACCAAGTTTAGTTGGTAAAGTCTTCAACAACACCGCGGAACAATTTTTGTTTAATGAAGTGTTAGGCATATCAATCAACTTTTCTTTGTTAGAGAGAAGGTCCTTAAACATTTTGGCAAATTTGGGCATGTAAGCTAAAGCCTCCAAAAAACATATGTTGATATTAAATTACTTAAACATCCTCAAAAAGTTGGACACTTGAATGTCATCTTTGTTCTTAAGGTTCTCTTTTTCTCAATCTAGAAGGATATGGAAGATTTGGTTTGGGTAAAGGTTGATTGGTAGTTGTTGAAGGACTCTATTTTTGTGTTTCTTCAATGATAGGTGTAGAAGGTGAAGGATTATTAGGTGTAGAGTTGGAAGCTGTAGGTTAGAAGGTGTAGGCTTGTAAGGTGTAGGTTTATAAGGTGTAGGCTTATCACAAGGAGGAATCGTGGTAGGAGTCACCAAGGGAGGGTAGGAGGAATGGAAGGTTCAATGGTTGACTTCTTGTAGTGATTGCATTTACATTTTCCCTTGGATTGGTTTGAGTGTTGAAGAGTAAAGCACCTTGTGGTCTTTGATTTAAAAGCAACATAAACTTTTTATTAGTCTCCTCTAGAATTTCCCTTAATCTTGCTTGAGTCCGCCTTTCACTTTCTTGAAATGTTCTTTCATTTTCTTAATATCTCCTTTCATTATCTTGGTTCATCATATGAAGAAGCTCAATGGTGTTAAAATCATTTGGCGCATTCCCTTGATTATAACCTTGGTTGTGGAAAGGTGGAGGTGGTTGGTGAAACCCTTGGTTATTTCCATGAATGTTGTTTCCATGAGTTTGAACATTATTAGGCCCTCTATTGTTGTTATTCCCTTGATAATTTCCTCTTGGCCCTTGGTTTATATTGAGCATTTGTGGAGTGTTTGGTTTGTTTTGGTTGGGTTGATGGGGAGGGAAACCCTGTAGAGTAAGGTAATTGTTAGACTTGTATGAAAGGTGATTAGGATTGATGTTAGGTTTAAAGTGGTCTCTTCCATCATCATTATAAGCATAGCAAGATATGGTGATGGCATTGACATTGTTGGAAGAATAATTGTTTAAGGTAATCTCACAAAGCTTTTGAAGCAATTCATTGTTTTGTTTAAGTATTTGATGATCAAGTGATTGAGGAGCATTCTCTTGCACAAAATGTACCATTTCATATCTATCCCTATTGCTTTGCACCATGGATTTTGTTTCAATGATATCCCATGCATCTTGTGTGGATTTTGAAAGAATGTTCCCACCCGTGGCTGAGTTAAGGGAATCTTGATGGTGAGGTCTCAAACCATTGTAGAAGGTATTAATTTGGTGAAATTGGTCAAAACCATGGTTAGGGCACTTTCTTAACAACTCTTTGAACTCATCCCAAGCATCATTAAAGTTTTGGTCCTTCTTTTCTTGAAAGCCTATGATTTGGTTTCTTAATGCGGTGGTTCGTGAAGGGGGAAAGAACTTGTTCACAAATTTGTTCTTCAAATCATCCCAAGTGAAAATGCTATTTGAGGGTTGCTTATCTAGCCAATTCCTAGAATTTCCCTCCAAAGAGAAAGGGAATAAGATCATCTTAACCGCGTCAGGAGGTACCCCATTATACTTGATGGTATTACAAAGGGACATGAATCTCTTGATACGGTCATGAGGGTCATCCATAGGTCTCCCTGGGAAGGGGATAGAAGAAACCATTGTAATCACTAATGTCTTAAGCTCAAAATTGTTAGAGGCTATCTCGAGAATGACTATGGCATCCGCATTCCCATCGACGTTCGTTTGGAGAATCTCAATCAATGGTCGATTGTCCATGGCTTCGTTTACATTGTCGAAAGCATGATGCTCGTGATCGGCTTGATGGACGGTTTTGTTCTTGTTTCTCTTCCTTTTGGGAGGAAGTTGTACACCAATAGGTATATGTGCACGAGCTCGAGTGCACATGCAACTCAACACGAGGAATGAAAGAGGATCTCTCGGTCGACTTTGGAAAAGAATAGATTATCTCTTCCAAGGTTCAATAGTGAAAACCACAAGAAAGTATTATGTATATGTCGTACTAATTGGGCGGCAAAACCCCCAACAAGCCTTCCTTCTTGAAATACTTAGTAGTGAACGGGGGGAATGAGGTGGCTAAGCTCTTAAGTACCTGTTTCCCTTAGGCTTGCATTTTATAGCAAATCCGCCTTTCTATTCACTTAATAGTTCGTATTCCTTAAATTCTTGCTTATTGAAAGTGTTTATCTATTTTTGCCTTTATTCTTGTTTGATTGATACACGTAAATGGGACTGGAACACCCCCAAGTACGGTGTATTGCCAAGGCAATACTTATGAAAGTGGGTAAATTGGTTGTTTGTATCTACGTATATGTATTTACATATAATAATATATCAAAATATTTTTGTATTTATTTGATTTTTATGAAAATATAATATGTACGTAAAAACGAGTGAAACCAATATATACAATATATTTTTGGTGTAATCTCTTAGGAAAAAGATTACTTTATGAACTTTTTTTTATTTTTTTTGTTTCAATTCTTAGGAAAGAATTGATTTTTGTGATTTTTTATTTTTATTTTTATCTTTTGATTTATTTTTAGATTTTTGATTTATAATACGTAAAAGGAACGTTCACAAGTGAACGGATCCCAAAGTCCAATATGTAACAGTCAATCAGTCGTCAATCTCCACGTAAAGCCCCAGCAGCGGCACCACTTAATATTTCATTTTTTAGTTCGTTTATTTCTCGGTATCTTTACGAATTGATTAATCGAGAGAAATCAAGTTAACTAATTTTTTTTGGTATTTGATTGATAATATTGTGGAAATCTTGGTCTAATTATTATAAATCACGTAAAAAGGTAAACATAGTATCTCTACGTATCCATACAATGCTAAAAACATCGTGCACATACTATATATAAAGCCAAATGTACAACCAAGTAATGCACAATATGTAAAAATGCTAGAAATGTAAAGTATATGAAATTTTAGGGACTAAAAATGTAAATTCAGAAAGTGTAAGGACTGAAAATGAAAATGTAACCAACAAATAACCACTAGTAACAAATTTAACAAACTTCCAAACTGAAATTGTAACAAACTATCAAAACCAAGGACTAATTTGCAAAACCTAAAAACTTATAAGCCAATTAAAATAGTTTAAACAAGTTCCTAATTCCCAGGGTCCTAATTTCAATTTTCTTAACTACTTTGTTAAAAACGGGCTTATATGTAACAATGAGCTGTAACTTGAGTTTTAAGATACCAAATAAGCTGGTTTAAGTTTCAAAAGTTTGTAAATCCAAAATCACCTAGCCAGTATCAAAGAAATCAGCTAAAAAGCACTACAACTCTAATAAGCACTTTGGTAATAAGACACTTTTAAGAGTATGGCTTATTGGAATAAGCACATGACCTGTTCTTCTCAAAATCTATTCCAAAGCCCAAATAAGGAACACCTATCCAAGAAAATTTCAAAAACAACCAAGAAATAAGCCAGAAAATCCAATAAGCTGTTTTGAGCTTATGTTGACCAACGTTGACTTTTGTTGACCAAGTTTGACCAAAGTCCAAACTTATTTTCATGACTTATTAAATTGATTTGTGGAAGAAAATAAGCACTTATATGAAAGGAATAAGCTAGGAATGAAAATCAGTTATCATAGAAACAAGTGCTTATCATAGAGACTTTTCTTGGCTTATTTCTCACTCAAATCCTAGAACTATGTTAATCATAAGATAGAAACCTTTTTAGGGGTGACCCGGAGGTCGGGGAGGATAAAAGATATGTTTAGACATTTTAGAGAGAGAAAGTGATATACTATTAAGTGTGTGTATTTTATTGAGAGAGAAAGTAGAAAAAGAATAATGGGAATCCTCACCCCTCCATGAAAGTATGGAGGGGTATATATAGCCTAGACACACATAAACTATTCTAACTTAACAAAACTAGTCCCTGCGTGTGTGGCTATATTAAACTAATGTAATTCCGTAAATGGCGCTCACATGTTAGGGCTAACAATCTTCCCCCAATGTGGAGACATACATAATTAATTACAATGTTCCTAACAAGTACAAATGCAACAAAATAAAGTCTTCCAAGGCGCTTCCAATGCGGAGAATGTCTTGTAAGTCTTCTTGTCTTCATAACTTGTACCCCGGCT
This sequence comes from Glebionis coronaria, assembly GCA_025667525.1. Classification (NCBI taxonomy): domain Eukaryota; kingdom Viridiplantae; phylum Streptophyta; class Magnoliopsida; order Asterales; family Asteraceae; genus Glebionis; species Glebionis coronaria. Next base: position 321,815 of record JANFOE010000499.1, on the reverse strand, counting down.
TGAATCCTCTTTGTCTTTGCTTGTTGTGGAACAATTGTAATATGCATGATTTGGATTAACTTCCCCCCAATTCATGCAGCATGTATTAAAAAACTTTCTTCATAGACTTCTTTTTGACGAAGTTTCTGAATCAGCTTCCCCCCAAACCAATATATGTATCTTAAGCAGATTCTGACACTTTGATGTAGTTTGAACAATCTTCTAGCTCATCGGTTTAGGTGCACATCAGAAATTTGTAGAAGAACCACACTAAATAACACTACTTCTATACTGTTTCATGTCGTTTAGGTTTTGGTGATAATCCATTTGGGGTAACATGCAGGAAATCAGCAACGATTCTTCTCACGCTTGCTGAATACTTCATAAAAATCATATAAAGTGAAGTAGATACCATTCCATGTACACTACTTCCCCCTGTAAGTTGATCTAATTACATCAAAGTACACGATCTTCCCCCATGATGATTTCGAACTCTCAGAAGCATCATTATCGTGGACGTCCATATACTCGAGAAGTTCTTAGTCTTAAGCAAATGTCTTGAAAAGTTTTGAAAGTCATTGAGAAACTTTGAAAATATTGCTTAGACTATAAAGTACCATTGTCGTTATGTAGATCAAAAAATATCCTGTGAGAATTGATTGCTGATTCCATCTCTCTCTTTCTAACTTACCAACCTCGAAATCTTTCAGCTATTTGTTGTGACCACATGTGAAGTAAACCCGATATTCCAAAACTGAAACTGAAGTACAATCCCCCAAATTTGTTACTTAAGCTTGCACTTATGTCGATTGAAGAACGGTGAAGACAACAAGTCTCTTATACCTCTTGAAGTTCCACACGAGCAACTGCGTGTGACACTAAGAACTGCAACAAAGCTCCCAAAAATGATAGTAATCCATGTCGTCTACCATCCACCCCTTGATAGTGGAAACTAGATAACTCAAGTCTCAATCATAAATTTTATCGCCCAAGAAAGTCATCAATCGATAGACTGGGTTTGAAGAAAAGAGGTAGAAAAATAGAAGGAAGACTCGATGATGAAATAAGTAGACGCCTTCGTGAAATCCCACTTCAACTTCAAATAAAGAGTACCAAATCCACTTCATGATCACTTGTCTTTGTAGAATCAAAACTAGCCGTTGTCGTTTAAGTGAATCTTATATCGGATCGTTTTAGCGTTAAGTGTTTTGTTTGCTTTGGTATTGTGTGTTGTGAATGTCGTTATCTAGGACAAATTAAGAAATGAATTGTCATTAAGGGACAAAATTTGTCTAGATAACTTGTCATTTAAGCCCAACGTCAGTCATATGGCCAACTGATGCGCGATGAGGTTGTCGAAATTTTTTCGAAAATAGTAGGTATCAAACCTCAATTTTTTTTGTCGATTAAGCACTTTCGATCAAAACATAACGGGATATTCGATATCGGAAATAATGTCAACATAGCCCAAATAATAGAATATCTTGGTCCATTAACCATATATATTCTGCCATCAAACCGACTTAATCACATCATAGCCTAATTATCAAACCCATCATAAATTTATATCCGGTCTAAAACCAATATGAGTCCAGCCTATCAATATTTTCGTAGCCAACAATCCTTAAATGTTACTAATTATCAATTCATCCAAATGGGAAGAGAAATGATGTAACATACTGACTAAAAGATAAAGCCCAAGCAATATCCTATCTTAAAAGTGAAACCTGGCCCAGATCCACGTCCCATTCATTCCAGCCTTAATCCAAAAATGATATATATATAAATCAAACTTTACCCTAAACTTTCTCACATAACCCTAATCCCATTCACGTAGTTACCTCCGCCCCCATCTCATCTTATCACATCTCGTCTGAAACATACGCAGCAACTTCATCTCAGATTATATCTCAAATCACAAATCTCAAATCTCAAAACTAATCTTTCACAATCATATACAAATCAAACCAAAACCTCTATCAATAAAAATCAAAGTGCACAATCATTGACGTAGCAGTAATTCCACTCGAAACATAAACCACGAATCACCTATGATACGTACTATGATTAGTTCGAATCAAGCAAGAATATAAGATCATCTTCGTCTTCAAGATCTTATCATAAGGTGTTGGTAAGGTGTGATTTAGTTCATGCATGTTGGTTTTGTTTGAAATCGAGATAAAGAATGAGTCTAACATGCTTGTTATACTCAAGTCATAACAAGTCTCGAATATTAAAAATGGGTGAAAACCCTATATGGATCTGTAATGAGATATTTTGAGCATACAAGATCTTTAAAAGATCTTTCTTATGTTAGAAATAATTTGAGATCTTTGTTTTTTTATCTTGTACGAGTCTTGATTGTTGATTATGGAGATGGAGTATGTTTTGTTTTTATGAGACGATGGGTTTAGGTTAGTGTCGGTGTTGATGGTTCATGGTTGATGAGTGTTCGGAGATTGATAGGAAAGAGTGGTCTAAGACGATGGGATAGGTTTTGAGTGGAGATTAGTTACATCGCAATGTTTTCAAGTCGGTTAAGATTGGTTTTGGGTGTTGGGTAAGATGATTTGGTTTATGATTTTGTTTTGAATCTGAGATCATTTTTCATTCCATAGTTGGATTTGTCGCAATGTTTTTACTAATATTTTGAATGTTTTTCACATTTATTTGTCGCAATGCTTTCTATAAAATTAGTCATCGCAATGTTTTTAGAAAAATTACACCATCTCAATGTGTTTCCATCGCAATGTTTTGCACACCATCGGAATAATCCCATCGAAATAATCCCATCGGAATAATCATCCGAATAACCATCGGAATACTATCGGAATAAGCATCAGAATAAGCATCGGAAAAGGGTTTTGACTTTTTCTTGATATCCCCGAAAATGGTGGATCTGGTGATTTTTCAGATGTGACTTTTGTTTTAGAAAATAGAATAATAGAGAGAAAGAAAACATATATGACACGTAAATAATGATAAAACCAATGTAACACCAATTATAAAATGGCGACTTTTGGACGTTTTTTAGACTGATTGGACATTTGACCAGGAGCTACCATGATTTGAATGAAAGAAATGGACTTTCGGACTGACTTAAAAACACAACACAAAAAAAATCACGTGACATCAGCTTATAAATAAGCAGTTAATAAGCAACGAGAATAAGCAAACAAATACAAAACACCCCAAGTTTGCTCTGATACCAATTGTTAATCATAAGATTCAAAGACTTTTAGGGGTGATCCGGAGGTCGGGAGGATAAAAGAGATGTTTAGACATTTTTGGGAGAGAAAGTGATAGACTATTAAATGTGTGTGCTTTATTGAGAGAGAAAGTAGAAAAAGAATAATGGGAATCCTCACCTCTCCATGGAAGTATGGAGGGGTATATATAGCCTAGACACACATGAACTATTCTAACTTAACAAAACGAGTCCCGCCGTGTGTGGCTATATTAAACTAATGTAATCCCGTACATGGCGCTCACATTTTAGGGCTAACAAACTGTATTGTCTAGCTTATATGTCTAGATAGGTTGTATGTTAAGCTTCAACTAGAACCAAAATTCAAGTTCTAATTCCAAGAGATGAATATTTTAGAGAGGATTTAAATAGGCATGTTTTAAGCTACTATTCTAACCCAATGTTTTTGAAAATTTTTTGCTTGTTTGACTATGAATTTGACTCCAAAAACTTGCAAAATTACTTGTAACTAGTAAGGAGTGAAAACAAACTTTTAACACTCAATTACACTAACTGAATCAAAGTTTGAATCTTTTACCAAACACTAGTTACTAGATAAAAGCAAAATTAAGCTAAGTGATATACTCAAATCAAACTGACAAAGACAAATAGCTATCTAATCATATCAAGGAGCATAACATGAACAATTAAAAAGCAATAACAAGTAAAATTACACTAAGATAAAGAATATAACATGCAGACTTGTACTTGTTAGAGGAAATTGTAAAGTAGGACTTAAGTATGACTTTGAAGGCTCCTTTGATGCAGAAATGAGCGCTGAGCTCACTTATACTCTAACCATCACATAATTCAGCTACTCAACACAACAACAAACCAATCAACCATCATCATCATCTAAACCTGATCAATCTACAAGTACTTGGATCTTTTGGCTAAGTCTGAGCTATGGAATGAACAGGTACTTTCTGAACACTCGTAAAAGCTTCCAAAACAATCAAACAAACTCCATTGTTCAAGTTAGAACAACAGAATTCATGGCATCAAGCAATGAACAATAGTAAAGGTAAGTAATTAAGAGAATGAGAGTGAGTTGAGTGAAACTGAGATTTTATTAATGGAAGGATGTTGTTACAACTAATATAATTGCCTAACAAACCTTATAAGAGTGGTTGTCAATCACTCTTAGAAGTTTAGCTACTAAGGAAGAAACATAGTTGAGATAAAATAAAGAGTGTGTGTTTTCACACTCTAGCTATTATCTACAAAATGAAAGAGTACATGGGTATTTATAGAGCTAAGATAGAGTGTTGGTGATGTTGATGACGTGTTGTAGCAAATAGCCAAGTGCCACATGTACACAATCTGGAAATGAGATGATCAAGTGTTCTTCATGCATTGGGCTTTTTTAATTGAGTGAATTAAAATTTAATTAAATGTTTGGGTTGGTCTCGTCTCATCCTAACAATCATTTTTCATGTAAGGCACTTCTTCTGAAATCAATTCTAGCTCTTAATACGATCTGGAGAAGGCTTGTCCACGTGTCAGCATGGTATTGGCACAATAATGATCACACAGATCATTATCTATTTCAATAGTATGGATAGTTGAAGTGTTGGTTTGCTATTGGTTGAATAAGTGAGTGCGTGGCATTGTTGTGATATAGCGGCTAGAACTTCTTTCCTCATTAATTGCACTAAAGCTGGCAATCCAATATACTCTACTCGCATCTGATTGGCTCTCAGCCTCTTTTCACGGATCAAGCTTTAATATCTTTCCACAAATGGCAATTTTGGTCCTCTTTCTTCGCAGATTTTTATCTTGAGTTCCAATCTTCAAAAACTTGACATTCTTGGCCCTTTGACTTGATATTTGACCAGTTTTGACCGTTTTACTTGTTGACTTTGATCTTGAGGTATTTTGACTTTGTTCTTGACTTTATCAAATTTACACTTTTAGTCCCTTAAGTTTGGCAGCTTTTCAAGAAAGGTCCTTTGTCTTTTGTTGACGTGTCATCTTGAGTCCTTTATTTGTCTTTTCTTCAATATAAATGCCTTGGAATCCGTGTTTGCCTCAAATTTGTATCTTTTTACCTACAAAAGCACAAACAACAAAGAATACCCCATAATACTGCTTTTACACATAAAATATGGTATTTGTCTTTGTGTTTTAGGGTTTAATATGATATAATTGATATGAGATTTAACTCATATCAATATTACAATCAGATGTTCAATAATCAATACTATTGTCCAAACATTAGAGCTATTTCTTCAAATTAGTCAACTGTTGCAATCTTCCACATATATATCTTTAATGTGTCAAACAGTCTTATCATTAACGCTTCATTTAGATTTGAGGCTTAAATAGTTTGAAACATCGGATAGTTTTTCAACCACTCAAGAGGCCAAGTCAAACTACTATTCACTATAAATTTAGCAACAAAAAAGAAAACTGACTTTATGTTAATGTATTTGGCATGTGCCACCCATTATGTATATTCGTTTATTTGGCATGTGCCACCTATAATGAAGATATGATTCATGGGGAAATACAATTTTTATAAGCAAGAGTATATTTATCTGAATATTTAGCAGATGAAACATCTGTTATGCTAATCACAGTCGATATAGCAGGGGCATTGCTTGATTGTAGAGTTTTACTACTCTTTAGGAAAAGAGCGTAAATAGCGGAAAGTATTAAGTACGACGATTTAGGAAAACCGTGTATTAATGACCCAATCAAATAAAATGATAGAAAGTTCGTTTCCCAAGGAGGTATATGTGTTGTGAATTAACTTGTATGTATTTGAGATTAATATTGAGAAGATGGAAAGACGGTCTCGTGAAAATTACACTATGACGTAAAAAACGTAAACGTAAAGCCGTAAAAAAATCAACCAAATTAAAAATTATACTAAAACCAAAAACAAAATCAAGAAAAGATTAAAAAGACTAAAACAAGTCTAAAATAATATAAATAAAGTCAAAAATCCAACAAAGATATTTTGAAACCTTTTATTAATTAAATATTTAATTTTAAATGCTAATTAAAGCCCTAAAATTAAATACAATTAATAAAATACCCTAAAATATGATTTTGTTGGACAAATACTTAACTTATATTATTATGAGACTAAAAGTAATTTTCTAAAAATTAAAACCTAATAAAACTATTTTTAAAACTCTAAAAATGATTTAAACTAATTAAAAACTAATTAAACTTAAAATAATTATAAAAATAAATCTAAAAGCTATAAAATTATTCTAAAAATGGAAAAAGTCTTAATTATTGCTAAAGAATCTAGGAAAAATGAAAAAAGAAAGAAAAATAAAATTTTGAAAAATTAATAATAAAATGATAATAAAATAATGCTAAAAATAAAAAGTTACTAAAATTAATTCTAAAAAATTTATAAAAATCCTAAGTAATATAACTAAGAGAAAAACACAAATTAGAGCTCCTAAACCCTTTTTAATAATTTTATAAAAATCTTTAAAGTTTATAAAAAACCTTAAAATAATATAAAATTAAAAATAAAAGTTTTTAAAACCAAAACTTAATGTAAACCTCAAAATATTTATTAAAAAGCTAAAAAATATTTTTCCCTAATTTAAAACTACTTTTATCTATTTTTTATTGAATTATTAAAAACCGGGTATTAATTAAATGATAAAAAAATAATCTAATAAAGGAAAAAAAACGAAACTAAGTTGGAAAAATCTCTAAAGCTAACTAGGTCCTAGGAAAAATAAGCTACACTAGATTAGCTTAATAAATAAGCTCAAAAAGGGAAAAAGAAGCTACGGCTTATTAATAAGCAAAGGAATGAAAAACGGTTTAAATAAAGTTTGAAAACAAAGGTAAACGTAAAAAGATGTCTAGATCAACGGTAGGACACCTAACCCTCCTTCGAGATGTCTGGTGTTCGAGTCCTGTTGCGGGCAATCTTTTTGCTTTTATTTTTTTTTATTTTTTTTTCTTTTACCAATCAATCTGACACCTTTGACAAGCTTATATTCCAACTCCAATACACTTTTTATGCAAAGATAAAGCCAAATCCAAGACTAAACATGCCCAGTTGGGCTATTGTTGCTGATGCACAAGTGTGAGTGCACACTTGAGCACTTTGGATGCCAAGAGGACTTGGCTAGAGCTTATTTGGTATTTGATTTTGGAACAAGGGCACCCTTGTGCTTATTTAAGCACAAGGAGTCACAAACAAAGCAGAAAAATCAATTAGCACACAAAATAGATCAAAATCAAAGCATACAAAAGCTATAACCAGTTTCTGATGCAAAACCTAGGGTCTAGTGGACTGTTAAGCAGATTACAAGCACCTCAATGAACTTCCAAGACCCAAATTAATCACACAACTTCACACAATGATGCACAAGCAGTTTCAAACTCTCAATAACGCTATATCTTAACAGATTTGAAATGACAAGATCCAAAATCTAGCAAAACAAGCAGAATATGACTTATGCAAATTTCTACCTTACTTTTCCTTATTAAACACACAAAATAGCTTCCAAACCTTCCCAAACTAACTACAAACTGACACACTAACTTACTCAACCTATTTGAAGCTGTCTAACAATATTTAACAACACAACCAAAAGCTTTTGTCCTGCTTAAACCCGTTTCCAAACACCCTTTTAAAAATTCTAAACCAAGATTTATCAAACCAAATCACTTAAGATCTTACTCAAACTGATTCTAACACCTCAAAACATGCATAACATCATATAAGTACAATAATCAAGCAAGATTAACAACATTCCAATACTTAATCAATCCAAGTCACTTAAACAGCTTTTTTGAGATTTTTAACAAGGAAAAGGGATTTACCTTAGGTCCTTACTTCCAAGGACCTAGTGGATGTTTAATCCACCTCCTTACCAACACGGGTTGGTGCTGAAACAATATCAACAACCCTTGAACACCTGCTTAAAGAAAAATCAAACAAAAGAACACACAAATAATATGCAATATTCTATTTTCTGTTTATTTTTCTTTCTTCCTTAACCTATTCCAAAAACTTTTCAACCTTCTAAAACACGTTTTTATAACCCTAAAATTACCAACCTAATGAACCTCTAACACCAAAACCTTTGGAGCAGATTATACCAAAAACTTTCAAATTTTCAAAACCTTGAGATAAATTTTGAAAATCAAAATTCTTTCACCAAACTAAAAATGGAACTCAGAATCAAGCATAAACTCATTACCAACTTTTTATAAACTAAAAAGGAATTACAATTGATTTTTCAAATACCAAACTTTTATTTCACAAAAAAGGAATTACAAGAATTTATGCTTAAAAACTGGAACAAAAGAGCATCCACAGGTTGGAGCTTCTTTTATAGTGACTATAGAATAATCTAGAATCCTAAAAACACTAACCCTAATCCTAGAAAAATCCTAAAATACCCTTGGCACGTTTTTGAGGTTGAGGTGTCAAAACTTGATCTCCACCGTTCCTTTTGCGTTGTGAGGAAGCAATTCATCTTGTCCTTTGATTGGGGACACGTCATAAGCTTGGGGACCAAGGCGTGTTCCTATTGGTGGAAATGGAATTTGGGGGTGGGGTCCTCAAACGTGGGATTGGGGTTTTTAGGCGTGGGAAGGGTTTGTATGGGTGTGAATCAAGTGTGTGCACATTTAATTGGAATTTACCCCAGGTTAAGTGGATGTAATTTCTGGGTAGGTAAAAGATAAACAGTAAGTCTTTCAATCCGTTTTTGGGGGAATAAAAGGTGTTAGGCGCCTTTTCTTTTTGAATCTTTCCACTTTGACACCTTTGGTCCTTATGTTTTGATTTTTTTGGCATATAATGTTTTCACCCCATAAAACGTATTTCTCTTTGCAAAATACTTTCCCATCTTGACACTTTTGGCACAACATTTTTCCAAAATGTTTCAAAGGATTAATTTTGACACTTTGGGATTTTTAAAGGGCTGATCTTGGACATTGTTGATCTTCAAAGGTCTTCAATGTGTCTTTCACTTTATGAGGGACCATAATTGGCAATTTTAAATTGTTGAGGGACTAATCTTGCCATTTCTTAAAAGTTGAAGGACCTTTTTGCAATTTTGACAAACTTAAGGGACCAAACTTGTAATTATCAATATACAAGGGTTTTAAGTGTCATTTCTTCATTCTTGGAGGATCAATCTTGTTTTGTCTTCAAGTCTTCAAGGGTATTTGATGAATATTCCATGATTAGGGCCCGGTTCTTTATACGGCTTCGTTTCTCGTGTTCGTTTTTCTTTGTATCTTGTGATCTTTTGTCTTTTTCACGATATCCATACCTAAAATACACAAGTAAACAAACACAAGCATATATATGGTATTTTATGACATTTTAATGCATTTAAAGCCCGAAAAGAACGATGAGATCATGTATAAATGCCATCTCATCACTCCCCCATACTAAGCCATTGTCGTGCCCTCACGCAATGCTAGAATAGAGTATCTAAGCATCACCAAAGTTCAATTTTATTAACCTTTATTGAAAAGTAAAAGACTTGTAACATACTACGATGATGTGTAAAGACATAATGTATGATTTTCATCACCAAAAGGTGACTTTTAGGGTCAAAGAATAGAAACAAGTTAATGTCCCTTAGAGTAAACTTCGTCATCCTTGATTGTCATACATTCCATGCTAAGTGCAAAAACAAGATCATTGTTGGTACAAGTCACAATGCTAACACTACTCATACGTCCAAATTGTGTAATACTTTTTCTCCCCGCAATCCTAGTTATTATAAAAGGAAATGGGTTACTAGCATTTTTTATCTATTTGTCATGGATCACAAGTGATTCATATTGACTTATTTGAGTAGTTATTAGTCCGAAAGCAAAGTAGCATGATTTGATCAATTGTTAGCCGAAGGTCAAAATCTTTTAAAACGGCTTCTCGTGTATCTCCTTAAGTTCATATCTTGGCATAACTCGTTTCACGATTTGAGACCTTTCTCGGACCGATATTTGGCATGTACTTCATACTTCAAAACTTGGGAAGACGTTCTTGAAATTATGGTCTTCTCTTCATATTTTGGAATTTCTTCACTTGACGTTTTTGAGAGATTCTTCATATAGGACCACGACTTCATCATTTTTCTTCAATCTTTACTTTGGACTTTGATATACAACGATCCGCCTCCTTTTTGGACTTGGATATATTTATCCTCATACCTTGTTAGGGTCTTTTTGGATAGACTTTCTCCATTCTTTAGGGGAGTAATAGCTTCTCGTCGTGTGTCTCGATCCTTCATATTGATTTAGGAACAATGATACTTCACATCATCTTTGGATCTTTAGCAAAAATAGAGCTCCTCATGCCTTGTTAGGGCCTTTTTGGATGATCGCCAATCTTCGCGTCCCGCTTCAATAAGTTATGCCTTGGCTATGAACTCTATTCAACCCCGAGCAACTTTTAAACGATCTTGCGCTAGAGGCTAAGTAACCTTTCAAATCGTACGACCTTACTTATTGCAATTATGATTTATTCCTAATGCATTGATCTTATGGGAAGAAAAAGCCACAATTAAAAACATATGAGTTTTTGAAAGAACACTTTCATGTTCTACGTTTAGCATGATCACTTGTCTAACTCTATCATTTCTCGTTCTTCACTATATAAAGACCTCTAATTAAAGAGACTCGTGAATACTTAGCCGTGCAAGTCAAAATTAAGCCAAATTTGGATTAGCTTTCATTAAGACTATATCAAATCAAAGTTTTGGGTTTTCAAGCCACCTATAGGATCTTGCACTTTCTTGGACTTTTTCAAGCTTAGAGAATGCGTTTTAAAGTTCCCTTGATAAGTGACTTTCTAGAATCAATTATAGGAACTTGCGAAAAGTTCTTGTTCTTAACCCGAATGAATTAAGACTTTCGCGTTTTAAAGCTCCCTATATGAAAGTCTAGCAAAACTTGAATTGAGCGGGTTAAGGAATGTAAATGGCTCCAAATGCCCATCAAGTCAAAAATTAACTCTTATTCTACCCATCGGAAAATATACATTCGTGTCTTAAAAACACTTAAGAAAACTAAGAAAAATTTTAAAATTTGGCCATTTTTAGCCTTATTAGCAAAACAAAACATTGAAAGTTGGAAAACGTGAGGGCGTAGCAAAGCAAGTACCTATTCACCCCCCATACTAAAAGTAAACATTGTCCTCAATGTTTCGAGTCTAAAGGTGGAGCACCCCCATACTAGAGACGAAGAGTCGAATGCTTAGGATCTAGCATGGAAAGGGTGATCAACAATATATCTAAAGCCGTTTATTAATTATGCTAAAAGATAATTGTTAGAATAATAAAGGATATGTCATGGAATCGTGAAAAACTTCTTCAAACGAACGATGGAGGCTCACGTAAATGAACACGAGAGTCTTCAATCGTAGATGATGATGATGATCTAGATAACACAATCACAAACAACCACGAGACAACGAGTTGGAAGGGTACAAGTCCCCTTATTAGTGAATATAAAAGATAAGCATGGGATCTCCCCCATGAGGCACCTCGTTTTTGATTACCGAGTCATGAGCTCGACTCGATCCCCTTAAAATGTGAACATTTAGGGAAATCATGGTGTGGTCAATTTTTTGATGGGGCTTACATGATAAACAAGGCCCAAAAAGCAACCGGTAAAGAGGACTAAGTCCTTAAATGATGCAAAATACCGGGGTCGAAGATGGCGTTCTCGTTCTCTTTGGAAAAACAAATTAACGCCACTCCAACATGTGCCATAAACTCAAAGAGTTTGAAGAAAATAGATGAGAAGTAGAAGGGTGAGACAATTGGTAAGACAAACGTTTGAGCTACTCGAGGTAGACTCGCACCAAGCAAATAGAAAGATTTTCCATTTATTGCATCGGTGGAAGACCGAGATTTCCCTTTACATGAAATTCCGGGATCGAATATCTCGTCCTCGGTGGACAAGGATGAGGGAACATAAGGGGCTTCCCCCATACTAGAACCACACAAAGCATCGTCAAAAGGAGTAGACGAGTTTGTAGCACTCAAAACACGTGGTGATGACGGAGTTAGATTTGTAGAAAAATCAATTAAATCACATTTAAGATCTTTTCCTTTGTTATCTTTTAAACTCTCCTTATGAAAACCCTTTTTGATTATGTCGAAAATATTCGGTGTTTCTAAGACGATGTTAGTCACACTAAAAATTCTCACATTTTGAAACCGTTTTGGTTTTGGTGGTGGCAAGTTCTCAAAACGTTTATCGACGAAGAAAACCTCCCCATCGGGGCCAACATATTCATCATCCGAAAGATCTTCTGTAGAAACCGGCAACTTATCAACACTTTTCAAGAATGAATGTGAAGGATTTTTCGATTCAAGTATTGATGGTTTCTTCTTTGTAGGCTTTACACTCATAACCTCCACCGGCGGAGGAAATGGTAAATTGTTTTTGGCGACATTCCCTAAAACTCTTGGTGAAAATTCTTTGCAAATGACATTGGTCGAGTCACCATGGTTTAAAGTTGCAATAGAATAGACATGAGAAAGATTGGAGTTTTGTGTTGCATTGATGACAAGTTCTTCCTCATTGAAACGAAGGGTGATTTTTCGAGCATGAACATCGATAAGTGCTCTTGATGTATCCAAAAATGAACGACCCAAAATGAGAGGAACTTTTCGATCGATGGGAATGTCTACAACGATAAAGTCAACGGGATAGTAAAACTTTCCGACTTTAACGAAAACGTCCTCGGCTACTCCACATGCCATGATCGTAGAATGATCGGCCATCTCGATGGACATGTTCGAAGGAGTAAGAGCCGGAAGTGAAAGCGATTTGAAAATCTCGAGAGGCATTAAATTAATACTAGCGCCAAGATCGGCCAAGGCGTAGCATTCCTCCATATCTTGAATTGCACACGGAATCAAAAATTTACCGGGATCACCGACTTTTTGTGGTATGCGGCTTAGAAAAACCGATGAACAACTAGACGATTGTTGTAACTTCTCTTTGTTGTTTAGCATACTTTTGAAGTTTGCGGCGAATCGAGGCATCATGATTAAAGCATCGGCAAAACTTATGTTAAAATGTAAATCATGAAACATTTTCATAAATAGCTCAAATTGATAATTGTTCCTTTCTTGTGCTTTCTCTTTGTTACGTCTCGAAGGGTAAGGTAAAGGTGGTGTGGGTTGGTCATTAGGCAACGGCCTTGGAAACTCGGGTTCCACAATTGGTGTTGGTGTAACCGTAGGTGTGGTATGAGCGGTACTTCGTGGGATTGTAATAAGCTCCTTTTCGACCATCACCTCGGGTTCTTTCTCGATTTCCTTCTCCGTAGAAGTACTTGGACGAGAAATTGGTTCCTTGAAAGTTTTACCACTTCGTGTAGCAACAACCTTCAATTCTCCCCTCGGGTTGTTAATGGTATCACTAGGAAGACCACCCGAAGAAGAGGGCTTACACATGATTGCTTCAAACATTTTAGCCATTCGGTCCTCAAATTTTGATTGCCTAGCATCCGCTTTCAATAACTCTTGCTTAATCTCATGTTGTCCTAATTCCATCTTTTGTTGGTTTTGTTGAAGACGTTGGACATTTCCTTCCATTTTATTTGCATGAGTTTTAAGTTCATTAGCAAGTTCATTTTTAAGCTCGTTTTTCAACTCGGACCTTAAGCTAATCATCTCACGTTGCATATTATCAAATTTAGCATCATTTGCTTTTGCATAATCTAAAAATTCTCCTTGCAAATTTTTCGTGTGAGCATTTTGAAAACCTTGTGTAGTGTTTTGAAAATCACGGTTTTGGTTTTGATTAGAGATTTGTCCATTCCCACTTTGATAATTCCCTTTGTTGTAATTGCGTGTATTGCCTTGGTAATTACCTTGGTTGTTGTTTCGATAATTATTAGCATTTTGATTTGGTGGAGCTTGATTTTGGCGGGAACCTTGGCCGTTTTGGTTATAAGTTCCCGTTGCTACGTAAGCACTCGAAGTGTTACCATCCGCGGTAATGCACTCGGAAAGATCATGAGCTCCCCCACAAGATAAACAACTCTTAGCAACCGCTTTAACCGAAGCGGAATTGGAAGCTTCTTGAGCCTTCCAATGGGACATTAGATTAACAAATCTATCAAAAAACCGATTTTCCTCATTAGCTTCATCATGTAAGGCGTTAATGCTACGAGACGATTGTGATGACGATGACGAACCCATATTGGCAACACTCGGTGTGTTACGAGGGCTATAAACCTTAGATCGATTTTCAATGATTTGTAAAGCTTCATTTGTCGTCTTACACAAAAAATTACCACCCGCGGCGGCATTCAAATAATCTCGTTCATGATCATTAAGCCCATTATAAAAGGTATCAATTTGATGCAATTCCGAAAAATCATGGTGAGGACATTCATGTAACATCTCTTTAAATCGTTCCCATGCCATTGAAAAACTTTCATTGTTACGTTGCACAAATCGTGAAATCTCATTTTTTAAGTGTGTTGTTTTAGATGGTGGAAAAAACTTGTTCACAAACTTAGAAACGAGATCGGCCCATGTCAAAATCGAATTTGGCGGTTCTTTCTCGAGCCAAATTTTTGCGGGTCCATCCAACGAATATGGAAACAACATCATCTTAATGGCGTCATGCGGAACATCTTTGAATTTGCTAGTAGCGGTGAGACGGTTGAAATTCCTAATATGGTAATGCGGGTTGTCTTTTTCGTGACCTCTAAACTTGTTTGCTTGCAACATCGACATTAAACCCGTCTTAATCTCGAAATTCTCCGCAAGGATGGCGGGAATCACAATAGCCTCTCCAAAACCCTCGGTGGGTGCTTGTAGCAACTCCATCATAGTACGATTAGCCATGACGACTTCTTGTTCTTCAATAGGTTCAACAATTGGAGGTTCTTCAACAATCAACGATCCTTGATTTGCTTGCTTTTGAAGACGTTTACGAGCTCGTTTATCTTGATTACGAGTGATCATAAACTACACGAAGAATTGGGAGGTGAGCAAAGAAGATTCTTTTTGGTGTTTTGTGGATTTTCAATTTTTGTGTTTTTGATGATATTTAATTTTTTTGGATTTTGGTGTATCTTAGTAGACAACAATCTACAAAATCTCTCCTCGAATCAAACTCTTGATTAAAGAAGCCTCAAAGGAATGAAAACGATCACGTGGAGTGAACGCCTTCGAATGACTTTAGAACTTTGGTGAAAACCAAATTGTTCACGAGGGTTTAATCACAAAGAAAACCAAGCAAATATAGTATACGTAATAATACTTTGGGCGGCAAAACCCTCGATTAGCCTTCAATCTCAAAATACTCACAAGCAAGCGGGGAAACGAGGCGGCGCGAAGCACTTAAGAGCCTTTTTCCTTAGGGTATATTTTATAATACCCGCCTTATACCCACCTTATAGTTTGTATCTTTCAAAATCGAGCTTCTCGAAAGTATTTATCTATTTTTGCCTTTTCTTTTTGTTTGAGATTCGAATACAATAATTAGGAGATCAAATCCCAATTAAGGTTGTGTTTTCACACTTTTGGAGATATTGTATATTGATTGTGATACTTAATACAATATATTAATAATATTTGTACAAGAAAAACCAAGAAAACCGATAATACGTGTTAAGGGAGTTCCACTTAACACAAATACTATTTATGGATAATATCAAAAACAAAAGCTTCCAAATTAAAGCACAACACACCTCCCCGGCAGCGGCGCCAAAATGATTGTAGAGTTTTACTACTCTTTAGGAAAAGAGCGTAAATAGCGGAAAGTATTAAGTACGACGATTTAGGAAAACCGTGTATTAATGACCCAATCAAATAAAATGATAGAAAGTTCGTTTCCCAAGGAGGTATATGTGTTGTGAATTAACTTGTATGTATTTGAGATTAATATTGAGAAGATGGAAAGACGGTCTCGTGAAAATTACACTATGACGTAAAAAACGTAAACGTAAAGCCGTAGAAAAATCAACCAAATTAAAAATTATACTAAAACCAAAAACAAAATCAAGAAAAGATTAAAAAGACTAAAACAAGTCTAAAATAATATAAATAAAGTCAAAAATCCAACAAAGATATTTTGAAACCTTTTATTAATTAAATATTTAATTTTAAATGCTAATTAAAGCCCTAAAATTAAATACAACTAATAAAATACCCTAAAATATGATTTTGTTGGACAAATACTTAACTTATATTATTATGAGACTAAAAAGTAATTTTCTAAAAATTAAAACCTAATAAAACTATTTTTAAAACTCTAAAAATGATTTAAACTAATTAAAAACTAATTAAACTTAAAATAATTATAAAAATAAATCTAAAAGCTATAAAATTATTCTAAAAATGGAAAAAGTCTTAATTATTGCTAAAGAATCTAGGAAAAATGAAAAAAGAAAGAAAAATAAAATTTTGAAAAATTAATAATAAAATGATAATAAAATAATGCTAAAAATAAAAAGTTACTAAAATTAATTCTAAAAAATTTATAAAAATCCTAAGTAATATAACTAAGAGAAAAACACAAATTAGAGCTCCTAAACCCTTTTTAATAATTTTATAAAAATCTTTAAAGTTTATAAAAAACCTTAAAATAATATAAAATTAAAAATAAAAGTTTTTAAAACCAAAACTTAATGTAAACCTCAAAATATTTATTAAAAAGCTAAAAACTATTTTTCCCTAATTTAAAACTACTTTTATCTATTTTTTATTGAATTATTAAAAACCGGGTATTAATTAAATGATAAAAAAATAATCTAATAAAGGAAAAAAAACGAAACTAAGTTGGAAAAATCTCTAAAGCTAACTAGGTCCTAGGAAAAATAAGCTACACTAGATTAGCTTAATAAATAAGCTCAAAAAGGGAAAAAGAAGCTACGGCTTATTAATAAGCAAAGGAATGAAAAACGGTTTAAATAAAGTTTGAAAACAAAGGTAAACGTAAAAAGATGTCTAGATCAACGGTAGGACACCTAACCCTCCTTCGAGAGGTCTGGTGTTCGAGTCCTGTTGCGGGCAATCTTTTTGCTTTTATTTTTTTTTTATTTTTTTTTCTTTTACCAATCAATCTGACACCTTTGACAAGCTTATATTCCAACTCCAATACACTTTTTATGCAAAGATAAAGCCAAATCCAAGATTAAACATGCCCAGTTGGGCTATTGTTGCTGATGCACAAGTGTGAGTGCACACTTGAGCACTTTGGATGCCAAGAGGACTTGGCTAGAGCTTATTTGGTATTTGATTTTGGAACAAGGGCACCCTTGTGCTTATTTAAGCACAAGGAGTCACAAACAAAGCAGAAAAATCAATTAGCACACCAAATAGATCAAAATCAAAGCATACAAAAGCTATAACCAGTTTCTGATGCAAAACCTAGGGTCTAGTGGACTGTTAAGCAGATTACAAGCACCTCAATGAATTTCCAAGACCCAAATTAATCACACAACTTCACACAATGATGCACAAGCAGTTTCAAACTCTCAATAACCCTATATCTTAACAGATTTGAAATGACAAGATCCAAAATCTAGCAAAAACAAGCAGAATATGACTTATGCAAATTTCTACCTTACTTTTCCTTATTAAACACACAAAATAGCTTCCAAACCTTCCTAAACTAACTACAAACTGACACACTAACTTACTCAACCTATTTGAAGCTGTCTAACAATATTTAACAACACAACCAAAAGCTTTTGTCCTGCTTAAACCCGTTTCCAAACACCCTTTTAAAAATTCTAAACCAAGATTTATCAAACCAAATCACTTAAGATCTTACTCAAACTGATTCTAACACCTCAAAACATGCATAACATCATATAAGTACAATAATCAAGCAAGATTAACAACATTCCAATACTTAATCAATCCAAGTCACTTAAACAGCTTTTTTGAGATTTTTAACAAGGAAAAGGGATTTACCTTAGGTCCTTACTTCCAAGGACCTAGTGGATGTTTAATCCACCTCCTTACCAACACGGGTTGGTGCTGAAACAATATCAACAACCCTTGAACACCTGCTTAAAGAAAAATCAAACAAAAGAACACACAAATAATATGCAATATTCTATTTTCTGTTTATTTTTCTTTCTTCCTTAACCTATTCCAAAAACTTTTCAACCTTCTAAAACACGTTTTTATAACCCTAAAATTACCAACCTAATGAACCTCTAACACTAAAACCTTTGGAGCAGATTATACCAAAAACTTTCAAATTTTCAAAACCTTGAGATAAATTTTGAAAATCAAAATTCTTTCACCAAACTAAAAATGGAACTCAGAATCAAGCATAAACTCATTACCAACTTTTTATAAACTAAAAAGGAATTACAATTGATTTTTCAAATACCAAACTTTTATTTCACAAAAAAGGAATTACAAGAATTTATGCTTAAAAACTGGAACAAAAGAGCATCCACAGGTTGGAGCTTCTTTTATAGTGACTATAGAATAATCTAGAATCCTAAAAACACTAACCCTAATCCTAGAAAAATCCTAAAATACCCTTGGCACGTTTTTGAGGTTGAGGTGTCAAAACTTGATCTCCACCGTTCCTTTTGCGTTGTGAGGAAGCAATTCATCTTGTCCTTTGATTGGGGACACGTCATAAGCTTGGGGACCAAGGCGTGTTCCTATTGGTGGAAATGGAATTTGGGGGTGGGGTCCTCAAACGTGGGATTGGGATTTTTAGGCATGGGAAGGGTTTGTATGGGTGTGAATCAAGTGTGTGCACATTTAATTGGAATTTACCCCAGGTTAAGTGGATGTAATTTCTGGGTGGGTAAAAGATAAACAGTAAGTCTTTCAATCCGTTTTTGGGGGAATAAAAGGTGTTAGGCGCCTTTTCTTTTTGAATCTTTCCACTTTGACACCTTTGGTCCTTATGTTTTGATTTTTTTGGCATATAATGTTTTCACCCCATAAAACGTATTTCTCTTTGCAAAATACTTTCCCATCTTGACACTTTTGGCACAACATTTTTCCAAAATGTTTCAAAGGATTAATTTTGACACTTTGGGATTTTTAAAGGGCTGATCTTGGACATTGTTGATCTTCAAAGGTCTTCAATGTGTCTTTCACTTTATGAGGGACCATAATTGGCAATTTTGAATTGTTGAGGGACTAATCTTGCCATTTCTTAAAATTTGAAGGACCTTTTTGCAATTTTGACAAACTTAAGGGACCAAACTTGTAATTATCAATATACAAGGGTTTTAAGTGTCATTTCTTCATTCTTGGAGGATCAATCTTGTTTTGTCTTCAAGTCTTCAAGGGTATTTGATGAATATTCCATGATTAGGGCCCGGTTCTTTGTACGGCTTCGTTTCTCGTGTTCGTTTTTCTTTGTATCTTGTGATCTTTTGTCTTTTTCACGATATCCATACCTAAAATACACAAGTAAACAAACACAAGCATATATATGGTATTTTATGACATTTTAATGCATTTAAAGCCCGAAAAGAACGATGAGATCATGTATAAATGCCATCTCATCATTGCTCCATACTTTCTTTAGCTAATAAAAGTTAATAAATACATAAAATAAAATTCAAATTACACATTTTGTTTTTGTTAAGGCCCAACAGTATACACACCCCAAACCTTTGAATTGAAAAAAAAATACTAAAGCCTTTTTAGTATAATCACTACATCATGACACAACCCTAATATCTCTATTTTCCACCAGTCGCTTTTTTCTCTCAAACAAACAAAGAAACACACCCAAAAAACCTTTTTCAACCGTAACTCTTAAATTTGATCAATAATTTTGCCAAATCTTCTACCCACTATGAAATCTTATGATACTACGAATGAAACCTCCTCACACATAAACCGATGAATGAAAATCAATGAAATACATGTTTTATATTCTCATATTAGCTTCAAGTTCATTCAAGTGGTCTCGGGTAGGTGTTTCCTGGTCTGCATTTTCACACGAAACAAAGATAAGAGTATAAAAAATTGTTATATTTCTTACTTTATTTTCGGATATTGTAAGTCAATATTTATTCTCGGGTAGGTGTTTCCTGGTCTGCAATTTAACACTAAACAAAGATAAGATTATAAAAAATTGTTATATTTCTTACTTTATTTTCGGATATTGAATGACAATATTTATTGTCACAAATCAGTGATGATATATCATTCGTGCTTCTTTGATCTGTAAATGTCATGACTAAGTTGTTCAACATGAAAAGATCAAAAAAATAAGTGGGTGATAACCTAGCATAGATCGATGACGAACTATTTTTCTCTCGTGCTTGATCTTGAAAAAGATCTTGACTATTTGTAAGAAAGAGATAAACTAAGATATTTAGTTTTCATATCTTCTTTTTTTTCTTGCACCAGATTTGTGGATTCGTTTTGTAAAAAAAGTATGTATTTATATATAGCTTTCTCAACTATTCATCTTTCTTGAATTTATTTAGAATGACAGTTTATTCATTCAATATCCGAAACTAATTGCATATGAACAGTCGGACAAAGTATAGAAATTGAAATTATTAACTAATGGGCAATCCTCACAAAATTTGTACCACTTATTGGTTGGGTCATTATTACCTTGTATGAGTTTTCTGTCATTAAAACTCACATTTAATGTATACATAACTCAATCTTATATTACATAAGATAATCCTTACATGATTGAATTTGAAGGGGCAACAAGGGCAAGGTGAGCTTCGATAAAGGCTGATATTTTTATCAGCCATCCTTTCAAATTGGTAGATTTTAATAACCTCAAACCTGCATTGAAAAAGTACTTAATCGGTAAACTTATATCTATACAATATTGTGTGTCACATAGCACATTATACTTATAGTCTTAATTAAATGGATACCTTGCAGATGTTGTGGGTTTTGTTACAAATTTTGGCTGGATCACTCAGCAAAAACATGTTCAAGGACGCTTGATTTCTACCTCGTCGATGAAGGTGACATGTAATTGTGTTTTTTCTGGGAAGGCAACATATATTCACACTAAAAAACATGATACATTACAAGGCGTCCAGCCTCAGTTAACAGGTGACCTGTAATTTTGTTTAGTTATTACACGTATATGTGCTCAAGAAAAAAAAACAAGAATGGCTAACTCACACTTAATTTTATTTTTCCTAAAACAGGTGCCAAAAATGTTGGAGCAAAAACGGACCTCCAAAAAGGAAGAGCGGTTGAGATTTTTGATAATTAGCATCACTATTCATCAAAGCGATCAATCACAATACCAACTCAATAATCCCAACAGAATAACTCCGATATGTAATGAAGTTAAGACGATGGTCTCCTGCTATATAAGCTCAATCCTTTCACTCGGGTACTCTTCGTCTCTAATTTCGTCACCATCTTTATAATAAACATCAATTAAATGAATAAGATATGATTGAAGTGAAATGAAAGTTAGGTTTGAAGATGATTGCATCAGATTTGATGATTGCATCAGTTAGGGTTGGTTGATTTGTGAACGGAATTTGTGAGAAATTTTTTTTTGGTCGATGTAATCCCTCCCGTGTTTACAATCTGGTATTTAGGAAATCGGAATTTTTTTCTTGATTAAATATACACATATTTGTATCCTTAAAACGCACACACACACACACACACACACACAAAAATTCATGCTCTTCATCTCCAGGACACACTCCCACTCATATCTCTCTCTACTTCATCCGCCTCTACCCGTTGTTGTTTTACGACCACCACCATCGCCGGTGATTCATCCCACAAACACACCTTGAAAAATTCATTAGATCTACACCACCTCACTAGATCTACACAACTTATACACCTTAACTCTCACATAAAACTCAATTCTATGTATCCTTTTCAAAACGCGTGTCAGCCGTAACGAAAAACATCAGAAACATACTCACAAGCGCTTCACACGCCGTCAATGGTTTCTCACACGTCATGGCGAAACACCCATGCTGTAACACCCCATTTTGATAAATGGAATATCATAGGATAATTATGGCGTGTCATCAAAGCATGCAAGGTAATATGTCATAAACATACATGACCAAAGGGATAACCGGAATCAAACATCGGTTCCCAAACATAAGTCCAAAACATAAATAAAATAAATGAACTGAAGGAAGACTAAACAAGCATAAATATATGAAGGAAAGAGGAGAAGAAGTCTAAGGTAGCTCCCATCCTATGCATGTCCTTCAAATGCTCTAGTCTAACCTTGGGTACCTGCCATTTTGGGACATGGAAGGAAAGTAACGTCTGAGCAATACGCTCAGTGAACGGATAAATGAAATAGCTTGAATGACATAATATAGGAAAGAAATGTATAGCATGAAAAGCTGCGGAAATGAATAAGACCTGGAAAACCTAGATGTATGTCATGATTACTGGTTTTAGTTCTAAAAACATAGCTTATGTTACTTATGAAAATCTGTATTAGTTTAATATACGAAAAGCCAATATAGGGCATGAGGTAAACAACGTGCATGAATACTTGGAGGGATGACCTCGTCATGCAACTAGAAGGGTTGCCTCTAATTAATTGGTAATGGGTAGGAGGGATCAGCTCCTTGTGAAGGATGCAAGGCACAAACCACATTCACCATGAAATCCTGACTGAAACTGAACCTAGGATTCACCCATACACCCCACATGATAATAATAATATAATAATTGCCAAATAACTAAAAGGGACGCCACAAGCTATCACTCGGCCGTGGTGAAGTCATAACACTAGTGCCACTAGTGTTATGGTTATGGTACCTCAATAACTAGTTGAAACTAGTCATGCATGTATATGGCTAAGGTAACTAATAAAACATAAGCATTTAATCTATAACTATTAGGGAAAATAGTTGGTTTCATACGGGAAATCCTAATAAAGGAAGAGGTTGTCCTTACTAAAGGACGGGAAATCGGTACCTTGTTTCCAGTAGAAGCTAACGGAAATGCTGAAGAACCTACTCCACCTTGACGGATATACTACATAAGAATGGGAACGTGTATGAGTTGTCTGAATTATATGTGTTTTACTGGTTTTGTGTGTTATTAGCTTGTTATACTTATTCTGTCATGTTTTAGTGTTTACTGTGTTATCTGTAGTTATATTGATGTTCTGTAGTGTATTATACATGTACTAGTGTATTATAATACTTGTATTGTAATACTAAGTAACTTTCTAAAAATAACAGGTTTCCATAAATAGTGAGTTTCTAAAAATAGAAAGTTTCCGAAAATAGTAACTTTCCATAATTAGAAATAATCTGGATTAATAATGTCAAGTAAAGTTTAATTAGTAAATACAAGTCATGGTTTAAGGTAATAGCTTATTAATTAAATAACTTGGTTAATTAATTAACTATACGTTATAAGAATTTAATTAAAAATACATGTTATAATTAAATTAAGCTAAGTAAAATACTTTAGGTTATACATGGAATATTAAATTTAATATTTAACCTAAGTCATGAATTCAATTAAATTAAATAGTATAGGAATTAATTTAATTAAATATATTTTATGATTTTAATATTTTCCCGAACCCGAACCTGAACCTGTACCCGTGCCACATATAAGCCGAAACATATAAGCCGCAACAAACAGCCCCACCAGTGGCTAGACCAGCTAGCCGGTTGCCACTGGTAGCCTTCGGTTCCCACTGCCGAGCCACGGCTGCCACTACCGACTCGGTTCCCACCGGTTCACACCGGTTCCCGCTGATTCGTGACCGATTCCCACTATTCTTGTTTGTTTGGTTCTCATTGTTAAAACATAAAGTCCCACCGAGACACTATTGGTCTTGGTTGACACGATTCATCAAACCAAACCACACCCCGACTTGCGGTCGGGGTTCCCTTTCCTGCGTCCGAGCCAAACCAACCAAGCCGATCCATTTAAGGGTCTCGGTGGTGGTGCTGTAGCCACGCCGTGAGCTTAAGCTCTCAGTTTGTGGGTCTCGGCCGAACAAACAAACACCAAAACACCCTTATATCATGTTTTAAATAACTCCCCACATGTTTTTATGATTTGATCTTGATGTTTATACCCGAAATCATAAAAAGAAAAATAAAAGAAAGAAAAGAAAAGGTTTATAATTATACCACTCGCGTAGTTGTTAAGAATTAAGAAACACGAACAAAAACACGTAAATTTCTTGGGTCAAAATCAACAAACACCCTCCTTGGTGTTCTATATGGCCGGTGGCAAAGGGAGAGACCAAGGCTAGGCCAAGCCCATATTTCTCCTTTCTTTTTGTCTCTAGCCACGACATATGGGGCCCACAAGGGAAAACCCGAAGCTTTTATAATATATACGTAAGTACATGTTAATTAATATCATGACACGTGAATTATATTATAAATGGAAAGTTTTAAAATTTTCGTATTTTCGTGTGTTTATTGTTCGTGTGTACTGTTCATGGTATTTTAAAGCGGGTTTTACAACTATTTCCCTCTAAAAATAATTCGTCCTCGAATTAGAGACGTGATACTGTTGCGGGTATTACAGCTCTTCCCCTCTAAAAGGATCTTTCGTCCTCGAGTTAAAGATCAGATAAATTGATGGATTTATCAAAGCTGAGAGGACATAAAGGCTGGAAGGACAGATGAGCTGGAAGGACGTGAGCGAGGCATGTCTGAAGGGGACATGGAACATGACGTGACCTGACCGAACGTATCTGATTGATGAGCGAAACGGATAAAAGTAACATATAGAGATAACTAAACATTACGATGCAAAATAATCTGGATTAGAAGACATGAGAAATGCCTTAGAATTAATGTACGAGACATATTGAGACGTAGTACATGAACAATTGTGAACGTGATACGTGAGCAATTGTAAATGTGATACGTGGGAATGTGTTAAATGCAAAATTTAAAACTTATGGTAGACGTGACACGTGCAACATATCGTGAACGTGATATGAATAACGTGGAATGAACATGACATGTGAAACATGTCGTGAACATGGAGTAACTTAGGCGATAACTCCAAATATTATGATGTAAGACGTGAAATGCGACGTGAAGCGTTAATCCTGAAGATGAAAAGTTATTTAAACTTGAGTCTGGTCTCCCAGGCTTCTTGTAAACTTTCCAGGACATAATGAAACGTAAAATGTAAGCTAGAATACAATCATGGACGTGATTAGTGTCGTGAACGCAAATGCGAAAACCGAACGTAAAATTTAACAAGGACGTGAATGTAATGGTAAATGCGTACGCGAGTCTTCATTCGAGTCGATAGTTGAGGTATGGTCCAGTGATCGTACGATCTTTGACTGGAACATATCTGATAACCTGCTAGCTTTGATATCCTTACGGGTGAAAGGATTTTGTAGACTTGGTCAAATGGTTGAAAACAACACAGATAGCATCATGCTTCTTCTTAGCTTGCGATAGTCTAGTAAAAATTCCATGGAGGTCTTGTTCATTCTCCGTTTCACAATTTCCAAGGTGGAAATAACTCCTGACCTGGTGGTGTTGTATCTTAACCTGCTGGTATGGCAGATATTTAGATATGAACTTAACTATATCTTGCTTCATAGCAACTGGATATATAGAAATTTGCCAAACTATGAGTCTCTGAAATTAGACTTCTGTTAGCGTAGGATTCTCTAGAACATATAATTTAGTGTAGGGTTCTCTCCTTTACACGTAAACTGCGTCATGGTAAGATTAACCATAGGAGTCAACGTGATTCCAGCGTATCACTGTAATCACCCGGAATTCTTACTGGCAAATTTTCAGGTGAAATTTCTGATGTCGTATAATTTGCATTATAGGCGAATATGTTCTTCATGCTCTTCTCTAGACTTAGAGAAGATCGGGTTGTCCTCGATGAAAGTACTAACGAACTTGTTTGTGAGTTCATGGAAACTCAATCTATCAAGTCCATAATGCTGCTGAAGTATTCTTGAGACTAAAACAAAACTGTGGATTCAGCATGATCAAATTTTGTACGAATAGCAGTCATGGAAATATCCTGCTCCTTCACTCGCCACCGTTGACAGCATGATTGTAAATTGTTCTTGGAAAAGTGCTTAGCACTCTGTAGTCGATCGTATACGTCGTCAATATGTGGAGGGAATTAACGGTCATGAATGGTGATTTGTTTACTTCGACGGCAGTCGATAGATAATCTCATGTTACCGTCCTTCTCCTTAATAAACAGGACCGATGCACATTAGGGTGATGCACCTGATGGATGAACCTTGTTCAAGCATCTCTACAGCTGAACTTTCAACTCATTAGCTCAAGAAGGCCATGCTATAAACAGCCTTAGAAGCTGGTTCTGCTCCCTAACCTGCTTGATGTTATGTTCCATCTTGCAGATAGCAAGTATATTCGAAGGTTTTTCTAGAATTACATCCAGAAATTTTGAAATTTTCGGCTGAATCTGGGTAAGAGGAGTTTCAGAAGTCGTGTCACAACTGATAGCTAGAAAGTCTTCGCAACCCTGGAATGACGATCATATGCTTGTAAAGCATAAATGACTTGTACAGATTTTCCTGATGGAAAACCATGCTGAATGTATTCAGGAGCCTGAACATCGTTGTACATATTCTGATATGAACGACAGCTTATCACAGCATGGGTTGCTGTTCATAGTCCATAGAACAAAATCATATTTACTCCCATCTATCAAAGGGAAGTACGTTAGTAGATTGGATCCTACCGTCATACCGAATGAATAAGTTCGTACACATGGATGATACGAATCGCGTCCTTATGGTCATGAATATATGAAACATGGAATGAAACAATGAAAGTGCCATGCTAATACATGGAGTAAAACGTTGTAAATTCTATTGAATGCGCTTCGCCTGCCTCTCGTAGAACGAACACTGCGTGTTCAAACGTGAATAACACTCTGGTGATGATGCTAAAATTCTTATGGGTTGATTATTCATGGCACATTAGAATGTTTATACCCTTTGGAAGGTATTTTGAATTACGTAGGGTTGTTTCAGATAATAAACGTGAGTCATGTGTCCTGACTCGTGTTTTGAGAAAATATGCGTACGACATATGTCTTGACTGGTGTCTCGACATGTGTCTCGAGATGTGAAACAATGAGATTTAAAATCTTAGGTCATTATGCCAGAATTTGGCTGATCGGTTGGACTGCTAACCCTTTGTATTTCTGATCATGTCCGTAACTGAAGTTTCTATCATTATTGTCATAGTATTTGTTGTCACAGTAGTTGTCACGATCGTCTTGTCTGTCAGTTCCATGGCGGTCATTCTCATGACTGTGATTCATGTAACCATTTAGCTGAGTGGTCGGCTGGTACCGGTTCTCACCATTATGACTAAAAAGACAACTGAATGACGTGTGACATGTAACTAAGAATTAGGGACATTGATTATGATGGAAATCATCTGGTGGTGAAGCATCTTCTCGTCTGATCGCTTTGATCTAACGCCTTTGTCTGCGTCTTGTAAGATCTCCAGGTTGTGTACAACATCAGCATCTTGTAGCGTCTCTAAAATCAGCAGCATCAACCATTAGTAACATCTCCAAGCTGAGAGCGATATCATCTTTTAAACACCACTGGTGAGAAGAAAGAAAACGAAGTGTCTGAGAAAATTAAAAATGGATTAGTAATACACATGGAGTGCGGTAACTGGAATACGTCTTGAGTGTGGTACATGAAGTAAACATAGAACATGGAACATGGTACATTGAGTACACATGGGATTCACATGAGATGATCGATACGGTATCAACCATCTGACATGGTCAAGGAACACGTAATAGCCTAGCTAATCTAGCGTAGACATAATTCTAGTTGCATAAGAGGCACAAAACATGATTAAATGGAATCAAATGATTGTTAGCATAAAAACATGATCAATGAAAACCAATCATGGATATCATGAGCACATGATTAAATATAATCCATCCGTGTCTAGCATGAAAGTGTAATCAACATGAGGAAACGTAAGACAAAATTAACATAGTGGAGTTTGAAAAAATAACCAGCATGAAAACAAAGTTAACCATGATAGCATGACAACATAACTGACATAAATCGTAACAATAAATGAGGTTACATGAAAACTTATAACTGTAATGAAATGAATTTTGAGAAGCGATAGTGTGGATGACTATGAGTCGTTTCACAATGCAAAAAACTATGCAATATAAATGATAAGTCTGACATAATATGGGTTAACATAAAAGATGCATGAATAGTGTATAATGCATGAAATAGTTTATAATTCATGAAAACAGTTTAAGATGCCTGGTTAATAAACATGATGATATGTAAATGAGTGAACGCCTATGGATCGGTTCACAAAACAAAAGACAAGTGTGGACGCCTATGGGTCGGTCCACTAAACAATCAAAAAGTTTCGATAAAAGCACATGCGACTAAATAAGGCAAGTCATGTACCAACCGTTACTTAGTCAAAATACCTGCTACATGAAATAAATGCATGAAATGAAATACATGAAATGAAAAATGAAATGTATGCATGAAAACCAACTGTCTTAACCTAACAGAAAACGTGTGACTAAGTATGAACTACTGTGGTTCAGTTCATATGGGTCAAAATTTACAAGAAAACATTATGCATAAAACAATGACATGTAACTAAGTATCGATGACGGTTGTTCAATCCATATTAGTAAAACAATTTCGAAGAAAACATCATGGTTAAAATAACGAGGTTCTGAAAATACCAATACGTGGAAATCAGACGTCGGGTTGGGAAGATCCTGGTGACTACCCACTAGTCACAGGTCAATGTGAGAGCCTACAAGTCAAAACCTTGGGCTCTGATACCATAATTGTAACACCCCATTTTGATAAATGAAATATCATTGGATAATTATGACGTGTCATCAAAGCATGCAAGGTAATATGTCATAAACATACATGACCAAAGGGATAACCGGAATCAAACATCGGTTCCCAAACATAAGCCCAAAACATAAATAAATAAATGAACTGAAGGAAGACTAAACAAGCATAAATATATGAAGTCTAGAGGAGAAGAAGTCTAAGGTAGCTCCCATTCTATGCATGTCCTTCAAATGTTCCAGTCTAACCTTGGGTACCTGCCGTTTTGGGACATGGAAGGAAAGTAACGGCTGAGCAATACGCCCAGTGAACGGATAAATGAAATAGCATGAATGACATAATATAGGAAAGAAATATATAGCATGAAAAGCAGTGGAAATGAATAAGTCCTGGAAAACCTAGATGTATGTCATGATTACTGGTTTTAGTTTTGAAAACATAGCTTATGTTACTTATGAAAATCTGTATAA
Organism: Glebionis coronaria; assembly: GCA_025667525.1. NCBI lineage: Eukaryota > Viridiplantae > Streptophyta > Magnoliopsida > Asterales > Asteraceae > Glebionis > Glebionis coronaria. The sequence continues at coordinate 292,355 of JANFOE010000499.1, read as the reverse complement.
GTTATATATACCAAAAGCCAATATAGGTCATGAGGTCAACAACGTGCATGAATACTTGGAGGGGTGACCTCGTCATGCAATTAGATGGGATGCCTCTAATTAATTGGTAATGGGTAGGAGGGATCAGTTCCTTGTGAAGGATGCAAGCCACACACCACATTCACCATGAAATCCTGACTGAAACTGAACCTAGGATGCACCTATACGCCCCACATGATAATAACAATATAATAATGGCCAAATAAAAGGGACACCACGAGCTATCACTCCACCGTGGTGAAGTCATAACACTAGTGCCTCTAGTGTTATGGTTATGGTACCTCCATAACTAGGTGAAACTGGTCATGCATGTATATGGCTAAGGTAACTAATAAAACATAAGAATTTAATCTGTAACTACTGGGGAAAACAGTTGGCTGCATACGGGAAATCCTAATAAAGGAAGAGGTTGTCCTTAGTGAAGGACAGGAAATCAGTACCTTGTGTATGGTAGAAGCTAACGGAAACGTCGAAGAACCTACTCTGCCTTGACGGATAATACTACATAAGAATTGGAACGTGTATGAGTTGTTTGAATTACATGTGTTTTATTGGTTCTGTGTGTTATTAGCTTGTTATACTTGTTCTGTCACGTTTTAGTGTTTTACTGTGTTATCTGTAGTTATACTGATGTTCTGAAGTGTATTATACATGTACTAGTGTATTATAATACTTGTATTGTAATACTAAGTAACTTTCTAAAAATATCAAGTTTCCATAAAAAGTAAGTTTCTAAAAACAGAAAGTTTCCAAAAATAGTAAGTTTCTATAATTGGAAATAAGCTAGATTATTAATGTCAAGTAAAGTTTAATTAGTAAATACAAGTCATGGTTTAAAGGTAATAGCTTATTAATTAAATAACTTTGTTAATTAGTTAACTATATGTTATAAGAATTTAATTAAAAGTACATGTTTTAATTAAATTAAGCTTAGTAAAATACTTTAGGTTATACATGAAATATTAATTTTAATATTTAACCTAAGTCGTGAATTCAATTAAAGTAAATAGTCTAGGAAATAATTAATTAAACATATTTTCTGATTTAAATATTTTCCCGAACCCGAACCCGTACCCGTGCCACATATAAGCCAAAACATATAAGCCGCAACAAACAGCTCCACCAGTGGCTAGACCGGCTAGCCGGTTGCCACTGGTGGCCTTCGGTTCCGACTACCGAGCCACGACTGTCACTGACGGCTCGGTTCCCACCGGTTCACACCAGTTCCCGCCGGTTCGTGACCGGTTCCCACTGTTCTTGTTTGTTTGGTTCTCACTTTTAAAACATAAAGTCCCACCAAGACCCTATTGGTATCGGTTGACACAATTCATCAAACCAAACCAGACCCCGACTTGCGGTCGGGGTTCCCTTACCTGCGTCCGAGCCAAACCAACCAAGCAAGCCCTTTGAGGGTCTCGGTGGTGGTGCTGTAACCACGTCGAGAGCTTAAGCTCTCGGTTTGTGGGTCTCGGCCGAACAAACAAACACCAAAACACCCTTAAATCATGTTTTAAATAACTCACCACATGTTTTTATGATTTGATCTTGATGTTTATACCCGAAATCATAAAAAGAAAAATAAAAGAAAGAAAAGAAAAGGTTTATGATTATACCACTCGCGTAGTTGTTAAGGATTAAGAAACATGAACACAAACACGTAACTTTCTTAGATCAAAATCAACAAACACCCTCCTTTGTGTTCTATATGGCCGGCGGCAAAGGGAGAGACCAAGGCTAGGGTTTTCTTATTTTTTTGTGAAAATAACTTATGAGGAAAATTTCCTCTAGATTTTGTTTACATGGTTTATAATTGGGTCATGGGCTAAGCCCATCTTTTTCCTTTCTTTTTGTCTGTAGCCACGACATATGGGGCCCACAAGGGAAAACCTAATGCTTTTATTAAGTTAATTATTTATGTGTTCATTCGTGTTTAGTTGTCGTGCATTTTATATGTCGTGGTCATCATACATTTATAATATATACGTAAGTACATGTTAATTAATATCGTGACACGTGAATTATATTATAAATGGAAAGTTTTAAATTTATCGTATTTTCGTGTGTTTAATGTTCATGGTACTTTAAAGCGGGTTTTACACAGGCGCTGCTAAAAACAACACCAATGATGATTTTAACAGCTCAGTGATAAGTGGTTTGTCGCAGGGGTGTGCAGAACTTCATGCGGGTTGGGTCTTGGTCTCCGGAGAGTTATTTAGGTAGATAGAGTGATGAACTGATGATGATGATGAGTTATGTGATGGCGATAGATCTTTTATAGATCTTTAAAATCTCTGTAATAAGAAAAATTACAATGGAGTATTTTCATTTCCTTTGAAGAAATCAAGATGAAAAGATTAATTTAGTGTGTTTGTTGTGTTCGATGGAATCAAAAATTGGGTTTCTTCATGATTCTGATAGATGTTATTTATTTAGAAAAAATGATTGTTATTATATATCTTATTTTTTTATTTGTTTATATTATTTATTATAAATTTTATTTAGAACAATTGACTTTTTTTATATAAGTATAATTTTTTTATCTAAATGCAATTTATTTTAAAGAAATAACAAGGTAATTAGTTGAAAATATTAAAGAGTAAAAAGACTAAGATACCCTCATGTATCCGGCACATGGAGTGAGATAACAGATACATTTAACTCAATTTGGTAATGGGGACTGATAGTGTGCAATAGTTTCGAATTAAGGATCAATGGGCCAAAAAAAATTAAGGACCCAATTGGAGATTTAGCACAAACCACAGAGACAAACGGTGTAATTAATTCTTAAAAAAATAGATTGATTATATTAGAAAAATTTAACTATTTCTATGTGAGAGAATAGTTAATCTCAAGGTTTTCAAGATTGGGATCTTACCTTGGATCGTTTTCGTTTTTGCAAGATCGAGATCGTAAAATAGGATCAAGATCATAAGATCCTATTATAATGTAATTTTCTTAATAGTCTTTACAATAGTATAAAAATTTACAAATTAATATACATCGTAAACACAAAATTATAAGAATATTTTATAAAAATATGGTCCTAAATTATGCTTGTGAAATGTATAAGAATATTTACAAGTTGTTTTTTAGATTCTATAAAATAGAACGTATAAATTTTTAATTTTTTGTTGGTCGTTCGAGAAAAACTAAGATCGGATCGTAGTAGATCCTAGGATCGTATGAGCAAGATCGGGATCTTATAAGATCTTAAGCATGGAAAATTCTATGTGGGATCTGGATCGTTTTTGCTCTGCAGTATCGTAAAATCATAAGATCCTAAGATCAAGATCCCGAAAACCTTGGTTAAATCTATTTCTATTGCCAAAAAAGTAGTGCTTTAAAAAATGCAACTATTGCTTTTCTAAAGAGACTTTAGAAACATTATTTTGCAACGACGATTTTTTTAACAAAATTTAACAAAAACTGAAATTACCGAGTAATATTTTTAACGGTTAAAGTTTAGCAACTTTTATGACATAAACTAAAATTTAAAGATTATATACTTAGTTTGATATAATCGTATGCATCTACGGTTCATTTAACTAAACCTATTTTATACTACGTATTATAAACCATTCAAGCAGATACACCATTATACTTATACTTCAACTAATTCACGTTTTATAAACCATTCACTTGAAAGAATATTAGAGAATAAACATAATAAAAAAATATATGCATTAGGTATAGAACATACGAATTACAAAGTTACTTAATTATTACTACTCCTTTGTTAAACCTTATTATCGTTTATCCGTCCTTTGACGAAACCTGTAACTCAACATATTTTATAGATAGATACCTAAAAATACACAACACAATTTCATTAAGCTCACCATCATACTAACACATCAACACTTGAGATACTCATTACGTAATAAAGAATAATTTGCAACATGTGTGCAACATAAGAGCATTTTGTCTAGAACACGTACTTTATGAAATTACTTAATCATTACTATTCTTTGGTGTATGTCGGCTATTAGAGAATTCAAAACCCCGAATTGAGCCGTTAGTTTAAAAAATCCCAAAGAACGAAACATTAGTCACTAAACACATGCACACAACCCGCGTGCAGTGCGCGAGTCTGCATGCCTCGTTGAATACAAAGGTAAGTCATATGCATAAATCTTTATTATTTGGTTAGTAGTATGTAATTGAGTATGTTTTTATCCCCTATTTATTTGATAATTGATTTTCTTAGTTTTTGCTTAAGGATTTTTGGATAATGGATAAAGGCAAAAGTATGATTCTTAATCTCTTTTATAATTTGATTGTATTGATTCCTTATCCCTTTTTTTTGCTGATTTGGTTTGGTAGGTTAAAATTGAATTAGTTCCCATTAATTTGTTTTAGGTGTAATTACAATTAGTGATAGTCACAGTGTTGAGGAAATCACTAATCGTAAATAGAGGTGGAAAATCTTGTCCATTTTGATATATATGGGCACTTTTTGATACTTTTCAAAAAGGGAGGGCTTGCCCATTTTTTTATTGATGGGCTAAACGGGAGCACATGTAAGAAAATAAATGGGCTTAATGGGCGCATATGTAAAACACTAATTATGCTACTCGGCGGATATTTTATATTTAATTTTTTATCCCTGGCTTTCAAACAAGTATTTTTATTTCTTAATTCTACGCTTTTATATGTTTTTCCCGTTTTAGCTTAGTCCCGTTTAGCCCGCTCGTTTCGCCCGTACCCATTTAGCCGGCACCCGTTTCCCCCGCCGCCCGTTTAGCTCGTCGGTCTAACCTGCCGCCCGTGCGCGCCCGACCGCCCGTTTTGCCACCTCTAATCGTAGGCCTACTAGTATAGATTCATCCCCTTCTAATTTTGATCGAATGTATGATTTTAGCAGTGATTCATCACCTTTTGATCCAAGGCCTCCATCAGCAGCAACAACACAATCCGTAGCCAAATTAAGAACTAAAGGTCCAACTCGAGAATTGCTTGACTATCAGGGGTTTAAATCACTTGAAGACTATGAAGATACATGTATGTTTACAAGGACATACTATTACATAAAGAGCTTTGTAAGATATATAATTGGTTGTTTTAAAGAAATGGATGTAGGTGAATTAACTAAAGAAGTGGAAAGCAAACCAAGTGTGATTATAAAGACACCAAAATAGTCTGCTATTGGTCCATCAATGATTGGTATATAGGATAAAAAGGGAGGTAGTGGTCTGTCACAGAGTTGAAAGGAAGTTGATGATTTGCTTAAAGGAAAATATGTTTGCTTGGGTAAGAGAGCCAAAGAATCTCGAATTGGCAAAATCCTTGTTCTTGTCACAATAGTTGTTCTAGAGTTAACAAATGGTAAAACTTGGGAGCACATCCTAAAGCATGGAATAAAGAATGCATAATGTTGATGATGTTCTTGGTGGTCCTTAAGATGCAACACTTTGTTTAATAACTTATGGTAGTAGTAGTTTATTTTGTATGTGTACATTGGTAAATTTATGTCATGGCTTGTAAACTTTGCAAGTTTTTACAAGGTGTATAGCTTTTTAATTTTCATTTATGTAACTGGTACCTTTTAATCTTATATTTTTAATGGATGTAGTCTTTCGTTAATCAATGTTATCTGAAATTGACAGATTTAAACTGGTATTTGTGTTTGCTTATTACTTGGTTACTCAATAGGTCTGGTTGTCTTATCATTAGTGCATGGCAACTTTGGACATATTTGAAGTTGCAAATTGAATTTAAAAGTTCATGTTATCGATCATAACTTGCAGATTGAATTCAGGATTGAATAGTGAAAATTGGAATTTTAAATTTGGTAGATCACTTGAATTTTAGGAGACATTTGACTGTTTCAGAAAAGAGTTGTGTTTAGATCTTATTACACTAAGTTGTGCTTATTTCAATTTGGCCTTCTAGTGATACAACAAATGTTTATAGTTTTTGTTACCGAAAAAGAAATAGGAGTTTAAATTCAGAATTTTCCAAGTAACCTATTATTTTTACTAGTTAAATAAGTGCTTACTTATGTTTCTAACAAGGGCCTATAGAGATTATATGAAATTTATTTACAAACATAATGCTTTGAAAATCACACTGGTGTAGGGAAACTTTCTATAGAATTAAGGTGGTGTTAGGATAGTTTGCTTATCTAGGTTCTAGAGTTATATATTGTAAAATCACAGATTATGTTTGCTTATTACTTGCTTATTTAATGTTTCTAGGCAGGACCGAGCTATTGAGCTTATCTGAAATTGAACTATAATCATATTTGCTTTGAAAATGAAAGTGGTACAGGACAACTTGCAGCTGATTTAAAGTGGTGTTTGGATAGTGGTCAAGAACTGAGTTCTAGTGTTAATCTTTGGTTGAATCTTCTTTATACAGTCTATGTTTGCTTATTACTTGTTTATTCAATAGGTATTTCGGTGTTAATAAAAAATTTATGGAAAAATCAAATGTATAAAAATCTCTTAGGTAAATCAACTGATTTTGATCCTTAGGTTGTTCTAGTTGTTTTTGTTGCATGATTTGAGGTTAAACATGGTGCATTAGGAGTAGTAAGTAAGTTTCATTAGTTTCTAATAGGTAAAGAACACTTTGGAGACATTTAAAGTTGCAAATTGTATTTAGAAGTTTATGTTGTTGGTCTTAACTTGCAAATTAAATTAAGGATTGAATAGTGAGAATTGGAACTGGAAATTTGGCAGATCACTAGACTTTTAGGAGACCTTTGAGTGTTTGCAAAAAAATTGGGATTTGAGCTTATTACAATAAGTTGTGCTTATTTGACTTTGGCCTTTTATTGTGATAAAACAAATATTTACAGTTTCTGTTACAATTTGTATCTTGAATTTGCAGACAGAATTGAGGATTGACTAGTGAGATTTGGCACGTGAATTGGTAGATCAATAGACTTTTAGGAGATATTTAACTATTTTCAAATGGATTTGGGTTTAGAGCTTATTACAATAAGTTGTGCTTATTTGAATTTGGCATTTTGTACACTAGGTGCACATTATGTTTTGCAAAACCGAGCATATCATCATTTCTGTTGTGGCCTTTTTAGTACTATGGATTATTATTAGTAGTCTTAGGTTAATGAGTTCGCTAGTAAGATTATTTCAGGCTGACATGCTTATTTGAGTTATTGCTAGTAGTCTTTGGTTAATGAATACCCACTGTTCATATTCGTTTTTAATCGATTCAGATTTTGTAATAATGGTGCAAGGCAACTGTGACAATCCGTCAATTTATGGTTGATATTTTATTCTCGATATTTATTTGAAAACATTATTTTAATGTTATAATATGAACTCACTTATTTTTAGGAAATAATTTGGATTTACTTCTTGAAGTAGCATCGACTACGTCTAAACCGGATGATTCTACGTTACGTGCTTACGTTTACATACACCGTTTTGGTGACAGTCCGACATTTCAGAAAATAAATTTATCTGTGAATATTATTTTGGAGTATTAAATTTATGTTGGTTCATAAACTCACAAATTTACGAGAAGAGATTAGGACTTACGATTTTAATTTAACGTCCTTTACGACTAAACCGGAAACCTTAGGGTTACGTATTTACGTTTTCGAACTCCGTTTTTGATGAAACAATTTTTATTAGATTCGTTTTGTGCCGTTGATTCATAATTTATAAAAACATTTTTCGTAAAACGACCCGAGGGCACGTAAATTGAGGAAACTAGAATCGAGGAGTACCCGTAAATAATTGGGGATGAGACAAAAACAAGTTTTGCCCCACCCCCTACACATGGGACGGCAAAACCATGACTCCCACCCTTATGTGTCAAGATTTCCTTAACAAGTTAACACTTGTTAACTTGTAAGCTTACAATGTAAGCTACATCTTTCAAAACCACTAACTAGCTTAAACATAAACCACTTCTCATTTTGCAACTCATGCAAACAACTTCATCATTATCCTTCTCCTCTCTAATGTGTCGTCCCATATCACACACAAAACACCCCATTTTGCTCTTGATTTACCATGAAATCCCATGTTGTTCATACACATGTTGAAGCCCTTTTGAAACCCTATTGATTGGTGGTGATTATAACATCCAAGAAGGAGTTTACATGGAGTCTTGTGGCTGATTTTCCACAAGGTGTTCATGAAGAATGGTGGTCTTGAAGATGGTCTTGGTTATCCAAAAGTTTCTCCATCAAAATCCATGTCCAAATCATAACCTACATCAACTTGGTGGTATAAAGATTGTCCTCCTCATCCTCTTGTTATTTTTGATTATGTAATCTTGTATTTCTTTTACTTATGTATATGTATATGATGATGAATGATGATTAAAAATATTGTGTGGGGATTTGGTGTTGATAAACATGCTTAAAAAGATGGACAAACTACATGTAAAATGGGTAAATCTTGTTTAAATGGTAGGCTGTATAAAAACAGTAACTAACCACATGTTAGACTGATAAAATGATGAAGTAGAATCAATTTACAGTAAGCTATGGGTCTTGTACACATGTGAGAGTTGGCCATGCAATGGAATCATTGTAATGAGTGAGATATGATCAAAACAAGTTTAGAGTACAAATCTGAGTTCACTGTTTTGGACGATCTTCAGAAAATACTTAGAGGCTGATTCAACAGTATCTATAGAAGAGTTAACTGGAGCACATATCATGTAGTTTATGTCATAAAAATTTGAGCTTCTATCTCTATATAGAACTCTAGATATGGCAGTTTTGGTGAACATGAAAATAAAAATCAGATTTTGGAAATTAAAGTATAATAGTATTATATAAGCACTCAACTAAAAATAGTATAAAATGTGAATTAAAACCCACTAACTTATATAATACATTTATATAAATATATATATAAGGATAAATAAATGATACATTTTATAAAAATGATAATTTGATAAGTTTTATAAGTCATAAAATTATAAACATGATTTTTACGACTTTTTCGGCTATTACCGTAAAATTAACGTTTTTGTTAAATAAAACTTAGACGGTTGGAACCGTCTAATGTAAACTTTTATAAACTCATATACTGATATATAAACCTATATAACAAGTAAAAACCGATAAAACCCGAACTATATAACATACGGACATTAACGGACTAAGTTAACGTTATTGGACTAATAATACAACAAAATGGACTAAAACACTTATAAACTTATTTATTGGGCTTAACCCATTTCGGCCCAACATGTAAAATGTAAATACTGATAATACAAGTATAAATGGATTAATACAAGTTAAAGAACTTATAATAGGTTTATTGGACTTAAAACATGTAAATAGATAAAACTAGTAAACTAGTATAAAAGTTATCGACACATAACACTAAAATGAGTAAACGAGAATATGTAAACCCACTTGATCGTCATATATATATAATCATCATATGTATACATAATTGTTATTTTTATAAAGTCATTGGACAAGAGTCTAAGACGAGTATTATTTGTCTAGGTTTCCGTGATTGAAGCACGCACCGTACGTTCGAATTGCCGATAACCCGCCTTCCCACATCAACGTGAGTTCATAGCCTCGCACTCTTTTAAATGTTTTCATGAAATGTTTTATAAACCCGCGAGGGAGATAACATGTTAGTTTTATAAAATAGGACACCATTTGTCCCGATTGTTTGTTTATTGATTTGGACCCGAATGATTGTATGACCCGATTCTATGACCCGATAAATGATTAAAAGACCCGATAGATGAAATTAAATGGATTATTAAAGTTAGGTTATGTCACTAAAAGTCCCATTACCATGAATTGTGAACTACCGGGATTTGGTAGACGCTTATGCATTTAATAGTACAATTTGGGGACGATCACCCTAGTTCGCGCCTTGATGGTTGATCCCCATCGTGCCACATTGATTGGTAAGCGAATTTATGTATGAGAAGATTTCCACAGCGTGACCTTTGTGACGACACGCTAATTTAGATGGGCAAATTGAGTATCGGGTTAGCTACCTGTTGTTTGTTGTAGTAAGGTAACAATGTCATGCGGCTTATAATAATCCAATTGACGAAACACTGCTATACGCTCCGAATTACGACGTATTGCCTGACTAGCAAAACGGGGTCATACTATTGATATTATGTTCGTGTTTTGGTTTTTCATAACCATATTCATATAACGGTTTTTATTTAACTTTATACAACGTCATAAGACGTATTGTATGATGCTTTTACGACATTGGCTCGTATAATGATTTTTAAGGCAAATGCCTATATTATGATTTTCGATAAGGATTTGTATAAAAATGACTTTGGCTATTTTATGGCCTATTACAATGATTTGTACAAAATGATTTTTGGTAATAATTTTATACCAAAGTTATATTGATGGAATTTATTAAACTCTATGAATTCACTCGGCGTTATCGCTGACCTTTTCTTTTTACATGTTTTATCTCAGGTACTTGAAGGTAATTCTCGGGAAGACATCAAGAATTCATGGCCCGCACTTAAATATTCATTTCCATTCAAATGCTTTGTAAAACCTGTATAAAATACAATGACTTGGGACCTATGTAACTTTGATATTTATGAATGAAAATGCTTTATTAATAAACAACGCGATTTTTAAGCGTTGTCTATGATGTGAGTAATGTGCTATCCCGTAACACCAACGAGTCTTCCGCTGTATTGAGTTGTATAAATTTGGGGGTGTTACAGTTTGGTACCAGAGATCTCGTTATAGAGAACGAAAGATTTTTAAAACCAAGGTTTTGAATAAAACATTTCAAAATCTTTTAACTATAAACATTTTTCACAAAATGTCTAAACATCTTTTGACTATAACGGTGCCGAAGAATTCCCGAGTTACCGACAAGGCCATACTGAGAAGTGTTATCTTAATATATATATATAACTTGGATTATATATATATGATGTAATTTTATTACATGATTGTTTGATGATTATTTTGATATTTATACGAGGTATTTATACGACGTCGATTGTCACAAGGAACCCTAAATCCCCTAGTAAATGAATCGAAGCTATTCTCGTAGGAATTCTAGCTATCCTAGATCTGAACCAAGTTGTGGATATTTATGATCCCAACAAATGGTTGATATTCGTAGAAATGTAGATATTAGTTGATTGTGATATTAAGAAGAATTGGCGAGATTAAATCTGATATCGATGTCATGACGATCTTTCCTTATAGAGTGGAGTATTACAAAACGTTACCACCTAGAAAGATGGCATCTGATTCGTTGTCATCCAATTCATCAATTGAAATAGAAAGGGTGAATGTTGCACTTGAGGCTGTCATTGGAACCATTACCCAAAAGCCTCATGCCACTAATACCTTTCCGAGAAGTCTAATTGAATGTATGAGTCATCTCATACTAGTGACTCATTTGATAATTGTTGTTGTAAGAGATATAGGATTGGAATTAAGTGTTGTTCATATCGAGCTTTTATTGCCCTTTTTAAGGTATAAGAATAAGGATGAAAGTATTGGAATATGAGGTAGGATATCGAATTGAGTATAAGTTGATTGAAACTTGAATAAAGTAAAAATTTAACTCGTATGGAATATGAGATTGTAAGAGGAAGTCGTTAAGTTCTGTGATTGAATTGTAAGGTTTTAATTGATTATTGATTCGTGTTAAGGGTTATTCCTAGGCCATTGTCCACTAATGAGGATGCCCAGTGTCCAAGAAATAAATTGAAGAAATCCTCTTCTGAAATTGGGACCGATGGATCTTTTGGGACATATGGAACACCTAATGACTCTTGTAGATTAGTATTCATTGTGGTATCTTTTAAAAATAATTCCTAACTTAATTGAGACATCAGTTAGTAGGATGAGTTCTTGGAATTGTATGACATAGTGACACGTAATGTGTTACGGTACAATTTTGACTTGTTTGTGATTAATGAAAAGACTACCTTTGATTGCTAAATTCTACATGTATCGATGTTATCTATCTTTTATTGCTTCATCCTAATGTTCACATTAGTGATGCAACCATTGAACAAGTACTCATCTTGATTTGAGTTACGTTGTGGATTATTCTTTTTGGGCGCCATCAAGGTCATGAACCTCATGATTATTTGGCTAAAGCTTAATTCCTATCATATTGTAGTTAAGTTCTTGGTGAACAACTCTTCATCCCTCTTATGCAGATCACACATTGTTTTTATAAAATCAAAACGGTATCCTTTGAGAAAATTTAATTTTCATCACAATAAGGATTATTTAAAGTGAGATTTATAAGTGATTGATATCAAAATGAAGTTGTCTATGAAACACTTTGGAAACTTAATTATTTCCATAACAAAGAAAATCTTTATAAATTTATTTTTGATTCTTATTTAATAATTAAGCATGAAAATTTTTTTATGATGATAAAAGTTTGACGAACTGAGTATTGCATCGTTAATCTTGAAATTGTATATAGTTGCGCGCCTACATACAATTTGGAATGGACCATGCAAGACTGATTAGTAGTCACCATAAAACTAATGAATAAACACAACATTTTCTTTGAAGATTGTGAAAGAAAAAAATTTTATGAGATCTGCAAGAAGTGAAAAATAGGGACATAGTGTTAGGGACACCTACATATGTGCCTGTAGCATCTATTCTTCTGAGTCGAATTTACTCATATTTGGAAATTGTCTTATTTGGACAATTGGCAATTCTTTCTTGTCCAATTCTCCCGTAGTGACATTCTTAGGAAAAGTATCTGATTACCGAGTGTTGATATCCGACTGGATGTATCGATGTTCCTATCATTTCTTTTGATTTGATTTCATTTGAATGACCTGGGTAACGATCCGAGGAGCTTCGAATGTGTACTCAAATTATAAAAACATGGGATATATTCATATTCGTTAAATGTTTTCATCTGTATCTTATTTGAAATTCTCTCGCATAGATTATGCGTTAACCTTACTCTTTTAATGGTAGTTGTGTCTCCATATATTCCTGAATTTGTGAAGGATTATGAATTATTATTAGTCTTTTGAGAAGTTCACATCTTATCAACGGTGATGAAACCGGAAAGTTGATAGTGCCAGTAAAATGGATTGATTGATTATGACATGACGACATTGTCTTAATTGATGGGAACTCGAGTAGAATTTCCCTAAATGATAAGATGTTGATTATCAAAAGTGATCTAAATAATTCTTGATGGATGACCATATCCTGCATTTAGACTTGAAATTATACCATGAATGATTGTGAACTATGTTAATGCAATAATGACTAAAAACGTTACTTGCATTTTTCGGTCTCGCTTCGTTTTGATTACGACAATATGTAAAAACAAGCATTTACGAAAAAAATGAAAAACGAATTCTTGAGTTCAAGTATTTTTCATTTTACCCATTTTCACTTAAGGTATGGATAAACAAGTACTAACCTTAATCAAGTGATCAAGTGATTTAATCTTTTCTTAAAACTCACTTTTTATTAAATGTGACAAGTTTTTATTAAACTTTATTTTTAAGAAAATGTTTTATTAAATTAATTATTTGAAATTTGAAAATGGCATATTCTTATTCTGTTAAGAATATCCTTTCAAGATATTTTTTATACCCAGATAAGACCTCCACCACTAAAGGACAAAAAAGAGCGGAGTCTAGTCCGGCGGTACCTTAGCGCCTAGGCGGTACCTTATCGATAAGGTACCGCGGGCTGTGAAAAGGTACCGCGGGCAGATATAGCCGTTGGCTCCTTTATCCTTTAAATAGTGGACCATTCTCAGCTTTTCACCTCACCTCTTTTGCACATTTATTTCCAGATTCAAACCCCTTCTTTAATCACTCAAATATTTGATCATTTGTTTGATTGTTACTTGTTTAAAAAGTGAATCTTGTTCTTCCATCCCTTCCTCTCCAAGTGCAAAGAGAAGAACACTATCCTAGTGAAGTGTTGAGTCCACCACCAAAGATCCATTGAAGATCAAATTTTATATACTTGTAGTTGTGTCATAGTTGTGAAGATCCAAGTAGTTGTGTCTATTTGGAAGTTGTGTATGTACTAAGTATAGTTGTGTAGATTGGTCCTAGCTACAATTAGGGCTCGACTTTTAGCTTAGAGTCGGAAATTGGTTAAGCGACGTGTACGGTTTTCTCCACCATAAGGAGCTTGTTGTGTAGTGAACTCTCGAGTAAGGAGTACTCGAGGAGTGGAGTAGGAACGAGGAGTGAGCTTCGTTGCCGAACCACTATAAATACTTGGTGTTCGGTTTGATCTTTCTTTACCCTTAACTATTTACATTCTTTATTCTTTTTGCATATACATGTGTTAGTATTAGATTAGCTACACTATCATTCTTTATTCTTTGTGGATATATTTTTGTTAGTATTAGTTTAGCTACACTATCATTGTTCATATTGTGCATAAGAAGATTTCACATATTTCCTCAAGCCTAAGTTTTTGAAAAAGGATTTTTGGAAACTATATTTTAACAAGTAAATATAAGAAACTATTCAACCCCCTCCCTTCTAGTTTCTACAATTGGTATCAGAGCGGGTTGCTCAAGAATTTTTAAAGTATATTGTATTTTAAAACTTGAATCGATCTATGGATTCCAACAAGTACCTAGAAGGGCAATCTATGCAAAGACCACCACTTTTTGAAACCGATAGTTTTATTTATTGGAAAAATAGATTTGAAACTTATGTGAAATCAAAAGATTTAGATCTTTGGCATGTTATTACCAATGGTGATTTCTTACCCTTTCAATTTAATGAAGTTTCTAAAACAAAAGAATTAGTCACTTTTGACAAAGCTAATGATGATACTAAAAAGAAACTTTCAAAAAATAATGAGGCTAAAATGGTGATTTATAATGCTTTGCCTAAGAAAGAGTATGAAAGAATTTTTATGTGTGAAACCGCTAAAGATATTTAGAACACTCTTTTAGTAACCCGCCAAGGTAATAGCCAAGTCAAAGAAAGTAAAATTGATCTTCTTGTCCAACAATATGAACAATTTGTCATCTTAGAAGATGAAACTATTGATAGTGCATTTGCTAGGTTTAACACCATTATTACTAGTCTAAAAGCACTTGATGAAGGTTTTTCTAGCAAGAAAAATGTTAGGAAGTTTCTAAGGGCCTTACATCCAAAGTGGAGAGCAAAAGTCACGGCTATTGAAGAGTCGAAAGATCTCTCAACTTTATCACTCGATGAACTCATAGGAAACTTGAAGGTTCATGAGATGATAATTTTGAAGGACTCGGAATTAGTAAAAACCAAGAGTGAAAGGAAATCTCTTGCACTTAAATCCAAGAAGGCACAAAGTGACCATGATAGTTCCTCGGAAAGTGATGACGAGGAGTATGCATTGGCGGTGAGAGATTTCAAGAAGTTCTTCAAGAGCGAGGTCAACACGTTAGGCAACCAAACTATGACAAGAAACCATTGTCAAAGAATCGGTTTGTCAAGAACGAAAAAGGTGATAGGAATTGATTTAGATGTGGTGATCCAAATCACTTCATTGGTGATTGCCCAAAGCCCGCTCGTGATAAGAACCACACGGCATTCGTTAGTGGCGCTTGGAGCGATAGCGGTGAAGATGATGATGACAACCCCAAAGAGGAGAAATGTCTTATGGCTCACACTTCTAAAGAGGTACATTCCGAAACCGAATATTATAGCAATGATAGTTCCACTTTAGATGAGATTGAATTTGAAGGCAAATATGATAGCTTACACAAACTTAGTCTTAAATTCATAGAAAAGAATAAAACCTTAAAATCAACCAAAACTAAGCTTGAAAATGAGATCAATGAACTTAGGGAGAAATTGGCTAAACTTGAGAAAAACAAAGAGGTTGATTTAGGTTGCTTAAGTTGTGAGAAACTTAGATTAGAGAATGATGATCTCAAGAGCACCTCCATTAAATTGGAAAAGTTCATGAAAGGTACTAGTGCTCTTGATGATATGTTAAACAAACAAGTTCATTCTAAGGAAAAACTTGGTCTAGGTTTTAACTCAAATGAAGCCTCAACTAGTGAACCAAAACAAGTCAGGTTTTCACAGAAAACACCCTCTGGACGCGGTTCCACATCGTATGGCGCGGTTCCTTATCACTATGGAACCGCGGCCATAGATAGGGTACCGCGGCCAGAAGTTGCTTTTGTGAAAATTCTGAACTTTCTGAAAAATCTAAGTTAAATGAAAAACCAAAGCATCTTACTGTTAATAAGGTTCAATTACCCATACTTGACGACAATGCTATTGGTAAGTTCTATAAGCCGTTAAGTAAACCTCTCATGGGAAATAAAAGTTTATCTAGACTATCTTCTACTCCACCTAGAGTACGGAATCAGTCTAAGCCTAGAAGTAGAACGACAACGCCTACAAGAGATAATCAAAACAACTCACGACCTAGAAGTAAAACTCCAACACCTAGAAGGAATAATAATAACTCTAAACCTAGATCAAACACACCTAGGAGAAGTAATGAACAACAAAATGGTTACATGAATTACTACCCTCCTCCATTTTGTTCTCCATGGGGAGTCCCCTCCTCATTCATGCATCCCAACCAAATGCAAGGGATGTTTGGAACTAACAATTTTGGACCCATGAGATATTGGGGACCAAATGTTTGATCTTGTGTGTTGTTACCTAGATATGCTTGGGAATTGATTTGGAGCCCAATGAGTGGATTAAGGATAGTGGATGTTCTAAACACATACCGGGTAATCGAAGTTTGTTCTCGCATTACAAAGCATATGATGGAGGTAACGTCACATTCGCTAGTAGTCTACATGGTAATATCATTGGCAAACGTACGGTTTCTCTTGACTCCATGACCATTGAAAATGTTGAGCACGTAGATAACTTAGGTTTTAACCTTTTAAGTATAGGTCAAATTTGTGATAATAAGTGTAAGGTCATCTTTTCGGAACATGACAGTGAAATCGTAAAAGATGGAAAAGTCATTGGAAAAGGTGTTAGAAAGCATGGGCTTTATGTCATGAAGGTTAATAAGTGTTGGAAATACGTTTTTACGTATTTAGAAAGGATCGGTCACTCCAATGATATTGGGCTCGTGATCCAATATAGCCCATATAGCCCACATGTAGGGTGGGCTATATAAACCCCCTCCTAGCATGTTAGGAGGGGTTGGTGATTCACTTTTACACACACTTCAATCTAATACTTCTTATTCTCTCCAACCTTTCTCTAGTTTCTCTCTCTAGTTCTTCATCTATCTCTCTATCTCTTTAGATAATCATAACACAAGGATAATCCAAGGATTACGAGGACCTACAAATGGTATCAGAGCTTGGGATGAAATATAGGTTTGTTTTTGTGTTCTAAACATTTCGTATATTGTTGGTTTGTTTTTAGCCGAATCTTCAAATTTTTTTTTTTGGTGTTGGATCGAAGTTTAAAGTAGTGTAACATAGGGATTCGTGTTAAACTGTTCTTGGTATCTTGGTTTTCGTTAAAACATCATCTTTCTTGGATCAAAAGTGCAAAAAAGTTGTGTGTTCTTCATTTCGAAATATAAGCATAAACTCCATCGGAAAGTACAAGTGAAACGTGGGCTTCCATCGCAATAACCATCACCATCGGAAAGGGTTTTGGTTCTACATTGCGATATGATATGAGCTTAAACTCATATCCTTTTAACAACAAATAACCCTAAAACATGAAGCAAAATACCAATTTATCTTGCAAAAACAGTGTTATGTGGTATGTTTGTGTTTGTGTACACTTGTGTAGGTAAAAGGATACATTTTCAAGCAAACAAAGAAATATCAAGCTCAAATGGATGAAAAAGACAAAGAAGGATCAAAAGTATCAAGACTTTGAAGTACAAGGACCTATCTTGACAAATTGCCAAAGTAGAAGGACTAAAGTGCAAATATTGTAAAAAGTCAAGATCAAAGTCAAAATTGGTCAACTATCAAGTCAACAAAGTCAAAGGGTGATTTCTGCTCAAGGACTTAAAATGCCAAAGGAATGAAGCTGCTAGCTCAAAAATATAATCTGTCAAAGTAAAGGGACTAATTCTGCCAAGTTTGGAAGATTTTTACTAGATCAATCCATGTGACAAAGAATTGGCCAATGAGAAGAGAGTAAATAAATCACACGGATCACCAACTATTGCATTTATTACCCACTCACAGCCGCCACTCATTTAATGACGAATCATAACAGTGTGATCCGTGTGATCATTTTTCAGCCATTTACATGAGGACACGTGGCATCTTCAAGAAGGCAAAATTTTCCCAGGATCGTTTTTGAGATAGAGACGATTTCATAAAGAAGTATAAACATCAAAGTTGCTCAATTTTGAGAGACGAATTCAATGGTTATCATCAATTAACATTTCATCCACTCAATCAAGAAAGCCCAAATCATTGTTCATACCTGGAAATCACTTAAGCAGAATTAGTCCACGTGGAGAGCTGGGATTGGTCCTGACACGTCACCAACCCCAACAATCATCTTTCTCAAGTCTATAAATAGATGGATAGGACCTCATTTGTAACTTGTAGCTTAATTTTGTAAAAACACACACTTCTCAATTTCCTTTCTTTTTCCTTCCTCTTTACCCTAACTACTCAAGAGTCTGACAAACTCTTGAGTTAGTTAGTTAGTTAGTAGCTTTCTAACAGCTTTGTAACAACTTTCATGGAATAAAATTCAAATTTTCATTTCCCGCCAATTCTGTTCTTCATTCTACTGTTCATTACTTGCTGCTATTGGATACTTGTGTTGCTGCATTGTGTTTGTTATGATCATTGATTGATCATAACTGACCTTGAAGAAGTTTGGGAGCTTTTGTTGTGATTTCAGTTCAGAAACTAGTTCCATTGAAGTTTTTAAGCATTTTGATGATTACTGTTGATTGATAGCTGTTTTTGATGATTGATAAGATGAACTAGTGATAAGGTGGTGGTTATCACTAGGGTAAGAGAGTTCAGCACTCCTCTTCTTCCCAATGGTTTACTTCAAAAGGTTTTAAAGTTCTTATTTTTGTTCCACTGAATTTGTCAAATGCATGCTACTTTTCATAGTGTAATCTTGATGTTTGCCTGATAAAAGTTGTTTAGATTTGCTCATTGTTTGATATTGATTACTTGTAGCTTGATTTTGTTTACTAGTTCTTAGTTTTGGATTAAGCTTAGTCTTAGCTTATTTTCAGTAGAAATTTGGTACTTGTATCTTGTATGATTCATTGTTGTTTTTAGTGCTCACTTTTAATCTTTAATCACCTCATTTTGAGTCTCAAGTTTGGTAGTTAAAAGCATTTGATTCAGTTTAAATCAGTTCTTTAAAAGACTTTACAAAAGTTTGTAATTTCAGTTAAAGGAGTGTTTGGTATTAGCTTATAAAAAGTTTCCAAGAATTGAGTCTTGGCATTTTAAAGTTCATTTGCAGTCATTAGGTGGTTATATAGTGTTTCAAGTCATTTACAAGTCAATTTGAGAGTCAAACAGGCAAATGGCAATAAAAAGGTTTGGGTCATTCTTATGCAGATTTGCTCATTAGAAGTTATCATTTTCATTTGGCTAGCATTCGATCATTACTTGATGAAATTGCACCAAACTTGTTCTCAATTGTAGTTAACATCATTAAGTTTCAGATTCTAAGAGCTTTTTACACAGTTTTCAATAAGCAAAGAGATATAAGCAAAATTCAGATAAGCTGAGTTGAGGCAAGTTTCTGTAAATTGAAACTGAGATTTTGTATCTCTTGATCCTTTTCATAAACCTGGTCATTTTTCTTCACAGATCACCTTAGAATATGATGTTACTTGATTTTTGAGACTTTCAACTTTTTGACAAAAAAGTTGGTCAACGTTTGGTCAACGATAAGCTCTTTTCAGCTTAATTCATTTTCCTAGCTTATTACTTGATGAAAATTGTTCTAGTTTGACTTCCCGTTCATTTTTTGAGTAGCTTTATCAGTTTCAACAAGAAAATCAAGTTGTGATTGTCTAGATTTTGTTGTAGCTTATTTTGGGCTTATTGATAAGTTCTCATTTGCTTATTTTACAACTTTAGCCAAAATCCTTGTTCACACGTAGCTTAATTTGGATTTAAAGAGTTTTGCAACTTGTTTCATTGAATTTGGTTCAGTAATAAGCTCAAACGAGCTTATTTTCATTCCAAACCCGTTTTTGGCTTAATGAGTTTTTAAAATTGCAATCTAGTCCTTGATGTTTTAAACAGTTTTTAAACTTGGCTAAACTTCATTGTTTTTAGGGTTTGCAACTTTTAAGTCCTTGCTGTTTTGAGATTTGTTATATTCAGTTAGCAAGTTTGTTAAGTTGTTACATTTTGGTTAGTTTGTTACTAGTTTTACAAATTTGATCCTTGTAGTTTACTGATTTACACTTTTAGTCCCTAGATTTCCTAGAATTTACATTTCAAGCATTTATCTTTCCTAGAATTTACATTTTCAGTCCTTTAAGTTTCATATTTTACATTTTGAATATTACTTGAATAAAAACTTGGTATTTGCAAAATGTTTTACATATAAGTAGGTAATGTTTTTCCGTTTTTCAAGACTTTGTTGAATTAGCAAATAGAATATCCAAACAAGATTAACAACCAAAAACAGTTAAAAACCCGATATTGGTTGGACTTTCCATTAGCAAGAACTGAGAAAAAACGAACTGCATTATACTCAATTTCAAATGGCGCCGCTGCCGGTTCTTTGACTACACGAGAGACTATCGATTGACGGTTTTCATTGGCTTTTGGGATCCGTTCACTTTGTGAACGTTATTTTTACGTATCATAAATCAAAAACAAATAAAAAATCAAAAATATAAAAATATATAAAAACTAAAAAAATTAACAAAACAATTCTTTTCCTAAAGAATTGACCAAAAAAAAATAAAAAATCCAAAAAGCAATCTTTTTCCTAAGAGATTGCAACCAAAAATATATATTATTGGATTCTCTCGGTTTTTATGTACATATAGTATTTTCTCTTAAAAAACTCATAAATACAAAAATATTTTCCATATATTATTATAAGTAAATACGTATACGTATAAGAACAACCAATCTACATATCTTCCATAAGTATTGCCGAGGCAATACACCGTGTTGAGGGGCATTCCGGTCCTTGACACATGTATCGATCAAACAAAATAAAGCAAGAATAGATAAATACTCTCAATAAGCAACAATTCGAAGAATACGAACATTTAAGTGAATAGAAAGGCGATGTGCTATAAAATGCCATCTAAGGGTCAATAGGTACTTAAGTGCTTCGCGCCACCTAACCCCCCGTTCACTTGTAAGTATTCTAAGAAGGAAGGCTTCATTGAGGGTCTTGCACCCAAGTAGTACATACGTATATTGTTATTTTCTTGTGGATATTTAATATTGAAACTCGAAGAGGATAATCCATTTCTCTTCAAAGTCACACGAGAGCTTCTCTCTCATTCCTCGTATTGAGTTGCATGCTCACTCGCGGGCGTGCACAAATACCGATTGGTGTACAACCTCTTCCTCCGAAAAGGAAGAAAAAGAAAAAGAGTAAGACCACCACCGTCCACCAAGCCGATCACGAGAATCGTGCTTTGACTCCACCACAAGAAGCCATGGCTATTGATAATCGCTCTTTGTATGAACGTATGCAAACCAACATTCATGGATATGCTAGTGCTATTAAGATTCCCGACTTTCCCGCAAACACATTTGAGCTACATACATCTATGATCAATATGGTTTCACAATCACCTTTCTTTGGTAACAAGAATGAGGATCCTCATGCTCACCTTAAGAGATTCCTTTCTCTTTGCAATACCATTAAGCATAATGGAGTTCCACATGAGGTGATTAGGTTGATGTTAGTGTCATTTTCCTTAGAGGGAATCGCTAAGCATTGGTTAGACACCCAACCACCCGATAGTATCACCACATGGGATGGTTTCACCACTAAGTTTTTGAACAAGTTCTTTCCTCCACATAAGACTATGGCTTTGAGGACTTTAATTATGGGCTTTCAACAAAAACCTAGTCAATCCTTTAGTGATGCTTGGGAAGAGTATAGTGAGTTATTGAGGCGATGCCCTAATCATGGATTGGATCAAGTTCACCAAATCAATCTCTTCTATAATGGCCTTAAATCTCACCACCAAGATTCACTCAATGCTTCCGCGGGAGGGAATATTCTTCTTAAAACCTACCAAGAGGCTTTGGACATCATTGAGACTAAAGCAATGGTTCAAACAAACAATCCATTTGAAGAAAAGGTTCATGTTATTCAAAACAATTCTCAAACTCCTTGTGACAACCAACTCCTCAAGTTTCAAGAAGAGATTTTTCAAAGGATGGATAGAGATAGTGAGAGGAATTTGCAAGTACAACAAGAAATGCTTCAAGCTTTTAAGAACATGTCATTAAACAATTCTTCAAATAATGTGAATGCCATTGCCATTTCTTGTGTTACTTGTGGAGGTCCCCATTCTTATAAACAATGTGATAAGGTGCAAGTTTATCAAGGGGAATGCTATGCTTACCAAGAGGAACATCGTGAACACTTCAAGCCTAATATCAATCCAAATAACCTTTCTTACAAGTCTCAAAACTACCTTACTCCAACCGGATTCCCACCCCAACCACCCACCCAAATTCAACAAAATCCACCTCAAATTTTACCAAGGAATCAAGGGCAAAGACCACCTTACCAAGGAAATAACTACAAGGCACCCAATCAATTTCAACCTCAAGCAAATACCTTTTATCCACCAAATCAAGGATTTAACTCCCAACCTTTACCTTTCCAACCTCAAGGTTTTCAAGGTCATGTGCCACAAGAGTATAACACAATGGATCTCTTGCAAAAAATGAATCAAGAGAATGAAAGGAAGTTCCAAGATATGGAGAAGAAATTGAATGACCAAATCAATAGGGTTTTAGAGGCAATAAATCAAAGACCACAAGGGGCTTTACCTTCCAACACACAAACAAACCCTAGGGCCAATGTCAATGCTATTACAACAAGGAGTGGAACAACAACAAAGGATCCTTCACCTCCTAAACCTACTATTGTTCAACCCACTTGTGCTCCTACTTGTGACAAGCCTTCTACTTCTACTTTGCCTCCTCAAAATGATCCTATTCACTCAAACACACCTTCTCAACCACCTCATACTTCTCCTTTACCTTCCACACTTCCCAAAGAAGAAGCTAACAAAGACAAATCTTCCACAACAACACCTATTCCACCTACACCAAAACCTACTCTTCCATATCCTTCAAGGTTGAAAAAGGACA
The DNA here is from genome assembly GCA_025667525.1 of Glebionis coronaria. Lineage (NCBI taxonomy): Eukaryota > Viridiplantae > Streptophyta > Magnoliopsida > Asterales > Asteraceae > Glebionis > Glebionis coronaria. Next base: position 269,094 of record JANFOE010000499.1, on the reverse strand, counting down.
AGTTAAAGAACAAGGATGACATCCAAGTCTCCAATTTCTTAAGGATGTTCAAGCAACTCAATATCAATTTATCCTTTGCGGAAGCTCTTGCTTATATGCCAAAGTTTGCTAAGATGTTCAAGGATTTGCTCTCAAACAAAGAAAAATTGGTTGATTTGCCCAACACATCCCTTAATGAAAATTGTTTCGCGGTGTTACTTAAAACTTTACCAACAAAACTTGGAGATCCGGGGCGCTTCTTGATACCTTGTAATTTTCCCGGTGTTGAAAATTGCATGGCTTTGGCGGATCTAGGGGCGAGCATAAACCTCATTCCTTTATCGGTTTGGAAACAACTATCTCTTCCCGAGCTCACTCCCACTAGGATGACTCTTGAACTAGCCAACCGAACCATAGCTCACCCCGTAGGTATAGCGGAAGATGTGTTTGTAGGTGTGGATAAGTTTACCTTTCCGGCCGACTTTGTAGTGGTTGATTATGACATGGATCCTAGAGTGCCTTTGATTGTTGGTAGACCGTTTTTGAGAACGGGTCGTACCTTGATAGATGTGGCGGAAGGAGAATTAATTATGAGAGTATAAGATGAGAGAGTGGTGTTTAAGTTAGGGAAAATTTGTGATAGAAAAGAGGTTAAGGAGTATACACCTTGTGAGACTATTAACATTGTGGATGTGCTAGATGAAGTGTGTAATGAACACTTTCATGATGCTTGTAAGAGTGCTAGTGATGAGTTACCCCATGTTGAAACCGTGGCCTCAATTGCTCCCTCTTTAACACCTTTTGGAGAGAGTGATTTCCTCTTGGAGGAATTTGAGTCAAACTTTCTTGGTGATGATGATTCTCCCATCAATTGGGAAGAAGATATTCTTACAATCCAAAAGTTGCTCAATGAGGACCCTATTCCTTCTCCTATTCCACAAGAGATTACCATTGAGGAACCTTCTATAGTTAAACCTTCCATGGAGAGTCCACCTCCCATTGAACTTAAGGACCTTCCATCCCACTTAGAATATGCTTTCTTAGAAGGAAAAGACCAATTACCGGTGATCATTGCTAAAGAGTTGAAAGAGGATGAGAAAGAGCAACTTATTGAAGTTCTTAAGAAACATAAGAAAGCTTTAGCATGGAAAATATCCGACATAAGGGGAATTGATCCACATTTTTGTACACACAAAATCCTTATGGAGGATGACTATAAACCCGCCATTCAAAACCAAAGGAGAGTTAACCTAAAAATCCATGAGGTTATTAAGAAAGAAGTGATTAAACTCTTAGATGCGGGTATGATTTATCCCATTTCCGACTCTCCATGGGTTAGCCCGGTTCATTGTGTTCCAAAGAAGGGTGGAATCACCGTGGTGCCTAATGAGAACAATGAGCTTATTCCCATGAGACTTGTGACCGGTTGGAGAGTTTGCATTGATTATAGAAAACTCAATGAGGCAACTAGGAAAGACCATTTCCCGCTTCCCTTTATGGATCAAATGCTTGAACGCTTAGCGGGAAATGAGTACTATTGTTTTCTTGATGGCTTTTCGGGTTATTTCCAAATACCCACTGACCCTAAGGATCAAGAAAAGACCACATTCACTTGTCCCTACGGTACATTTGCTTACAAGAGGATGCCTTTTGGTTTATGTAATGCACCGGGGACGTTTCAAAGGTGCATGATGGTGATTTTCCATGACATGATAGAGCAAACCATGGAGGTTTTTATGGATGACTTTTCCGTTTTTGGAAATTCATTTAGCTCATGTCTCACCAACCTTGAAAGAATGCTTAAGCGTTGTGAGGAAACACGATTGGTGCTTAATTGGGAGAAATGTCACTTTATGGTGAAAGAGGGGATTGTTTTAGATCACAAGATATCCAATAAGGGATTAGAAGTTGATCGAGCTAAAATTGATGTGATTGCTAAGCTTCCCCCACCCACCTCGGTTAAAGGTGTGAGGAGTTTCTTAGGTCATGCGGGATTTTATAGGCGCTTTATACAAGATTTTTCTAAGATAGCTAGACCGATGACTCACCTCTTGGAGAAAGAGGCTCCTTTCATTTTTAACCAAGATTGTTTAGACTCTTTTAAGACTCTTAAGGAAAATTGACTAAGGCTCCCGTTTTGGTTTCTCCAAATTGGGAATTACCTTTTGAGCTTATGTGTGACACTAGTGATTATGCGGTGGGGGCCGTCTTAGGACAAAGAGTTAATAAGCATTTTCAACCTATACACTATGCGAGTAAAACAATGACCGGTGCACAACTTCATTACACTACCACGGAAAAAGAGTTGCTTGCTATAGTATATGCTTTTGAGAAGTTTAGACCATATCTTGTGCTTTCCAAAACCATAGTGTATACGGATCATTCCGCTCTCAAGTATCTTATGACAAAACAAGATGCTAAACCTAGGCTTTTGAGATGGGTTTTGTTGCTTCAAGAGTTTAAGATAGAGATTCGTGATAAGAAAGGGGCCGAGAATTTAGCGGCGGATCATTTGAGTAGACTTGAGCATCCTTTTCAAGGAGATTTCCCACACCAAAAAATCAATGAATCCTTTCCATTAGAGGAGCTCATGTCTATCTCTTCCCAAGAGGATGCCACACCTTGGTTTGCGGATATCGCAAATTATCTTGTGGGCAATGTGCTTATTGAGGGTCTTACTTATCAACAAAAGAAACAGTTTCTTAAGGAAGTTAAGTATTACTTTTGGGATGATCCATATCTTTTTAGGCAATGTGCGGACCAAATCATTAGACGGTGTGTAGATGGGCCCGAGGCATTTAAAATCTTAGAGGCGTGTCATAAAGGACCTACGGGTGGACATTTTGGGCCTAACTACACCGCCAAGAAAGTCTTTGGTTCGGGTTACTATTGGCCTTCCATTTACAAAGACGCCCATGAAATGGTGAAATTTTGTGATGTTTGTCAAAGACAAGGAAAAATTACACAACGTGATGAGATGCCACAAAATTTTATCCAAGAGTGTGAGATATTTGATGTATGGGGCATTGATTTCATGGGACCTTTTCCATCCTCTAAGGGAAACAAGTATATACTTGTGGCGGTGGATTATGTGTCCAAATGGGTGGAGGCTAAAGCCTTACCTACCAATGATGCTAGAGTGGTTGTGAAGTTTTTGAAACAATTGTTTGCTAGATTTGGTGTACCTCGGGCCATCATAAGTGATCGTGGTACGCACTTTTGTAATGATCAATTCACGAGAGTTACGAAGAAATATGGAGTGAATCATAGACTTTCTACCGCGTATCACCCTCAAACAAATGGTCAAACCGAGGTCACAAATCGTGGTTTAAAGAGAATTTTAGAGAGAACGGTGGGAGAGCATCGAGCTTCTTGGTCGGATAAGCTTGATGATGCTTTGTGGGCGTTTAGGACGGCTTTTAAAAGTCCAATTGGTTGTACACCTTATAGGCTTGTCTATGGAAAAGCGTGCCACCTCCCATTTGAGTTAGAACATAAGGCATCTTGGGCTCTCAAGTGGGCTAACTTTGATTTAAACCAAGCCGGTTCACATAGGAAAGATCAACTCAATGAGATGGATGAGTTGAGAGCCAATGCCTATGAGAATTCTTTGCTTTACAAGGAAAAGACTAAGAAATTGCATGATGCTAAGATCAAGAATCGTGAGTTCAAAGTTGGAGAGCCGGTTCTCCTCTTTAACTCAAGATTGAAGCTTTTTGCGGGCAAGCTTAAGTCGAGATGGTCCGGTCCATTCACTATTGCTCAAGTGTTTCCATATGGAACTCTTGAGTTGTCACAACCCGATGGTCCAAATTTTAAAGTGAATGGTCACCGTGTCAAACATTACTTTGGGGAGGACATTTCCGTTGAAATAGTCCAAGAGGTCCCCATTTTCCCCATGAATTAATTCATTGAGGGACGAGTCGAGCTAGAGACTCATTAACTCAAGCATCGTATAACTAGGTTTAGAGTGTTGTAGGTTAGAAATAAAGGTATAGACTTAGAGATAAGTGTAGGGGAGACCTTCTTTTGTCTTCATGATTGTTTGTAGGGTTGCTCTCTCATCTCATGCTTTGGAGCTTATGGAGGAGGCCCTTGTATCCGGTTCACTTCGTTACTATAGTGATTTTTCATTGACACCTTGTGCTTAAACATGATTTCACTAATAGTTGTCCTTTCCTTAACTTGGGTTAAGCAAAGTCTATTCATTGTCATAAGTGTAGGGGAAGTTTTTATACTTCCATGCTCTTAAACATTGAGGACAATGTTTAGCTTAAGTGTAGGGGGGTCTTCTATCGAAGTGACCTTACCTAGAACTTGTCATTGTCTTGCATGATAACATGGAAAATTGAATTTTTAACATTTTTCAAATTTTTGATCTACTTTGGCCAACAAAAATATGCATTCATAATTTTTGCATCAATCATTTTTGCATAACACATTTGCATTGTATATATTTCTTCTTTATGTTTCATCAAAAATATATAAAAGAGAAAAAAATATAATAAAACATGGTTTTAACAAGTTTAGACTTCTTTGACATATTAGGCCCGCCATGGATATTTTGACTCAACCTGAGTTTGCTTATCTTAGCATTCTCTAGCTAGTATCCTTAACCATGTAGTCCTTCATTGGTCTATTAGGCTAAGCATCCACCAATTTCATTATTTGAAATTTTAAATTTGTGGAGAATGGGAAATGATAGAGTTGAAGCAAGTGTAAAAGGGCTAGATAGACTTCATGGCAATTACTTGTGGCTAAACCCTTCTCTTCTTTACCTCTATTTTCTTCGCATGTATATAATTGTTAATAAATAATCAAGTACGGTTTTAATTGGTTTGTAATCTCTTATGCATTTTTGGCTAATCATTTATGGTTGATATGAGTACGTCTTAAGATTCTAAGTTAGCACGTTTTATGTGTACTAGACTTATGTCATGCTCCATATTTAGCGGGTGTTTTTCCTTTTCTTCTTTTCAAATTTCTTTGTGAGGAATAAAGAAAAATAAGAGCGGCTTACAAAAAAATGAGTGGCTAGAGAAAATAAAAAATAAAAAAAAGAAAAGAAAAACAAAATAATGCAAGACTCCCAAGAGGGGCAGTGTGGTGTTAATTATAGTGACTATTGAGTTCCAATATTACCTTGACGGGTTGCGGGGATTCAATAGATTGCTCCAATCCAATATTACCTTGACGGGTTGCGGGGTTGAAGATCCAAAGTCTCAAAAAGATGGCGGATGTAAATTATTGCGTGAGTTTTATTTTTCTTTCCTTAGCGAGTGTGTAGTTACTTATGAAAGCATGACATGAGGATTTTACACATAAGGCGAATGACTTATTACTCTTAAAACAGACTTATATTAATTGTGAGCGTTTTTTCAAGTAATGGATGAGAGGATTACTTAGGATTAAAACCGTGCTTCCTTATTTTTGGATTTTACATTTCTTATATTTCACGCTTTGAATAATGACAAATTTGCCCACAAGCAATTTGCTCAAATAATAACCGGTTCCACATTTAATTGTCATGAATAAGTTGATGCACTTTTTACTTGTGAATGCAATGATCCCATTTTTAAGCTTGGTATGGGGAAAGTGAAACTTGAGGGTGATAAATGTCCATGGTACCCAAGCCCTAATCTAAGCCATTGAATTCTTTATGAGTTATTTCCATCAAAACCATTTCAAGAAAAATCAAAAAGATATAGATAGAATTGTATTTTGTTAATTGCATTATTAAAAATCAAAATCATGCATCATTTAGTTTAGAGTAGTGTAGATACATCTCATATGGCCAAGGTGGATTAATTATGAGGGAAATGTAAATTTGAGCTTTAATATATAATATTGCATGAGGACATGACAATGTTCAAGTGTATGGGATTTTGATATGAGCTTAAACTCATATCCTTTTAACAACAAATAACCCTAAAACATGAAGCAAAATACCAATTTATCTTGCAAAAACAGTGTTATGTGGTATGTTTGTGTTTGTGTACACTTGTGTAGGTAAAAGGATACATTTTCAAGCAAACAAAGAAAAATCAAGCTCAAATGGATGAAAAAGACAAAGAAGGATCAAAAATATCAAGACTTTGAAGTACAAGGACCTATCTTGACAAATTGCCAAAGTAGAAGGACTAAAGTGCAAATATTGTAAAAAGTCAAGATCAAAGTCAAAATTGGTCAACTATCAAGTCAACAAAGTTAAAGGGTGATTTCTGCTCAAGGATGAAGTTTGGAGGACTTAAAATGCCAAAGGAATGAAGCTGCTAGCTCAAAAATATAATCTGTCAAAGTAAAGGGACTAATTCTGCCAAGTTTGGAAGATTTTTACTAGATCAATCCATGTGACAAAGAATTGGCCAATGAGAAGAGAGTAAATAAATCACACGGATCACCAACTATTGCATTTATTACCCACTCACAGCCGCCACTCATTTAATGACGAATCATAACAGTGTGATCCGTGTGATCATTTTTCAGCCATTTACATGAGGACACGTGGCATCTTCAAGAAGGCAAAATTTTCCCAGGATCGTTTTTGAGCTAGAGACGATTTCATAAAGAAGTATAAACATCAAAGTTGCTCAATTTTGAGAGACGAATTCAATGGTTATCATCAATTAACATTTCATCCACTCAATCAAGAAAGCCCAAATCATTGTTCATACCTGGAAATCACTTAAGCAGAATTAGTCCACGTGGAGAGCTGGGATTGGTCCTGACACGTCACCAACCCCAACAATCATCTTTCTCAAGTCTATAAATAGATGGATAGGACCTCATTTGTAACTTGTAGCTTAATTTTGTAAAAACACACACTTCTCAATTTCCTTTCATTTTTCCTTCCTCTTTACCCTAACTACTCAAGAGTCTGACAAACTCTTGAGTTAGTTAGTTAGTTAGTAGCTTTCTAACAGCTTTGTAACAACTTTCATGGAATAAAATTCAAATTCTCATTTCCCGCCAATTATGTTCTTCATTCTACTGTTCATTACTTGCTGCTATTGGATACTTGTGTTGCTGCATTGTGTTTGTTATGATCATTGATTGATCATAACTGACCTTGAAGAAGTTTGGGAGCTTTTGTTGTGATTCCAGTTCAGAAACTAGTTCCATTGAAGTTTTCAAGCATTTTGATGATTACTGTTGATTGATAGCTGTTTTTGATGATTGATAAGATGAACTAGTGATAAGGTGGTGGTTATCACTAGGGTAAGAGAGTTCAGCACTCCTCTTCTTCCCAATGGTTTACTTCAAAAGGTTTTAAAGTTCTTATTTTTGTTCCACTGAATTTGTCAAATGCATGCTACTTTTCATAGTGTAATCTTGATGTTTGCCTGATAAAAGTTGTTTAGATTTGCTCATTGTTTGATATTGATTACTTGTAGCTTGATTTTGTTTACTAGTTCTTAGTTTTGGATTAAGCTTAGTCTTAGCTTATTTTCAGTAGAAATTTGGTACTTGTATCTTGTATGATTCATTGTTGTTTTTAGTGCTCACTTTTAATCTTTAATCACCTCATTTTGAGTCTCAAGTTTGGTAGTTAAAAGCATTTGATTCAGTTTAAATCAGTTCTTTAAAAGACTTTGCAAAAGTTTGTAATTTCAGTTAAAGGAGTGTTTGGTATTAGCTTATAAAAAGTTTCCAAGAATTGAGTCTTGGCATTTTAAAGTTCATTTGCAGTCATTAGGTGGTTATATAGTGTTTCAAGTCATTTACAAGTCAATTTGAGAGTCAAACAGGCAAATGGCAATAAAAAGGTTTGGGTCATTCTTATGCAGATTTGCTCATTAGAAGTTATCATTTTCATTTGGCTAGCATTGGATCATTACTTGATGAAATTGCACCAAACTTGTTCTCAATTGTAGTTAACATCATTAAGTTTTAGATTCTAAGAGCTTTTTACACAGTTTTCAATAAGCAAAGAGATATAAGCAAAATTCAGATAAGCTGAGTTGAGGCAAGTTTCTGTAAATTGAAACTGAGATTTTGTATCTCTTGATCCTTTTCATAAACCTGGTCATTTTTCTTCACAAATCACCTTAGAATATGATGTTACTTGATTTTTGAGAGTTTCAACTTTTTGACAAAAAAGTTGGTCAACGCTTGGTCAACGATAAGCTCTTTTCAGCTTAATTCATTTTCCTAGCTTATTACTTGATGAAAATTGTTCTAGTTTGACTTCCCGTTCATTTTTTGAGTAGCTTTATCAGTTTCAACAAGAAAATCAAGTTGTGATTGTCTAGATTTTGCTGTAGCTTATTTTGGGCTTATTGATAAGTTCTCATTTGCTTATTTTACAACTTTAGCCAAAATCCTTGTTCACACGTAGCTTAATTTGGATTTAAAGAGTTTTGCAACTTGTTTCATTGAATTTGGTTCAGTAATAAGCTCAAACGAGCTTATTTTCATTCCAAACCCGTTTTTGGCTTAATGAGTTTTTAAAATTGCAATCTAGTCCTTGATGTTTTAAACAGTTTTTAAACTTGGCTAAACTTCATTGTTTTTAGGGTTTGCAACTTTTAAGTCCTTGCTGTTTTGAGATTTGTTATATTCAGTTAGCAAGTTTGTTAAGTTGTTACATTTTGGTTAGTTTGTTACTAGTTTTACAAATTTGATCCTTGTAGTTTACTGATTTACACTTTTAGTCCCTAGATTTCCTAGAATTTACATTTCAAGCATTTATCTTTCCTAGAATTTACATTTTCAGTCCTTTAAGTTTCATATTTTACATTTTGAATATTACTTGAATAAAAACTTGGTATTTGCAAAATGTTTTACATATAAGTAGGTAATATTTTTCCGTTTTGCAAGACTTTGTTGAATTAGCAAATAGAATATCCAAACAATATTAACAACCAAAAACAGTTAAAAACCCGATATTGGTTGGACTTTCCATTAGCAAGAACTGAGAAAAAACGAACTGCATTATACTCAATTTCACGATACGTGGGTTTTATTACTTATTCCAATCTGGACATTTCGATCGTGCTTTGCGATCTGGGATTCCGACGGGTATAAGGAAGTATTTTAAGTCGTCACTCTGCTTGAATTTTGTCAGCTACTTTGCGATCTGAGCATTGCGATCTGAGTATTCCGATAGGTTTTACGATCTGAGTATTACGATAGTTCTTTACGATCTGAACATTTCGACCGCTCTGCATTGCGATCTAGGCATTCCGATACCATCATCATTCCGACAGGGTTACATTACGATCTGGACATTCCGATCTGACATTCCGATCTGGTATTCCGATCTGACATTCCGATCAACATTCCGATAATCACAAATTTTTCCATAACAATTATTAGGGGATTTTAACATTATTTCTCGACTTCTACTCACAACAACAAACACAATTACTTTCTTTCATAGATCGATCGACAAGTAATCCTTACATTCTTTTATCATTAATTTTTAATGGATTCGTTGAACTCGACATCTCGAGAGGGAGACTTGCTTCTCATGCAAAACACAGCTAGAGAAAGTGGTATAACGTTCTTTCGACTACTCCAGTCTCATCTAGTGACCATTTCTTGGTTTCAAGGAGAAAGCGAATTTCTGACACTCTTCGGTCAAGATCGTTATATATTCATCGATTCCATATTCCTCAACTTGAACCAACTAGCTGAGCAAGTTCACAAAGAAGACTTTAATCACTCTGCATCAGCATCTGCATATCAAGATCTAGTGACACAACTTACGCACTTCTTCAAATTCAACATTTTTAAGTCTGACAATTCAGGGATATGTCAATCATTTCTTCAGTACACACAAACGGAAATTAAAGAGTTTCATGGTACATTGTTGAAATTAATGATATCAGTATCGTCTTCGATTTATGAAAGATCTCGACTTCAGCAAGAGTATGATAATGGAGTGCAAGAATCTACGATGCAGATGCAAGAGGAGAATGATCATACGGTTGAAAACTTGGAGCCTAAAGATTGCAAGAGCAAGGATTCAGGAGGAAAGCATGATACAAGCAGCATGTCAGGGATTGATGCCACCATACCTGTATCTGACGCAGAGTTTACAAACACGGTACAAAGGAATGTAGTATATGATGTCTATGCTGATGAACCATCGCATGTTGCGCATTCCAAACCTAATTATGACAAACATGGGATGGAAAAGGGTGATAGTTTTACCACTTCAGATTCATCCGATGTGAGTCAAAATAGGGGAGAAATTGTTCAGAATGCTATAGTTCATCAGGATAAATGCTTTATGACTGCTTCTCTAACCGATTCTGATTCCAAGATTAAAGAACTTGAAACGATTTTAGCTCAGCAATCTAAAGCTCTTGAGGATGCCAAAATTGAATTTTCGAAGAAAACGGATAAATTTGAAAAGTATTTTGAAAAACTTGAAAATTCAAACGTTGTTCTTGAAAGAAAATTAAATCAAAAAATTCAAGATTCTAAAGCTGAAAAAGATAAGTTTGTGAGACAAATTAAGTCGCTTGAATTTAAGTTGGCATCCCAAGATGAATTGCTCAAAGAGAATGAGACTTTAAAGGCTTAAGTACAAGAAAAAGGTCTTTGCTATAGCTGCGTTGAAAAACGAATTGAGAAAAACTAAAGGATCTAGTGTGGATACTAAGCTTGAAAAACCATCAATCTTGGGGAAACCGCCTCAAATTCAGTCTGTTAGACAACCGACTGCATTTAGATCTGAGCGACTGATTGTGGTGTTTTACTACTCTTTAGGAAAAGAGCGTAAATAGCGGTAAGTAACGAGTGATGATTTTAGGAAAAATCAACACTAATGACCCAATCACTTAAAAGAGAGAAGAGATTCGTTTCCCAAGGAGGTATGGTGTTGTGAATTAACTTGTATGTATATGAGATTAATATTGAGAAGAATAGGGATGAGAGGATGAAAAGACGGATACGTTAAAATTAAACTACGACGAAAAAGACGAAAACGTAAAGCCGTGAAAAACTACCCTAATTAAAATTATTGTTAAAACCAAAAACAAAATCAAGAAAAGATTAAAAAGCTAAAAACAAGTCTTAAATAATATAAACAAAGATAAAAATCCAAACAAAGATATTCTAAAACCTTTTATTAATTAAATAATTAATTTTAAATGCTAATTAAAGCCCTAAAATTAATTTTAACTAATTCAAATGTCTAAAATATGATTTTATTGAATAATTACTTAACTTATATTATTAGAAGACTAAAAAGTAATTTTCTAAAAATTAAAACCTATTAAAACTATTTTTAAAACTCTAAAAATGATTTAAAATAATTAAAACCTAATTAAACTTAAAATAATTATAAAAATAAATCTAAAAGCTTAAAAATAATTCTAAAAATGGAACTAGTCCTAATTAATGCTAAGGAATTTAAGAAAAATGAAAAAGAAAGAAAAATAAAATTTTGAAAATTAATTATTAAAATAATAATAAAATATTACTAAAAATAAAAAGTTTATAAAATAAATTCTAAAAATTTTCTAAAAATCCTAAATAATATAACTAAGAGAAAAACACAAATTAGAGCTTCTAAACCTTTTTTAATAATTTTATAAAAATCTTTAAAGTTTATAAAAAACCTTAAAATATTATAAAATTAAAAATAAATGTTTTTGAAACCAAACTTAGATGTAAACCTCAAAAATATTAAATAAAACCTAAAAACTATTTTTCCTAGAAATAAAAACTCTTTTTGGTATTTTTTATTGATTTAATAAAAAACGTATATTAAATAAATTCTATTAAATAAACTAATAATGTGAAAAATATGAAAAGTAGCTAGAAAAATCTATAAACTTAATAAGATTCTAGGAAAAATGAAAATAAGCAAAAATGAAAAGCAAATAAGCTGGAAATTGCAAAATAAGCCACGGCTTTATTAAATAAGCTAGAAACCAACAGACTTTAAGTATTAAACCTTTCACGTTTATACACAAGATAAATGCTAGCACACTGGTAAGAGCCTTGAACCCTCCAACGAGAGGTCAAGGGTTCGAAGCCAGGCTAGTGGATTTTTTGCTATTTATTTTTTTTTTTATTTTTTTTCCTTTTTCAATCCAACCAGTGAGCTTAAATAGCTTAATTTCCAACTCCAATAACCTTTTTAATCAAGTTTATGCTCAAAATTATGAACCAAAATTGCCAGTTCACTTAAATGAACACAAGCAGGTGGCTTGTATTCTTGCTTTTCTTCACAGATTTCAAAAGCCAAAGGATTGGCTTGTGAGCTTATTTGATGGTATATTATGGAACAATAGGGGCACCCTTGAGCTTATTGAAGCTCAAGGAGTCAATAACACAAAGAGTAAATCACTTAAGCACACTCAAATTCCACAAAACAAAAGCACACAGGCTATGCTAGTTCTCTGTGACAATTTCACAAGATCTGGTGGAATATTTGCTAATAGTATGCACCTAAGTGAGTTTTAGATGCCCAAATCTTGCACACACACTCTTCAATTAGCATTCAAGCAATAACAAACATTAAATCATACATTCACTCACAGTTTTTCAAAGATCAAACATAAAAAAAATGCAAGAAAAACAGACAGAAAGATGAGCATGCAGTTTTGACTACTCTTTTTACTTTTTTAACACACAATCTTGTTACCAAATTGTTCCAAACCAACTCCCTACTAACTACTACCCTAACTCAATCCTTTTCTATCCTCTCTAACACCTTTCAAAAACCAAAATCAAATCAAATGTCCTGCTAATCCTTGTTGCCAAACACCCTTTTAAGTTACTTGAAAACGTTTTTAACACACCAAAATGCTTACAAAAGCTACCAGTTTGATTCTCAACCTCTCAAACATGCATATGAACACATAAGCACACAAATTAAACACTTAAAACACCCTAGAGCACAGAATCATACAAGATCATACCACTTGCTATTTTCTGAAATTTTGAAAAGAGTAAAAGATGAATTACCTCAAGGTTTTACTTCCAAAACCTTGGTGGATGTAAAATCCACTTCCAAACCAGCCCGGGCTGGTGCTGAACTGAATCAACACTCCTTTTCACAACCTGTTTAAATCAAACACAAAAGAAGAAAAAACACAAGCAAATAATATATATAACTGATTTTTTTCTTCTTTCTTAGAACCTATCCAAAACCTTTTAAGACTTCTTAAAACGTTTTCAGAACCCTTTATCAATAACAAATGAAACCTCTTAACATCAAATCCTGAAACAATTCCTTACCAAGAATTCCAAGTTTCAGAAACCTTCAAGTAAATTTTGGAAATCAAAATTACTCAACCAAATAAAAAAGGTGGAACTCAGAATCAAGCATTACACTTCACACAACTTTTAAAAAACAATAAAAAGGAATTATACTTGTTTTGAACAAAAACCAAACTTTTATTTCTTTTAAAAAGGAATTACAAGTGTAAGCTTCAAAACTGGAACAAAGGGTCACCCACAGGTTGGGGCCTCTTTTATACTAAGCTAAGAAGGATCTAGAATCCAAAAAACTAAACCCTAATACAAGAAAAATCCTAAAATGCCCTTAAAACTTTCTAGACGATTTTGGTGTTCATGAGCTGTCCTTTTGATCTCATCCATTCATTTTGCTTTGGGAGGAAGCAAGTCATCTTGGTCGTTCAATTGGGACACGTCAGTGTGCTTGGAGCCCAAGGAATGAGGTGATTGGTGGAGAGGGTATTTGGGGGTTTGGACCACGTTGGTGGGATGAAGGTTTTTAGGAGTGGGTTTGGTTTTGGCATGTGTGAATTAAGTGTGTGTGGGTTTAATTGAAAATTTACCCAGGTTTGGTCGGGGTAATTTCTGGGTGGGTAAAAATGTACAGTAACTCCATTTTGATCCTAATTTGGGGGAAACAAGTTGTTAACCGCCAGTTTCTATTTGAATGTTTCACAGTTGGCATTTTTGGTCCTTGTCCTTTGTAATTTCTGGCAAACAAAGTTTCAAGCCCTAAATACGCCTTTCCTTTGTAAATAAGTTTGGACCTTTTACAATTTTGGCACAAGACTTTGTAAAAAGCTTATCAAGGGTTGATTTTGCCATGTTTTGATTTTTCAAGGGCTGCTCTTGGACTTTGATGATCTTCAAAGGTCTTCAATGCTTCTTAATCTTCATGAGGGACCATATTTGGCAATTTGAAATTGTTGAGGGACTAATCTTGCCATTTCTTCAAAGTTGAAGGACCTTTTTGCAATTTTGACAAACTTAAGGGACCAAACTTGTAATTATTACTATACAAGGGTTTTAAGTGTCATTTCTTCATTCTTGGATGATCAATCTTGTATGTCTTCAAGTCTTCAAGGGTATTTGATGAAAATTCCATGATTAGGGCCCGGTTCTTTGTACGGCTTCGTTTCTCGTGTCCGTTTTTCCTTGTATCTTGTGATCTTTTGTCTTTTTCACGATATCCATACCTAAAATACACAAGTAAACAAACACAAGCATATATATGGTATTTTACGACATTTTTATGCATTTAAAGCCCGTAAAGAACGATGAGATCATGTATAAATGCCATCTCATCACTCCCCCATACTAAGCCATTGCCGTGCCCTCACGCAATGCTAGAATAAAGTATCTAAGCATCACCAAAGTTCAATTTTATTAACTTTTTATTGAAAAGTAAAAGACTTGCAACATACTACGAGAATGTGTAAAGACATAATGTATGATTTTCATTACCAAAAGGTGACTTTTAGGGTCTAAGAATAGAAACAAGTTAATGTCCCTTAGAGTAAATTTCGTCATCCTTGATTGTCATACATTCCATGCTAAGTGCAAAAACAAGATCATTGTTGGTACAAGTCACAATGCTAACACTACTCATACGTCCAAATTGTGAAATACTTTTTCTCCCCGCAATCCTAGTTATTATAAAAGGAAATGGGTTACTAGCATTTTTTATCTATTTGTCATGGATCACAAGTGATTCATATTGACTTATTTGAGTAGTTATTAGTCCGAAAGCAAAGTAGCACGATTTGATCAATAGTTAGCCGAAGGACAAAATCTTTTAAAACGGCTTCTCGTGTATCTCCTTAAGTTCATATCTTGGCATAACTCGTTTCACGATTTGAGACCTTTCTCGGACCGATATTTGGCATGTACTTCATACTTCAAATCTTGGGAAGACGTTCTTGAAATTATGGTCTTCTCTTCTTATATTTGGAATTTCTTCACTTGACGTTTTTGAGAGATTCTTCATATAGGACCACGACTTCATCATTTTTCTTCAATCTTTACTTTGGATTTTGATATACAACGATCCGCCTCCTTTTCGGACTTGGATATATTTATCCTCATACCTTGTTAGGGTCTTTTTGGATAGACTTTCTCCATTCTTTAGGGGAGTAATTGCTTCTCGTCGTGTGTCTCGATCCTTCATATTGATTTAGGAATAATGATACTTCACATCATCTTTGGATCTTTAGCAAAAATAGAGCTCCTCATGCCTTGTTAGGGCCTTTTTGGATGATCGCCAATCTTCGCGTCCCGTTTCAATAAGTTATGCCTTGGCTATGAACTCTATTCAACCCCGAGCAACTTTTAAACGATCTTGCGCTAGAGGCTAAGTAACCTTTTCAAATCGTACGACCTTACTTATTGCAATTATGATTTATTCCTAATGCATTGATCTTATGGGAAGAAAAAGCCACAATTAAAAACATATGAGTTTTTGAAAGAACACTTTCATGTTCTACGTTTAGCATGATCACTTGTCTAACTCTATCATTTCTCGTTCTTCACTATATAAAGACCTCTAATTAAAGAGACTCGTGAATACTTAGCCATGCAAGTCAAAATTAAGCCAAATTTGGATTAGCTTTCATTAAGACTATATCAAATCAAAGTTTTGGGTTTTCAAGCCACCTATAGGATCTTGCACTTTCTTGGACTTTTTCAAGTTTAGAGAATGCGTTTTAAAGTTCCCTTGATAAGTGACTTTCTAGAATCAATTATAGGAACTTGCGAAAAGTTCTTGTTCTTAACCCAAATGAATTAAGACTCGCGTTTTAAAGCTCCCTATATAAAAGTCTAGCAAAACTTAAATTGAGCGGGTTAAGGAATGTAAATGGCTCCAAATGCCCATCAAGTCAAAAATTAACTCTTATTCTACCCATCGGAAAATATACATTCGTGTCTTAAAAACACTTATGAAAACTAAGAAAAATTTTAAAATTTGGCCATTTTTAGCCTTATTATCAAAACAAATCATTGAAAGTTGGAGAACGTGAGGGCGTGGCAAAGCAAGTACCTATTCACCCCCCCATACTAAAAGTAAACATTTTCCTTAATGTTTCGAGTCTAAAGGTGGAGCACCCCCATACTAGAGACGAAGAGTCGAATGCTTAGGATCTAGCATGGAAAGGGTGATCAACAATATATCTAGAGCCGTTTATTAATTATGCTAAAAGATAATTGTTAGAACAATAAAGGATATGTCATGGATTCGTGAAAAACTTCTTCAAACGAACGATGGAGGCTCACGTAAACGAACACGAGAGTCTTCAATCGTAGATGATGATGATGATCTAGATAACACAATCACAAACAACCACGAGACAACGAGTTGGAAGGGTACAAGTCCCCTTATTAGTGAATATAAAGCATAAAGATAAGCATGGGATCTCCCCCACGAGGCACCTCGTTTTTGATTACCGAGTCATGAGCTCGACTCGATCCCCTCAAAATGTGAACATTTAGGGAAAATCATGGTGTGGTCAAAGGGGCTTACATGATAAACAAGGCCCAAAAAGCAACCGGTAAAAAGGACTAAGTCCTTAGATGATGCAAAATACCGGGGTCGAAGATGGCGTTCTCGTTTCCATTAGAAAAACAATTTAACGCCACTTCAACATGTGCCATAAACTCAAAGAGTTTGAAGAAAATAGATGAGAAGTAGAAGGGTGAGACAATTGGTAAGACAAACGTTTGAGCTACTCGAGGTAGACTCGCACCAAGCAAATAGATATAGTTTCCATTTATTGCATCGGTGGAAGACCGAGATTTCCCTTTACATGAAATTCCGGGATCGAATATCTCGTCCTCGGTGGACAAGGATGAGGGAACATAAGGGGCTTCCCCCATACTAGAACCACACAAAACATCGTCAAAAGGAGTAGACGAGTTTGTAGCACTCAAAACACGCGGTGATGACGGAGTTAGATTTGTAGAAAAATCACATTTAAGATCTTTTCCTTTGTTATCTTTTAAACTCTCTTTATGAAAACCCTTTTTGATTATGTCGAAAATATTCGGTGTTTCTAAGACGATGTTAGTCACACTAAAAATTCTCACATTTTGAAACCGTTTTGGTTTTGGTGGTGGCAAGTTCTCAAAACGTTTATCGACGAAGAAAACCTCCCCATCGGGGCCAACATATTCATCATCCGAAAGATCTTCCGTAGAAACCGGCAACTTATCAACACTTTTCAAGAATGAAGGTGAAGGATTTTTCGATTCAAGTATTGATGGTTTCTTCTTTGTAGGTTTAGCACTCATAACCTCCACCGGCGGAGGAAATGGTAAATTGTTTTTGGAGACATTCCCTAAAACTCTTGGTGAAAATTCTTTGCAAACGACATTGGTCGAGTCACCATGGTTTAAAGTTGCAATAGAATATACATGAGAAAGATTGGAGTTTTGTGTTGCATTGATGACAAGTTCTTCTTCATTGAAACGAAGGGTGATTTTTCGAGCATGAACATCGATAAGTGCTCTTGATGTATCCAAAAATGAACGACCCAAAATGAGAGGAACTTTTCGATCGATGGGAATGTCTACAACGATAAAGTCAACGGGATAGTAAAACTTTCTGACTTTAACGAAAACGTCCTCGGCTACTCCACATGCCATGATCGTAGAATGATCGGCCATCTCGATGGACATGTTCGAAGGAGTAAGAGCCGGAAGCGAAAGCGATTTGAAAATCTCGAGAGGCATTAAGTTAATACTAGCACCAAGATCGGCCAAGGCGTAGCATTCCTCCATATCTTGTATAGCACACGGAATCAAAAATTTACCGGGATCACCGACTTTTTGTGGTATGCGGCTTAGAAAAACCGATGAACAACTAGACGTTTGTTGTAACTTTTCTTTGTTGTTTAGCATACTTTTGAAGTTTGCGGCGAATCGAGGCATCATGATTAAAGCATCGGCAAAACTTATGTTAAAGTGTAAATCACGAAACATTTTCATAAATAGCTCAAATTGATAATTGTTCCTTTCTTGTGCTTTCTCTTTGTTTCGTCTCGAAGGGTAAGGTAAAGGTGGTGTGGGTTGGTCATTAGGCAACGGCCTTGGAAACTCGGGTTCCACAATTGGTATTGGTGTAACCGTAGGTGTGGTTTGAGCGGTACTTCGTGGGATTGTAATGTGCTCCTTTTCGACCATCACCTCGGGTTCTTTCTCGATTTCCTTCTCCGTAGAAGTACTTAGACGAGAGATTGGTTCCTTGAAAGTTTTACCACTTCGTGTAGCAACAACCTTCAATTCTCCCCTCGGGTTGTTAATGGTATCACTAGGAAGACCACCCGAAGAAGAGGGCTTACACATGATAGCTTCAAACATCTTAGCCATTCGGTCCTCAAATTTTGATTGCCTAGCATCCGCTTTCAATAACTCTTGCTTAATCTCATGTTGTCCTAATTCCATCTTTTGTTGGTTTTGTTGAAGACGTTGGACATTTCCTTCCATTTTGTTTACATGAGTTTTAAGTTCATTAGAAAGTTCATTTTTAAGCTCGTTTTTCAACTCGGACCTTAAGCTAATCATCTCACGTTGCATATTATCAAATTTAGCATCATTTGCTTTTGCATAATCCAAAAATTCTCCTTGCAAATTTTTCGTGTGAGCATTTTGAAAACCTTGTGTAGTGTTTTGAAAATCACGGTTTTGGTTTTGATTAGAGATTTTTCCATTCCCACTTTGATAATTCCCTTTGTTGTAATTGCGTGTGGTGCCTTGGTAATTACCTTGGTTGTTGTTTCGATAATTATTAACATTTTGGTTTGGTGGAGCTTGATTTTGGCGGGAACCTTGGCCGTTTTGGTTGTAAGTTCCCGTTGCTACATAAGCACTCGAAGTGTTACCATCCGCGGTAATGCACTCGGAAAGATCATGAGCTCCTCCACACGATAAACAACTCTTAGCAACCGCTTTAACCGAAGCGGAATTGGAAGCTTCTTGAGCCTTCCAATGGGACATTAGATTAGCAAATCTATCAAAAAACCGATTTTCCTCATTAGCTTCATCATGTAAGGCGTTAATGCCACGAGACGATTGTGACGAAGATGACGAACCCATATTGGCAACACTCGGTGTGTTACGAGGGCTATAAACCTTAGATCGATTTTCAATGATTTGTAAAGCCTCATTTGTCGTCTTGCACAAAAAATTACCACCCGCGGCGGCATTCAAATAATTTCGTTCATGATCATTAAGCCCATTATAAAAGGTATCAATTTGATGCAATTCCGAAAAATCATGATGAGGACATTCATGTAACATCTCCTTAAATCGTTCCCATGCCATTGAAAAACTTTCATTATTACGTTGCACAAATCGTGAAATCTCATTTTTTAAGTGTGTTGTTTTCGATGGTGGAAAAAACTTGTTCACAAACTTAGAAACGAGATCGGCCCATGTCAAAATCGAATTTGGCGGTTCTTTCTCGAGCCAAATTTTTGCGGGTCCATCCAACGAATATGGAAACAACATCATCTTAATGGCGTCATGTGGAACATCTTTGAATTTGCTAGTGGCGGTGAGACGGTTGAAATTCCTAATGTGGTAATGCGGGTTGTCTTTCTCGTGACCTCGAAACTTGTTTGCTTGTAGCATCGACATTAAACCCGTCTTAATCTCGAAATTCTCCGCAAGGATGGCGGGAATAACAATGGCCTCTCCAAAACCCTCGGTGGGTGCTTGTAGCAACTCCATCATAGTACGATTAGCCATTACGACTTCTTGTTCTACAATAGGTTCAACAATTGGAGGTTCTTCAACAATCAACGATCCTTGACTTGCTTGCTTTTGAAGACGTTTACGAGCTCGTTTAGCTTGATTACGAGTGATCATAAACTTCACGAAGAATGGGAGGTGAGCAAAGAAGATTCTTTTTGGTTGTTTTGTGGATTTTCAATTTTTTTGTGTTTTTGATGATATTTAATTTTTTTTGGATTTTGGTGTATCTTCGTAGACAACAATCTACAAAATCTCTCCTCGAATCAAACTCTTGATTAAAGAAGCCTCAAAGGAATGAAAACGATCACGTGGAGTGAACGCCTTCGAATGACTTTAGAACTTTGGTGAAAACCAAATTGTTCACGAGGGTTTAATCACAAAGAAAACCAAGCAAATATAGTATACGTATTAATACTTTGGGCGGCAAAACCCTCGATTAGCATTCAATCTTAAAATACTCACAAGCAAGCGGGGAAACGAGGCGGCGCGAAGCACTTAAGAGCCTTTTTCCTTAGGGTATATTTTATAATACCCGCCTTATACCCACCTTATAGTTCGTATTTTTCAAAATCGAGCTTCTCGAAAGTATTTATCTATTTTTGCCTTTTCTTTTTGTTTGAGATTCGAATACAATAATTAGGAGATGAAATCCCAATTAAGGTTGTGTTTTCACACTTTTGGAGATATTGTATTTTGATTGTGATACTTAATACAATATATTAATAATATTCACAAAGAAAAACCAAGAAAACCGATAATACGTGTTAAGGGAGTTCCACTTAACACAAATACTATTTAAGGATAATATCAAAAACAAAATTTTCCAAATTAAAGCACAACACACCTCCCCGGCAGCGGCGCCAAAATGATTGTGGTGTTTTACTACTCTTTAGGAAAAGAGCGTAAATAGCGGTAAGTAACGAGTGATGATTTTAGGAAAAATCAACACTAATGACCCAATCACTTAAAAGAGAGAAGAGATTCGTTTCCCAAGGAGGTATGGTGTTGTGAATTAACTTGTATGTATTTGAGATTAATATTGAGAAGAATGGGGATGAGAGGATGAAAAGACGGATACGTTAAAATTAAACTACGACGAAAAAGACGAAAACGTAAAGCCGTGAAAAACTACCCTAATTAAAATTATTGTTAAAACCAAAAACAAAATCAAGAAAAGATTAAAAAGCTAAAAACAAGTCTTAAATAATATAAACAAAGATAAAAATCCAACAAAGATATTTTAAAACCTTTTATTAATTAAATAATTAATTTTAAATGCTAATTAAAGCCCTAAAATTAATTTTAACTAATTCAAATGTCTAAAATATGATTTTATTGAATAATTACTTAACTTATATTATTAGAAGACTAAAAAGTAATTTTCTAAAAATTAAAACCTATTAAAACTATTTTTAAAACTCTAAAAATGATTTAAAATAATTAAAACCTAATTAAACTTAAAATAATTATAAAAATAAATCTAAAAGCTTAAAAATAATTCTAAAAATGGAAATAGTCCTAATTAATGCTAAAGAATTTAAGAAAAATGAAAAAGAAAGAAAAATAAAATTTTGAAAATTAATTATTAAAATAATAATAAAATATTACTAAAAATAAAAAGTTTATAAAATAAATTCTAAAAATTTTCTAAAAATCCTAAATAATATAACTAAGAGAAAAACACAAATTAGAGCTTCTAAACCTTTTTTAATAATTTTATAAAAATCTTTAAAGTTTATAAAAAACCTTAAAATATTATAAAATTAAAAATAAATGTTTTTGAAACCAAACTTAGATGTAAACCTCAAAAATATTAAATAAAACCTAAAAACTATTTTTCCTAGAAATAAAAACTCTTTTTGGTATTTTTTATTGATTTAATAAAAAACGTATATTAAATAAATTCTATTAAATAAACTAATAATGTGAAAAATATGAAAAGTAGCTAGAAAAATCTATAAACTTAATAAGATTCTAGGAAAAATGAAAATAAGCAAAAATGAAAAGCAAATAAGCTGGAAATTGCAAAATAAGCCACGGCTTTATTAAATAAGCTAGAAACCAACAGACTTTAAGTATTAAACCTTTCACGTTTATACACAAGATAAATGCTAGCACACTGGTAAGAGCCTTGAACCCTCCAACGAGAGGTCAGGGGTTCGAAGCCAGGCTAGTGGATTTTTTGCTATTTATTTTTTTATTTATTTTTTTTCCTTTTTCAATCCAACCAGTGAGCTTAAATAGCTTAATTTCCAACTCCAATAACCTTTTTAATCAAGTTTATGCTCAAAATTATGAACCAAAATTGCCAGTTCACTTAAATGAACACAAGCAGGTGGCTTGTATTCTTGCTTTTCTTCACAGATTTCAAAAGCCAAAGGATTGGCTTGTGAGCTTATTTGATGGTATATTATGGAACAATAGGGGCACCCTTGAGCTTATTGAAGCTCAAGGAGTCAATAACACAAAGAGTAAATCACTTAAGCACACTCAAATTCCACAAAACAAAAGCACACAGGCTATGCTAGTTCTCTGTGACAATTTCACAAGATCTGGTGGAATATTTGCTAATAGTATGCACCTAAGTGAGTTTTAGATGCCCAAATCTTGCACACACACTCTTCAATTAGCATTCAAGCAATAACAAACATTAAATCATACATTCACTCACAGTTTTTCAAAGATCAAACATAAAAAAAATGCAAGAAAAACAGACAGAAAGATGAGCATGCAGTTTTGACTACTCTTTTTACTTTTTTAACACACAATCTTGTTACCAAATTGTTCCAAACCAACTCCCTACTAACTACTACCCTAACTCAATCCTTTTCTATCCTCTCTAACACCTTTCAAAAACCAAAATCAAATCAAATGTCCTGCTAATCCTTGTTGCCAAACACCCTTTTAAGTTACTTGAAAACGTTTTTAACACACCAAAATGCTTACAAAAGCTACCAGTTTGATTCTCAACCTCTCAAACATGCATATGAACACATAAGCACACAAATTAAACACTTAAAACACCCTAGAGCACAGAATCATACAAGATCATACCACTTGCTATTTTCTGAAATTTTGAAAAGAGTAAAAGATGAATTACCTCAAGGTTTTACTTCCAAAACCTTGGTGGATGTAAAATCCACTTCCAAACCAGCCCGGGCTGGTGCTGAACTGAATCAACACTCCTTTTCACAACCTGTTTAAATCAAACACAAAAGAAGAAAAAACACAAGCAAATAATATATATAACTGATTTTTTTCTTCTTTCTTAGAACCTATCCAAAACCTTTTAAGACTTCTTAAAACGTTTTCAGAACCCTTTATCAATAACAAATGAAACCTCTTAACATCAAATCCTGAAACAATTCCTTACCAAGAATTCCAAGTTTCAGAAACCTTCAAGTAAATTTTGGAAATCAAAATTACTCAACCAAATAAAAAAGGTGGAACTCAGAATCAAGCATTACACTTCACACAACTTTTAAAAAACAATAAAAAGGAATTATACTTGTTTTGAACAAAAACCAAACTTTTATTTCTTTTAAAAAGGAATTACAAGTGTAAGCTTCAAAACTGGAACAAAGGGTCACCCACAGGTTGGGGCCTCTTTTATACTAAGCTAAGAAGGATCTAGAATCCAAAAAACTAAACCCTAATACAAGAAAAATCCTAAAATGCCCTTAAAACTTTCTAGACGATTTTGGTGTTGATGAGCTGTCCTTTTGATCTCATCCATTCATTTTGCTTTGGGAGGAAGCAAGTCATCTTGGTCGTTCAATTGGGACACGTCAGTGTGCTTGGAGCCCAAGGAATGAGGTGATTGGTGGAGAGGGTATTTGGGGGTTTGGACCACGTTGGTGGGATGAAGGTTTTTAGGAGTGGGTTTGGTTTTGGCATGTGTGAATTAAGTGTGTGTGGGTTTAATTGAAAATTTACCCAGGTTTGGTCGGGGTAATTTCTGGGTGGGTAAAGATGTACAGTAACTCCATTTTGATCCTAATTTGGGGGAAACAAGTTGTTAACCGCCAGTTTCTATTTGAATGTTTCACAGTTGGCATTTTTGGTCCTTGTCCTTTGTAATTTCTGGCAAACAAAGTTTCAAGCCCTAAATACGCCTTTCCTTTGTAAATAAGTTTGGACCTTTTACAATTTTGGCACAAGACTTTGTAAAAAGCTTATCAAGGGTTGATTTTGCCATGTTTTGATTTTTCAAGGGCTGCTCTTGGACTTTGATGATCTTCAAAGGTCTTCAATGCTTCTTAATCTTCATGAGGGACCATATTTGGCAATTTGAAATTGTTGAGGGACTAATCTTGCCATTTCTTCAAAGTTGAAGGACCTTTTTGCAATTTTGACAAACTTAAGGGACCAAACTTGTAATTATTACTATACAAGGGTTTTAAGTGTCATTTCTTCATTCTTGGATGATCAATCTTGTATGTCTTCAAGTCTTCAAGGGTATTTGATGAAAATTCCATGATTAGGGCCCGGTTCTTTGTACGGCTTCGTTTCTCGTGTCCGTTTTTCCTTGTATCTTGTGATCTTTTGTCTTTTTCACGATATCCATACCTAAAATACACAAGTAAACAAACACAAGCATATATATGGTATTTTACGACATTTTATGCATTTAAAGCCCGAAAAGAACGATGAGATCATGTATAAATGCCATCTCATCACTGACCAAAATCCTCGAGACCGCGGTTTGCCTCCCAAGTTGATATGGTTCATCTCTCTAGACCAGTCACTCCACTATCTAGGCCCAATGTGACTAAAACAGCTTTTGCAAGACCTAATCACATGATTGCTTCTAGCCTCCCTAGACATAGTCTAAAGAACACGTCTCGAACTAGTTCAAATGATGTTCGCCATAAATTTGGTCTAAGGGAAGCTATTCAGAAGACACAAGTAAGAGATAGGAATTTCAAACCTAGTCAGATGCCTTCTAGTTTACCCAACACTACTAAACGTAGCATGTCACATCCTAGGAGCATCAATCAATCATCTAGGACTTCTAGATCTTACTCGGACATTAAATATGCTACTTGTAAAACATGTAGGAAATGTGTCTTTAAAGCCAATCATGATTCTTGTATCAAAAAATTACTTGATGAGGTGAACTCCCGTGCTAGAATTAAATCCCAGTGGGTAGCTAAAATAAAACCCGTTGGTAAAATGTGGCGCCCCACTGGTAGAACTTTCACTCTTGTAGGAAACGAGTGCCCTTTAACTAGGATAGTCTTTGATTCTACTAAGACTACTAGGGAGGAAATTGAAAAGGAGGATACATCACTTAAGCCTGAACTTAAGGTTTTCTATAAAAAGAAACGTTTGCCAGCTAAGACAAGTGAATCCTCTCCTCAGGTCACCTCTAGCACAAGAAAAGAAAATTGTGAACCCCCACTTGCTTCTAAGATAGATATCGCTAACCCATATCAAAGCATGCAAACTCCTAATGAGAATGTAGGTACCAAAAAGAATGTCCCAAAAGAAAGAAGCGGTCCAATCATTGTATACCACTCAATTAAGGACACTCTCGGAGTTTGGTTGCTAAAGAAGCTGATATCTAAGAAACAAGTGTCTCAGGGGATTTCCAGTTAAGCTTACAGTGCATCAGGACTTATAGTCACATCACAGACTGTAACTCGTTCTTCAAAGAAAGGAAAGTTTATTGTCGTTGATAAACTTATCCTTACAACGAGAAATTAATTTTTCTCGGGCATGAGCTTATATAAAAAACATTCCAAGTTTTTAAGCTCATGCACAATGGCTCCTCGCTAAATGACAGACAATGACTCATTCTTCAGTTAAAAGGAAAGTTTATCGCCGATGATAAACTTATCCTTAACAACGGGAAGTTTACAACTTCTCGGACTTGAGCTCGTTTTGTAAGATATTCAACATCTTAAGCTCAAGTAATTGGTTTTTAAAACGTTGAACACAATTTTTCGAGAATTTCTCAAAAAGGTTTTTCTAAATCTTTCAAAATTGTGTGTTCAAAAATGTTTTGATAAAAAGAGCATGTCTTCTGGAATCGATAATATTTACGATACTAGAAATGTCATTCAATAATGTCACGGGGTTGTAAATAAAGTTCGAGCAGAATTTTAAATGTTTTAAAACATGCTCAAAATGGTTTACTATTATTTCAGATAGTAACCCGCTTTTCAGATACTCAAGTCAAGCATTTCACCGGAAAGCTTTGACTCAACAACGGGAATTAATTTTCTCGGGCATGGTTTACTTTATAACCATGTAAGGGATTGTGTTTACGTAATAACACAATCTAACACGAATATATGTACGATTCAGTGCATTTATTTGTTAAAACAAGAGAAGTCTTGTTTTTATGAAGTTATCATCTCCACCAACCGTAGCAATTTACAATTGATATCTACATACTCGACGATGCGACTACTCAAACGGTGACTACAGCTCTTTCAATAGAACACGGGTCAACAATTGAGGGGGAGCAATTGTCCAGCATTCAGAATCCTTGATGCCGAGAGTGCCAAGTTCACATATTGGTGTCAAGACAACGATATCAATCATACACATGGAGTCAAGAGATAACTTTAGACGTGACGAGGTGACCAACATTCGTGAACAAGAACCATGTGAATCTTTCATATGATGTTCTACATCATTCAGGTCCTACCTCGTAAATTGCTAATCTTGTGAATTCATTATCATATATGATCTTTGCACATGATAAATACCTTACACTTGTGTTTAAAAGGTATTTAATTTACGTTTCAGCACACCCTCATTAATTTAAGGGGGAGCTTGTGTAATTCATGAAGATAATTGGATTTGCATTTTTCTTCCCAAATTTTCTTAAAATGCTATTAAATCAATTGATATTAAAAAACATCGATTGGGTTAATATTTTTAATATGTGGGAGAAAATGTGATTTAATATGGGATATGATCAATCATAAATGGTTTGACTTAACGTGATAGCTCATCCCGACATGTGCGAAATTTTTTCGGATATCGTGGCATATGTTAAGGGGGAGCAAAATGGATTTGCACATCAAAAATGGATTTCACAGTGATTTATACTTACCCACAACCCATTTATTTCACGACGATGAAGATTGTGGTGACATAAGGATGGTAGGATAGGTTAAGTCCAATGATTCTTCTTAAACCGAAGGAATCTTCCCAAGGACATTCCATAGCTAGAAATAGTAGTCCTTATGAAAGTTGGAGAAAGATTGTGAACGTAGCTGAATGCCGACCAAGTACTTAAGTTAGCACTGGAACAATCACAACAAGGTGCTAGTGATGACGTATTGGTAAGCATTGAAGGGGTTGAAGAATGAAAAAGAATTGTAAAGATAAAGGGTGTAAAGAAAGAAGCCCTCCTTACAACTTAGGCAGAAACTGGGTTAATACATATGCTATTAAGATCATTGTTTAATGAATCTTGATATTGAAGACAGACATCATGGACCCAGTGATGCAAAGCACAACCCATCCCAGCTAACTCAGATATCTCTTAAAAGATATTTGTTTTAATCACACGGAGACAACACGTTATCTATTGATTTATTCACTCCGAATAAATTGGTATTGAAAAGGTGGCACTCCTCTCCAGCCTCCGATCACTAAAATCCAAAATGCACTATCGAGTCTAGGAGCCATTTGAGATCATTAAATATCTCATTAGGACACACTTTCATATTTCCTTGCTTCTTCACACACTGTGAAAAGTAAGAAAGATCTTAAGAGTCCTACGCAAAATCTTCATGATCTTGCATGAACATCCGAGTAATACGAAAGTATTTACAATGAAGATGGAAATCCTTCTTGAGCAAATATCAAAAAGCTCATGGTAGGTGACTTGTGCGATTCTTTTTGAATCAAACTTGTGATAACTGGAAAGCAACAGCTGTTTAATTCTTAACTGAATTTAAACACGTTCCAGGCCTCTACGCAATATCTTAGTGATCTTGCCAGAACACTCAGAGTGATACCTTAGTGTTCACAGTGATGAGTGGAAATCCTTCTAGTGTTAACCTCAAACAGCACTTGGTAGGTAACTTGCAAGATTCTATACGAATCAAGCTCGTGACAACTGGAAAGCAACGATGGTGTGGTTATTAATTGAATTTCACTTGTTCCAGGAACATGAATTGACGGCTTCAAATCATGCGGATATTATTATCCAAATGATTCACTCTTTATGTTCGCAGTCAGCTTTGGACGGTCGAATAAAGAGAACGGGTTTACCCGCGAAATCCTGTCAGGAAGTTACTTAATTGAAACTATCCGTCACGGGTATCGTCCAACGGTCTTCACCGACCGGAGGTAAAATGCTACCGATTTAGAATGAAATGTTCAAAGCCATTTCGTTCGTGTCTACTTATGTTGCGGTATTTGAAGACAGTGGCGTTGCGGAATCCAAAAAGAAGTTGTCCCCACATGCTTATACTCTATGCACTTAATATCTCATTTAATTCTAGAAAGCCTAAAAGTTAAGTCTTCCGCTGTATCAAACTCTGAAGCTTTCAAGAATTATAAAGGTATAAGTATGTGGAACATGAAGTCACGAAGAGGCGAATATCACATGTGAAGAATGCACAAGGTCAAGGCAAGGAAACATGCTCTAGGCTAAAGTCAAAGATCACATCAAGCATATTCACAAGAACAAGATCGAAGACTCGAGCATAGTATGCTAGGTTTAAGATTTTGTAAAATGGTGTGACCTTCCTTTGGGGGAGACTGTTGGAAATACGTTTTTCCAAGGAAAGTCTCGGTCACATCATTATTAGCATAGATCACGAGCAATAGACTATTTAGGACATTGTAACTTGGAGTGACCTCCCTTTGGGGGAGATTGTTGGAAATACGTTTTTATGTATTTAGAAAGGATCGGTCACTCCAATGATATTAGGCTCGTGATCCAATATAGCCCATATAGCCCACATGTAGGGTGGGCTATATAAACCCCCTCCTAGCATGTTAGGAGGGGTTGGTGATTCACTTTTACACACACTTCAATCTAATACTTCTTATTCTCTCCAACCTTTCTCTAGTTTCTCTCTCTAGTTCTTCATCTATCTCTCTATCTCTTTAGATAATCATAACACAAGGATAATCCAAGGATTTCCAGGACCTACAATAAGAAGTCAAAAGACAACATATGTCTTGCGACTATAGATGATAGTTCTACTCTTTGGCATAGGAGATTAGGTCACGCTAATATGCGTTTAATTCAATCTTTAGTCTCTAAGGAGTTGGTTAGACACCTCCCCAAGATTAAGTTTGATAGTCACTTTTGTGATGCTTGCAAAGTTGAAAACCAAGTTCACTCAAGTCACAAAGCCAAGAATTTGGTTTCGACCTCTCGGTGCTTAGAGCTCCTACATATGGATCTCTTTGGACCTTTCGCCATACGGAGTTATGGAGGTAACCTTTATACCCTAGTTATAGTTGATGACTATTCTAGATTCACTTGGACTAGATTTTTGGCATCTAAGAATGAAGCTTTCGATCACTTCGAAATCTTTAGTCGAAGAATTCAAAATCAACTAGGATGTTCAATTGTTTCTTTTAGGACGGATCATGGTAGGGAATTTGATAATGAAGTGCAATTTGGTGCCTTTTGTGAAGCTCATGGTATTACCCATAACTTCTCGGCTCCTCGCACTCCACAATCAAATGGGGTAGTTGAAAGGAAGAATAAGACTCTCCAAGAGATGAGTAGGACGATGTTAAACGAGCAATCTTTGCCTCAAAAGTTTTGGTGCAATGCCGTGGATACATCGACTTATATTCTCAACCAAATTCTTATTCGACCTTTCCTAGGAAAGACCCCCTATGAGATTCTTAAAGGTAAGAAACCCTCACTAGAATACTTTAGGGTGTTTGGAAGCAAGTGCTTTATCCTCAACACCAAAGACTACCTTACCAGGTTTGACCCAAAATCTTACGAAGGTATCCTTTTAGGTTATTCCCAAACTAGTAAGGCCTACATAGTCCTAAATAGAACCTCAGGGGTTATTGAAGAATCACTCAACGTAACCTTTGATGAAACCCCTCCTTCACCCAAGAAACCACCATTGGTTGATGATGACTTGGATGAATTAGAAGTAGTTAAAGCCAAAGAGGTTAGAAAAATAAGAGTTGAAGACCTTAGTGTTGAAAAGGAAGTAAACATTAAGGAGTCTAGGGATCATACTCTCAATAATGTCATTGGTGACTTAAATCAAAGGACCCTAAGATCTCAAGTCCAAAACCAAAGCAACTTCTTTTGTTTTGTCTCCTTGATTGAACCAAAGAATTTTAAAGAAGCTTTGACGGATGAGAATTGGGTCATTGCGATGCAAGTAGAATTGAATCAATTCGTTGCCAATGATGTTTGGGAAGTTTTTCCTCCACCTAGAAGTTCTACCATTATAGGAACCAAATGGGTATTTAGGAATAAGCTAGATGAGAATGGTGTTGTGTCTCGTAACAAGGCTAGACTTGTAGCTCAAGGCTATAATCAACAAGAAGGGATTGATTATGACGAGACATATGCAACGGTAGCTAGATTAGAATCAATTAGAATCCTTTTAGCCTACGCTTGTGCCTTAGATATTAAGCTTCAACAAATGGATGTAAAGAGTGCATTTCTTAATGGTTTGATCAATGAGGAGGTATATGTGGCTCAACCTCCCAGCATCATTGATTTTGAGAAACCGGACCATGTTTACAAGCTTAAGAAAGCACTTTATGGACTCAAACAAGCACCCAAAGCTTGGTATGATAGACTTAAAGCGTTTCTTGTTAAACATGAGTATACCATGGGTATGGTAGACAATACACTCTTTACAAAGAAGAAAGGTCCTCACCTCATAATCGTATAAATATATTTTGATGACATTATATTTGGCTCAACTTGTCAAGAATTGTGTGATGACTTTGCCAAAATCATGCGTGATGAGTTTGAAATGAGTATGATTGGAGAACTTAACTTCTTTTTAGTACTCCAAATTAAAAAAATGGACGATGGTATTTTCTTTAGTCAATCTAAGTACGCTAAAGAAATGCTAAAGAAATTTGGATTAGAAGAATCTAGACCAATGAAGAACCCTATGGCCTCGGATACTAAACTCACCGTAGATGATGATTGTGAGTCGGTAGACAACACCAAATATAGAGGTATGATTGGTAGTTTGTTGTACCTAACGGCAAGTCGACCGGATATCATGTTTAGTGTTTGCCTTTGTGCTCGCTTCCAAGAGGCTCCCAAAACCTCTCACCTTGAAGCGGTTAAGCGTATCTTCTGATACATTAAAGGCACTATACATTTAGGATTATGGTATCCTAAAGGGACCGGCGTAGAAACCATTGTTTACGCGGACTCGGATCATGCGGGAGACTATGTGGACCGGAAAAGCACTAGTGGAGTTTGTACCTTCATGGGTTGTTGTTTAACTTCTTGGTTCTTCAAGAAACAAACCGCTCTTGCGATATCCACCACGGAAGCCAAGTATGTGAGTGCCGGAAAAGCATGCCAACAAGCTCTATGGATGAAGCAAGCGCTTGTTGATTACGGGATTTCTCTTGATGATGTTCCCATCATGTGCGATAATAAAGGCGCTATAGACCTAAGCAAGAATCCCGTGCAACATTCACGAACCAAACACATAGAAATAAGACACCATTTCCTTAGGGATAATGTTCAAAAGGGGAACATTACTATTGAAAAGGTGCCCTCCGAGGACATCTTAGCCGATATCTTCACTAAGCCACTTAAGAGGGAACCTTTTAATTACTATTAATGGAACATCTTCCTTAAATTCTTTTCTTCTTGTGTGTTTTCTATTACAACTTTGAGTCCTTGAGTCTTTTAAAATCCTTTTGAAAAAATCTTCTCCTCTCCTTTTCAAAACTCTCAAAGTCTCTTTCGAAAATGGTTGAGAAATTCGTTTGACATTGTTAATTCAATCTAAAAACGATTTTTCATAGATTCTCGCTGTTAATGTAGAGCTTACATAATTTATATGTATGATTCTCTCAAACATAGCAAGAACAAGATTGAATCATGGAGGATCATTGTGTCATGACTTACGGTCTTGTCTTACACACCTCCTACATTGATTTTTTAATCTATGTACTTTGGTCATATCTCTATTTGGTAAGTTTGCATATGTTTTCTTTGTCTATCTTCGCTTTTAAGCATATCCCTATGATAAGTTAGACTAGAAAAATAAGATTTGCTGAAAAATCTTTCTCCAAACACCAAACCCTGCTTCTGTAGGCGTTTCCATATGTGAACCGCGGTACCTTATTGATAAGGTACCGCCACCATAGATAAGGAACCGCCTACAGTGGCCTTCCTTTTCGGGTTTTTGTCTGAAACTCCAGATTTGCTCCAACTTTTTTGAGAATCTTTGTTTCAAACCCTTTGACCACCCCAAAAATACCCTAAGCCTTCCTTATTTAAACCACAAGCATTTTACATTACTTCACATCTAAAATGTCTTATTCTCCCAATGAAAGCCTTGAATCTCCTCCATTTTCTCCAATTGCTTTCAATCTAAACCCACCCAAGAACACTCTTAATCACATTTCTCCTACCAAGAATGTTGATTGTGGAACTTCCTTTCTTCCACCACCACCCTTTAGTGTTCTCCCTCCTTCTCATGATAATGTCATGCACCATGGAACATATTGTCATTGTTGTCAATATCAACATCTTGCTATGGCACACATCTATGAGGAGTTGAGCTACATCAAGAGTCTCTTAATCAAGCCTCCTCTTCACTTTGATTATGAGATCTCCAACAAGCCTCCACCACCACCCTCTGCTATTACCTTGTCTTTCATATAAGCATTGTTTTCTTATCCTCAAGACACCAAATTCAAGCAAATCTTAGAATTTTAGAATAACTAGGATTAGATTTATGCTTTTGGCTTGTTTCTTTTTCCATACTTCTTTGTATGATGTTCCTTTAGTAACCTATCTTGGATCTATGTCTTTGTGTTTTCTTCTCTTTTAATATTTTTTATGTGACCTATTGCTATATATTTTTGGTTGTTTCTTTTGTTCAACTAACCCTTCTATGTAGCTTGTCACCATATCTCGATTCCCCGGTGCCCCAAGCTAGGGGGAGTAAGCACCAAGGGGGAGTCTTTGCAAAGTCCGTTTCTTCAACACCGGCTTACGCAACCTTTTTGCTTCGACAAAGAGGGAGAAATGAATAAACTCGTCTTCGAAAATCTTGATTTTGTGTGATTGAGTTTATGAATTGTCGGAATCAAAAAAGGGGAGATTGTTAATGCAATAATGACTAAAAACGTTACTTGCATTTTTCGGTCTCGCTTAGTTTTGATTACAACAATATCTAAAAACAAGCATTTACGAAAACAACGAAAAACGAATTCTTGAGTTCAAGTATTTTTCATTTTACCCATTTTCAATTAAGGTATGGATAAACAAGTACTAACCTTAATCAAGTGATCAAGTGATTTAATCTTTTCTTAAAACTCACTTTTTATTAAATGTGACAAGTTTTTATTAAACTTTATTTTTAAGAAAATGATTTATTAAATTAATTATTTGAAATTTGAAAATGGCATATTCTTATTCTGTTAAGAATATCCTTTCAGGATATTTTTTATACCCAGATAAGACCTCCACCACTAAAGGACAAAAAGGAGCGGAGTCTAGTCCGGCGGTACCTTAGCGCCTAGGCGGTACCTTATCGATAAGGTACCGCGGGCTGTGATAAGGTACCGCGGGCAGATATAGCCGTTGGCTCCTTTATCCTTTAAATAGTGGACCATTCTCAGCTTTTCACCTCACCTCTTTTGCACATTTATTTCCAGATTCAAACCCCTTCTTTAATCACTCAAATCTTTGATCATTTGTTTGATTGTTACTTGTTTAAGAAGTGAATCTTGTTCTTCTATCCCTTCCTCTCCAAGTGCAAAGAGAAGAACACTATCCTAGTGAAGTGTTGAGTCCACCACCAAAGATCCATTGAAGATCAAATTTTATATACTTGTAGTTGTGTCATAGTTGTGAAGATCCAAGTAGTTGTGTCTATTTGGATGTTGTGTATGTACTAAGTATAGTTGTGTAGATTTGTTCCTAGCTACAATTAGGGCTCGACTTTTAGCTTAGAGTCGGAAATTGGTTAAGCGACGTGTATGGTTTTCTCCACCATAAGGAGCTTGTTGTGTAGTAAACTCTCGAGTAAGGAGTACTCGAGGAGTGGAGTAGGAACGAGGAGTGAGCTTTGTTGCCGAACCACTATAAATCCTTGGTGTTCGTTTTGATCTTTCTTTACCCTTAACTATTTACATTCTTTATTCTTTTTGCATATACATGTGTTAGTATTAGATTAGCTACACTATCATTCTTTATTCTTTGTGGATATATTTTTGTTAGTATTAGTTTAGCTACACTATCATTGTTCATATTGTGCATAAGAAGATTTCACATATTTCCTCAAGCCTAAGTTTTTGAAAAAGGATTTTTGGAAACTATATTTTAACAAGTAAATATAAGAAACTATTCAACCCCCCTTCTAGTTTCTACAAACTAGTTATAGATATTGTAATCTAGAAGAACCTAATATGAATTTATTAAAAGATGTTTCTGTTATCTGAAACTTTAGGAAGTATTTGTTGATGAATTACCTAGACTTTCGCCATCAAGGCAAGATTGAAATTGGTATTGATCATATCCTGGTGCTGCACTTGTGGCTTGTGCACTGTACGTTAGCACCATCTGAATTTAAGGAATTACCATACAACTGAGAGAGTTGTCGGAGAAAGATTTTATTCTACCGAGCTCGTCATCATGAAGAGCTATGGTGTTATCATTTCTTATATTTATAGATTACTGTGAACTGAGTAAATTGACAATCGAAAACGAAATCCATAACTCGAAATGGAAGATTTGTTCGATCATTTACAAGGTTCTAGCGTATGTTTTAAAGATTTGATTCAGGACATGGTTATCATCAACTTCGCGTCCGCGAAAAAGACTATATATTCCAATCACTACATCCGGTACTTGTAATGAACATTATGAGTTTCACGTGATGTCGTTTGGATTGACTAATGCACATGTAGTATTCATAAATTTGGTGAATCTAGTGTGTAGGCTGTAATTTGATAAATTCATGCTTGTGATCGTTAAGGACCATTTGTTTTTTTATAAAAATAAGAATGAGTTAATAGTTATTGATAGATTACCTTGAATTGGCCGAACCATGAAAACCTGTACCTTGAATAATTGATATGTGATTAAAGACTTAAACCTTTACATTATTTGACTATGTGGTTGTTGGAAATACGTTTTACGTATTTATGAAGGATCGGTCGCTCCAACGATAATTATGTAATGGGCTCGTGGTCCACTTTATAATGTATAGTCCATATAGCCCACATGTAGGGTGGGCTATATATATACCCCTCCTAGCATGTTAGGAGGGGGTTGGTTAATTCATTCATTCAACAATTATCATTAATCTAATCCTTTTCTCTCTCTACTTTTCTTCCTTCTCCTTTCTCTCTCTACACCTAATCTCCTTCTTCCCCATCTCTTCCACCAAATCCATAGATCTAATCCATCCATTACCAAATCCTTAGATTTCGTAGGCCTTCAATTGGTATCAAGAGCCATGGTTGAATCTTAGGATTTGCATTTTTTTATCTTTTGATTTGGTGGTAAAAATCCTTTCTTTTCTAATTTTTTATCAATCTTTTCATCATTCGATAAATTTTTTTATCAATTTTTATAAATCTTATCATTTTTTTAATAAAGTTATCCATTTTTCTATCAATTTTATCAATTTTTATTTTTTTTATCAGTTTTATTTTTACGTGTTTTTTTATTTAATCAGTTTTTTTTTTATTATTATCAGTTCTATCAATTTTTTTAAATCATCTAGTTTTATCAAAAAATTTTTTAAAATAATCAGTTTTTTTATAATCAACTTTTTAAATAATCAGTTTTTTTTTTCTTTTTAACATAATCAAGTTTTTTTTTTAATCATTTTTTTTATCAGTCATTTTTTTTTAATCACATGTTTTATAACATTTTTTAATACGTCTCTCAGTGTCTCATTTTTTTTTAAATCTTTTAATCCGTCCGTGTTTGTCCATTGGTCCATATTTGTCCGAGTTTTCATAACAGTCCATATTTGTCCATCGGTCCAAATTGTCCAAAACAGTCAAAACAGTCCAATCCATCCAGTCTATCAATTTTTGAGATCGAGCGATTTCATTTTTCAGAATAAGGAAACTTTCCGAGTAGGCTAACTTTCCGTATAGACAAAAAAGTTCCGAATAGGAAAAAAGTTCCGAATAGGAAAAAGTTCCGAATAGGAAAAAGTTCCGAATAGGGAAAAGTTCCGAATAGGGAAAAGTTCCGAATAGGGAAAAGTTCCGAATAGGGAAAAGTTCCGAATAGGGAAAAGTTCCGAATAGGGAAAAGTTCCGAATAGGACTTTTCCGCATAGACAAAAACAACCCACTTAACAAAATCCTCTCGACACACTTAACACTCTCTCCCTCGAACCGACTCAAACAAAAACAGAAACCAAGACTCACACCCTCGACCTTAACCCCCTCGTCTGTCAACCCTCTCGTTCTCCCCCAAAACACACCCTCACCAGAACACACTCCAAATCAACTTACACCCTCGTCTCATCTTTCTGACCCCCCCCCCCACCCTTACCCTCACCCTCACCCTCGACCCCCCCTCACAATCACAAACCAAAACAGACTCCATTTTTTTTTTATCAAGACTCCTTCATCAACACCATACTCTCAACACCCTCACCAAACCCACACTCAACACCCTCACCCCCCGACTCCCTCTCGACACAGACTACATAACACCCTCACCCTCACCAAAGATCTTGACTCGACCGACCCTCCCATCAAACACAACCTTTCCTCACAACCCCACAAACACCCGACAGAAGGACACAACAGATGAAGAGAGGGACTTAATTAAATAACTTGCAACAAGATAATAAAAACCTACCCGAGACCAAATTAT
The DNA here is from genome assembly GCA_025667525.1 of Glebionis coronaria. Classification (NCBI taxonomy): domain Eukaryota; kingdom Viridiplantae; phylum Streptophyta; class Magnoliopsida; order Asterales; family Asteraceae; genus Glebionis; species Glebionis coronaria. The sequence goes on along the minus strand of JANFOE010000499.1, from coordinate 232,151 downwards.
TGATCTTGAAGACCTCTTCATTCTGGTTAATCATCCAAGTGGGATTCGGCTTATTCTTGTATTTGGTTGTATTTGGTTAATCATCCAAGTGGACTTTGTTTGGTTGTGTTGGTTAATCATCCAAGGAGGCGGAGGAACCAAGATAGAAGATTTGTGTGTTTTGGCAGAAGAAAAAGACAGGCGGTGTTTACAAAGTGAGGAGAGAGAGAGATAGTAGGATAGAGACGGATGAGATTGGTTTTGACGCAGGTTTGTGTGTGTGTTTAGCAGAGAGAGAGAGAGTTAATTTGTTTAGATATTTTTGTGACGGAGTAAACAAAGAGGGGCGATGGACGCTTCGTGATTGGCCCACGTGTTGTGATTTGACGGAGAAAACAAGAAACAAAGTGTCCAGCCACGTGTGTCACTTTCTTAATATATCCGTTTTTTAATATATCCGTTTATTTTTCTTTAAACGTTTTTTATTTTTAAACGTTTTTTCTTGTCTTTAAACGTTTTTTTTTTCTTTAAACGTTTTTTCTTTACTTTTATTTTTCTATTTTAGTCAAAGTTTGGGAAAAGTTTTTTTGTGGGAACGTGTATACACGTTTTGTGTGGGAACGAGACTATCTATCTTTTCTAGTTTCATTATCAATTTTTTTTTTCTTTAAATAGATAAATCATATTTTTCTATTTTTTAGTTTAAATTTCAAATTTTTCTAATTTGTTTAGTTTAAATAGATAATCACAATTTTCTTTTTTAAAATAAGTTAATTTTTTATATTAATTTTTTGGCAAAATCGTATTGAGGCGGGTATTTTAATAGAATTAACGTGGAAAAATATTTGACGGGTTCAAATTTTTCTGGCCGGATTTGAAGTCAAATTTAGGAGTGAAAGTGACGGGATATATTTTTAGCAATTACGGATTTTTGATCGGGTTTTATTCATAATCTTTTGAGCCGATAACACTTTTTGAGCCGAGTCGTATTGTTCAAACCCGACAACAACAACAGCCACATCATTTTTCCTCGATTACCAATGGAATCGTTAAAATCGACACTTAAAGAGGGAGAATCGCATCAAGTGCAAGCCAACGCTAGGGAAAGTGGTATAACTTCATTTCGAATGCTTCAGTATCATCTAGTTAATCTTTCACGGATTCAAGGAGGGAGCGAATTTGTGACAATCTTTGGACAAGATCGTCATATATTCATCGACTCAATTTTCACCACTTTGACCGAACTCGCCGAGCAACTCAACCATAACAACTTTAATCACTCTGCATCGGCACTTGCATATAAGGCTCTTGTGACACACCTCACGCCTTTCCTCCAATTTAATATCATCACGCCTGAAAGTTCAATGATTTGCCAATCTTTTCTTCGAGATACAAATACCGAGCTTCGAGTTTTTCGTGATACAATATTGAAACTCATGACCTCGGTCTCGTCTTCGATTTATGAAAGATCTCGACTTCAGCAAACGTATGATAATGGAGTGCAAGAATCAATGACGCAGATGCAAGAGGATAATGGTCATACGGTTGACAACTTGGAGCCTAACGATGGCACGAGCACAGAATCAGGAGGACAACATGATGCCAGTGGCACGTCAGGGAATGTTCACGAGATTTCTCTTGATGACACCTTACCCATTTATGACGCAGAGCCTGCAAACATGGTACAATGTAATGTGGTTTATGATGTATATGCTGATGACATGCCGCATATTGAGCATTCTGAACCTAATTATGACAAACATGGGATGGACAAGAGTGATAGAAATACCACTTATGATTCATCCGATGTGAGTCATAATGGGGGAGAAAGTGTTCAAAATGCTATAGTTCATCATGATAAATGCTTTATAACTGCCTCGTTAACTGATTCTGATTCCAAGATTAAAGAGCTCGAAACGATCGTAGCTCGGCAATCAAAAGATCTTGAGGATGCCAAACTTGAATTTTCTAAGAAAACGGATAAATTTGAAACATACTTTGAAAAACTTGAAAAGTCAAACGTTGTTCTTGAAAGAAAATTGGATCAAACTGTTCTAGATTCTAAAGCTGAAAAGGATAATCTTTTGAAACAAATTCAACTGCTTGAATCTAAGTTGGCATCCCAAGATAACGTGCTCAAAGAGAATGAGAATTTAAAAGCCCAAGTACAGGAAAAGGTCTTTGCTATAGCCGCGTTGAAAAACGAGTTAAGGAAAAATAGAGGACCTAGTGTGGACACTAAGCTTGAAAAACCATCAATCTTGGGGAAACCGCCTACAAATCAGTTCGTCAGACAACCGATTGTAAGACAACCTACTGCATTTAGATCCGAGCGACCACAATCCTCGAGACCGCGGTTTGCCTCCCAAGTTGATTTGGTTCATCTTGTTAGACCAGTCACTCCAGCAACTAGGCCCAATGTGATCACTCCAGTTTTAGCAAGACCAAATCATATGATTGCCTCTAGTTTCCCTAAAAATACCAAGACCACGTCTAGAACTAGTTCAAATGACGTTTGCCATAAATCTGGTCTTGGGGAAGCTAAGCAAAAGACACATGCAAGAGATAGCAATGTCCAACCTAGTCAGATGCCTTCTAGATTACCCAACACTGCTAACCGTAGCATGCCATCTTATAGGAGCATTGATCAATCATCTAGGAATTATTCAGACATTAAATATGCTACTTGTAAAACATGTAGAAAATGTGTCTTTACGGCAAATCATGATGCTTGTGTCAAGAAATTACTTGATGAGGTAAACTCCCGTGCTAGAATTAAGTCCCAGTGGATAGCTAAAATCAAACCCTTTGGTAAAGTTTGGCGCCCCACTGGTAGAACTTTTACTCTTGTAGGAAACGAGTGCCCTTTAACTAGGATAGTCTCTGATTCTACGAAGACTACTAGGGAGGAAATTGCAAAGGATGATACATCACTTAAGCCTGAACTTAAGATTTTCTATAAAAGGAAACGTTTGCCAACTAAAACAAGTGAATCATCCCCTCAGGCCACCTCTGACACAAGTAAAGCAAACTGTGAACCCCCACGTGCTTCTATAATTGATATCGCTAACCCACGTCAAAGCATGCAAATTCCTAATGAGATTGCAGGTACCAAAGTTGATGTTCCAAAAGAACGAAGCGGTCCAATCGTTGTGTACCGTTCAACTAAGGACACTCTTAGAGTTTGGTTGTTGAAGAAGCAGATATCAGAGAAACAAATGTCTCAGGGGATTCATGGTTAAGCTGCACAGAGGACTTATAGTCACATCACAGACTATAACTCGCTCTTCAAAGAAAGGAAAGTTTATCGCCGATGATAAACTTATCCTTACAACGAGAAATTAAATTTTCTCGGACACGAGCTTACATTTAAACCATTCAAAGGTTTTAGGCTCGTGTACATGACTTACAGTTAAATGTCAGACTGTAACTCGAACTTAAAATAAAGGAAAGATTATCTTTTATGATAACTTATCCTCTTAACGAGAAATTCACCTTTCTCGGTCATGAGCTTGTATTAAAACATTCGAAGTTTTAAGCTCAGAAAGGAAAGTGTATCTTTTAAATAAGAGAACTTTTCCTCGTAACGAGAAATTCACCTTTCTCGGTCATGAGCTTTCCGTTAAAACAGTCAAAGTTTTCAAGCTCATGAATACGACTTCTAAGTAAATGTCAGCTTAGGACTCGTTCTTCAGATAAAAGGAAAGTTTATCGCCGATGATAAACTTATCCTTAACAACGAGAAGTTTACAACTTCTCGGACTTGAGCTCGTTACTAAGATATTCCAAATCTTAAGCTCAAGTAATTGATTTTCAAAACTTTGAACACAATTTTTCGAGAATTTCTCAAAAGGTTTTTCTAAATCTTTCAAAATTGTGTGTTCAAAACTGTTTTGATAAAAAGAGCATGTCTTCTGGAATCGATAATATTTACGAACCTAGAAATGTCATTCAATAATGACACGGGGTTGTAAATAAAGTTCGAGCAGAAGTTCAAACTTTTAAAACATGCTCAAAATGGTTTGCTATTATTTCAGATAGCAACCCGCTTTTCACAATCAAGTCAAGCATTTCACCGGAAAGCTTTGACTCAACAACGGGAATTAATTTTCTCGGGGACGTGACGAGGTGACCAACATTCGTGAACAAGAACCATGTGCTTCTTTCATATGTTGTTCTCCATTATTCAGGTCCAACCTCGTACATTGCTAATCTTGTGAATTCATTATTATATCTGATCTTTGCACGTAATAAATACCTTACACTTGTGTTTAAAAGGTATTTAATTTACGTTTCAAGTACACCCTCATTAATTTGAGGGGGAGCTTGTTAATATCACGAAGATAATTGGATTTACATTTTTCTTCCCAAATTTTCTTAAAATGCTATTAAATCAATTGATATTAAAAACATCGATTGGGTTAATATTTTTAATATGGGGGAGAAAATGTGATTTAATATGGGATATGATCAATCATAAATGGTTTGACTTAACGTGATAGCTCATCCCGATATGTGCAAAATGTTTTCGGATATCGTAGCATATGTTAAGGGGGAGCAAAATGGATTTGCACTTCAAAATGGATTTCATGGTGACATACACTTACCCAAAACATCTCTATTCACGACGGTGAAGATTGTGGTGACATAAGGATGGTAGGATAGGTTAAAGTCCAATGATTTCTCTAGAACCGGAGGAATCTTCCCAAGGACATTCCATAGCTAGAAATAGTAGTCCTTAGGAAAGATGGAGAAAGATTGTGAACGTAGCTGAATGTCGACCAAGTACTTAAGTTAGCACTGGAACAATCACAACAAGGTGCTAGTTATGACGTATTGGTAAGCATTGAAGGGGTTGAAGAATGAAAAAGAATTGTAAAGATAAAGGGTGTAAAGAAAGAAGCCCTCCTTACAACCTTAGGCAGAAACCGGGTCAATTCATATGCTATTGAGATCATTTTTAATGATTCTTGATATTGAAGAAAGACATCATGGACCCAGTGATGCAATGCACAACCCTTCCAGCTAACTCAAATATCTCTCAAAAGGTATTTGTTTTAATCACACGGAGATCAACACATTATCTATTGATTTATTCACTCTGAATAAATTGGTATTGAAAAGGTGGCACTCCTCTCCAGCCTCCGATCACTAAAAATCCAAAATGCACGATCGAGTCTAGAGCCATTTGAGATCATCAAATATCTCATTAGGACACACTTTCATTATTTCTTGCTTGTTCACACAATGTGAAAAGTAAGAAAGATCTTAAGAGTCCTACGCAAAATCTTCATGATCTTGCCTGAACATCCGAGTAATACGAAAGTATTTACAATGAAGATGGAAATCCTTCTTGAGCGAATATCAAAAAGCTCATGGTAGGTGACTTGTGCGATTCTTTATGAATCAAACTTGTGATAACTGGAAAGCAACAGTGGTTTAATTCTTAAATGAATTTAAACACGTTCCAGGCCTCTACGCATTATCATATGATCTTGCCAGAACACTCAGAGTGACTCTTTATTGATCACAGTGACGAGTGGAAATCCTTCTAGTGTTAACATCAAACAGCACTTGGTAGGTAACTTGCAAGATTCTATACGAATCAAGCTAGTGACAACTGGAAAGCAACAATGGTGCGGTTCTTAATTGAACTTCACTTGTTCCAGGAACATGGATTGACGGCTTCAAATCATGCGGATATTATTATCCAAATGATTCACTCTTTACGTTCGCAGTCAGCTTTGGACGGTCGAGTAAAGAGAACGGGTTTACCCGCGAAATCTTGTCAAGGAGGTTCTTTATTGAAACTACCTGCCACAAGTACGATATTTAATATCGTCCAACGGTCTTCACCGACCGGAGGTAAAATGCTACCGAATTAGAATGAAATGTTCAAGGCCATTTCATCCGTGTATATGGTTTGTTGCTAACTGTCTTATGCAGCGTAACAAGAAGGTGGCATTGCGGTGTATAATCCAGAAGAAGTCGTCACCACATGCTTATACTACATACACTTAGTACTTCAACAAATTCAAGAAAGTCTGAAGGTCAAGTCATCCGCTGTATCAAACTCTGAAGCTTTCAAGAATTTAAAGGTATAAGTATGTGGAACATGAAGTCACAAAGAGGCAAATTTCACAAGTGATGAATGCACAAGGTCAAGGCAAGGAAACATGCTCAAGAACTAAAGTCAAAGATCACTTCAAGCATATTCACAAGAACAAGATCGAAGACTCAAGCATAGATGCTAGGTTTAAGATTTTGTAAAATGGTGTGACCTCCCTTAGGGGGAGATTGTTGGAAATGTGTTTTCCCAAAGAAAGTCTCGGTCACATCATTATTAGCATAGATCACGAGCCATAGAATATTTAGAACTTTGTAACTTGGAGCGACCTCCCTTAGGGGGAGATTGTTGGAAATACGTTTTACGTATTTATGAAGGATCGGTCGCTCCAACGATAATTATGTAATGGGCTCGTGGTCCACTTTATAATGTATAGTCCATATAGCCCACATGTAGGGTGGGCTATATATATACCCCTCCTAGCATGTTAGGAGGGGGTTGGTTAATTCATTCATTCAACAATTATCATTAATCTAATCCTTTTCTCTCTCTACTTTTCTTCCTTCTCCTTTCTCTCTCTACACCTAATCTCCTTCTTCCCCATCTCTTCCACCAAATCCATAGATCTAATCCATCCATTACCAAATCCTTAGATTTCGTAGGCCTTCAGTGGTTAATAGATAATGGAATCTATATTGACTTTTCAAAGATTAGAGCCATTTAGGCTTAGGGTTATAACAAAAAGAAAATGGAAATATGTTTTGACAAATGTTTTAACAAAGGATTTTAAGGGATCATTCCCTTATAACCAAAACATTTAACTAAACTCTTGTTTAGGGGTAAATGTTTTTGCATACCTTAAGAAAACCTAAAAAGAATTGAGGAAACCATTTAATCCATGACTTAAAATTGGAAACGATAATTTTTACTTTTCAACTAAGAAAATTTTGACCAAAGTATAGCCAAAGATTTTTCGAACATTTACGGATCTTACTGATTATTTTCGATAAATCAACAAAAGTCTTGTTAATTAAATTCAAATTATTTTGAACATTTTTATATAATTGGTCGAACTAGGAAATTTAAAAATTTTACGTTTACGTTTCATAAAATTTAAATATCTAACCTTTAATTACTTGTAATACTTATCGACGCTTAAAACGTCGGATTGAGAAAAACTGATAAAAATGATAGATGGGACGAAACTAAAACAGAGAAAATGTGAAGAAATAATTTTTGAATAAATACGGACATGATAACTGTTCCATTTAGGAAAGTGAATGTAGATACTGACACATAATATAGAAAGGATAAAGAATCAATTAGGACATGTTCCTTAATAATGACTGTGCAAAATAAATTGCCGAACAATTTAAAATATAGCCGATGCTCATAAAAAAGATAATATAGATAATAAAAAGGGGTTCGCGGAAAATATGAACCATTAGAATTGAGAAGCCGATGGCATTAGATGTATAAAAGGCCACTTGTGATTGTCTAAATATGGAGGATTGTGAGATATAGTTATGTTGGAATTTGTAAGTATAAGTATTCTATTTATGTCATTTATGACTAAAAGTATCTTTGTCTAAAGAAGTTGTACTAATGACAAATTATGAAGGCAGACATCGCCTCATACATTAGTAAACGTCTAGCTATTGCAAAGGTCATCATCTGAATTTGATTCGATTTGGGTCATCGTCGACAGACTGACCAAATCTGCTAATATCATTCCCGTTAATGATAAATGCAAAAGAGTTATGTAAACATAGTGTCTCTGTATCGAACATCTTTATCAAGATCCTCGCTTCGCATCGAATTTCTAGAGATTTGCTCAGAAATCATTGAGAACGAACCTTGATGAGAGTACTATGTACCACCCCAAATCGAAGGGACGAGGTAAAGTAACGATACAAAGTAATATAAGTGTTGTTTTATATTTGAATGATTGACCTTTGGTAATAAACCACATAATCGTTTTCCTTTGGAAAGATTATCATTGATAATCATCGTATTAGGATCGAGATCGAATCTTGTTAGGATCTAAATATTAGAGCATCCGTAAGCAGGAGTTGAGATGAAGACACCCGACATACACCCATTGTGAGTTGGACATGTCTTTTAGGTTTAAGGTTTCCTATGATGGCGAACCTAACCTTACAAAATACTCGACCCGCGAGACCTGAAATGATTGTTGAAATTAGGATCTGATTATTGACTGCTGATAGTAGGTAGGAGGTTATGTGAATATGAAATGTAGATCTTGAAGTGCCAGATGGGTAGCGAAGTTATGCCAAAAAAAATTTAACCATGGAAAATGAATTGATGATCTGGAAGGTCGTGGGATATAAGTCCCCGTTGTATGGGACCATTGAGATGATGTAAAAGTTGGTTTGAAAGGCATATAAGCTGGATCTACCCTAGGACTTCAAGAGATGCGTGAATTATGTTTCGTATATCGAACTTGATAAAATGTCTATCAAGTGAAAATCTGACTATTCCTTAATTAAGTTTAGATCGGCGAAAAGTTGCATTCATCAAAAACCCGTGAACATCATGGATAGAGAAAGTAAGTCAACATTAAGCCTGATCTTATTCCGTAGTTATGTTTGATGAAACTCGCGTATTGTAATGGATTACAATTGTGAGAAAAGACCGAATGTGGAGGAAATACCCACATGGCTTTAACTCTATAAGAAGCGAGTAGTAAGATGATCTTTGAGGACAAAGATCCTGTTTAGGGGTAAATGCTGTGACAATCCGTCAATTTATGGTTGATATTTTATTCTCGATATTTATTTGAAAACATTATTTTAATGTTATAATATGAACTCACTTATTTTTGGGAAATAATTTGGATTTACGTCTTGAAGTAGCATCGACTACGTCTAAACCGGAGGATTCTACGTTACATGCTTACGTTTACATACACCGTTTTGGTGACAGTCTGACATTTCAGAAAATAAATTTATCCGTGAATATTATTTTGGAGTATTAAATTTGTGTTGGTTCATAAACTCACAAATTTACGAGAAGAGATTAGGATTTACGATTTTAATTTAACGTCCTTTACGACTAAACCGGAAACTTTAGGGTTACGTATTTACGTTTTCGAACTCCGTTTTTGATGAAACGATTTTTATTAGATTCGTTTTGTGCCGTTGATTCATAATTTATAAAAACGTTTTTCGTAAAACGACCCGAGGGCACGCAAATCGAGGAAGCTAGAATCGAGGAGTACCCATAAATAATTGGGGATGAGACAAAAACAAGTTTTGCCCCACCCCCTACACATGGGACGGCAAAACCATGACTCCCACCCTTATGTGTCAAGATTTCCTTAACAAGTTAACACTTGTTAACTTGTAAGCTTACAATGTAAGCTACATCTTTCAAAACCACTAACTAGCTTAAACATAAACCACTTCTCATTTTGCAACTCATGCAAACAACTTCATCATTCTCCTTCTCCTCTCTAATGTGTCTTCCCATATCACACACAAAACACCCCATTTTGATCTTGATTTACCATGAAATCCCATGTTGTTCATACACATGTTGAAGCCCTTTTGAAACCCTATTGATTGGTGGTGATTATAACATCCAAGGAGGAGTTTCCATGGAGTCTTGGTGCTGATTTTCCACAAGGTGTTCATGAAGAATGATGGTCTTGAAGATGGTCTTGGTTATCCATAAGTTTCTCCATCAAAATCCATGTCCAAATCATAACCTACATCAACTTGGTGGTATAAAGATTGTCCTCCTCATCCTCTTGTTATTTTTGATTATGTAATCTTGTATTTCTTTTACTTATGTATATGTATATGATGATGGTAGGCTGTATAAAAATAGTAACTAACCACATGTTAGACTGATAAAATGATGAAATAGAATCAATTTACAGTAAGCTATGGGTCTTGTACACATGTGAGAGTTGGCCATGCAATGGAATCATTGTAATGAGTGAGATATGATTAAAACATGTTTAGAGTACAAATCTGAGTTCACTGTTTTGGACGATTTTTAGAAAATACTTAGAGGCTGATTCAACAGTAGCTATAAGAGAGTTAAATGGAGCACATATCATGTAGTTTATGTCATAAAAATTTGAGCTTCTATCTCTATATAGAACTCTAGATATGGCAGTTTTGGTGAACATGAAAATAAAAATCAGATTTTGGAAATTAAAGTATAATGGTATTATATAAGCACTCAACTAAAAATAGTATAAAATGTGAATTAAAACCCACTAACTTATATAATACATTTATATAAATATGTATAAGGATAAATAAATGATACATTTTATAAAAATGGTAATTTGATAAGTTTTATAAGTTATAAAACTATAAACATGATTTTTACGACTTTTTCGGCTATTACCGTAAAATTAACGTTTTTGTTAAATAAAACTTAGACGGTTGGACCCGTCTAATGTAAACTTTTATAAACTCATATACTGATATATAAACCTATATAACAAGTAAAAACCGATAAAACCCGAACTATATAACATACGGACATTAACGGACTAAGTTAACGTTATTGGACTAATAATACAACAAAATGGACTAAAACACTTATAAACTTATTTATTGGGCTTAACCCATTTGGGCCCAACATGTAAAAAGTAAATACTGATAATACAAGTATAAATGGATTAATACAAGTTAAAGAACTTATAATATGTTTATTGGACTTAAAACATGTAAATAGATAAAACTAGTAAACTAGTATAAAAGTTATCGACACATAACACTAAAATGAGTAAACGAGAATATGTAAACCCACTTGATCATCATATATATATAATCATCATATGTATACATAATTGTTATTTTTATAAAGTCAATGGACAAGAGTCTAAGACGAGTATTATTTGTCTAGGTTTCCGTGATTGATGCACGCACCGTACGTCCGAATTGCCGATAACCCGCCTTCCCACATCAACGTGAGTTCATAGCCTCGCACTCTTTTAAATGTTTTCATGAAATGTTTTATAAACCCGCGAGGGAGATAACATGTTAGTTTTTATAAAATAGGACACCATTTTTCCCGATTGTTTGTTTATTGATTTGGACCCGAATGATTGTATGACCCGATTGTATGACCCGATAAATGATTAAAGGACCCGATAGATGAAATTAAATGGATTATTAAAGTTAGGTTATGTCACTAAAAGTCCCATTACCATGAATTGTGAACTACCGGGATTTGGTAGACGCTTATGCATTTAATAGTACTATTTGGGGACGATCACCCCAGTTCGCGCCTTGACGGTTGATCCCCGTCGTGCCACATTGATTGGTAAGCGAATTTATGTATGAGAAGATTTCCACACGTGACCTTTGTGACGACACGCTAATTTAGATGGGCAAGTTGAGTATCGGGTTTGCTACCCGTTGTTTGTTGTAGTAAGGTAACAATGTCATACGACTTATAATAATCCAATTAACGAAATACTGCTATACGCTCCGAATTACGACGTATTGCCTGACTAGCAATACGGGGTCATACTATTGATATTATGTTCGTGTTTTGGTTTTTCATAACCATATTCATATAACGGTTTTTATTTAACTTTATACAACGTCATAAGACGTATTGTATGATGCTTTTACGACATTGGCTCGTATAATGATTTTAAGGCAAATGCCTATATTATGATTTTCGATAAGGATTTGTATAAAAATGACTTAGGCTATTTTATGGCCTATTACAATGATTTGTACAAAATGATTTTTGGTAATAATTTTATACCAAATTTATATTGATGGAATTTATTAAACTCTATGAATTCACTCGGCATTATCGCTGACCTTTTCTTTTAACATGTTTTATCTCAGGTACTTCAAGGTAATTCTCGGGAAGACATCAAGAATTCATGGCCCGCACTTAAATATTAATTTCCATTCAAATGCTTTGTAAAACATGTATAAAATACAATGACTTGGGACCTATGTAACTTTGATATTTATGAATGGAAATGCTTTATTAATAAACGACGTGATTTTTAAGCGTTGTCTATGATGTGAGTAATGTGCTATCCCGTAACACCAACGAGTCTTCCGCTGTATTGAGTTGTATAAATTTGGGGGTGTTACAGCAACTAATTTGTGCTTCTGTGTTGATTATTTGTGATATTGAATATGCCTCATTGGCATATAAGCAGTTTAGGAGTTTATGAAATTAGGGTTCTTAAGATGTAATCAGTTTGGGGGAATGAAAATGGAAGAGGTAGGGGAAGATGAAAATGAATTAGTATAAATTGCAATTTTTCCCTAAAAACCTTTAATACCCGGTACACAAATGAATAAACCGGCCATAGAGGTAATTTTTCAAAAGTCAAAGATAACTTCTTGTTGTCCCTAACTATATGATGATAGATTAAAGAAATGAGATAGAAAAGAAATGAATAACTAGAGAGAGAAAGTAGAGAGAGAAAGTAGAGAGAGAGATATGTGATTAACTATGTGAAATTAGATTAGAGAAAATGAGAACTTCCAACCCTCCTAACATGCTAGGAGGGTGCTTATATAATCCACCCACATGCGGCCTTTCTATTGGACTATATTTGTTTTTGGGTCGGGCTTGAATAAATGCTTAGTACTTTGGAAGAGGCCTTTTAAGCTAACCATCAAGCCAGTAATGTCACGACTATTTTAACTAACTATTACAACGTTATAATAAATGTTACAATATAAACCTATGATCGAACATTCTTGTTTGACTCAACATTTTGAGTCTAACAATCTCCCCCAATGTGAGGTCATTCCTCTTCGATATTTGGAGATCAATAGAGATTACGAATTTCATCATAAATGAGTCTTAAACGTGTAATAGTAGTCTTGTTCCTTCATGCTGTGATCTTTGAGCCTTTGTTATTGTCTTTCGACTTTGCCTTTAGACTTGAGATCTTCAAATCATTCTTGACTTGTATTTGCCATCTTGTGATCTTGTGTCTTCATCCACATGCTCATACTCGCACCGTCTTGAAAGCTTGCTAACAATCTCCTTTAAATAGAGGTCATTCCTCTACATTAATAGTTAAGGAAGATTTTGATCATCAGCGTCGCGGAAGTCTTTAGCTTTCTTGATTGTTGAATGTATTTGGGCATGAGTATGTAGTTTTGAATCTTTGACTTTGCTGAGTATACCATAACGTCACCTTCTTGAGACAAAACATAGAGACGAACTGAATGGCTTTGACATTCGTCCTAAATCGGTAGCGTTTTACCTCCGGTCGGTGAAGACCGTTACACGATATTAAATATCGTATCTGTGATTAGGTAGATTCAATTACGAATCTCCTTGACAGGGTTTCGCGGCAGTACTAGCCGTTCTCTTTACTCGACCGTCTCAAAGCAAGACTACGAACATAAAGAGTGAATTAATTGGATAAATATCTGCTTGATTAAAGTCGTCAATTCAAATTCCTGGAACAAGTTTAATTCATTAAGAATCTTACCATTGTTGCTTTCCAGTTGACACAAGATCGATTCATAAGAATCTCGCAAGTTACCTACCGTAGCGCTATTTAATGTTGACGCTAGAAGGATTTCCATTCGTCACTGTGAATATTAAAATATCACTCTGAATGTTCTGGCAAGACCATATAAATATTGCGTAGAAACCTGAAACGTGTTTGAATCGATAAAGAAGCAAACCACTGTTGCTTTTCAGTTTTACATATGTTCAATTCATAAAGAATCTTACACATGACCTACCACAGTGCTGTTTGATGTTAACACTAGAAGGATTTCCACTCATCATTGTGAATACTTGGTAGTATCACTTTGAGTGTTCTAGCAATATCGTAAGGATATAGCGTAGGATTCTCTTTATCGTCATTCCGTGTGTCCTAAGGAGATTTGATTGATCTCTTGGCTCTAGACTCGATTTGTGCACTATTAGTGTTCGGATGATGGAGCAGATGCCACCTATTCAATATCAACTATCTCAGAGTGAGAAAGTCAATAGAATTCGTGTTGATCTCCGTGACAATAAAACAAACTTCTTTTGAGAGAAGCCTGAGTCAGCTGGGGAGGGGTTGTACATTACATCACTGGGTCCATGATGCGTTGTCTTCATGATGTGTTGACCCGGTTTCTGCCTAAGTTGTATGGAGGGCTTCTTTCTTTACACCCTTTATCCTTACATTTCTTTTTCATTCTTCAACCCCTTCAATGCTTACCAAGACATCATCACTAACACCTTGTTGTGATTGCTCCAGTGCCAGTATCAGTACTTAGTCTGCATTCAGCTACGTTCACATTCTACTCCATCTTTCCTAAGGACTTCTAATAATCTATTGAATTGTCCCTAGGAAGATCCCTCCAGTTCTGGTTGGATCATAGGAGTTAAACCTAACCACCCTTTTGACACCAATAACGTCGTGAATTAAAGATGTTTTGGGTATTCGATCGTAACCATAAAACCATAAAGATTCAAGTGGTTTCAAGAAATGCTCCCCCTTCACATGTGCATAGAAATGCGAAATTATTTAAGTAGACATTTTGCACATGTGGGTAAGAGTTAAAGTGCTCGAGTCTTGCAAAATAGATCACATTTTAATCACATTTTCTCCCCTATCTCTAATATATAAAATCGTTTGATATTAGAGATACCAAATTTGATTAAAATATATTGTGAAAAATAGTCTTGAAAAACATTCGGGAGAAAAATGTGTCAAACTTAACATGAATTTGGAACGCCCCCCCCCCCCCCCCCTCGAAAATTGATCCACTTGAATTGTCATTGTGAGGATGTGATCCACATTTCGCTTTTTGAGGGTGGGAGTTGTTGAACACACAATTTTTGAAAGATATTGAATAATCATTGAGAAATTCTTGAAAAAATTATGTTAAACGCTTTTTAAAAAAGTCTATTTCTTTTTGGCGAAAAGGTTTTTCTAAAGCATAAACTTGAGTTCATAGACTTTGAATGTCTTGAGAAATCGACTCAAGTGTAAGAAGATTTAAGTTCTTTTGTTGTGGGTAAGGGCACTAAAGCGTACACTCCCCCGTGAATATAGATCCGGTTTGCAATTTGAAAGTGATTACAAGCCATTGTGTTAAGCTCAAAACGTTGAATGTTTTGTGACAAGCTCAACCCAAGATAGATTGCTCTACCCGTTGTGTGGACAAATTGTACAAAATATACATTTTCCTTTATAAAAAGTAGAAATGACATGTTTTGAAAATATTTACAACTTTTATTCAAGCTTTATGTACACACCCGTGTCGTTATTGAGCGACATTTCTAATTATCGATACTGAAAGACATGTCGAGAAGAATATTTTTGGATTTTCAACGATTTTTAATTTTGTATTTTGCTTTTTCATTAATATTTACATGTAGATTTTTGATAGATGAATCAAGAAAGGTTTCTTTGCCAAAATCTCCAGTTCTGCTGGAGTCAAACATCTCATACCAATTTGCCTAACTAGTCAGCTAATTGGTAATCAATTCCAACAAAGTATAGTTCAACGATCCCCCTTTCAACTTCTTCCTTAATGAAGTGGTATCTGACATCAATGTGCTTCGTGCGAGAATGATGTACCAGATTGCAGGAGATGGCTATGGTGGACTTTAAGTCATAGTACATAGGTACTTTATCAAAGTGGAAACCATAATATGTGAGTTGTGTTCGCATCCAAAGAACTTGAGCACAACATGCTGATATGGACACATACTCCGCTTTGGCTGATGATAGTGACGTGCAATCCTGCTTCTTGGAAGACCATACCACTAGCTTATCTTGACCTAGAAATTGTGCACCACCAAAAGTACTTTTTCGTGTATCAAGACACCCTGCATGACCAGAATCTAAATAGGCCGTTAGAAAGAAACCGGTTTCCCTTGGATACCAAATCCGATGTGAATGGTATTCTTAAGGTACCGAAAGATCCGTTTAACCTCCTTGAGGTGCTTTTCAGTGGGTCGTGCTTGATATCATGCACAATAACACGTAGCATGTGATATATCTGGTCGGCTTTTGTTAAGTACATGAGGGAGCCGATCATGGAACGATATCTCGTTTGATCTATGGCATCTCCCTGCAAATCAGCATCTAGGGATGTGGTTGATAATGGTGTCCCAACGGGGTCACATGAGGTCATACCATGCTTTTTGATTATCTCTTGACAATACCTAGCTTGGTTGATAAAGATACCACTTGGGGATTGGTGAACTTGAATTTCTAGAAAGAATTTTAGTTCGCCCATCATTGACATTTCAAATTTGTTGTGCATTACTTTTTCAAACCGTTTTGAAAGTTTTGGGTTTGTAGACCCGAAAATAATGTCATCGACATAAATCTGCACAAGCAAAATGTCATCCCCATATTTATAAGTGAACAAAGTTAGATAAATGGAACCTTTTGAGAAACCTTTAGATACCATAAATTTTGAGAGCTCTTCATACCACGCCCTTGGAGGTTGCTTGAGTCCATAAAGTGCTTTGTGGAGACGATACACCTTGTCAGGATAATGAGGATTGATGAATCCTTCCGGCTGTGTGACATAGACTTCTTCCTGCAAATCACAGTTAAGAAACGTCGTCCTTACGTCCATTTGATAAACGATGAATCCCTTATGTGCAGCATAGGCAAGGAAAATCCTGACCACTTCCATACTAGCTACTGGTGCAAATGATTCTTCATAATCAATACCCTCTTTCTGGCCATACCCTTTAGCCACTAGCCTAGATTTGTTCTTGATGATCATGTTTTCTTCATCCATCTTGTTTTTCCATATCCATCAAAGATTTAATGGTGTTACATCGTATGGTCTGTCAACACGTTCTCAGACATTAAGTCCTTCAAATTGTTGAAGTTCATCCTTCATCGATTCAATCCAAGCGTGATCTGCCAAGGCTTCTTTGATATTTGTTAGTTCAGCTGTACTCACGGCGAGTGCGAACATACAAACATCACCATCGATTTCAAGTTGTCGTATTGTACGAACGGGCTGTGAAAGGTTTCCAGTTACTTGAACCAAATGATGATCTCGGGTCCAATGATGTGCTGAAGGATGTCATTGATAAAACGTATGCATATTTTACGGATCAACATGGCGAGTAGAAGACTCTCCAGTTTTGTGTATCGGTGTACCGAATGGATTGATAAAGTCGTCTTCGTCATTTAATGCATAGCCTGCTTGATTTGTGTTCTCTATAGCAATGACAGTAGTTGTGGATGTTGTAGGAGCGGTTGTTGATGTGATATTCTGAGGAGGTAAATCTGCAGCAACCCGTGTTGAAGTAGATGAAGTTGTATCCTTTTGTTGACGATGATCGGTATCATCATTCTTATCATGAGTGACAACGGAAGAATTAGATACAACATGTTTCTCCCCCGTGAAATATTCATCATCCATTGGTCCATATAACATTTCCAACTCTTCAATTGTCGTTTTGACTATCATATCTGCTCTTGGAACATTTTGTTGAACCAGCTTTGAACTTGACGGTTCATTGTTGTGGTCTTGAGTTCCTAGTTCTGTGCGGTTGTGAACGGAAGTCGTTTGTCGTTGTGGGTCAGGACTTAAACTATTTTGTTCAAGTGCCGTTTCTTGTAATTCATCAAATCTGATATGAATAGTCTCGACTATCAATTTTGTTCTCTTGTTGTAAACTCTATATCCCTTAGACTGAGTTGTATATCCCACTAGAATACATACATCACATATCTCTTTCATCTTATCCAAATTTCACCATCTCGTATAATGTAACAAGTACATCCAAAAACGTGAAGGTGTTTGAGTGAAGGTTTTCGATCATGAATTATGTGATATGGTGTCTTTTCGTGTCTTGGAATAATTAAGGATCGGTTTTGTGTGTAGCATGCGGTTGACACGGCTTCGGCCCAAAAGAATAGTGGAAGTTTTGAAGCGGCTAATAATGTTTGAGCAGCCTCAATTAAAGTACGATTTCGTCTTTCAACAACACCGTTTTGTTCGGTGTTCGAGCAATAGATGTTTCATGTTCAATTCCTTCAGCTTCAAAAAAGTTCTTCAGAGTTGAATTCATAAATTTTGTTCCTCTGTCAGTACGTACCACTTTTACTTGAGCTTGAAGACCATGTTGTATCAGTTTAAGGAAGTTGATGAGAACTTCGGGTGTTTCATCCTTGGACCTTAAGAAGTGAGTCTATGTGTACCTTGAGTAATCATCGACAATTACCATAATGTATTTCTTCCCTTTGATATGTTGAAAACGCATGGGACCACACAAATCTATATGAAGAAGATCTAACCGTCCTTTAGAGCTTGGTGTAGTCTTTGTCTTGAAGCTACTTCGTTTAGCTTTACAAGCTCACAAGAAGAACAAAGATGATATTTGATGAATTTTAAGCTTGGAAGGCCTCTCACAATATCTTTCTTGGAAAGCAAGTTGATGGTATCAAAATTGAGGTGAGATAAACGTTGATGCCATAACCATGCCTGAGTCGTTGAAGCTTTAGCCAAGAAGCAAATTGGAGTTGAGGAAGTTGTGTCTTGAAGTGAAATTGTGTAAAGATCAGTACCCTGTGGACCAGTGAGTAAATTATTCCCATCATAATCACGAACAAAACATGTCTTCTTTCAAAATGAAACTTCCAAATCTGCATCACAGAATTGACCAACCGAGAAAAGATTGTGATTGAGCCCTTCGACGTAATATACCCTTTTGATCGTGATATTCCCCTGAACCAAATCTCCATATCCTAGGATCTGTGCAAATTGATCATTTCCGAATCGGACCGTACCCAGGAACTTCTCCACGAAGTTACTAGAAGCTTGAGATTCTCCGTCATGTGCTTCGTGCATCTAGAGTCCAGTATGAAGAGAATTATTTGTATCACCTACAGAAGAATTAGAACACGATGGAGCAATTGCTAAATTATATACCACGTTAGTTGTGATTTCAGAATCATTAGTGTCCGTGGCAAAATTTAAAGGCATACTAACACTCGTTGTCACATATTATGTCCTAACTTTAGGCATCCATTGATATCTTGGAAGACATTGATTAGCAAAACATAATTTCTAAGACTTGCTACCAGACTCATATAATTCCCTAATTCTGCTTCTAGGGTCCTTAGTGGTGGAGTCTGATGCAATACTTTTCTTAGGGGGGGGGGGGGGGGGTTGCACCAGAATGGTTCACTTTGCGTTTGGGTTTTGTAACACCCCCAAATTTATACAATTCAATACAGCGGAAGACTCGTTGGTGTTACGGGATAGCACATTACTCACATCATAGACAACGCTTAAAAATCACGTCGTTTAATAATAAAGCATATCCATTCATAAATATCAAGTTTACATAGGTCCCAAGTCATTGTATTTTATACAGGTTTTACAAAGCATTTGAATGGAAATTATTACTTAAGGGCCGGCCGTGAATTCTTGTTGTCTTCCCGAGAATTACCTTCAAGTACCTGAGGCAAAACATGTTAAAATAAAAGGTCAGCGATAACGCCAAGTGAATTCATAGAGTTTAATAAAATCCATCAATATAACGTCGGTATAAAATTATTACTGAAAATCATTTTGTACAAATCTTTGTAATAGGCCATAAAATAGCCAAAGTCATTTTATACAAATCCTTATCAAAAATCATAATATATGCCTTTGCCTTCAAAATCATTATACGAGCCATTGTCGTAAAAACATCATACAATACGTTTTATAACGTTGTACAGAGTTAAATAAAAACCATTATATGAATATGGTTATATAAAACCAAAACACAAACATAATATCAATAATAAGACCCCGTATTGCTAGTCAGGCAATATATTGTAATTCAGTGCGTATAGCAGTATTTCGTTAATTGGATTATTATAAGCCACATGACATTGTTTCCTTACTACAACAAACAACGGGTAGCTAGCCCGAAACTCAATTTGCCCATCTAAGTTAGCGTGTCGTCACAATAATCACGCTTGTGTAAATCTTCTCATACATAAATTCGCTTACCAATCAATGTGGCACGACGGGGATCAACCGTCAAGGCGCGAACTGGGGTGATCGTCCCCAAATAGTAATATTATATGCATAAGCGTCTACCAAATCCCGGTAGTTCACAATTCATGCTAATGGGACTTTTAGTGACATAACCTAACTTTAATAATCCATTTCATTTCATCTATCGGGTCATTTAATCATTCATCGGGTCATACAATCATTCGGGTCCAAATCAATAAACAGACAATCGGGACAACTAGTGTCCTATTTTATAAAAACTAACATGTTATCTCCCTCGCGGGTTTATAAAACATTTCATAAAAACATTTAAAAGAGTGTGAGGCTATGAACTCACGTTGATGTGGGAAAGCGGGTTATCGACAATTTGGATGTACTGTACGTGCTTCAATCACGGAAACCTAAACAAATAATACTCGTCTTAGACTCTTGTCCAATGACTTTATAAAAATAACAATTATGTATACATATGATGTTTTTATAAATATGATGATGATCAAGTGGGTTTATACATCTTTACTCATTCATTATAGTGTTTATGTGTTGGTAACATTTTTATACTAGTTATACTAGTTCAATTTAATTACATTTTGAGGCCCAATGGTCCCATTACAAGCCCAATACCTCATATTAGTCCATTTTACACTTTATTATCAGTATTAGACTTTATATGTTGGGCCCAAGTGGGTTAAGCCTAATAAGTAAGTTTATAAGCGTTTTACCAACCAGTCGGGTTTATAGTCCAATAAGGCTACTTTGGCCCGTTAATGTCTATATGTTGTAAAGCTCGGGTTTATCGGTTTTTACTTGTTATATATTTTTATACATCAGTATGTGAGTTTATAAAAGTTTACATTAGACGTGTCCGACCGTCTATGTTTTATTTGACTAAAACGTTGATCTTTCGGTACTAGCCGAAAAGACGTAAAAATCATGTTTATAGTTGTATAACTTGGAAAATATTTTATATTTGTAATTTATAAAAATGTCTTATTTTATATCATAATATATGAAATTCTTATTTATAATTACTATTAATTGTTAGTGGGTTGATTGTGGTAAATTACACCTCTTGTTTAGGAAAACAAAAGAGGGTAAATGAGCAGTAAGTATTAAGTGATGATTTAGGAAAATCAAGCACTAATGACCCTTGTGGTGTGATGAAATGAAAGTTCGTTTCCCAAGGAGGTATATGTGTGTGACTAAGATGTAAATGATTTGAGATTAATATTTGGTTTAGAAGGGGATGAGAAAAGAAGATGACGAAGACGTGAAAATTATTACTACGACGACAAAACGTAAAACCGTAAAAACTACAAAAATAAAAATTAATTCTAAAAATTACCAAAAATTTACCAAAAATTAAAATAAATAAACTAAGAGTTTACCAATGATCAAAACTTTTTCAAACCTTTTAAATAATTAAATATTCAATTTTTAACTGCTAATTAAAGCCCTAAAAATCAAATAAATTATCAAAAAGCCCAAATAAATATTTTTCAATTTGTAAACCTCTAAAATGACCTAAAAAGATTAAAAACTATTTTTAGAAATTTTCAAACTAAGAAAAACTATTTAAAATTATTTAAAAACTATTAAAACTGAAAATAATTATAAAAATTAATCTAAAAGTGATAAATATATTCTAAAAGTTGCAAAATTCCTATTTAATGTATTTAAGCTAAGAAAAATGTAAAAAGTTGGAAAATGTGAAATTTGAAAAATAATAATAAAATAATATTTAAAATCCAAAAATTATAAAAAATTCTAAAAACTTGCAAACTAGTTTATTTTAACCTAAATAAACAAAAATCAAAGTGAAATGACCAGAATACCCCTATTGGGCCCTCAAATGGGCCAAAACCAAAAACAGTCCACTTAAATGGGCTTTTTAGACCAAAAAATCAAACTTGGCCCAATTGACTTGGCAAAGCCCTATCTGACTCAAAATTTAATTCTAAACACAAAACACTGAAGGCCCAAAAGCTTATAGTGAGCTTATCACAGCTTAATAAGCAAACTGCTTATCCTTATTTGGCTTTTTAGCCCATTAAGCAATAAGCTAATGCCATAAGCTCTAATTTGACACACAACCTTCTTTTGGGATGCTTAAGAGATCTGTAAAAAGAAATTTTGAAAAGCACACTCAATAAGCCAGAAATAAGCAAAGTATTATTTCACTAAAAGACATAATAGTCGTTTTTGAGAAATAAGGCACCTCAGGACTTGATTCAACTTGAAAAATGTCACAAATGGACTAAATAAGCCAAAAAAATAAACAAAATTCAAATAAGCAAAACCAATAAGCCAGAATAAGCCAATAAGCACTTATGAAAAAGTCAATTAAGTTGGTTTTCTAGTCAAACCTAAAAGTCAACCCACCAAATGCTCCAATATGAACAAATGGGTCAAATAATGAGCACCTATTACAAAATCCAAGTTGTTGCTGGTTAAAATAAGCTATTATAGCTTATTGATAAGCTGAAACCCAATTAACACTAGCAGGGGGAACCAGAAGGGGAAAGGAGTTCTCACTGCTTTGACTATTTGACCAAGCTTTTTAGAGAGATTTAGTTGGATTCAATTGGAAACAAGGGCACCCTTGTGATCAGTGAATCACAAGGAGTCAATAACAACAAGAAAATCCAAATTTGGTTCACACAATAAGCCAGAATCAATCAAACAGTTACCAGATCATGCACAGACATGGAAAATAAGCAGTTATGCAATAATAAGCAGATTAAGCTTGAATAAGCCAGCCAAACTCAACAGGATGCATACACAAGCTATATAAACTATGAATAAGCACAAACAAACTTATATCAAACACTGAATCAAAGTAAATAATAAGATCAAAGTATGAATAGTTACTGATGAACAAGGTGCATATGCAGAAACCTATTTGCTGATCTAATTGACACTAGATTCAATTTCAGGCACCCAAATCTCTTTCCCTGGTGTAGTTAACTAAGGTTTAGCACTTGTTAGCCCTAGCCTAAGCTTAGATCTAGGTGTCCTCAAAATCCTAGCCAATTTTACCAAGTAACAAAGATTTTATACCCTAATTAAGAACCAAGGTGTTTCAAACCACAAAATGTACAGCAAAGCAGCCAAGTATATCAGATAAGCATGTAACAACAAATAACAACACAATCCAACTACTCAAAACACCACAAATCCAGATTATGCAGTTGACCCAAACACCCCTTAAAAACCTGTTTTCACAATTTTTCAAAGGATTATCCAGTTCTAACCCACAAATCAAACTAACAACACCTCACAAACATCAAACAACACCAAATGAACAATAATCAACCACCAAATCACAGATGCAAGAACAAATAAGCCAATATCACAAAATTCAGAAAAATAAGAGAGAAAATGAAATGGGAGAAGGATGCAAACCTCCAAGACCTACATCCAGGCCTTGGATTGTTTGAGCTAAGGTACTAGCAGAACAAGTACCAGCTTCCAAGTACCTGCTAAGATGAACAAACAAGGTGATGCACAATAAACAAGTACTTTCCTGATTTTTTGAAGCACAAGCCTTATGGATTAAAACCTTGCCTCAAAAACCTTCAAATATCAAAGTGGAACTCAGTATTAGGCTATTCCAACACCAACTTTTAACAAATATCAAAGAGATTTCAAAATTCTGAAAATCAACTTTTATTAATTTAAAAAGGAATTACAAAGATTAATAGCCTAAAACTGGAATGAAAGCTCTCTCACAGGTTGAGGAGTCTATTTATAAGCAAATGCCAAGGCTAGTACTATTCACAAACCCTAGAACTGAATTTCCTATTATATCCTTACAGAATCTTCTAGGCGTGTTGCCAGCTGGTTTGGGTGAATCCTGGACGTTTGTTTAGTGCTTGGTGACAAAGGAAAGGTTTTGGTTCATTGATCTTGCCATGTCATGATCAAATGCCAGGTGTCGTATTGTGAGTGGGAATGGGGGCATCATTCTGGTAGTGGAGTTTAAGGTTTTTTGTTGTGGGATTTGATTGAGGTGATGTGAATCACACGTGGGTATAGCCAATTCCATTTTCCCCTTTGTTTTCTTTCTTTTTAAACATGGGTAAAAAGTTGTTCTTGGCTGGTAAAAAATGCTACAGTAAGTGTTACCCGCTTTTTCAGGGATTTGAACTTTGGGATTTGGCAGTTTTGGTCCTTGTGTTTTGGCAGAAAGTGTATAGCATGTTTATTTTGCAAACAAACTCATTTCCTTTGTTAACAACTTTCAGAACTTGACAATTTTGGCACAAACTTTTGGAAAAAGGGTTACAAGGTTATTTTTGGAACTTTTGCATAATTCAAGGGCTGATCTTGGACATTGTTGATCTTCAAAGGTCTTCAATGCAACTTTAACTTCATGAGGGACCATATTTGGCAATTTAGAATTGTCGAGGGACTAAACTTGCTATTTCTTCAAAGTTGAAGGACCATTTGTGTAATTTTGACAAACTTAAGGGACCAAACTTGTAATTATGAATATACAAGGGTTTAAAGTGTCATTTCTTCATTCAATGAGGATCAATCTTGCATGTCTTCAAGTCTTCAAGGATAAATGTTGGATAAATCATGAATTAGGGTCCGGTTCTTTGTACGGCTTCGTTTCTCGTGTCCGTTTTTCCTTGTTTCTTGTGATCTTTTGTCTTTTTCACGATATCCATACCTAAAATACACAAGTAAACAAACACAAGCATATATATGGTATTTTATGACATTTTTATGCATTTAAAGCCCGAAAAGACCGATGAGATCATGTATAAATGCCATCTCATCACTCCCCCATACTAAGCCATTACCGTGCCCTCACGCAATGCTAGAATAAAGTATCTAAGCATCACCAAAGTTCAATTTTATTAACCTTTATTGAAAAGTAAAAGACTTGCAACATACTACGAAGATATGTAAAGACATAATGTATGATTTTCATCACGAATGTGACTTTTAGGGTCAAAGAATAGAAACAAGTAAATGTACCTTAGAGTAAAATTCGTCATCCTTGATTGTCATACATTCCATGCTAAGTGCAAAAACAAGATCATTGTTGGTACAAGTCACAATGCTAACACTACTCATACGTCCCAATTGTGTAATACTTTTTCTCCCCGCAATCCTAGTTATTATAAAAGGAAATGGTTACTAGCATTTTTTTAACTATTATCATGGATCATAAGTG
Organism: Glebionis coronaria; assembly: GCA_025667525.1. Taxonomy (NCBI): domain Eukaryota; kingdom Viridiplantae; phylum Streptophyta; class Magnoliopsida; order Asterales; family Asteraceae; genus Glebionis; species Glebionis coronaria. The sequence continues at coordinate 206,947 of JANFOE010000499.1, read as the reverse complement.
ATTCATATTGACTTATTTGAGTAGTTATTAGTCCGAAAGCAAAGTAGCACGATTTAATCGATAGTTAACCGAAGGACAAAATCTTTTAAAACGGCTTCTCGTGTATCTCCTTAAGTTCATATCTTGGCATAACTCGTTTCACGATTTGAGACCTTTCTCGGACCGATATTTGGCATGTACTTCATACTTCAAATCTTGGGAAGACGTTCTTGAAATTATGGTCTTCTCTTCATATACTTGGAATTTCTTCACTTGATGTTTTTTTAGAGATTCTTCATATTTGGACCACGACTTCATCATTTTTCTTCAATCTTTACTTTGGATTTTGATATACAACGATCCGCCTCCTTTTCGGACTTGGATATATTTATCCTCATACCTTGTAAGGGTCTTTTTGGATAGACTTTCTCCATGATCTTTAGGGGATTAATTGCTTTTCGTCGTGTGTCTCGATCCTTCATATTGATTTAGGAATAATGATACTTCACATCATCTTTGGATCTTTAGCAACAAAATAGGGCTCCTCATGCCTTGTTAGGGCCTTTTTGTATCATCACCAATCTTCGCGTCCCGCTTCAATAAGTTATGCCTTGGCTATGAACTCTATTCAACCCCGAGCAACTTTAAACGATCTTGCGCTAGAGGCTAAGTAACCTTTTAAATCGTACGACCTTACTTATTGCAATTATTATTTATTCCTAATGCATTGATCTTATGGGAAGAAAAAGCCACAATTAAAAACATATGAGTTTTTGAAAGAACATTTTCATGTTCTACGTTTAGCATGATCACTTGTCTAACTCTATCATTTCTCGTTCTTCACTATATAAAGACCTCTAATTAAAGAGACTCGTGAATACTTAGCCATGCAAGTCAAAATTAAGCCAAATTTGGATTAGCTTTCATTAAGACTATATCAAATCAAAGTTTTGGGTTTTCAAGCCACCTATAGGATCTTGCACTTTCTTGGACTTTTTCAAGTTTAGAGAATGCATTTTATAGTTCCCTTGATAAGTGACTTTCTAGGATCAATTATAGGAACTTGCGAAAAGTTCTTGTTCTTAACCCGTATGAGCTAAGACTTTCGTGTTTTAAAGCTCCCTATATAAAAGTCTAGCAAAACTTGAATTGAGCAGGTTAAGGAATGTAAATGGCTCCAAATGCCCATCAAGTCAAAAATTAGCTCTTATTCTACCCATCGGAAAATATACATTCGTGTCTTAAAAACACTTATGAAAAATAAGAAAAATTTAAAATTTGGCCATTTTTAGCCTTATTAGCAACCAAAACAAAACATTGAAAATTGGAAAGCGTGAGGGCGTAGCAAAGCAAGTACCTATTCACGCCCCCATACTAAAAGTAAACATTGTCCTCAATGTTTCGAGTCTAAGGGTGGAGCACCCCCATACTAGAGACGAAGAGTCGAATGCTTAGGATCTAGCATGGAAAGGGTGATCAACAATATATCTAAAGCCGTTTATTAAGTATGCTAAAAGATAATTGTTAGAACAATAAAGGATATGTCATTGGATTCGTGAAAAACTTCTTCAAGCAAACGATGGAGGCTCACGTAAACGAACACGAGAGTCTTCAATCGTAGATGATGATGATGATCTAGATAACACAATCACAAACAACCACGAGACAACGAGTTGGAAGGGTACAAGTCCCCTTATTAGTGAATAGTAAGCATAAAAGGATAAGCATGGGATCTCCCCCACGAGGCACCTCGTTTTTGATTACTGAGTCATGAGCTCGACTCGATCCCCTCAAAATGTGAACATTTAGGGAAAATCATGGTATGGTCAATTTTTAGTGGGGCTTACATGATAAACAAGGCCCAAAAAGCAACCGGTATTAAGGACTAAGTCCTTTGATGGTGCAAAATACCGGGATCGAAGATGGCGTTCTCGTTCTCATTGGAAAAACAAGTCAACACCACTTCATCATATGTCAATACAAACCCAAAGGGTTTAAAGAAAATAGATGAGAAGAAATAGAAGGGTGGGACAATTGGTAAGACAAACTTTTGAGCTACTCGAGGTAGACTCGCACCAAGCAAATAGAAAGATTTTCCATTTATTGCATCGGTGGAAGACCGAGATTTCCCTTTACATGAAATTCCGGGATCGAAAATCTCGTCCTCGGTGGACAAGGATGAGGGAACATAAGGGGCTTCCCCCATACTAAAACCACACAAAGCACCGTCAAAAGGAGTAGACGAGCTTGTAGCACTCAAAACACGTGGTGATGACGGAGTTAGATTTGTAGAAAAATCAATTAAATCACATTTAAAATCTTTTCTATTTTTATCTTTTAAACTCTCCTTATGAAAACCCTTTTTGATTATGTCGAAAATATTTGGTTTTTCTAAGACGATGTTAGTCACACTAAAAATTATCACATTTGAAAACCGTCTTGGTTTTGGTGGTGGCAAGTTCTCAAAACGTTTATCGACAAAGAAAACCTCCCCATCGGGGTCTACATATTCGTCATCCGACAGATCTTCCGTAGAAACGGAATCTTATCAACACTTTTCAAGAATGAATGTTCGAGGTGAGGCGAAGGATTTTTCGATTCAAGTATTGACGGTTTCTTCTTTGTAGGCTTAACACTCATAACCTCCACCGGCGGAGGAAATGGTAAGTTGTTTTTGGCTACATTTCCTAAAACTCTTGGTGAAAATTCTTTGCAAGCGACTTTGGTTGAATTACCATGGTTTAAAGTTGCAATAGAATAGACATGAGAAAGATTGGAGTTTTGTGTTGCATTGATGACAAGTTCTTCTTCATTGAAACGAAGGGTGATTTTTCGAGCATGAACATCGATAAGTGCTCTTGATGTATCCAAAAATGAACGACCCAAAATGAGAGGAACTTTTCGATCGATAGGAATGTCTACAACGATAAAGTCAACAGGATAGTAAAACTTTCCGACTTTAACGAAAACGTCCTCGGCTACTCCACATGCTAAGATCGTAGAATGATCGGCCATCTCGATAGACATGTTCGAAGGACTAAGAGCCGGAAGCGAAAGCGATTTGAAAATCTCAAGAGGCATTAAATTAATACTAGCACCAAGATCGGCCAAGGCGTAGCATTCCTCCATATCTTGAATTACACACGGAATCAAAAATTTACCGGGATCACCGACTTTTTATGGTATGCGGCTAAGAAAAAACGATGAACAACTAGACGATTGTTGTAACTTCTTTTTGTTGTTTAGCATACTTTTGAAGTTTGCGGCGAATTGAGGCATCATGATAAGAGCGTCGGCAAAACTTATGTTAAAATGTGTATCACGAAACATTTTCTTAAATAACTCAAATTGATAATTATTTCGTTCTTGTGCTTTTTCCTTGTTACGTCTCGAAGGGTAAGGTAAGGGTGGTGTGGGTTGGACATTAGGCAACGGCCTTGGAATCTCGGGTTCCACAATTGGTATTGGTTCAACCGTAGGTGTGGTTTTAGTGGTACTTCGTGGGATTGTAATGTGCTCCTTTTCGACCATCACCTCGGGTTCTTTCTCGATTTCCTTCTCCGTAGAAGTACTTGGACGAGAGATTGGTTCCTTGAAAGTTTTACCACTTCGAGTAGTAATACCCTTCATTTCTCCCCTCGGGTTGTTAATGGTATCACTAGGAAGACCACCCGAGGAAGAGGGTTTACACATGATTGCTTCAAACATTTTAGCCATTCGGTCCTCAAATTTTGTTTGCCTAGCATCCGCTTTTAATAACTCTTGCTTAATCTCATGTTGTCCTAATTCCATCTTTTATTGATTTTGTTGAAGACGTTGGACATTTCCTTCCATTTTATTTGCATGAGTTTTAAGTTCATTAGCAAGTTCGTTTTTAAGCTCGTTTTTCAACTCGGATCTTAAGCTAATCATCTCACGTTGCATGTTATCAAATTTAGCATCATTTGCTTTAGCATAATCCAAAAATTCTCCTTGAAGATTTTTAGTGTGAGCATTTTGAAAACCTTGTGTAGTGTTTTGAAAATCACGGTTTTGGTTTTGATTAGTGACTTGTCCATTCCCACTTTGATAATTCCCTTTGTTGTAGTTACGTGAATTGCCTTGGTAATTACCACCTTGTTTGTTGTTTCGATAGTTATTAGCATTTTGATTTGGTGGAGCTTGATTTGGGCGGGAACCTTGACCGTTTTGGTTGTAAGTTCCCGTTGCTACATAAGCACTCGAAGTGTTACCATCCGCGATAATGCACTCGGAAAGATCATGAGCTCCACCACAAGACAAACAACTCTTAGCAACCGCTTTAACCGAAGCGGAATTTGAAGCTTCTTGAGCTTTCCAATGGGACATAAGATTAGCAATTCTATCAAAAAACCAATTTTCCTTATTAGCTTCATCATGTAAGGCATTAATGCTACGAGACGATGACGAAACCAAACTGGCAACACTCGGTGTTACGAGGGCTATAAACCTTAGATCTATTCTCGATAATCTTTAAAGCTTCATCGGTCGTTTTGCACAAAAAATTACCACCCGCGGCGGCATTCAAGTAATCTCGTTCATGATCATTAAGCCCATTATAAAAAGTATCAATTTGATGCAATTCCGAAAAATCATGGTGTGGACATTCATGTAACATTTCTTTAAAGCGTTCCCAAGCCATTGAAAAACTTTCATTATTTCTTTGCACAAATCGTGAAATCTCATTTTTCAAATGTGTTGTTTTAGATGGTGGAAAAAATTTGTTCACAAACTTAGAAACGAGATCACCCCATGTCAAAATCAAATTTGGTGGTTCTTTCTCAAGCCAAATTTTTGCGGGTCCATCTAACGAGTATGGAAACAACATCATCTTAATGGCGTCATGTGGAACATCCTTAAACTTGCTAGTAGCGGTGAGACGATTAAAATTCCTAATGTGATAGTGCGGGTTGTCTTTCTCATGACCTCTAAACTTATTTGCTTGCAACATCGACATCAAACCCGTCTTAATCTCGAAATTCTCCGCAAGGATAGCGGGAATCACAATGGCCTCTCCAAAACCCTCGGTGGGTGATTGTAGAAACTCCATCATAGTACGATTAGCCATGACGACTTCTTGTTCTATAATAGGTTCAACAATTGGAGGTTGTTCTTTAATCAACGTCTCTTGATTGGTTTGCTTTTGAAGACGTTTATGAGCTCGTTTTGCTTGATTACGAGTGATCATAAACTCCACGAAGAATGGGAGGTGAGCAAAGAAGATTCTTTTTGGGTGTTTTGTGAATTTTCAAAATTTTTTTTGTGTTTTTGATTGTTTTTAATTTTTTTTTGGATTTTGGTGTATCTTCGTAGACAACAATCTACAAAATCTCTCCTCGAATCAAACTCTTGATTAAAGAAGCCTCAAAGGAATGAAAAAGATCACGTGGTGTGAACGCCTTCGAATGACTTTAGAACTTTGGTGAAAACCAAATTGTTCAAGAGGTTTTAATCACAAAGAAACCAAGCAAATATATTATACGTAATAATACTTTGGGCGGAAAAACCCTCGATTAGCCTTCAATCTCAAAATACTCACAAGCAAGCGGGGAAAAGAGGCGACGCGAAGCACTTAAGAGCCTTTTTCCTTAGGGTATATTTTATAATACCCGCCTTATACCCACCTTATAGTTCGTATTTTTCAAAATCGAGCTTCACGAAAGTATTTATCTATTTTTGCCTTTTTCTTTTTGTTTGAGATTCGAACACAATAACTAGGAGATAAAATCCCAATTAAGGTTGTGTTTTCACACTTTTGGAGTTTGTTTATTTGTTGTGATACTTAATACAATATAGTAATAATAATTTCACTAAGAAAACCGATAATACGTATTAGTAGATTTCTACTAATACAAATAATATATATGGTTAATATTAAAAACAACAATGCAAATTCATCACGACACACCTCCCCGGAAGCGACGCCAAAATGATTGTGGTAAATTACACCTCTTGTTTAGGAAAACAAAAGAGGGTAAATGAGCGGTAAGTATTAAGTGATGATTTAGGAAAATCAAGCACTAATGACCCTTGTGGTGTGATGAAATGAAAGTTCGTTTCCCAAGGAGGTATATGTGTGTGACTAAGATGTAAATGATTTGAGATTAATATTTGGTTTAGAAGGGGATGAGAAAAGAAGATGACGAAGACGTGAAAATTATTACTACGACGACAAAACGTAAAACCGTAAAAACTACAAAAATAAAAATTAATTCTAAAAATTACCAAAAATTTACCAAAAATCAAAATAAATAAACTAAGAGTTTACCAATGATCAAAACTTTTTCAAACCTTTTAAATAATTAAATATTTAATTTTTAACTGCTAATTAAAGCCCTAAAAATCAAATAAATTATCAAAAAGCCCAAATAAAGATTTTTCAATTGGTAAACCTCTAAAATGACCTAAAAAGATTAAAAACTATTTTTAGAAATTTTCAAACTAAGAAAAACTATTTAAAATGATTTGAAAACTATTAAAACTTAAAATAATTATAAAAATTAATCTAAAAGTGATAAAATTATTCTAAAAGTTGCAAAATTCCTATTTTAATGTAGTTAAGCTAAGAAAAATGTAAAAAGTTGGAAAATGTGAAATTTGAAAAATAATAATAAAATAATATTAAAATAATATTAAAATAATATTAAAATAATATTAAAAATCCAAAAATTATAAAAAATTCTAAAAACTTGCAAACTAGTTTATTTTAACCTAAATAAACAGAAAATCAAAGTGAAATGACCAGAATACCCCTATTGGGCCCTAAAATGGGCCAAAACCAAAAACAGTCCACTTAAAAGGGCTTTTTAGCCCAAAAAGTCAAACTTGGCCCAATTGACTTGGAAAAGCCCTATCTGACTCAAAAGTTAATTCTAAACACAAAACTCTAAAGGCCCAAAAGCTGACAGTGAGCTTATCACAGCTTAATAAGCAAACAGCTTATCCTTATTGGGCTTTTTAGCCCATTAAGCAATAAGCTAATGCCATAAGCTCTAATTTGACACACAACCTTCTTTTGGAATGCTTAAGAGATCTTTAAAAATAAATTTTTAAAAAGCACACTCAATAAGCCAGAAATAAGTAAAGTATTATTTCACTAAAAGACAAAATAGTCGTTTTTGAGAAATAAGGCACCTCAGGACTTGATTCAACTTGCAAAATGTCACAAATGGACTCAATAAGCCAAAACAATCAACAAAACTCCAATAAGCAAAACCAATAAGCCAGAATAAGCCAATAAGCACTTATGAAAAAGTCAATTAAGTTGGTTTTCTAGTCAAACCTAAAAGTCAACCCACCAACTGCTCCAGTATGAACAAATGGGTCAAATAATGAGCACCTATTACAAAATCCAAGTTGTTGCTGGTTAAAATAAGCTATTATAGCTTATTGATAAGCTGAAACCCAATTAACACTAGCAGGGGGAACCAGCAGGGGAAAGGAGTTCCCACTGCTTTGACTATTTGACCAAGCTTTTTAGAGAGATTTAGTTGGATTCAATTGGAAACAAGGGCACCCTTGTGATCAGTGAATCACAAGGAGTCAATAGCAACAAGAAAATCCAAATTTGGTTCACACAATAAGGCAGAATCAATCAAACAGTCACCAGATCATGCACATACATGGAAAATAAGCAGTTATGCAATAATAAGCAGATTAAGCCTGAATAAGCCAGCCAAACTCAACAGGATGCATACACAAGCTATATAAACTATGAATAAGCACAAACAAACTTATATCAAACACTGAATCAAAGTAAATAACAAGATCAAAGCATGAATAGTTACTGATGAACAAGGTGCATATGCAGAAACCTATTTGCTGATCTAATTGACACTAGATTCAATTTCAGGAACTCAAATCTCTTTCCCTGGTGTAGTTAACTAAGGTTTAGCACTTGTTAGCCCTAGCCTAAGCTTAGATCTAGGTGTCCTCAAAATCCTAGCCAATTTTACCAAGTAACAAAGATTTTATACCCTAATTAAGAATCAAGGTGTTTCAAACCACAAAATGTGCAGCAAAGCAGCCAAGTATATCAGATAAGCATGTAACAACAGATAACAACACAATCCAACTACTGAAAACACCACAAATCCAGATTATGCAGTTGACCCAAACACCCCTTAAAAACCTGTTTTCACAATTTTTCAAAGGATTATCCAGTTCTAACCCACAAATCAAACTAACAACACCTCACAAACATCAAACAACACCAAATGAACAATAATCAACCACCAAATCACAGATTCAAGAACAAATAAGCCAATATCACAAAATTCAGAAAAATAAGAGAGAAAATGAAAAGGGAGAAGGATGCAAACCTCCAAGACCTACATCCAGGCCTTGGATTGTTTGAGCTGAGGTACTAGCAGAACAAGTACCAGCTTCCAAGTACCTGCTAAGATGAACAAACAAGGTGATGCACAATAAACAAGTATGTAGAAACTAGAAGGGGGGGTTGAATAGTTTCTCTTCGATTGGTGACCAAATTAAAATTTCTTTCAATTTGGTTTGTATCAAAACTATCTTTTACTTGAGGCTAAGTTGCATAATGATTAGGTTCAATTCAAATGCACTAGCAAAGATAATAGGTAAGTATAATGATAATGAAATAAGTAAAGAGTAAGAAAGGAGACAACCTAGTGGGAAGACACCAAGATTTATAGTGGTTCGACAACGAGGCTCTATCCTCGTTTCTACTCCACTCCTCGAGTACACCTACTCGAGATTTCTACTATATCCACAAGCTCCCTTCTCGGCGGAGAAAACCTTACAACGTTGCTTACATTATTTTCCGACACTAAGCTAAATGTCGAGACCTAATCTTTAGCTAGGACCAATCTACACAACATTGCCTACTTCACAATTTAACGACACAAGGCTAGATGTCGAGTTCTAATCTTAAGGTAGAACTAATCTTCACGACGTTGCCTACTTCACCATTTTATGACACAAGGCTAGATGTCGAGTTCTAATCGAAAGCTAGAACCAATCTTCACGACTCTTCACTTTGAAGCTAAGTGAGAACTTCACACAACACAACTACTAGTCACTTTATAGATTAGTGAGAACTCACAAGACACAAACACATCACTTTATAGTTTAGTGAGAACTCCTAATCAAATCAATTACAACTCAACTAGACTTATCCAAGTACACACATGTAGCTTGGATTTACACAACACAAATCCAAGCAAACAAATATGCAATGGATGTACACAACAAATCCAAGTATCCAAAAATAACTTGGATGAACACAACTAGTCCAAGTATTCATAAATACATTGGATTGACTTAAAACAAAAAGGTATCATGATGAATATGACTAGCTCATAGATTCATCTTTATCACAACACTAGTGAGTGAGTGATCTTCTCATTGGACAAGGTAAAGGAGGGGATCAAGAGGATAATCATATGTAAACATCCTTAACAATTTAAGTGATCATTTACTAATGATTATGCTATAGAAAATAGAAAGAGGGCTGAGAAAAACGTCCAAGAGGCTTACTGGAAAATGAGATTTGACCCACTATTTAAAGGAGACAAAGTATAACGGATCTATAACGGCTAGCTGTGCGCGGTACCTTATCTCACCCCGCGGTTCCTTATCGCTAAGGTACCGCGTAGGTACTTAAGGTACCGCAACTAGACTCCGCTCCGTTTTTTGTCTTTTAGTGGGGTGGAAATATCGGAGGTATTTGAAACCTTCAGAGGATATTCTAACAGCATTTGGAATATGCTATTTTCAAATTTTCATTTTCCATTTTAATAAAACATTTTCTAAAAAAGAAAGTTTATTAAAAAGTCTTTTTTCATATTAACAAAAGTGAGTTTTAAGGATAATCATTTTGATGATCACTAAGTATGATTAAGAAAGGTTAGTGATATGATTATTACTTTGATGATAGTGTTAGTTAAATAATTCATTTTGTGTTTTACACTAAATGTGTTGTATGGTTTGTTGTGATCAAAACTAAGAAAGATTAGTTAACACTAATAATGTTTTTAGGCATTACTTGCATTAACAATCTCCCCCTTTTTGATTATGACAAACGGTAAACTCATTTACGTAGAAACACAAAATATGGAATTATTAACTAGTTTATCACTATCATTTATCCCCCTTTGTCGTAGCAAAAAGGTTAGCACAAGTCTTTGAAGAACATCGAACTTTGCTAGTAGCTCCCCCTTAGTGGTTGCTCCCACTTGCTTGGGGCACCAAGTTTGTGAGCTAAGGTGACATGCTACACAAAGGTTAGTAGAAAGGAAAGAAACACCAATGTATATATGATCACTACTGATGAGATGGCATTCATACATGATCTCATCGTTCTTTTCGGGCTTTAAATGCATAAAAATGTCATAAAATACCATATATATGCTTGTGTTTGTTTACTTGTGTATTTTAGGTATGGATATTGTGAAAAAGACAAAAGATCACAAGTTACAAGGAAAAACGGACACGAGAAACGAAGCCGTACAAAGAACCGGGCCCTAATCATGGAAATCTCAACAAAATACCTTGAAGACTTGAAGACAAACAAGATTGATCCTCATTTATTGAAGACATGACACTTAAAACCCTTGTATATTCATAATTACAAGTTTGGTCCCTTAAGTTTGTCAAAATTACACAAAAGGTCCTTCAACTTTGAAGAAATGGCAAGATTAGTCCCTCAACAAATCAAAGTTGCCAATAATGGTCCCTCATGAAGTGAAAGATACAATGAAGACCTTTGAAGATCAAGAATGTTCAAAATTAGTCCTTGAAATATCTCAAAATGGCAAAAAGAACCCTTGGAAACCCTTTTGAAAAGTTATGTGCCAAAATTGCCAAATGGTGAAAGTTGTTACATGTAAAATGGGCGCTGATAGAAGTTTGCATCCAAATGACAAAAGAAAGGAAAGAGGAGGGCTAAACTTGTGAAAATGAAACTTTCAAACACGTTTTTGCGCCAAACAACATAACACTCCTACAAAAACGGATCAAAGGACAACTATTCACCTTTTACCAACCCAGAAATTACACCAACTTAAACATAGGGTAAATCCAAATTAACCTTACCCACACTTGATTCGCATGTGCAGAAACTAATCCCACACACAAAACCCTCACTCCCACTACTCCCTGGACCCCACACTCAACCTCTTTACCCAATGAAAACACAACTTGGCCTTCAAGTAAAATGACGTGGCCAAATCAACAGCCAAGGATCATTGCTTCATAACAAAGCTGAAATGAACGTCCAAGATGAATTTAAACAGCTCACACCAAGGATTCGTCTAGAAGGACTTAGGGCATTTAGGGAATTTCACTTCTAGGGTTTATGAATAGTGTTAGCCAGGCATTTGCCTATAAAAGGAGACCTCAACATGTGAGAGTCCCTTTGTTCCAGTTTTAGGCTATTAATCTTTGTAATTCCTTTTTAAGTTAAATAAAATTTGAATTTCTAAAATTTGAAATCTCTTTTTGATTTAGTTAAAAGTTTGGTGTTTGAGTAGCCTAATTCTGAGTTCCATTTGATTGTGAAGGCCTACCTTAATCTTGTGGTTAAGGCACGTCTTGTTTCATAAGGTTTTTTAAGGTTTGAAAACCTTGAAATCCTAGGTTCTGTTTTGGTTATTTTGTGTACTAACCCTTGACCATTAGCTATAAGCTCTTACAAGCTTGTTGACACCAAGCTTGTGAAGGGATTAGAGCCCTTGGTTGAGTTGTTTGCTGCTTGTGTTGAAGACATCGAGTCCTTGAGGTTCTACTTTGAACCATCAACCAAGGCAGTTTGCATCATCTTCATTGAAGTACCTTGGTCTTGTTCTAGTTGTTGAACAAGGTCCAAGGAGCATAGCTGGCCTTCCTAGGATGTTGTGGAAGGCAGGTATAAACCCTTGTTAAGATTCCTCTAAAATTTCATGTTTCTGCTTATTTTGTACTTTTGTATATGATTTGGTGTTCTTGTGTTTGTGCTTTATGTTTATTGGTTGGTTTCTGTTAGTTGTCACCTAGTATAGCTTTTTGATCATTAAAATCAACAGGTTGTGTGTAAAAATCAGAAGTTTGTTTGAAAAGTGGTTGATTAAGGGTTGTTTGGGATTACTGGTTCATAAGGCCTTGTGGCCTTGTGCCCTTGGTTCTTTGGGTTTAGGTGGTCTAAACAAGCTCTAATATACAAGTTTTAGTCATTGGTTTGCTTTCTGAAAGTTTAGAAAAGAGATTTGGAGTTTTGCAAAAATCTGATAAAAGTGGTTTTGAATTTGGTCAAACACATCAGATCCAATAACTTCTTTGTTAGTTGGATCTAAGGTCTGAAATTTGGTTTGGGAATAGTTTGGGTGATAAGCTATCTATTGGTTATCTGCTTGTTGAATTTGGTGGCTTATTGTGGTTTTTATAGCTTATCAAAGTCTGTTGAAGTGGTCATTTGCATCAGCAAAGTGACCACCTCATTTGGTGCTGCATTTTGATTTCTAGCATTAGGATTGTTGAATTGCTGCTTGGATCTTATTTGTTTGCTGCTTGTGAGGATATTTGGGTATTTGGATTGCTTTGTTCATAGCTTATAAGCTCACTGGCTTATTGGCTTATTTGTGCCAAAATACATCAAGTTTACCCAACTGGTAAGCCTTGATTCACAAGGTTTGCACTCAAACCTTGACCAGCAGGGTGAAAAACACGTCCTTACACTTCATTAAGTCTGTCAACGCCCACTTTGTTCCTGTCAGCGTTTGATTTCAACTTATCAGCGTTTGACTTTTGGTCAAACTTGGTTTTCAAGCTTATTGAATCTGTTTTGCTTATTGGTACATGCAACAACTTATCTTTTGTAATAGAAATCATTTTTCTCAGCTTAATATCAAGTCTGGAAGTTTACAAGTCTTTTGGTTAAGCTTTTGCTAGAAAACTAGCTTATTTGGCTTTTTCAGCCAGCTTATTTGCTCCTACAGCTTATTCTACTTGGCTTTTTTTTATTTTCTTGATTGATTATTCTTAGTTAAGCTATTTGTGAGCTTTTGCAACAAACTAGAGCTTCTGAGGTGCATTATTTCTCAAACCCGACTATTTTGTCGTTTTGTGGATTTTTGTTTTTCTATTTTCTGGCTTATTGAGTGAGCTTATTGGTAATTTCTTTTGACAAATCTCTTAAGCATCCAAAAAGAGGGTTGTGTGTCAAATTAGAGCTTATGGCATTAGCTTATGGCTTAATGGGCTGAAAAGCCCAATAAGAATAAGCTTTGTGTTCAATAAGCTGTGATAAGCACATTTTCAGCTTTTGGGCCTTTAGAGTTTTGTTCTTAGAATTGAAATTTAAGTTAGATAGGGCTTTTCCAAGTCAATTGGGCCAAGTTTGACTTTTTGGGCCCAAAAGCCCATTTAGGTTGACTGTTTTTGGATTTCGCCCATTTGAGGGCCCATTAGGGGTATTTTGGTAATTTCACTTTCATTTTCTGATTATTTAGGTTAAAATAAACTAGTTTGCAAGTTTTTAGAATTTTTTATAATTTTTGGATTTTTAATATTATTTTAATATTATTTTATTATTATTTTTAAAATTTCACTTTTTCCAACTTTTTACATTTTTCTTAGGTTAAATACATTAAAATAGGAATTTAACAACTTCTAGAATAATTTTATCGCTTTTAGATTAATTTTTATAATTATTCTAAGTTTTAATAGTTTTTAAATCATTTTAAATAGTTTTTATTAGTTTTAAAATTTCTAAAAATAGTTTTTAATCATTTTAGGTCATTTTAGAGGTTTATCAATTGAAAAATCTTTATTTGGGCTTTTTGATAATTTATTTGATTTTTAGGGCTTTAATTAGCATTTAAAAATTGAATATTTAATTATTTAAAAGGTTTGAAAAAGTTTTGATCATTGGTAAACTCTTAGTTTATTATTTTTGATTTTTGGTGAATTTTTGGTAATTTTTAGAATTTATTTTTATTTTTGTGAGTTTTAAGGTTCTACGTTTTAACTTTCTAATAGTAATTTTGTGTTAATTTTTATTTTTACGACTTCATCATTTTCTCTTCTAATCCCCTTCTAAACCAAATATTAATCTCAAATCTTGTACATCTTAGTCACACACATATACCTCCTTGGGAAACGAACTTAATCGGGTCATTAACACTTGATTTTTTTTCTAAAGTCATTTGTTCAATACTTACCGCTTTTACGCCTTTTTCCTAAAAGGTCGTATTTTACCACAATCACTTTGGCGCCGCTGCCGGGGAGGTGTGTCGTGATTAATTTGCAGTATTGTTTTTAATATTAACCATATAGTAATTGTATTAGTAGAACTCTACTAATACGTATTATCATTTTTTTTGGTTTTTCTTGTACAAATATTATTAATATATTGTATTAAGTATCACAATCAATAAACAATATCTCCAAAAGTGTGAAAACACAACCTTAATTGGGATTTGATCTCCTAATTATTGTATTCGAATCTCAAACAAAAAGAAAAGACAAAAATAGATAAATACTTTCGTGAAGCTCGATTTTGAAAAATACAAACTATAAGGTGGGTATAAGGCGGGTATTATAAAATATACCCTAAGGAAAAAGGCTCTTAAGTCCTTCGCGCCGCCTCGTTTCCCCGCTTGCTTGTGAGTATTTTGAGATTGAAGGCTAATCGAGGATTTTGCCGCCCAAAGTATTATTACGTATACTATATTTGCTTGGTTTTCTTTGTGATTAAACCCTATTGAACAATTTGGTTTTCACCAAAGTTCTAAAGTCATTCGAAGGCGTTCACTCCACGTGATCGTTTTCATTCCTTTGAGGCTTCTTTAATCAAGAGTTTGATTCGAGGAGAGATTTTGTAGATTGTTGTCTACGAAGATACACCAAAATCCAAAAAAATTAAATATCATCAAAAACACAAAAAAATTGAAAATTCACAAAACACCCAAAAAGAATCTTCTTTGCTCACCTCCCATTCTTCGTGAAGTTTATGATCACTCGTAATCAAGCAAAACGAGCTCGTAAACGACTTCAAAAGCAAGCCAATCAAGAGACGTTGATTGTTGAAGAACCTCCAATTGTTGAACCTATTGTAGAACAAGAAGTCGTCATGGCTAATCGTACTATGATGGAGTTGCTACAAGCACCCACCGAGGGTTTTGGAGAGGCTATTGTAATTCCCGCTATCCTTGCGGAGAATTTCGAGATTAAGACGGGTTTAATGTCGATGTTGCAAGCAAATAAGTTTAGAGGTCACGAGAAAGACAACCCGCATTACCACATTAGGAATTTCAACCGTCTCACCGCCACTAGCAAATTTAAGGATGTTCCACATGACGCCATTAAGATGATGTTGTTTCCATACTCGTTGGATGGACCCGCAAAAATTTGGGTCGAGAAAGAACCGCCAAATTCGATTTTGACATGGGCCGATCTCGTTTCTAAGTTTGTGAACAAGTTTTTTCCACCATCTAAAACAACACACTTAAAAAATGAGATTTCACGATTTGTGCAACGTAATAATGAGAGTTTTTCAATGGCATGGGAACGATTTAAAGAAATGTTACACGAATGTCCACACCATGATTTTACGGAATTGCATCAAGTGGATACTTTTTATAATGGGCTTAATGATCATGAACGAGATTATTTGAATGCCGCCGCGGGTGGTAATTTTTTGTGCAAGACGACAAATGAGGCTTTACAAATCATTGAAAATAGATCTAAGGTTTATAACCCTCGTAACACACCGAGTGTTGCCAATATGGGTTCGTCATCTTCGTCACAATCGTCTCGTAGCATTAACGCCTTACATGATGAAGCTAATGAGGAAAATCGGTTTTTTTATAGATTTGCTAATCTTATGTCCCATTGGAAGGCTCAAGAAGCTTCCAATTCCGCTACGGTTAAAGCGGTTGCTAAGAGTTGTTTATCTTGTGGGGGAGCTCATGATCTCTCCGAGTGCATTACCGCGGATGGTAACACTTCGAGTGCTTATGTAGCAACGGGAACTTATAACCAAAACGGTCAAGGTTCCCGCCCAAATCAAGCTCCACCAAACCAAAATGTTAACAATTATCGAAACAACAACCAAGGTCATTACCAAGGAAACACACGCAATTACAACAAAGGGAATTATCAAAGTGGGAATGGACAAATCTCTAATCAAAACCAAAACCGTGATTTTCAAAACACTACACAAAGTTTTCAAAATGCTCACACTAAAAATTTGCAAGGAGAATTTTTGGATTATGCAAAAGCAAATGATGCTAAATTTGATAACATGCAACGTGAGATGATTAGCTTAAGATCCGAGTTGAAAAACGAGCTTAAAAATGAACTTGCTAATGAACTTAAAACTGATGCAAACAAAATGGAAGGAAATGTCCAACGTCTACAACAAAACCAACAAAAGATGGAATTAGGACAACATGAGATTAAGCAAGAGTTATTAAAAGCGGATGCTAGGCAATCAAAATTTGAGGACCGAATGGCTAAGATGTTTGAAGCAATCATGTGTAAACCCTCTTCTTCGGGTGGTCTTCCTAGTGATACCATTGCAAACCCGAAGGGAGAAATGAAGGTTATTACTACACGAAGTGGTAAAACTTTCAAGGAACCAATCTCTCGTACAACTACTTCTAAGGAGAAGGAAATCGAGAAAGAACCCGAGGTGATGGTCGAAAAGGAGCACATTACAATCCCACGAAGTACCGCTCAAACCACACCTATGGTTGAACCAATACCAATTGTGGAACCCGAGTTTCCAAGGCCGTTGCCTAATGACCAACCCACACCACCTTTACCCTACCCTTCGAGACGAAACAAAGAGAAAGCACAAGAACGAAACAATTATCAATTTGAGTTATTTATGAAAATGTTTCGTGATATGCATTTTAACATAAGTTTTGCCGACGCTCTTATCATGATGCCTCGATTCGCCGCAAACTTCAAAAGTATGCTAAAAAACAAAAAGAAATTACAACAATCGTCTAGTTGTTCATCGGTTTTTCTTAGCCGCATACCACAAAAAGTCGGTGATCCCGGTAAATTTTTGATTCCGTGTGCTATTCAAGATATGGAGGAATGCTACGCCTTGGCCGATCTTGGTGCTAGTATTAATTTAATGCCTCTTGAGATTTTCAAATCGCTTTCGCTTCCGGCTCTTACTCCTTCGAACATGTCTATCGAGATGGCCGATCATTCTACGATTTTAGCATGTGGAGTAGCCGAGGACGTTTTCGTTAAAGTCGGGAAGTTCTACTATCCCGTTGACTTTATCGTTGTAGACATTCCTATCGATCGAAAAGTTCCTCTCATTTTGGGTCGTTCATTTTTGGATACATCAAGAGCACTTATCGATGTTCATGCTCGAAAAATCACCCTTCGTTTCAATGAGGAAGAACTTGTCATCAATGCAACACAAAACTCCAATCTTTCTCATGTCTATTCTATTGCAACTTTAAACCATGGTGATTCAACCAATGTCGTTAGCAAAGAATTTTCACCAAGAGTTTTAGGAAATGTCGCCAAAAACAATTTACCATTTCCTCCGCCGGTGGAGGTTATGAGTGTTAAACCTACAAAGAAGAAACCATCAATACTTGAATCGAAAAATCCTTCACCTAACCTCAAACATTCATTCTTGAAAAGTGTTGATAAATTGCCGGTTTCTACGGAAGATCTTTCGGATGATGAATATGTTGACCCCGATGGGGAGGTTTTCTTCGTCGACAAACGTTTTGAGAACTTGCCACCACCAAAACCAAAACGGTTTACAAATGTGAGAATTTTTAGTGTGACTAACATCGTCTTAGAAACACCAAATATTTTCGACATAATCAAAAAGGGTTTTCATAAGGAGAGTTTAGAAGATAAAAAAGGAAAAGATTTTAAATGTGATTTAATTGATTTTTCTACAAATCTAACTCCGTCATCACCACGTGATTTGAGTGCTACAAGCTCGTCTACTCCTTTTGACGATGCTTTGTGTGGTTCTAGTATGGGGGAAGCCCCTTATGTTCCCTCATCCTTGTCCACCGAGGACGAGATATTCGATCCCGGAATTTCATGTAAAGGGAAATCTCGGTCTTCCACCGATGCAATAAATGGAAAATCTTTCTATTTGCTTGGTGCGAGTCTACCTCGAGTAGCTCAAAAGTTTGTCTTACCAATTGTCCCACCCTTCTACTTCTCATCTCTTTTCTTCAAACTCTTTGAGTTTATAGCACATGTTGAAGTGGCGTTAATTTGTTTTTCCAATGAAAACGAGAACGCCATTTTCGACCCCGGTATTTTGCATCATTTAAGGACTTAGTCCTTTATACCGGTTGCTTTTTGGGCCTTGTTTATCATGTAAGCCCCACCAAAAATTGACCATACCATGATTTTCCCTAAATGTTCACATTTTGAGGGGATCGAGTCGAGCTCATGACTCGGTAATCAAAAACGAGGTGCCTCGTGGGGGAGATCCCATGCTTATCTTTTATGCTCACTATTCACTAATAAGGGGATTTGTACCCTTTCAACTCGTTGTCTCGTGGTTGTTTGTGATTGTGTTATCTAGATCATCATCATCATCTACGATTGAAGACTCTCGTGTTCGTTTACGTGAGCCTCCATCTTTCGTTTGAAGAAGTTTTTCACGATTCCATGACATATCCTTTATTGTTCTAACAATTATCTTTTAGCATAATTAATAAACGGCTTTAGATATATTGTTGATCACCCTTTCCATGCTAGATCCTAAGCATTCGACTCTTCGTCTCTAGTATGGGGGTGCTCCACCTTTAGACTCAAAACATTGAGGACAATGTTTACTTTTAGTATGGGGGGGGGGGGTGAATAGGTACTTGCTTTGCTACGCCCTCACGTTTTCCAATTTTCAATGTTTTGTTTTGCTAATAAGGCTAAAAATGGCCAAATTTTAAAATTTTTCTTAGTTTTCATAAGTGTTTTTAAGACACGAATGTATATTTTCTGTTGGGTATAATAAGAGTTAATTTTTGACTTGATGGGCATTTGGAGCCATTTACATTCCTTAACCCGCTCAATTCAAGTTTTGCTAGACTTTTATATAGGGAGCTTTAAAACGCGAAAGTCTTAATTCATTCGGGTTAAGAACAAGAACTTTTCGCAAGTTCCTATAATTGATTCTAGAAAGTCACTTATCAAGGGAACTTTAAAACGCATTCTCTAAACTTGAAAAAGTCCAAGAAAGTGCAAGATCCTATAGGTGGCTTGAAAACCCAAAACTTTGATTTGATATAGTCTTAATGAAAGCTAATCCAAATTTGGCTTAATTTTGACTTGCATGGCTAAGTATTCACGAGTCTCTTTAATTAGAGGTCTTTATATAGTGAAGAACGAGAAATGATAGAGTTAGACAAGTGATCATGCTAAACGTAGAACATGAAAATGTTCTTTCAAAAACTCATATGTTTTTAATTGTGGCTTTTTCTTCCCATAAGATCAATGCATTAGGAATAAATCATAATTGCAATAAGTAAGGTCGTACGATTTGAAAGGTTACTTAGCCTCTAGCGCAAGATCGTTTAAAAGTTGCTCGGGGTTGAATAGAGTTCATAGCCAAGGCATAACTTGTTGAAGCGGGACGCGAAGATTGGCGATCATCCAAAAAGGCCCTAACAAGGCATGAGGAGCTCTATTTTTTCTAAAGATCCAAAGATGATGTGAAGTATCATTATTCCTAAATCAATATGAAGGATCGAGACACACGACGAGAAGCTATTACTCACCTAAAGAATGGAGAAAGTCTATCCAAAAAGACCCTAACAAGGTATGAGGATAAATATATCCAAGTCCAAAAAGGAGGCGGATCGTTGTATATCAAAATCCAAAGTAAAGATTGAAGAAAAATGATGAAGTCGTGGTCCTATATGAAGAATCTCTCAAAAACGTCAAGTGAAGAAATTCCAAATATATGAAGAGAAGACCATAATTTCAAGAACGTCTTCCCAAGATTTTAAGTATGAAGTACATGCCAAATATCGGTCCGAGAAAGGTCTCAAATCGTAAAACGAGTTATGCCAAGATATGAACTTAAGGAGATACACGAGAAGCCGTTTTAAAAGATTTTGTCCTTCGGCTAACTATTGATCAAATCATGCTACTTTGCTTTCGGACTAATAACTACTTAAATAAGTCAAAATGAATCACTTGTGATCCATGACAAATAGATAAAAAATGCTAGTAACCCATTTCCTTTATAATAACTAGGATTGCGGGGAGAAAAAGTATTACACAATTTGGACGTATGAGTAGTGTTAGCATTGTGACTTGTACCAACAATGATCTTGTTTTTGCACTTAGCATGGAATGTATGACAATCAAGGATGACGAAGTTTACTCTAAGGGACATTTACTTGTTTCTATTCTTTGACCCTAAAAGTCACTTTTTGTGATGAAAATCATACATTATGTCTTTACACATCTTCGTAGTATGTTGCAAGTCTTTTTACTCTTCAATAAAGGTTAATAAAATTGAACTTTGGTGATGCTTAGATACTTTATTCTAGCATTGCGTGAGGGCACGACAATGGCTTAGTATGGGGGAGTGATGAGATGGCATTTATACATGATCTCATCGTTCTTTTCGGGCTTTAAATGCATAAAAATGTCATAAAATACCATATATATGCTTGTGTTGTTTACTTGTGTATTTTAGGTATGGATATTGTGAAAAAGACAAAAGATCACAAGTTACAAGGAAAAACGGACACGAGAAACGAAGCCGTACAAAGAACCGGGCCCTAATCATGGAAATCTCAACAAAATACCTTGAAGACTTGAAGACAAACAAGATTGATCCTCATTTATTGAAGAAATGACACTTAAAACCCTTGTATATTCATAATTACAAGTTTGGTCCCTTAAGTTTGTCAAAATTACACAAAAGGTCCTTCAACTTTGAAGAAATGGCAAGATTAGTCCCTCAACAAATCAAAGTTGCCAATAATGGTCCCTCATGAAGTGAAAGATACAATAAAGACCTTTGAAGATCAAGAATGTTCAAAATCAGTCCTTGAAATATCTCAAAATGGCAAAAAGAACCCTTGGAAACCCTTTTGAAAAGTTATGTGCCAAAATTGCCAAATGGTGAAAGTTGTTACATGTAAAATGGGCGCTGATAGAAGTTTGCATCCAAATGACAAAAGAAAGGAAAGAGGAGGGCTAAAGTTGTGCAAATGAAACTTTCAAACACGTTTTTGCGCCAAACAACATAACACTCCTACAAAAACGGATCAAAGGACAACTATTCACCTTTTACCAACCCAGAAATTACACCAACTTAAACATAGGGTAAATCCAAATTAACCTTACCCACACTTGATTCGCATGTGCAGAAACTAATCCCACACAGAAAACCCTCACTCCCACTACTCCCTGGACCCCACACTCAACCTTTTTACCCAATGAAAACACAACTTGGCCTTCAAGTAAAATGACGTGGCCAAATCAACAGCCAAGGATCATTGCTTCATAACAAAGCTGAAATGAACGTCCAAGATGAATTTAAACAGCTCACACCAAGGATTCGTCTATAAGGACTTAGGGCATTTAGGGAATTTCACTTCTAGGGTTTATGAATAGTGTTAGCCAGGCATTTGCCTATAAAAGGAGACCTCAACATGTGAGAGTCCCTTTGTTCCAGTTTTAGGCTATTAATCTTTGTAATTCCTTTTTAAGTTAAATAAAATTTGAATTTCTGAAATTTGAAATCTCTTTTTGATTTAGTTAAAAGTTTGGTGTTTGAGTAGCCTAATTCTGAGTTCCATTTGATTGTGAAGGCCTACCTTAATCTTTTGGTTAAGGCACGTCTTGTTTCATAAGGTTTTTTAAGGTTTGAAAACCTTGAAATCCTAGGTTCTATTTTGGTTATTTTGTGTACTAACCCTTGACCATTAGCTATAAGCTCTTACAAGCTTGTTGACACCAAGCTTGTGAAGGGATTAGAGCCCTTGGTTGAGTTGTTTGCTGCTTGTGTTGAAGACATCAAGTCCTTGAGGTTCTACTTTGAACCATCAACCAAGGCAGTTTGCATCATCTTCATTGAAGTACCTTGGTCTTGTTCTAGTTGTTGAACAAGGTCCAAGGAGCATAGCTGGCCTTCCTAGGATGTTGTGGAAGGCAGGTATAAACCCTTGTTAAGATTCCTCTAAAATTTCATGTTTCTGCTTATTTTGTACTTTGGTATATGATTTGGTGTTCTTGTGTTTGTGCTTTGTGTTTATTGGTTGGTTTCTGTTAGTTGTCACCTAGTATAGCTTTTTGATCATTAAAATCAACAGGTTGTGTGTAAAAATCAGAAGTTTGTTTGAAAAGTGGTTGATTAAGGGTTGTTTGGGATTACTGGTTCATAAGGCCTTGTGGCCTTGTGCCCTTGTTTCTTTGGGTTTGGGTGGTCTAAACAAGCTTTAATATACAAGTTTTAGTCATTGGTTTGCTTTCTGAAAGTTTGGAAAAGAGATTTGGAGTTTTGCAAAAATCTGATAAAAGTGGTTTTGAATTTGGTCAAACACATCAGATCCAATAACTTCTTTGTTAGTTGGATCTAAGGTCTGAAATTTGGTTTGGGAATAGTTTGGGTGATAAGCTATCTATTGGTTATCTGCTTGTTGAATTTGGTGGCTTATTGTGGTTTTTATAGCTTATCAAAGTCTGCTGAAGTGGTCATTTGCATCAGCAAAGTGACCACCTCATTTGGTGCTGCATTTTGATTTCTAGCATTATGATTGTTGAATTGCTGCTTGGATCTTATTTGTTTGCTGCTTGTGAGGATATTTGGGTATTTGGATTGCTTTGTTCATAGCTTATAAGCTCACTGGCTTATTGGCTTATTTGTGCCAAAATACATCAAGTTTACCCAACTGGTAAGCCTTGATTCACAAGGTTTGCACTCAAACCTTGACCAGCAGGGTGAAAAACAAGTCCTTACACTTCATTAAGTCTGTCAACGCCCACTTTGTTCCTGTCAGCGTTTGATTTCAACTTATCAGCGTTTGACTTTTGGTCAAACTTGGTTTTCAAGCTTATTGAATCTGTTTTGCTTATTGGTACATGCAACAACTTATCTTTTGTAATAGAAATCATTTTTCTCAGCTTAATATCAAGTCTGGAAGTTTACAAGTCTTTTGGTTAAGCTTTTGCTAGAAAACTAGCTTATTTGGCTTTTTCAGCCAGCTTATTTGCTCCTACAGCTTATTCTACTTGGCTTTTTGTGATTTTCTTGATTGATTATTCTTAGTTAAGCTATTTGTGAGCTTTTGCAACAAACTAGAGCTTCTGAGGTGCATTATTTCTCAAACCCGACTATTTTGTCGTTTTGTGGATTTTTGTTTTTCTATTTTATGGCTTATTGAGTGAGCTTATTGGTAATTTCTTTTGACAGATCTCTTAAGCATCCAAAAAGAGGGTTGTGTGTCAAATTAGAGCTTATGGCATTAGCTTATGGCTTAATGGGCTGAAAAGCCCAATAAGAATAAGCTTTGTGTTCAATAAGCTGTGATAAGCACATTTTCAGCTTTTGGGCCTTTAGAGTTTTGTTCTTAGAATTGAAATTTAAGTTAGATAGGGCTTTTCCAAGTCAATTGGGCCAAGTTTGACTTTTAGGGCCCAAAAGCCCATTTAGGTTGACTGTTTTTGGATTTGGCCCATTTGAGGGCCCATTAGGGTTATTTTGGTAATTTCACTTTCATTTTCTGATTATTTAGGTTAAAATAAACTAGTTTGCAAGTTTTTAGAATTTTTTATAATTTTTGGATTTTTAATATTATTTTAATATTATTTTATTATTATTTTTAAAATTTCACTTTTTCCAACTTTTTACATTTTTCTTAGGTTAAATACATTAAAATAAGAATTTAACAACTTCTAGAATAATTTTATCGCTTTTAGATTAATTTTTATAATTATTCTAAGTTTTAATAGTTTTTAAATCATTTTAAATAGTTTTTATTAGTTTTAAAATTTCTAAAAATAGTTTTTAATCATTTTAGGTCATTTTAGAGGTTTATCAATTGAAAAATCTTTATTTGGGCTTTTTGATAATTTATTTGATTTTTAGGGCTTTAATTAGCATTTAAAAATTGAATATTTAATTATTTAAAAGGTTTGAAAAAGTTTTGATCATTGGTAAACTCTTAGTTTATTATTTTTGATTTTTGTTGAATTTTTGGTAATTTTTAGAATTTATTTTTATTTTTGTGAGTTTTAAGGTTCTACGTTTTAACTTTCTAATAGTAATTTTGTGTTAATTTTTATTTTTACGACTTCATCATTTTCTCTTCTAATCCCCTTCTAAACCAAATATTAATCTCAAATCTTGTACATCTTAGTCACACACATATACCTCCTTGGGAAACGAACTTAATTGGGTCATTAACACTTGATTTTTCCTAAAGTCATTTGTTCAATACTTACCGCTTTTACGTCTTTTTCCTAAAAGGTCGTATTTTACCACAATCAACTACCTACTAAGTAAGTTGAGAGAGAGAGAGAGAGAAGAAATCTCAAATTAGAAGCAAGTATTTTGCTAAGTATGTCCAAAGAGGTAATTGACAAAATCAAACTTCAATCCTATGAAGATGATAAGCTTGTCAATGGGTTAAAGTTTAGAATTGATGGAATCACCCATAAGCAATTGTAAAAATTAACCATGACCAACTCAAAATAGAACTAATGAAATAACACACAAACAACACAAAGGTTACATAAAGGGAAAAAGACACAACAAAGAAGATAGTCATACACATAATATGATTATCTAAAAGCAATAAATATGGAAAATAAACCACTAAGCATAGGCTAGTCTAATAGTGATATTTTCTAAGATTGCTTAAAAAAAATAAAAGACTAAAAATACGACGATGCATCATTCGAAGTTTTCTCCACCGGAACGAAAACTTGAATAGGAGGTCGAGTGAGGAGGAATTCAAGAAAATTTAACTTCTCATACACATGAGCAAGTTCAATTTGTTGAAATCGGAAACAATCACACGAGGATCCATGATGCAACACAAAATCGTTTGATGGGGGTATGGCATCAAACTTAGGGTTTGGTGGTGGTGGGGTAATGGGTTTGGGAATGTTTTCACAATGCCTTGTAAGGTTTGGGAAGCTTGAAAGGTCATTGAGTTGAGGGGTATTAAAGGATTGTGGTGGTGGGGGAACATTTTCTTTTGCTCCGGTGATGGGGTTTATGGTATAAGTCTCATTCCAATACTTGATTGGAGAGAAGGTAGGGTTTTTGGGTGGTTTGGACGAAGATGGTTCATTCTTCTTAACCCAAATAGGTCGAACCGAGATTTTCGGTTTCTTTGAAAGCTTGGATGAGGAAGCATTGGGTGAGTGGGGTTGTGACAAAGAAATGTCAAGGTTAGGAATGTAGGAGTTAGGCATTGTGAGAGTGCGAGAATGAAATCTCAAGGTTGTGTGAGAATGAAATCTCAAGGTTGTGTGAGAATGAATTCTCAAGGTTGGGAAGGTGTGAGAATGAAATCTCAAGGTTGGGTATAAGTAAAATGTAATCAAGGTAAGAATTTGAATACAAAATGTGAAGTGTCAAGGAATGTTTAGTCAATTTGAGTAAACAAGGAATCTTGACAGGGTATAGGGTTTTAAAAGTTTTGACCAAAAATTCGTCAAAAACTGATTTCTGCCCGCGGTACCTTAAAGGGACCGGCGGTTCCATATCGCTATGGAACCGCGGGGCTTTAAGGATCCGCGTCCAGAAGTCTTGAAACCAAGTTTTTACAGGTTTTTGAGAAAAACTAAGACTTTTTCAAAAAGTTGCAAATCTTGGAATTTTACCTCTATTAGCACCAAATTATGCTAGGGTTGCATAAAGCAACATATTCACAAAGAATGTCTTGACAAAGGGTGACAAATTAATTTAGATATCATTTTGAACCAATTTTAGTCAAGTTTAGAGGTTGTGATAGATTTAGGTTCAATTTTAATTTCAAATTAAAGTTGATTAGTGTGCACAAAAGGATAGAAACACACAAAACTAAATCCATGGATCAACAACAAGAAACATTCATTAAGGAAGCAAGTACAAAGACAAATAAAAGTTAACTAATACATAGCTAGCTTAAAATTAGATCTAGATAAGAAGTCTTCATTGGCTTGGTTTTGTTGAAAACTCTTATTAAGAAAACTCCATCATTCATCTCCTAGGAGGAGGCATGGAGAACAAGGCAAGCAAGAACTCTTGCAACCTCCTATGTAGTCCATACATATCCGTCCTAAGGTTATGGATGATGTAGTGGTTGTAAAGATAACATGGACAACTAGGACCATGAGTTTATTGAAACCCATAGTATGGATCACCCAAAAGGAGGGAAAGTGGAACACCCGAAATTGGAATGTTTGAGTTGGGTGGAGGTGGAGGAGGCATGTTCTCCAAAGGGGAAATGGGTGAGTGTGGAGGTAAATTCTCCAAGGTTGGTGAAATGGGTGAGTTGTGAGGGGTAAATGGTGAAGTCACCAAAGTGTCATCAAAGTCATTCACAAAAGAAATGCTTTGGATTGGTTGGGGTTGTGTGGTCACTTCCAAGGGTGCACTTGGAGTGAAGGGTGAAGAGAGCTCATTCATTCTTGAGTTGAATCAAGAGGAGGTAGAACTAATGGAGTGGTTAGTACCATGGGTGGATGATGTCTTGCATGGTGCAAGAGGTGGGGAAGGTGATGAAGAAATGAGGATAGGAGCCATCTCATTCTTTGGTGTGTGGAAAGGTGAGGAGTTAGGCTTGGCTACCTTAATCCTTATTTTGAGTGTTTTCCTTGGGGTGGAGGTCTTGGAAGTGTTTGAGGTTTTAGTACACACCATGGTTGTTTAGGGTGGTTTAAGGTTTAGGGATGTATGTTTGATGTGTGAAGAACATGGCAAACAAGGTAGGTTTAAATGGGTGAGGGGATGATCCAAACTAGTAATGGGTTAAAATCATTTTAGGTGAATAATGAATTTAGGTAACCTAGTTTAGGAAATGTGCAGTTTATTACTGAAAATCATGCAAGGTTTACACAGATTTAAGAAAACAGTGTAAAGCAAAGATGCTGTCGTGCACAGTGACCGGCGGTTCCTTATCTAGGACCGGCGGTACCTTATCGATAAGGAACCGCGGGTCGATATGGAACCGCGACCAGAGAGTTTTCAAAAATTTCTCATCCCAAATTTTGATAAACCCAGATTTTTCCCAAAAGATTCACAAGCCAAAGTTAACTACATATCATAATCTAATAAGCTAACTATCATAAGGCATTGTTGATCCCAAACTTAGATCGATTAGCTTTGTGTATACGAGATTAGATCAAGTAATACACGTAGAGAAACTTTTGATATGTATGAAGTAATCTAAGTGTTATGCGGAATTTAACACTTAGAACAACGAACAAAACAAAGTAAAACAAACTTTCACTTTGATTAATAATATCAATGAATGATTACAATGAAAGTGTTATGAGATATGTGGAAGAGGTGTGTGAAAAAGATGTATGTGAGATGTGTCTTATGTCTAACCCTAAGGCCTCCTTTTATAGGTTTAAGGAGCCTTGTACAAAAAGCTAAGATCAACTATTTTAGGAAGAGACACAAGATAAACATACTCAAATAAAATATTGACTAAATCTTTTTAAACATTAAGAATATATTCTGAATTCATATCTTCATATTTTGTCCACCAGCTTGAAGAATTCATCATTGACGGATTTAGTCCTTGTCTTTATGTTAAGATTCTTCTCGTCAGCGTCTTGATAATTCTTATCAGCGTCTCATCTGTCAAAGCCCTGTTTACTTTTGTCAGCGTCCAAGTTCCTCTTGTCAGCGTCTAGGGACTTGGTCAATTTTATTCCCAACAATCCTCCCCTAAACTTGATATCTACTCTAGTAATCAAGTTTCTGAATAAAATAAAACATACAGAGAGGATTCTTACAAACATACTTATCCCTGAATTTGAGTAATAATAAATCTCGAAAAGTCAATCACTCAAATCACTTGTATAGTCAGCCTTCACTTGGTCTTAATCATCTTCAACACCTGTAGAGTCTTTGGAGCTTTCTTTATTACTTTTGTCACTCAAATTCGATTGCTCCTCCCCTTTTTAAGACTCCTCTCCAAGATCAATATACATGGACGGAACCAAGAATATCCTCCTTGCATCAGCTTCCAAAACAACAAGTCTATCAGTTCAAAACTGTGATCCTTGACAATTTGTACCATTTCTGTATTATGCTTTTACAAGCTAATACAGATTTTCGTCAATTCCATTAATGTCAAAGGTTTCATACTGTCCTCATCCACATTCGGGAAATGAATCCTCAATGTTGATTCATAGGACATGGGGATGGACTTACTGATGATAAGACTGACTTGACCTGCATTAAAGCTAGTGCCAATAGTCTCAGCCATCTCCATAACACTATACACCCTTGTGAAAGTGATCTCTGCTGCTACTAGATATCAATCACTAGGAAAAACATCTCAATGATCATTAGGCTTCTAGATATCCAATAATTTGAAAAATGTAAGGGTGATGAAATGTTTTGGGTCTATAAATCAGTTTAGAAATGACACCAACTGAGATGAAATAGCATAAAATAGACTTGAGAATGTAGAAAACTTTAGTTAGAACATAGAAAAAGGTAATAATCCTAAGGAAATTAACTAGACTCTAATAAGCAAGAGTGACAAACACTGTTCATGCATACACTCATGCAAAAGCATGATAGACACACATGAACTCTAGAGTCCTTTGTTCACAAATGCCCCAAAGAGAAAGTTAACTCATATAAAACCTTTGCAACTCCCCAAGTAAGCCCAAAAATATATCTAACCCAAGTCACCCATACGACCACACCCAATTCTAGGTCAAAAGTCTTGGTAGCACGCATGTTTAAATAAAAACGTGAATGCTACAGTGCCTCGAGGTTTAGAAATTCCAACAATTCCATAAGGAAAAGTCTTCACTATTTCTAACCCCCACTCACCAGTGGACACAATCTAGAATTGTGATAAGAGCATTCTAAGAATACCCAAAAACCTTGAGGTTTACCTCCCCTTAACAGAAGCATACAAATCATTATATGTGAAGAAGCAAAATTTTATCTCAAGATAAGAATGTAAACATTCCAACCATCATAAATAAAAGTTTGCAACTCTGTATCCATCCAAATGTAGCTCCACTTTCCTGCATAGTTAGACAAAAACCATAAAAACACACACCAACAGAGGCTACCCTATCCCATGATAATGGGTAGAGATAACATGTCAGTGGATAAAAATAATATTAGTGGAAAGACAAAATATGCATGTTCCTTAAGCATCCACTATCCCAATATCCTTGATCATTAACCTGCTTTTGGATAGGCTGCTCAAAAAGAAAACAAATTAGTTTTCTTTGGAGATCCAAGCCTTATCAGACTTGGATCTGTCTAGTTGTTCAACTAGAGTGGTATTATTCTTTACCATAAATGCCTGTTCATCCCTTTGTGACATAAGCACCCAATTTGTTCCAATGAGACTAGTAATGACCTTCTCAAGATATTTAAATCTATTGCAAGTCATTGAAATACCATTAAAATTAGAGTTTTGCTCTTGTTTAGGTTTCCAAGTTATGTGGGATAATGCCCTAGACTCTTGATCCTTACTAACCAAGTATCTTTGTTTATATGGTCTAAAATAAGGTCTCATACCAAACTTGGAGCTGTCAGCGCTGCATTTGTTCCTGTCAGCGTCGAACTTGTTCCTGTCAGCGCTGAATTTTTTCTTGTCAGCGCTGAATTTGTCCTTGTCAGCGCCCAAATTAGGGTTTGCTACAGGAACATACTGTCTGTTTGACCAAGTGTTGGTGTAACACCCCCAAATTTATACAACTCAATACAGCGGAAGACTAGTTGGTGTTACGGGATAGCACATTACTCACATCATAGACAACGCATAAAAATCACGTCGTTTATTAATAAAGCATTTCCATTCATAAATATCAAAGTTACATCGGTCCCAAGTCATTATATTTCATACAAAGTTTTACAAAGTATTTGAATGGAAAATATTGTTTAAGTGCGGGCCATGAATTCTTGTCGTCTTCCCGAGAATTACCTTCAAGTACCTGAGATAAGACATGTTAAAAGAAAAGGTCAGCGATAACGCCGAGTGAATTCATAGAGTTTAATAAATCACATCAATATAACTTTGGTATAAAATTATTACCAAAAATCATTTCGTACAAATCACTGTAATAGGCCATAAAATAGCCAAAATCATTTTATACAAATCTTTATCAAAATCATAATATAGGCATTTGCCTTAAAAATCATTATACGAGCCAATGTCGTAAAAACATCATACAATACGTTTTACAACGTTGTATAGATTAAATAAAAACCGTTATATGAATATGGTTATGAAAACCAAAACACGAACATAATATCAATAGTATGACCCCATATTGCTAGTCAGGCAATACATCGTAATTCGGTGCGTCTAGCAGTATTTTGTTAACTGGATTATTGTAAGCCGCATGACATTGTTACCTTACTAACCAACAACGGGTAGCTAACCCGATACTCAATTTGCCCATCTAAAGTAGCGTGTCGTCACAAAGGTCACGCTATGGAAATCTTCTAATACATAAATTCGCTTACCAATCAACGTGGCACGACGGGGATCAACCGTCAAGGCGCGAACTGGGGTGATCGTCCCCAAATAGTACTATTAAATGCATAAGCGTCTACCAACTCCCGGTAGTTCACAATTCATGCTAATGGGACTTTTAGTGACATAACCTAACTTTAATAATCCATTTAATTTCATCTATCGGGTCCTTTAATCATTTATCAGGTCATACAATCGGGTCATTCAATCATTCGGGTCCAAATCAATAAACAAAAAATCAGGACAAATGGTGTCCTATTTTATAAAAACTAACATGTTATCTCCCTCGCGGGTTTATAAAATATTTATAAAAACATTTAAAAGAGTGTGAGGCTATGAACTCACGTTGATGTGGGAAGGCGGGTTATCGGCAATTCGGATGTACGGTACGTGCTTCAATCACGGAGACCTAGACAAATAATACTCGTCTTAGACTCATGTCCAATGACTTTATAAAAATAACAATTATGTATACATATGATGATTATATATATATGATAATCAAGTGGGTTTACATATTCTGTTTTACTCATTTTAGTGTTTACGTATTGGTAACTTTTTACTAGTTTACTAGTTTTACCTATTTACGTGTTTTAGGTCCAATAAACTTATTATAAGTTCTTTAACTTGTATTACTCCATTTTATACTTGTATTATCAGTATTTACACTTTACATGTTGGGCCCAAATGGGTTAAGCCCAATAAGTAATTTTTATAAGTGTTTAACTTATTTAGTTAAATTATTAGTCCAAATATGCTAACTTAGCTCGTTAATGTCCGTATGTCATATAGTTCGGGTTTTATCGGTTTTTACTTGTATTAGGTACTTATACATCAGTATATGACTTTTAAAAACTTTACATTAGACGGGTTTTATCGTCTAAGTTTTAATTGGCGAAAAACGTTAATTTTACGGTAATAGCCGAAAAAGTCGTAAAAATCATGTTTATAGTTTTTATACTTATAAATCTTATTCAACTACCATTTTTATAAAGTGTCCATTTTATTTAACCTTATACATATTTATATAAATGAAATTCATAAGTTAGTGGGTTTTAATTTCACATTTTATACTATATTATTTGAGTGCTTATATAATAGTATTAAACATTAATTCTTCAAAATCTGATTTTTCGTTTCATCTTCACCATTTTTATCATATCTAGAGTTCTACAATGAGTTAGAAGCTCATTTTTGGATGGCATGAACTTCATATTATGTGCTACAAATAAGTTAGTTATAGCTACTGTTCATTCTATGTTTAACTATCCTTAACAGTCCCTACAAAACAGACTATTCAGATTAGCACACTCATCTTGTTTTGATCATATCTCACTCATTTTTATGATTCCATTGCATGGCCAACTCTCACATGTGTATGACATCTAATACTTACTGTAAATTGATTCCACCATGCCATTTTATCAGTTTATCATTTGGTAACTTACTGTTTTTATACAGCCATCATATTTAGCAAGATTTTAACCTTGTTACCTATGGCTTTCCATCTTTTTACCCATGTTTATCAAATCTATCAACACCAAATCCCCACATAATATTTTTAATCATCATTCATCATCATATAAATATACATAAATAAAGAAAATACAAGATTACATAATCAAAATAACAAGAGGATAGGAAGAACAATCTCTATACCACCATTAGTGATGAAAAGATGAGGTTTTTGATGAACAAGACTTGGTTTTGGGTAACCAATCTTATGAGATATCAACACCACTTCTAGGATCACTAAGTATTTGTAGATTCCTCCTAAAATCATCCCTTGTTCTTCATGAAAACTCCTTGAGAAATCAGCCCCAAACTCCCTTGAAAACTCCTTTTTACATGTTAAGATCACCTCCAATCTTCATAACTTCAATGGGTTTTCATCATATGTAAATTATACATATGATTCCATGGTTAAATTTGATCAAATGAGGGTTGTTTTGGGTGAATATGGGACGGAATAGAGAGAGTGAGGGAGGAGAGTATGAGTGGTTTGCATGAGATGGGATGGAGAAATGGTTTTGCTAGTGGTTTTGACAAGTTAGTGGCTTCAAAAGGAAGCTAAGCTACAAGTGTAACTTAAGCTAGTGTAAAGATGCCACATCTTTGATGTGGTGTCCTAGCTTGGGCCTTCCCTTTGTAGTGGGGTGGGATAAATTAGTTTTGTCCCATCCCGCTAATTTACGGGTACTCCCCGATTCTAGTTTCCTCGATTTACGTGCCCTCGGGTCGTTTTACGAAAAACGGTTTTATAAATTATGAATCAACGGCACAAAATGAATATAATAAAAATTGTCTCATCAAAAACGGAGTTCGAAAACGTAAATACGTAATCCTAAGGTTTCCGGTTTAGTCGTAAAGGACGTTAAATTAAAATCGTAAGTCCTAATCTCTTCTCGTAAATTTGTGAGTTTATGAACCAACACAAATTTAAAACTCCAAAATAATATTCACGAATAAATTTATTTTCTGAAATGTCGGACTGTCACCAAAGACGGTGTATGTAAACGTAAGCACGTAACGTTGAATCCTCCGGTTTAGACGTAGTCGATGCTACTCCAAGACGTAAATCCAAATTTCTTCCCAAAAATAAGTGAGTTCATATTGTAACATTAAAATAATGTTTTTAAATAATATTCGAGAATAAAATATCAACCATAAATTGACGGATTGTCACAGCATTTACCCCTAAACAGGATCTTTGTCCTCAAAGATCATCTTACTACTCGCTTCTTATAGAGTTAAAGCCATGTGGGT
The DNA here is from genome assembly GCA_025667525.1 of Glebionis coronaria. Taxonomy (NCBI): domain Eukaryota; kingdom Viridiplantae; phylum Streptophyta; class Magnoliopsida; order Asterales; family Asteraceae; genus Glebionis; species Glebionis coronaria. The sequence goes on along the minus strand of JANFOE010000499.1, from coordinate 173,540 downwards.
ATTTCCTCCACATTCGGTCTTTTCTCACAAGTGTAATCCATTACAATACGCGAGTTTTATCAAACATAACTACGGGAATAAGATCAGGCTAAATGTTGACTTACTTTCTCTATCCATGACGTTCACGGGTTTCTGATGAATGCAACTTCTCGCCGATCTAAGCTTTATTAAGAAGAATTCAGATTTTTACTTGATATATATTCCATCAAGTTCGATATACGAAACATAATTCACGCATCTCTTGAAGTCCTTGGGAAGATCCAGCTTATATGCCTTTCAAACCAATCTTTCACATCATCTCAATGGTCCCATACAACGGGGACTTATATCCCATGATCTTCCAGATCATCAATTCATTTTCCATGGTAAAAATTTTTGGCATAACTTCGCTACCCATCTGGCACTTCAAGATCTACATTTCATATTCACATAACCTCTTGCCCACTATCGGTAGTCAATAATCAGATCCTAATTTCAACAATCATTTCAGGTCTCGCAGGTCGAGTATTTTGTAAGGTTAGGTTTGCCATCTTAGGAAACCTTAAACCTAAAAGACATGTCCAACTCACAATGGGTGTATGTCGGGTGTCTTCATCTCAACTCCTGCTTACATATGCTCTAATTTTTAGATCCTAACAAGATTCGATCTCAATCCTAATACGATAATTATCAATGATAATCTCTACTAAGGAAAGTGATTATTCGGTTTATTACCAAAGGTCAATCATTCAAACATAAAACATCACTTCTAGTATTGTGTATCGTTACTTTACCTCATCCCTTTGATTGGGGTGGTACACAGTACTCTCATCTAGATTCGTTCCCAATGACTTCTGAGCAAATCTCTAGAAATTCGATGCGAAGCGAGGATCTTGATAGAGATGATCGATACAGGCACACCATGTTTACACAACTCCTTTAAATACAAAAGAGTTAACTTCTTCATCAAGAATCTTTCACTAACAGGAATGATATTAGTAGATTTGGTCAGTCCGTCGACGATGACCCAAATCGAATCAAATTCAGATGATGAACTTTGCAATAGCTAGACGTTTACTAATGTATGAGGCAATGTCTGCCTTCATAATTTGCCATTAGTACAACTTCTTCAAACAAAGATACTTTTAGTCAGAAATGACATAAATATAACACTTATACTTACAAGATTCCAACATGACTAAATCTCAAAATCTCCATATTTAGGCAACCACAAGTGGCCTTTAAAACATTTAACGCTATTGGCTTCTCAATTTTAATGGTTCACATTAGACGCGAACTCCATTTATTATCTATATTATCCTTTTTACAAACATCGTTTATTTTTATATTATTTGGCAATTTAGTTTGCACAATCATTATTAAGAAATATATCTTAATTGAATCTTTATACTTTCTATATAATATGTCAGTAATTACGTTCACCTTTCTTCATATTTTCTAAGTTTTAATTCTATCTCAACTATTGTTTTTATCAGTTTTTCTCAATCCGGCGTCTAAAGCGTCGATAATTATTATATGTAAATTAACAATAATTATTTAATTTTTATGAAACGTAAACGTTAAAAGTTTAAATTTCTTAGTTCGACCAATTATATAAAATGTTAAAAATAAATTTGAATTTAATTAATTAGATTTTTGTTGATTTATCGAAAATATTTAATAAGATTCGTAAATGTTCGAAAAACCTTTGTTTATACTTTGGTCAAAGTTTTCTTAGTTTAAAAAGCAAAAATTTTCGTTTCGAATTTCAAGTAATAAGTTATATAGTTTCCTTAATTCTTCTTAGGTTGTCTAGAAGTATACACAAACATTTACCCCTAAACAGAAGTTTAGTTAAATGGTTTGTGTATAAGGGAATAATCCCTTTAAAATCCTTTGTTAAAACATTCGTCAAAACATATTTCCATTTTCTTTTTAGTATAACTCAAAGTCTTAAAAGGGCTCTTAATTTTTTTGAAGAGTCAATATAGATTCCATTATCTATTACTCACACGGTCAAATAATATAAAGGATTTAGTCTTTAATCACATGTTAAATATTTAAGATACAGGTTTTTATCGTTCGGCCAATTCAGGGCAATCTATAAATAATTATTAACTCATTCTTATTCTTATAAACAAATAAATGGTCTTTAATGATCACAAGCATGAATTTATCAAATTACAGCCTACACACGTGATTCACCAAATTTATGATTGCTACATGTGTATTAGTCAATCCAAACGTCACCACGTGAAACTTGTAATGTGCATTACAAGTACCGGATGTAGTGATTGGAATACATAATCTTTTTCGCAGATGCGAAGTTGATGATAACCATGCCGTGGATCAAATTGCTAGAACCTGGTAAATGATCGAACAAATCTTCCATTTCGAGTTATGGATATTGTTTTCGATTGTCAATTTACTCAGTTTATAGTAATCTATAAATATAAGGAATGATAACACCATAGCTCTTCATAATGACAGGCTTGGTATAAAAATATCTTTCTCCGACAACTCTCTCAGTTGTACGGTAATTCCTTTAATTTAGATGGTGCTGACGTACAGTGCACACGCCACAGATGCAGCACCGGGAGTATAATCAATACCAATTTCAACTTGCCTTAATGGCGAAAGTCTAGGTAATTCACCAACAAATACCTCCTAAAGTTTCAGATAAGATAAACATCTTTTAATAAATTCATATTAGGTTCTTTTAGATTATAATATCTATGACTAATTCACATTCACAATATAATTTCAAGTCTAAATACAGGATATGGTCATCCATCAAGAATTATTTAGATCACTTTTGATAATCAACATCTTATCATTTAGGGAATTCTACTCGAGTTCCCATCAATTAAGACAATGTCGTCATGTCATAATCAATCAATCCATTCTGCTGGCATTTCCAACTTTCCAGTTTCATTGCCGTTGATAAGATGTGAACTTCTCAAAAGACTAATAATAACTCATAATCCTTCGCAAATTCAACGATATCAGGAGACATAACTAACCTTAAAAGAGTAAGGTCAACGCAAAATCTATGCGAGAGAATTTCAAATCAGATACAGACGAAAACACTTAACGAATATGAATATATTCCATGTTTTCATAATTTGAGTACGCATTCGAAAGCTCCTCGGATCGTTACCCAGGTCATTCAAATGAAATCAAATCAAAAGAAATGATAAGAACGTCAATACATCCAGTCGGGTATCAACACTCGGTAATCAGATACTTTTCCTAAGAATATCACTACGGTTGAATTGGACAAGAAAGAATTGTCAATTGTTAAATAAGACAATTTCCACAGATGAGTAAATTCAACTCAGAAGAATAGATGCTATAGGCACATATGTAGGTGTCCCTAACATTATGTCCCTATTTTTCACTTCTTGCAGATCTCATATAATTTAATCTTTTACAATCTTCAAAGAAAATGTAGTGTTTATTCATTAGTTTTATGGTAACTACTAATCAGCCTTGCATGGTCCATTCCAAATTGTATGTAGGCGCGCAACTATATACAATTTCAAGATTAACGATGCAATACTCAGTTCGTCAAAATTTTATCATCATGTTTATAATAAAAACATTTTCATGCTTAATTCTTAAATAAGAATCAAAAATAAATTTAGAATGATTTTCTTTGTTATGAAAACAATTAGGTTTTCCAAGGTGTTTTATAAACAACTTCATTTCGATAACAATCACTTATAAATCTCACTTTGAATAATCCTTATAGTGATGAAAATTCAATTTTTCTCAAGGGATACTGTTTTATCTTATAAAAACAATCAGTGATCTGCAAAAGAGTGATGAAGAGTTGTTTACCAAGAACTAACTACAATATAATAGGAAATGAGCTTAGCCAATTAATCATGAGGTTCATGACCTCGATGGCACTCAAAAAGAATAATCCACCACGTAACTCAAATCGAGATGAGTACTTGTTCAATGGTTGCATCACTAATGCGAACATTAGGATGAAGCAATAAAGGATAGATAACATCGATACATGTAGAATTTAGCAATCAAAGGTAGTCTTTTCATTTATCACAAACAAGTCAGAATTGTACCGTAACACGTTACGTGTCACTATGTCATACAATTCCAAGAACTCATCCTACCAACTGATGTCTCAGTTAAGTTAGGGATTATTTTTAAAAGATACCACAATGAATACTAATCTACAAGAGTCATTAGGTGTTCCACATGTCCTAAAAGATCCATCGGTCCCAATTCAGAAGAAGATTTCTTCGATTTATTTGTTGGACACTGGGTATCCTCATTAGTGGACAATGGCCTAGGAACAACCTTTAACACAAACTAACAATCAATTAAAACCTTATAATTCAATCACAGGGCTTAACGACTTCCTCTTAACAATTTCTTATTCCATATGGGTTAAATTTTAATTTATTCAAGTTTCAACCAATTTTATACTCAATTTGATATCCTACCTCATTATCCAATACTTCAACCTTATTCTTAGACCTTAAAAGGGCAATAAAAGCTCGATATGATCAACACTTAATTTCTAATCCTATAGCTCTTACAACAACAATTATCAAATGAGTCACTAGTATGAGATGACTCATACATTCAATTAGACTTCTCGGAAAGGTATTAGTGGCATGAGGCTTTTGGGTAATGGTTCCAATGACAGCCTTAAGTGCAACATTCACCCTTTCGATTTTAAATTTAAGAATTGGGTGACAACGAATTAGATGACATATTTACAGGTGATAACGTTTTGTCAAACTCCACTCTATAAGGAAAGATCGTCATGACATCGGTATCAGATTTAATCTCGCCAATTCTTCTTCAATTTCACAATCAACTAATATCTATATTTCTACGAATATCAACCATTTGTTGGGCTCATAAATATCCACAACTTGGTTTAGATCTAGGATAGCTAGAATTCCTACGAGAATAGCTTCGATTAATTTACTAGGGGATTTAGGGTTTCTTGTGACAATCTACGTCGTATAAATACCTCGTATAAATATCAAAATAATCATCAAACAATCATGTAATAAAATTACATCATATATATATATAATCCAAGTTATATATATTAAATTAACACTTCTCAGTCTGGCCTTGTCGGTAACTCGGGAATTCTTCGGCACCGTTATAGTCAAAAGATTTTTAGACATTTTTAGAAAAATGTTTATAGTTAAAAGATTTTGAAATGTTTTATTCAAAACCTTAGTTTTAAAAATCTTTCGTTCTCTATAACTAGAGCTCTGGTACCAAACTGTAACACCCCCAAATTTATACAACTCAATACAGCGGAAGACTAGTTGGTGTTACGGGATAGCACATTACTCACATCATAGACAACGCATAAAAATCACGTCGTTTATTAATAAAGCATTTCCATTCATAAATATCAAAGTTACATCGGTCCCAAGTCATTATATTTCATACAAAGTTTTACAAAGTATTTGAATGGAAAATATTGTTTAAGTGCGGGCCATGAATTCTTGTCGTCTTCCCGAGAATTACCTTCAAGTACCTGAGATAAGACATGTTAAAAGAAAAGGTCAGCGATAACGCCGAGTGAATTCATAGAGTTTAATAAATCACATCAATATAACTTTGGTATAAAATTATTACCAAAAATCATTTCGTACAAATCACTGTAATAGGCCATAAAATAGCCAAAATCATTTTATACAAATCTTTATCAAAGTCATAATATAGGCATTTGCCTTAAAAATCATTATACGAGCCAATGTCGTAAAAACATCATACAATACGTTTTACAACGTTGTATAGATTAAATAAAAACCGTTATATGAATATGGTTATGAAAACCAAAACAGGAACATAATATCAATAGTATGACCCCGTATTTCTAGTCAGGCAATACATCGTAATTCGGTGCGTCTAGCAGTATTTTGTTAACTGGATTATTATAAGCCGCATGACATTGTTACCTTACTAACCAACAACGGGTAGCTAACCCGATACTCAATTTGCCCATCTAAAGTAGCGTGTCGTCACAAAGGTCACGCTATGGAAATCTTCTCATACATAAATTCGCTTACCAATCAACGTGGCACGACGGGGATCAACCGTCAAGGCGCGAACTGGGGTGATCGTCCCCAAATAGTACTATTAAATGCATAAGCGTCTACCAACTCCCGGTAGTTCACAATTCATGCTAATGGGACTTTTAGTGACATAACCTAACTTTAATAATCCATTTAATTTCATCTATCGGGTCCTTTAATCATTTATCGGGTCATACAATCGGGTCATTCAATCATTCGGGTCCAAATCAATAAACAAAAAATCAGGACAAATGGTGTCCTATTTTATAAAAACTAACATGTTATCTCCCTCGCGGGTTTATAAAACATTTATAAAAACATTTAAAAGAGTGTGAGGCTATGAACTCACGTTGATGTGGGAAGGCGGGTTATCGGCAATTCGGATGTACGGTACGTGCTTCAATCACGGAGACCTAGACAAATAATACTCGTCTTAGACTCATGTCCAATGACTTTATAAAAATAACAATTATGTATACATATGATGATTATATATATATGATGATCAAGTGGGTTTACATATTCTCTTTTACTCATTTTAGTGTTTACGTATTGGTAACTTCTTATTAGTTTACTAGTTTTACCTATTTACGTGTTTTAGTCCAATAAACTTATTATAAGTTCTTTAACTTGTATTACTCCATTTTATACTTGTATTATCAGTATTTACACTTTACATGTTGGGCCCAAATGGGTTAAGCCCAATAAGTAATTTTTATAAGTGTTTAACTTATTTAGTTAAATTATTAGTCCAAATATGCTAACTTAGCTCGTTAATGTCCGTATGTCATATAGTTCGGGTTTTATCGGTTTTTACTTGTATTAGGTACTTATACATCAGTATATGACTTTTAAAAACTTTACATTAGACGGGTTTGATCGTCTAAGTTTTAATTGGCGAAAAACGTTAATTTTACGGTAATAGCCGAAAAAGTCGTAAAAATCATGTTTATAGTTTTTATACTTATAAATCTTATTCAACTACCATTTTTATAAAGTGTCCATTTTATTTAACCTTATACATATTTATATAAATGAAATTCATAAGTTAGTGGGTTTTAATTTCACATTTTATACTATATTATTTGAGTGCTTATATAATAGTATTTAACATTAATTCTTCAAAATCTGATTTTTCGTTTCATCTTCACCATTTTTATCATATCTAGAGTTCTACAATGAGTTAGAAGCTCATTTTTGGATGGAATGAACTTCATATTATGTGCTACAAATAAGTTAGTTATAGCTATTGTTCATTCTATGTTTAACTATCCTTAACAGTCCCTACAAAACAGACTATTCAGATTAGCACACTCATCTTGTTTTGATCATATCTCACTCATTTTGATGATTCCATTGCATGGCCAACTCTCACATGTGTATGACATCTAATACTTACCGTAAATTGATTCCACCATGCCATTTTATCAGTTTATCATTTGGTAACTTACTGTTTTTATACAGCCATCATATTTAGCAAGATTTTAACCTTGTTACCTATGGCTTTCCATCTTTTTACCCATGTTTATCAAATCTATCAACACCAAATCCCCACATAATATTTGTAATCATCATTCATCATCATATAAATATACATAAATAAAGAAAATACAAGATTACATAATCAAAATAACAAGAGGATAGGAAGAACAATCTCTATACCACCATTAGTGATGAAAAGATGAGGTTTTTGATGAACAAGACTTGGTTTTGGGTAACAAATCTTATGAGATATCAACACCACTTCTAGGATCACTAAGTATTTGTAGATTCCTCCTAAAATCATCCCTTGTTCTTCATGAAAACTCCTTGAGAAATCAGCCCCAAACTCCCTTGAAAACTCCTTTTTACATGTTAAGATCACCTCTAATCTTCATAACTTCAATGGGTTTTCATCATATGTAAATTATACATATGATTCCATGGTTAAATTTGATCAAATGAGGGTTGTTTTGGGTGAATATGGGACGGAATAGAGAGAGTGAGGGAGGAGAGTATGAGTGGTTTGCATGAGATGGGATGGAGAAATGGTTTTGCTAGTGGTTTTGACAAGTTAGTGGCTTCAAAAGGAAGCTAAGCTACAAGTGTAACTTAAGCTAGTGTAAAGATGCCACATCTTTGATGTGGTGTCCTAGCTTGGGCCTTCCCTTTGTAGTGGGGTGGGATAAATTAGTTTTGTCCCATCCCGCTAATTTACGGGTACTCCCCGATTCTAGTTTCCTCGATTTACGTGCCCTCGGGTCGTTTTACGAAAAACGTTTTTATAAATTATGAATCAACGGCACAAAACGAATCTAATAAAAATTGTCTCATCAAAAACGGAGTTCGAAAACGTAAATACGTAATCCTAAGGTTTCCGGTTTAGTCGTAAAGGACGTTAAATTAAAATCGTAAGTCCTAATCTCTTCTCGTAAATTTGTGAGTTTATGAACCAACACAAATTTAAAACTCCAAAATAATATTCACGAATAAATTTATTTTCTGAAATGTCGGACTGTCACCAAAGACGGTGTATGTAAACGTAAGCACGTAACGTTGAATCCTCCGGTTTAGACGTAGTCGATGCTACTCCAAGACGTAAATCCAAATTTCTTCCCAAAAATAAGTGAGTTCATATTGTAACATTAAAATAATGTTTTTAAATAATATTCGAGAATAAAATATCAACCATAAATTGACGGATTGTCACAGTTGGTCTTTTGAAAGGGCCTTTGACCTTGGGTATTAGCTGCCTTAGAGAAGAAAGGAGCTGGTCTAGTAGCCTGTGGTCTAGTGTGGACAAAAGGTCTATGATTGACATTAGATGACCTATTGTCAACAAATGAATTGTATCCACTGACACAATTATAGGCCAAATGTGAAAAGCTCCCACATGAGTAACAAGCCTTTTTGGACACAAACTTAGACTTAGACTGATAAAACCCTGTCCCATTAATACTTTCCTGGCTTTTGAGTGACCTAGGTTTCCTATACATTTCAGCATATTTAACACTAGGTTGTTTCTTAATTGGGGAGCCAAGATTAAAAGCTTTTCTAGTGATGGGATTGGTCACAGTGATAGGTTTAGATACTACTGGACTCTCAATGGGTGTAGGCACGAATGGACTCTCACTAAGCATCCCACCCTTAACAAACAAAGTGGGGTTAGCCTTCTTCCATTCTTCTAGGTCAGTAACCTTTTGTTGATATTCCTCAACTGGGGAAAGAACTCTAGGTGGAGGAATAAATTCCTCTTCTTGGAGTTCTGGAATACCAGTCCAAGAGAGATCCTTTCTATGGACACCATAGAAGTCCCCAGCAGGTGGTGGAACGGCAACATATTCTTTCAACCCAATCCCATACATATCCTTAGAATCCCTTTGTTTATTAACACATTCTCCTAGGGTTTGTGTGGCCTTATCAAATCTCTGAATTTTAAGACTCACATTGTCTTTATTCTTATTAGCCTCATCTAACTTAGCTATTAAATCAACATTAACCCTATTCACGATATCATTAATATCATTACTTTGATTTAATCATGTTTTAAGATATTTATTTTATCTTTTAAATCAAACTCCATTTTCTTATACTCAGAAACAGTCTTTTCAGTTTGAACAAGTGCCACTTGATAATTAGATAACGTGCATCTTACGTCTGAAAGATCTGATTTTAATTTTAAAATCTCTTTATTAAGTTTTTCAGTATTTATCCTACAAGAAGAGTCATCACATACCTCATTATCAGATGACGAAGATGAGTTGGAACTTGAAGTAGACTTCGCCTTGACTGAAAACATCATCAGATTATTTTTCACCTTCTTCCTTAGCCTGGTTCACCTCACGATATTGGATCTCGTTCTTCAAATCAAAGTTTCTCAACAAGCTCTGATACCACTTGTTGAACCCAAACTTAGATCGATTAGCTTTGTGTATACGAGATTAGATCAAGTAATACACGTAGAGAAACTTTTGATATGTATGAAGTAATCTAAGTGTTATGCGGAATTTAACACTTAGAACAACGAACAAAACAAAGTAAAACAAACTTTCACTTTGATTAATAATATCAATGAATGATTACAATGAAAGTGTTATGAGATATGTGGAAGAGGTGTGTGAAAAAGATGTATGTGAGATGTGTCTTATGTCTAACCCTAAGGCCTCCTTTTATAGCTTTAAGGAGCCTTGTACAAAAAGCTAAGATCAACTATTTTAGGAAGAGACACAAGATAAACATACTCAAATAAAATATTGACTAAATCTTTTTAAACATTAAGAATATATTCTGAATTCTTATCTTCATATTTTGTCCACCAGCTTGAAGAATTCATCATTGACATATTTAGTCCTTGTCTTTATGTTAAGATTCTTCTCGTCAGCGTCTTGATAATTCTTATCAGCGTCTCATCTGTCAACGCCCTGTTTACTTTTGTCAGCGTCCAAGTTCCTCTTGTCAGCGTCTAGGGACTTGGTCAATTTTATTCCCAACAGGCATGCACAAAGCTATGTAAATCACAAACATGATGGCATAAGCAACATTTAGGATCAAAATAGATAATAATTCAAGTATGCAACCAAAGTTAATAAACAACTAAACCAAAGTGTTAATAACCAAATGTTTAACCATCAAATCCAAACTTTGACACAACTTCAAAGTCTTCACCTTCTTTTCTTTTTGCCTAATCCCTTGATCATATTCCCCAAGAACTTGAAACCTTTTCTTGATTCAACCCGGTGTTCGTGTAATTCCCCTCGAGTTCTAAGATTTTCACGGTAAAGATGCTCCATATTGAGATCTTCCGGTACTTCACTAGAATGATGAGGAGGAGGAGCTAAGTCTTCAAATTCATCCTCGAATGGGTTTGAGGATGGATGGGAATTACTCGAAGAGTGGAATTGAGAACTAGTACCTATGCCATCACCATCACTTGTTTGCATGTCCATGTCCTCATCATCCATCTCTTGATGATCAGATTTTCTCGATCCTCGATCACTTCTTGTATTTCTTGCATATGCCTCTTGAATAGGCAACATAACCCGATGAACCGGGTAGAAGCGAGAAAGATCAAGGTAGGGAAAATCATGAGCAACCCTTTTGAAAAGGCGAGTTAAAAGCATAGCATAGGGAAGGTTTGTTTTGGGCTTCGAAAGGGCATAATTGATTCGTCGAGCGATATAGAATGCCAAGTTGTACTTGGTGGATGTAAAGATGCAACTCAACATATGCACCATACATGCTGGGATATGATCTCGGTTTCCACCAAGACAAAAGACATTCTCCCTAAGGACATTGGCCCATTGGACCATAAAATCCTTAAGGTCGCTAGAGAGCACTTCATATCGATTCACATTTCGTACATTTGAATGAAGGCTTCTCACAACGTTTCCATCACGCTCTTTCGAGATGATGTCAAGGATGAAATCTAGATCAATTTCGGTGAGGTCATTTGGAGGTTTATCGAAGGATTCCGAGAGAGCATCAAGTCTCCATTTATCCGTAAAACGACAAGTGCCTTCATATGGCACACCGAGGATTTGACCAAAGTTTTCGAGGGAGTATTGAATCAATTGATCATTCAACACGAAACGAATGAAGATTTCTCCATTGTATTCAAGCATGGAGTAGGTGCTAAAGAATTCAAGAAGGAATAAGGGGTAAATATCTTCTTCTATGTTGAGCAAGCAATCAAACCCCGAAAGCTCAAACATAGATTGGATATAGTCATAACCCGTTATTTCCTTGTCAACGACTCTACCCTCATGGAAACAACGAGTGGAAAGGGATGGAAAAGCGTTTTGATGTTGGGGGGAAGCATAGGTTTGGGAGAGGTTTGGCATGTATTGTCTAGTGTATGATGATCTTTTTGATATTGAGAAGGCATGATTAGTACCTAAATAAACATAAGACAATATTTTTCCAATCACTCATATGAAAAATTAAAGATAAAAAAAAATAAGAATGTGTTATATCAATTTCTTGACAAACATATGATTGAATCCATATCATTCTCATGTTCACAATGCATCTATTACATCATTAACCAAGAACACATGATCTATGTTAGATCAACAATGGATTAGAACATTGGTTTTTCAAAACAAGGTTTTTAGGTAAGCATTAACAATGTCATTACCTACTTGTTCATGGGTTCATCTCAAATCCGTCATCATTTAGCCTAAATTCGGATTTGTTCTACAAGTGGGTTTTAGTGAAATCTTAATGAATATGAACCTAAGGAATCATAGTAAAATAACCATGTCAACCCACATTCCTATTAAGGTTTTAATTCAATTTCAATTTTAAAAATCCCCAATTATGAAAGGATGAACCCTAGAAAAAAATAGATGAAACTGAAAGAAAATAATTACAATTAAATGATGTTAGATGAAGGATGAGTGAAACCCATAACTTGGAATCAATTAATTTGAGTGATTGAAGGTTTTGGAAGCTTAAACAATGGTGGAAAAGGTAAAACCTGTCGGCTGTGAGTTTTTGGGAGTGAGAGATAGTGTTTTGAAAATGAATAAAATATTCAAACTGGCGCTCTGACTCAACTTACTGCCCGCGGTACCTTATCGATAAGGTACCGCGCCTTTGAGCCGCGTAGATAAGGAACCGCCTACAGAGGCAGGTTTTTATCTATGAAAAACGCCAAATTTTGAAAATCAAGTTTTTCTAAAATACTTAAGATTAAATCATGAGCCTTTTAGAATATCATTGGATCATCATAACACTAAGCAATATGCCTTAACGAAGGATTAAGAGTTAAATCAAGATCGAAAAGAACCGAAACTGACAAACGACTACTCGTAGAAAAACGACTAAGTGGAGAGAAGTCAAGGGAAGTGAATCAAGACTAGGACCAATTCTTAAGGGATTAATGACAATATTCAATAAGTGGTAACGAAGAGCTTGTGTCATATATAGTGGTTTAAGACGTGCCTTTCCGGCGAAACGTTAAACGGCTTTGGTAATGAATAAACACAAAGCAATTATTCAAGTATAGACTAAGAACACTTTCAATAATAGTCTTACTCTAAACCAAAATATGAGCAAGGTATTAATTCACTTTCTCTCCCATAAAGGGCCTACTAACCGTATGGGTGCAAACCATGGAAATTATTCTTGATACTTTAAGCTTCTACTAACTCACTCTACATCACCATAGTGAGTCAAGTATCCAAGCAATGAAGGTTTGAGAGGATAAAGGAAAAGAAACACAAACCACAAATAAATGTCAAGGCAAGGATGCCAAGAGCAAGCACATAGTCATGTAATGATCAAAAGAATGATCACAAGGGCGTGTGGAAGAACGAAAGCGTACCTTGGCCACAAAGAGCAATCCATGAAGGAATCAATGCTATGCCCAATCAATGACTATGATGAGTACTAAGTCTTTAAGGACTAGTATCATTCCAAATCATCTTGGTATCATCATTCAAAGATGTTGAAGATCAATGAAGACGAGTCTTCTACAATTGCAAGCAACTCAATCCACAACCAATTAAATGATTGATCTTCATGAGTACCTACACAAAGCAAGATGCAAACTAGTAGATACATTTCAAGAGTATATCTAAAATGCATAAAGGCTACTAATCTTAAGTGGGATGCAATATTATCAATTAAAAGACCTATTTTCAAAGAAAACATAGTTTTGACCAAAGAGAAACTTTAGTACAACTTGACCTTCTAATTTGAGGAGACAATGGATCGATCCAAGTTTCAAAGTACAATATACTTCAAAGATCTTGAGTGACCATCGCTCTGATACCAATTGTAGAAACTAGAAGGGGGGGTTGAATAGTTTCTCTTCGATTGGTGACAAAATTAAAATTTCTTTCAATTTGGTTTGTATCAAAACTATCTTTTACTTGAGGCTAAGTTGCATAATGATTAGGTTCAATTCAAATGCACTAGCAAAGATAATAGGTAAGTATAATGATAATGAAATAAGTAAAGAGTAAGGAAGGAGACAACCTAGTGGGAAGACACCAAGATTTATAGTGGTTCGACAACGAGGCTCTATCCTCGTTTCTACTCCACTCCTCGAGTACACCTACTCGAGATTTCCACTATATCCACAAGCTCCCTTCTCGGCGGAGAAAACCTTACATCGTTGCTTACATTATTTTCCGACACTAAGCTAAATGTCGAGACCTAATCTTTAGCTAGGACCAATCTACACAACGTTGCCTACTTCACAATTTAACGACACAAGGCTAGATGTCGAGTTCTAATCTTAAGGTAGAACCAATCTTCACGACGTTGCCTACTTCACAATTTTACGACACAAGGCTAGATGTCTAGTTCTAATCGAAAGCTAGAACCAATCTTCACGACTCTTCACTTTGAAGCTAAGTGAGAACTTCACACAACACAACTACTAGTCACTTTATAGATTAGTGAGAACTCACAAGACACAAACACATCACTTTATAGTTTAGTGAGAACTCCTAATCAAATCTATTACAACTCAACTAGACTTATCCAAGTACACACATGTAGCTTGGATTTACACAACACAAATCCAAGCAAACACATATGCAATGGATGTACACAACTAATCCAAGTATCCACAAATAACTGGATGAACACAACTAGTCCAAGTATTCATAAATACATTGGATTAACCTAAAACAAAAAGGCATCATGATGAATATGACTAGCTCATAGATTCATCTTTATCACAACACTAGTGAGTGAGTGATCTTCTCATTGGACAAGGTAAAGGAGGGGATCAAGAGGATAATCATATGTAAACATCCTTAACAATTTAAGTGATCATTTACTAATGATTATGCTATAGATAATAGAAAGAGGGCTGAGAAAAACGTCCAAGAGGCTTACTGGAAAATGAGATTTGACCCACTATTTAAAGGAGACAAAGTATAACGGATCAATAACGGCTAGCTGTGCGCGGTACCTTATCTCACACCGTGGTTCCTTATCGCTAAGGTACCGCGTAGGTACTTAAGGTACCGCCACTAGACTCCGCTCCGTTTTTTGTCTTTTAGTGGGGTGGAAATATCTAAGGTATTTGAAACCTTCAAAGGATATTCTAATAGCATTTGGAATATGCTATTTTCAAATTTTCATTTTTCATTTTAATAAAACATTTTCTAAAAAAGAAAGTTTATTAAAAAGTCTTTTGTCATATTAACAAAAGTGAGTTTTAAGGATAATCATTTTGATGATCACTAAGTATGATTAAGAAAGGTTAGTGATATGATTATTACCTTGATGATAGTGTTAGTTAAATAATTCATTTTGTGTTTTACACTAAATGTGTTGTATGGTTTGTTGTGATCAAAACTAAGAAAGATTAGTTAACACTAATAATGTTTTTAGGCATTACTTGCATTAACAAAGTACTTTCCTGATTTTTTGAAGCACAAGCCTTATGGATTAAAACCTTGCCTAAAAAACCTTCAAATATCAAAGTGGAACTCAGAATTAGGCTATTCCAACACCAACTTTTAACAAATATCAAAGAGATTTCAAAATTCAGAAAATCAACTTTTATTAATTTAAAAAGGAATTACAAAGATTAATAGCCTAAAACTGGAACGAAAGCTCTCTCACAGGTTGAGGAGTCTATTTATAGGCAAATGCCAAGGCTAGCACTATTCACAAACCCTAGAACTGAATTTCCTATTCTATCCTTGCAGAATCTTCTAGGCGTGTTGCCAGCTGGTTTGGGTGAATCCTGGACGTTTATTTAGTGCTTGGTGACAAAGGAAAGGTTTTGGTTCATTGATCTTGCCATGTCATGATCAAATGCCAGGTGTCGTATTGTGAGTGGGAATGGGGGTATCATTCTAGTAGTGGAGTTTAAGGTTTTTTGTTGTGGGATTTGATTGAGGTGATGTGAATCATACGTGGGTATAGCCAATCCCATTTTCCCCTTTGTTTTCTTTCTTTTTAAACCTGGGTAAAAAGTTGTTCTTGGCTGGTAAAAATTGCTATAGTAAGTGTTACCCGCTTTTTCAGGGATTTGAACTTTGGGATTTGGCAGTTTTGGTCTTTGGGTTTTGGAAGAAAGTGTATAGCATGTTTATTTTGCAAACAAACTCATTTCCTTTGTTAACAACTTTCAGAACTTGACAATTTTGGCACAAACTTTTGGAAAAAGGGTTACAAGGGTTATTTTTGGAACTTTTGCATAATTCAAGGGCTGATCTTGGACATTGTTGATTTTCAAAGGTCTTTAATGCAACTTTAACTCCATGAGGGACCATATTTGACAATTTAGAATTGTTGAGGGACTGAACTTGCCATTTCTTCAAAGTTGAAGGACCATTTGTGTAATTTTGACAAACTTAAGGGACCAAACATGTAACTATGAATATACAAGGGTTTTAAGTGTCATTTCTTCATTCAATGAGGATCAATCTTGCATGTCTTCAAGTCTTCAAGGATAAATGTTGGATAAATCATGAATTAAGGCCCGGTTCTTTGTACGGCTTCGTTTCTCGTGTCCGTTTTTTCTTGTTTCTTGTGATCTTTTGTCTTTTTCACGATATCCATACCTAAAATACACAAGTAAACAAACACAAGCATATATATGGTATTTTATGACATTTTTATGCATTTAAAGCCCGAAAAGACCGATGAGATCATGTATAAATGCCATCTCATCATGGGTTTTCATGTGTATATATTTTATAAATATATAAGTGAGTGCTTATTTTATATAAGTTTTTATTATACAAATCTGATTTTAAATTCCATGTTACCCAAAACAGCCATATCTAGAGTTTTATATAGAGATAGAAGCCCAAATTTTTATGGCATAAATTACATGATATGTGCTCCATTTAACTCTTCTATGGATACTGTTAAATCAGCCTCTGAGTATTTTATAAAAATTGTCCAAAACAGTCTATGCAGATTTGTACTCTAATATTGTTTTGATCATATCTCACTCATCCTAATGATTCCATTGCATGGCCAACTCACCACATGTGTAAAAATCATATACCTTACTGTTTCTTTAATAATCTATTCAATTTTAACAGTTTATCATAAGTTTCTTCACTATTTTTATACAGCCTAGTCCTTACATCATGATTTTAACACTTTTTCATGTAGATTCTTATCTTTTTAATCAAATCTATCAACACCAAATCCCCACATAATATTTTTAATCATCATATATTCATCATATACATATACAATAGGAAAGAAAATACATGATTACATAATCAAAATAACAAGAAGGATAGGAAGAATGATCCTTATACCACATAGTGATGAAAAGATGAGGTTGGTGAACAAGGCTTGGATTTTGATGGCAAAACTTGTGATATACCAATATCAACTTCAAGATCACCTATCTTCATGAACATCTTGTGGAAAATCAGCCCTTGACTCCTTTGAAAACTTCTTTCTAGATGTTAAAACTTGCACCAATCTTCATCTCTTTTGAAGGAGAGTAACATATGTGAGTTATAACACATTTGTGTGGTTAATTTTTGTATGAATTGGTGATGTGGTGATGATATGGGACGGCACCAAGGAAGGAAATGAGAGAGAGATGAAGTTGTTTTGCTTGTGTAAATATGAGGAATGGTTTTGGTTTAGTTGTTTTAAAGCTTGGATGGTTTTGGTGGAAGGCTAAGGACAAGTGTCCTTAGCTTGTTATGTAAGCTTGACACACATGAGGTGTTGTGTAGCTTATGTAGCCGTCCCATATTAGGGGTGGGGCAAAACTTGTTTTGTCTCATCCCCAATTATTTACGGGTACTCCTCGATTCTAATTTCCTCGATTTGCGTGCCCTCTGGTCGTTTTACGAAAAACATTTTTATAAATTATGAATCAACGGCACAAAACGAATATAATAAAAATTGTCTCATCAAAAACGGAGTTCGAAAGCGTAAATACGTAATCCTAAAGTTTCCGGTTTAGTCGTAAAGGACGTTAAATTATAATCGTAAGTCCTAATCTCTTCTCGTAAATTTGTGAGTTTATGAACCAACACAAATTTAAAATTCCAAAATAATATTCACGGATAAATTTATTTCCTGAAATGTCGGACTGTCACCAAAAACGGTGTATGTAAACATAAGCACGTAACGTAAAATCCTCCGGTTTAGACGTAGTCGATGCTACTTCAAGACGTAAACCCAAATATCTTCCCATAAATGAGTGAGTTCATAATATAACATTAAAATAATGTTTTTATATAATATTTGAGAATAAAATTTCAACCATAAATTGACGGATTGCCACAGCATTTACCCCTAAACAGGATCTTTGTCCTCAAAGATCATCTTATCTTACTACTCGCTTCTTATAGAGTTAAAGTCATGTGGGTATTTCCTCCACATTCGGTCTTTTCTCACAAGTGTATTCATTACAATATGCGAGTTTCATCAAACATAACTACGGGAATAAGATCAGACTTAATGTTGACTTACTTTCTCTATCCATGATGTTCACGGGTTTTTGATGAATGCAACTTTTCGCCGATCTAAACTTTATCAAGAAGTGATCAGATTCTCACTTGATAGACATTTTATCAAGTTCGATATACGAAACATAATTCACGCAGCTCTTGAAGTCCTAGGGTAGATCCATCTTATATGCCTTTCAAACTAATTTTTACATCATTTCAATGGTCCCATATAACGGGGACTTATATCCCATGATCTTTCAGATCATCAATTCATTTTTCCATGGTTAAATTTTTTGGCATAACTTCGCTACCCATCTGGCACTTCGAGATCTACATTTCATATTCACATAACCTCCTGCCCACTACCGGCAGTCAATAATCAGATCCTAATTTCAGCAATCATTTCAGGTCTCGCGGGTCGAGTATTTTGTAAGGTTAGGTTCGCCATTATAAGAAACCTTAAACCTAAAAGACATGTCCAACTCACAATGGGTGTATGTCGGGTGTCTTCATCCCAACTCCTGCTTACAGATGCTCTAATATATATCCTCACAAGATTCGATCTTGATCCTAATACGATAATTATCAATGATAATCTCTCCAAAGGAAAACGATTTTACAATTTATTACCAAAGGTCAATCATTCAAGCATAAATCAGCACTTCTAGTATTTTGTATCGTTATTACCTCGTCCCTTCGATTGGCCTGGTAAATAGTACTCTCATCAAGGTTCGTTCCTAATGACTTCTGAGCAAATCTCTAGAAATTCAATGCGAAGCGAGGATCTTGATAGAGATGATTGGTATGGCACACTATGTATACACAACTCCTTTAAATACAAAAGCGTCAATTTCTTCATCCAGAATCTATCATTAACATGAATGATATTAGCAGATTTGGTCAGTCTGTCGATGATGACCCAAATCGAATCAAATTCAGATGATGACCTTTGCAATAGTTAGACGTTTACTAATGTATGAGGCGGTGTCTGCCTTCATAATTTGCCATCAGTACAAATCCTTCAGATAAAGATACATTAAATCAGAAATGAAAGGAATAGAGTACTTATACTTACAAGATTCCAACAAAACTATATCTCAAAATCTCCATTTTTAGGCAACCACAAGTGGCCTATTAATCATTTAACGCTATCGGCTTCTCAATTCTAATGGTTCACATTAGTCGTGAACCCTTTTTATTATCTATATTATCCTTCTTACAAGCATCATTTATTTTTATATTGTTCTGCAATTTATTTTGCACCTTCATTATTAAGGAACATGTCCTAATTGGTTCTTTATCTTTTCTACATAATGTGTCAGTAATTATATTCACCTTCCTCGATGAAATAAATATCATGACCGTATTTATTCAGAAATTATTCCTTCATATTTACTAAGTCTTAGTTCTATATCTACTATTATTTTTATCCGTTTTACTCAATCCGACGTCTAAAGCGTCGATAATTATTACCAGTAATTAAATAATAAATATTTAATTTTATGAAACGCAAGCGTAAAAATTTTAAATTTTCTCAGTTTGTCCAATTATATAAAAATGTTCAAAATAAATTTGAATTTAATTAACACGATTTTTGTTGATTTATCGAAAATAATTAGTAAGATTCGTAAATGTTCGAAAAATCTTTGTTTATACTTTGGTCAAAGTTTTCTTAGTTGAAAAGCAAAAATAGTCGTTTAAAATTTCAAGTCATGGTTTAAATGGTTTCCTCAATCCCTCTTAGGTTGTCTTGAGGTATACACAAACATTTACCCCTAAACAGAAGTTTAGTTAAATGTTCTGGGTATAAGGGAAAAATCTCTCAAAAGTTCTTTTTGATAAAACATTTGTCAAAGCATATTTGCACTTTTCTTTTTGGTATAACCTTAAGCCCTAATGGCTCTAATTTTTGAAATGTCATTATAGATCCCATTATCTTATTAATCACACGGTCAAATCATGTAAAGGATTAAGCCGTTAATCACATGTTAAATATTTACGGTACATGTTTTCATTGTTCGGCCAATTTAGGGCAGTCTATAACTAATTATTAACTCATTCTTATTCTTATAAACAAACAGATGGTCCTTAATGATCACAAGCATGAATTTATCAATTCACAGCCTACACACGTGATTCACCCAATTTATGGATGCTACATGTGCATTAGTCAATCCAAACGATATAACATGAAACTCATAATATTCACTACAAGTACCGGATATAGTGATTGGAACAGATAATCTTTTTCGCGGACGCGAAGTTGATGATAACCATGTCGTGGATCAAATCTTCAAATATACGCTAGAACCTTGTAAATGATCGAACAATCTATCATCTTGGGTAGTGGATATAGATTTTTAATCATTAATTTTACCTAGTTCACGGTAATCAATAAATATAAGGAATGATAACACCATAGCTCTTCATAATGACGAGCTTGGTAGAATAAAAGCTTTCTCCGACAACTCTCTCAGTTGTACGGTAATTCTTTTAACTTAGATGGTGCTGACATAGGGTGCACACGCCATAGGTGCAACACCGAGAATATAATCAATACCAAATTCAACTTGCCTTAATGGCGAAAGTCTAGGTAATTCACCAACAAATACCTCTTAAAGTTTCAGATAACAGAAACATCTTTTAATAAATTCATATTAGGTTCTTTCTAGATTATAATATCTATGACTAATTCACAACCATTCACGATATAATTTCAAGTCTAAATGCAGGATATGGTCATCCATCAAGAATAATTTAGATCACTTTTGATAATCAACATCTTATCATTTAGGGTAATTCTACTCGAGTCCCCATCGATTAAGACAATGTCGTCATGTCATAATCAATCAATCCATTCTACTGGCATTACCAACTTTTCAGTTTTATTACCGTTGATAAGATGTGAACTTCTCAAAAGACTAATAATAACTCATAATCCTTCACAAATTCAAGGATGTCTAGAGACATAACTAATATCAAAAGAGTAAGGTCAACGCATAATCTACGCGAGAGAATTTCAAATCAGATATAGACGAAAACATTTAATGAATATGAATATATCCCATGTTTTCATAATTTGAGTACGCATTCGAAAGCTCCTCGGATCGTTACCCGGGTCATTCAAATGAAACCTAATCAAAAGAAATGATAGGAACGTCGATACATCCAATCGGGTATCAACACCCGGTAATCAGATACTTTTCCTAAGAATCTCACTACGGGAGAATTTGACAAGAAGGGAATATCAATTTGTCAAATAAGACAATTTCCACAGATGAGTAAATTCGACTCAAAATAATAAATAGTACAGGCACATATGTAGGTGTCCCTAACAATATGTCCCTATTTTTCACTTCTTGCAGATCTCATAAAATTTTATCTTTCACAATCTTCAAAGAAAATTTAGTGTTTATTAATAATTTCATGGTGACTACTAATCAGCCTTGCATGGTCCATTCCAAATTGTATGTAGGCGCGCAACTATATACAATTTCAAGATTAACGATGCAATACTCAGTTCGTCAAAATTTTATCATCATGTTTATAACGAAAATATTTTCATGCTTAATTCTTAAATAAGAATCAAAAATAAATTTACAAATTAAGTTTTCCAAGGTATTTCATAATCAACTTTATTTCAATAATGATTATTTATAAGTCTCACTTTAAATAATCCATATAGTGATGATAATTCAATTTTCTCAAAGGATACTGTTTTATCTTATAAAAATAATGAGTGATCTGCAAAACAGTGATGAAGAGTGGTTCACCAAGAACTAACTACAATATATCAGGAAATGAGCTTAGCCAAATAATCATGAGGTTCATGACCTCGATGGCACTCAAAAAGAATAATTCACAACGTAACTCAATTCGAGATGAGTACTTGTTCAATGGTTGCATCACTAATGCGAACATTAGGAAGAAGTAATAAAAGATAGATAACATCGATACATGTAGGATTTAGCAATCAAAGGTAGTCTTTTCATTAATCACAAACAAGTCAGAATTGTACCGTAACACGTTACGTGTCACTATGTCATACAATTCCAAGAACTCATCCTACCAACTAATGTCTCAGTTAAGTTAGGGATTTTTAAAAGATACCACAATGAATACTATTCTACAAGAGTCATGGGGGTTCCGCCTGTCCCGGAAGATCCATCGGTCCCTATTCAGAAGAATATTTCTTCAATTTATTTCCTGGACACTAGGCATCCTCATTATTGGACAATGGCCTAGGAACAACCCTTAACACAAACTAACAATCATTTAAAACTTTATAATTTAATCACATAACTCAACAACTTCCTCTTAACAGTTTCTTATTCCATACAGGTTAAATTTTTACTTTATTCAAGTTTTACTTAACTTATACTCAATGCAACATCCTACCTCATTCTCCAATACTTTCAATCTTATTCATAAACCTTAAAAGGGAAATGAAAGCTCAATATGATCAACACTTAATTTCCAATCCTATAGCTCTTACAACAATGGTTATCAAATGAGTCACTAGTATGAAATGACTCACACATTCAATTAGACTTCTCGGAAAGGTACTAGTGGCATGAGGCTTTTGGGTAATGGTTCCAATGACAGCCTCAAGTGCAACATTCACCCTTTCAATTTCAATTTAAGAATTGGGTGACAACGAATCAGATGACACCTTTCCAGGTGGTAACGTTTTGTCAAACTCCACTCTATAAGGAAAGATCGTCATGACATCGATATCAGATTTAATCTCGCCAATTCTTCTTTAATATCGTAATCAACTAATATCAACATTTCTACGAATATCAACCATTTGTTGGGATCATAAATATCCACAACTTGGTTTAGATCTAGGATAGCTAGAATTCCTACGAGAATAGCTTCGATTAATTTACTAGGGGATTTAGGGTTCCTTGTGACAATCTATGTCATATAAATACCTCGTATTAATATCAAAATAATCATCAAACAATCATGTAATAAAATTACATCATATATTTATATATATATATATATATATATATATATATATATATATATATATATATATATATATATATATATATATATATATATATATATATATATATATATATATATATATATATATATATATATATATATATATATATATATATATATATATATATATATATATATATATATATATATATATATATATATATATATATATATATATATATATATATATATATATATATATATATATATATATAATCCAAGTTATATATATATATATTAAAATAACACTTCTTAGTCTGGCCTTGTCGGTAACTCGGGAATTCTTCGGCACCGTTATAGTCAAAAGATTTTTAGACATTTTTAGAAAAATGTTTATAGTTAAAAGATTTTGAAATGTTTTATTCAAAACCTTTATTTTAAAAATCTTTCGTTCTCTATAAGGAGAGCTCTGGTACCAAACTGTAACACCTCCAAATTTATACAATTCAATACAGCGGAAGACTCGTTGGTGTTACGGGATAGCACATTACTCACATCATAAACAACGCTTAAAAATCACGTCGTTTAATAATAAAGCATTTCCATTCATAAATATCAAGTTTACATAGGACCTAAGTCATTGTATTTTATACAGGTTTTACAAAGCATTTGAATGGAAATTATTATTTAAGTGCGGGCCATGAATTCTTGTTGTCTTCCCGAGAATTACCTTCAAGTACCTTAGACAAAACATGTTAAAATAAAAGGTCAGCGATAACGCCGAGTGAATTCATAGAGTTTAATAAAATCCATCAATATAACGTCGGTATAAAATTATTACCGAAAATCATTTTGTACAAATCTTTGTAATAGGCCATAAAATAGCCAAAGTCATTTTATACAAATCCTTATCAAAAATCATAATATAGGCCTTTGCCTTCAAAATCATTATACGAGCCATTGTCGTAAAAACATCATACAATACGTTTTATAACGTTTTATAGAGTTAAATAAAAACCGTTATATGAATATGGTTATATAAAACAAAACACAAACATAATATCAATAATAAGACCCCGTATTGCTAGTCAGGCAATATATTGTAATTCGGTGCGTATAGCAGTATTTCGTTAATTAGATTATTATAAGCCGCATGACATTGTTACCTTACTACAACAAACAACGGGTAGCTAGCCCGAAACTCAATTTGCCCATCTAAATTAGCGTGTCGTCACAATAATCACGCTTGTGTAAATCTTCTCATACATAAATTCGCTTACCAATCAATGTGGCACGACGGGGATCAACCGTCAAGGCGCGAACTGGGGTGATCGTCCCCATATAGTACTATTATATGCATAAGCGTCTACCAAATCCCGGTAGTTCATAATTCATGCTAATGGGACTTTTAGTGACATAACCTAACTTTAATAATCCATTTCATTTCATCTATCGGGCCATTTAATCATTCATCGGGTCATACAATCATTCGGGTCCAAATCAATAAACAGACAATCGGGACAACTAGTGTCCTATTTTATAAAAACTAACATGTTATCTCCCTCGTGGGTTTATAAAACATTTCATAAAAACATTTAAAAGAGTGCGAGGCTATGAACTCACGTTGATGTGGGAAAGCGGGTTATCGGCAATTCGGATGTACGGTACGTGCTTCAATCACGGAAACCTAGACAAATAATACTCATCTTAGACTCTTGTCCAATGACTTTATAAAAATAACAATTATGTATATATATGATGTTTTTATAAATATGATGATGATCAAGTGGGTTTATACATTTTTACTCATTCATTATAGTGTTTATGTGTTGGTAACATTTTTCTACTAGTTATACTAGTTCAATTTAATTACATTTTGAGGCCCAATGGGCCCATTACAAGCCCAATACCTCATATTAGTCCATTTTACACTTTATTATCAGTATTATACTTTATATGTTGGGCCCAAATGGGTTAAGCCCAATAAGTAAGTTTATAAGCGTTTTACCAACCAGTCGGGTTTATAGTTCAATAAGGCTACTTTGGCCCGTTAATGTCTATATGTTGTAAAGCTCGGGTTTATCGGTTTTTACTTGTTATATATGTTTATACATCAGTATGTGAGTTTATAAAAGTTTACATTAGACGGGTCCGACCGTCTAGGCTTTATTTGACAAAAACGTTAATCTTTCGGTACTAGCCGAAAAGACGTAAAAATCATGTTTATAGTTGTATAACCTGGAAAATATTTTATACTTGTAATTTATAAAAATGTCTTATTTTATATCATAATATATTAAATTATTATTTATAATTACTATTAATTGTTAGTGGGTTTTCATGTGTATATATTTTATAAATATATAAGTGAGTGCTTATTTTATATAAGTTTTTATTATACGAATCTGATTTTAAATTTCATGTTCACCAAAACAGCCATATCTATAGTTTTATATGGAGATAGAAGCCCAAATTTTTATTGCATAAACTACATGATATGTGCTCCATTTAACTCTTCTATGCTACTGTTGAATCAGCTTCTAAGTATTTTATAAAAATTGTCCAACACAGTCTATGCAGATTTGTACTCTAATATTGTTTTGATCATATCTCACTCATCCTAATGATTCCATTGCATGGCCAACTCACCACATGTGTAAAAATCATATACCTTACTGTTTCTTTAATAATCTATGTAATTTTAACAGTTTATCATAAGTTTCTTTACTGTTTTATACAGCCTAGTCCTTACATCATGATTTTAACACTTTTTCATGTAGATTCTTATCTTTTTAATCAAATCTATCAACACCAAATCCCCACATAATATTTTTAATTATCATATATTCATCATATACATATACAATAAGAAAGAAAATACATGATTACATAATCAAAATAACAAGAAGATAGGAAGAATGATCCTTATACCACCATAGTGATGAAAAGATGAGGTTGATGAACAAGGCTTGGATTTTGATGGAAAAACTTGTGATATAACAATATCAACTTCAAGATCACCTATCTTCATGAACATCTTGTGGAAAATCAGCCCTTGAATCCTTTGAAAACTTTAGATGTTAAAACTTGTACCAATCTTCATCTCTTTTGAAGGAGAGTAACATATGTGAGTTATAACACATTTGTGTGGTTAATTTTTGTATGAATTGGTGTTGTGGTGATGATATGGGACGGCACCAAGGAAGGAAATGAGAGAGAGATGAAGTTGTTTTGCATGTGTAAATATGAGGAATGGTTTTGGTTTAGTTGTTTTAAAGCTTGGATGGTTTTGGTGGAAGGCTAAGGACAAGTGTCCATAGCTTGTTATGTAAGCTTGACACACATGAGGTTTTGTGTAGCTTATGTAGCCGTCCCATATTGGGGGTGGGGCAAAACTTGTTTTGTCTCATCCCCAATTATTTACGGGTACTCCTCGATTCTAGTTTCCTCGATTTGCGTGCCCTCCGGTCGTTTTATGAAAAATGTTTTTAAAAATTATGAATCAACGGCACAAAACGAATCTAATAAAAATTGTCTCATCAAAAACAGAGTTCGAAAACGTAAATACGTAATCCTAAGGTTTCCGGTTTAGTCGTAAAGGACGTTAAATTATAATCGTAAGTCCTAATCTCTTCTCGTAAATTTGTGAGTTTATGAACCAACACAAATTTAAAATTCCAAAATAATATTCATGGATAAATTTATTTCCTGAAATATCGGACTGTCACCAAAAACGGTGTATGTAAACGTAAGCACGTAACGTAAAATCCTCCGGTTTAGACGTAGTCGATGCTACTTCAAGACGTAAACCCAAATTTCTTCCCATAAATGAGTGAGTTCATAATATAACATTAAAATAATATTTTTAAATAATATTTGAGAATAAAATATCAACCATAAATTGATGGATTGTCACAGGTTTACTAGCACTAATAGGCATCGCAAGTTGCTTATTAGTTTTAGTATCTACGCCTTTGACATTATTCATAGCACACATAGATTGATTAGCATTAGCACATTTTCCACATTTGATACAAACAAATTTAACATTCAAAGTATTTAAATCATTCAAAGCATTTAAATCGTCATTACACGTGATTACAGACATTTTATTCTTAGAAACATTCAAATTCCTAAGGTGTTCTTCTACTGCCTTCATCTTCCCTTGACACTTGTGTTTCCGAACCTTATCATTCACTTGAGTGCGCTTAAGCTGAGGCCGGCTAACACTAGCAGTGGAGACTACTCCTGTAGTAGAAGACACACGAGTATTAGTGTTTCTAGAAGTCTGAGATGAGTGACTAAATTTTTTTATGGGTTTAGTGGTCATTTTATACATCCCTGGTTTAATCACATTATTGCGCTTAATGATTGGTGCTAGAGTATTCCTTATGGGTTGATTCTGTGGTAACCTTTCCTTTCCATCCGTCTTGGGGGAAAACACAGGTTTTGCATACGAGGAATTTGAGAAAGCGGATGGTTTTCCCAAGATAGAGGATCTATTCTCTTTATATGTATTGGGTTGTCTAACAACAAGTTTCTTAACGCTAGGTTCCACAACTTTCCCACCCATCTTAGCAACGAGTTTCTTCAACTCTGCTATTCCTATGTCTTTTTCTTGTAACTAAGCATTCAAATCCGAAATATCAATATTTTTTTCGTTTAGTAATAGACATGACTCAGATAATTTTACTTCCAAACGTGTATCACTTGAAAAACTGCCAACTTTGGTTTGCAAAGCAAGTTCAAGTGAATGACAATGTTTTTGAAGATAATCATATCTATGTTGAAGTAACGAAACCTCTTTTTGGTCAACTTTATTCGAAAGCTCAGTTTCAAGACGTTCACACTCTTTGACTTGATCAAGATATTTGCATGCAACATCAGAATATTCATCAATATCAGCACAAGAAGTAACATAAACACACATAATATCTTTTGAAAGGCATTTCTTGCTTAGTTAATGTTTCAAATTCCAAAAAATGTTTTTGCGTTCTTTCCACAAGCGGAATCAAAATACTTTTCACAAGCACAGTTATATCGTGAGGAATTTCTTCGTTACCTTTCAAACGTTTACGTTCTTTCCAGTCGTCGTCAACAACATTCTTGAAATTTTCAATGTTTTGTTTAAGAAAACTAAGTGTTTGCTTACTTTTGCTTACAGAAGCTTTATATGGCAAACACTCGATAAATTTTGAAACATTAGTTTTCTTAGTGGCAAAAATTTTTCTTTATTTAATACTTATTTGTTCACATTCGTAAAATATTTGCTCACGAGACTTCTGTTTTTGTGGTTTGAAAATTTCATAAAGACTATTTTCATAAGCATAATTATATGGTTTCACAAAGGCTTTATTCACCGGTGATCTACTCTCTTCTTCAAAACTTAATGACTCATCACTATCGGGCCTAGAAGTTAAACAATCAACATTGGTCCATTGGGACTCCTCAAGATATAGGCGCGGGTTCTCAGATTGAGCTTGCTCGAGGTACTTAGTGTTAACAGCATAAGATTCAAGCTACCAAGAGGATGATCCGGAGGTCGAGGAGGATAAAAGAAATGTTTAGACATTTTTAGAGAGAGAAAGATAAAGCTTGAATGTAGTGTGTGTATTTAGAGAGAGAAGTGAAATACACAATAAGAAGAATCCTCACCCCTCCATGGAAGTATGGAGGGGTATATATAGGCTAAACAAGAGGTCACTTTGACAACATGTCAATATTAGTCCCTCCATGTTTTGCCTATATGAATCAAATGTAATTCCGTAAATGGCGCTCACATTTTAGGGCTAACAATCTTCCCCCAATGTGGTTACATACGGAATTACTTACAATGTTCCTAACAAGTAAAAATACAACAAAATAAAGTCTTCCAAGGCGCTTCCAATGCTGAGGATGTCTTTTAATTCTTCTTTTCTTCATAACTTGTACCTCAGCTTGAATCCTCTTTGTCTTTGCTTGTTGTGGAACAATTGTAATATGCATGATTTGGATTAACTTCCCCCCAGTTGATGCAGCATGTATTTAAAAAACTTTCTTCATAGACTTCTTTTTGACGAAGTTTCTGAATCAGCTTCCCCCTAAACCAATATCTGTATCTGTTGGAAATACGTTTTTACGTATTTAGGAAGATTCGGTCACTCTGACAATATATTAAGTAGTAGCTCGTAGTCTAGATATCTTTATTAAACAAACAAAGTCAAGCCTAGCCTACAACATGTGTAGGCCGGCCCAACATTGTAAGCCCAAGCCCATCACAAGGCTTGGGTATATAAACCCTCTCCTTTGATAGAGAGGGTGTGTGGTTTCATAATTTTCACATAGTTATTCTTACTTTCTCTCTCTAGCTTTGTGTGAAATCCACCATCTCTCTATCTCTTTCTCTCTCTAAAAACATAAGCAAGATTTACAATCCTACAAATGGTATCAGAGCCATGGGATGATTGTATTGTTCATGTGTTTGTGTTCTTGATTCATACGCCATTTTTGATCCATTTTCACACGTCCAAATTTTTTTTTTGTGTGTTTTTGATGGTTTTTTCTTGATACAAATCTTCTACATAGTTGTGGTAGGGATTTGGTATAGTTACTTTGGCTAAAAACACAAAATTTTTGGGTGTTTTGATCATTTTTTGGCTTAAAATCACGAATTGGTTGAGTTTTGTCCGAGAAAAGTGGGAAATATTCCGATCTGGTCATCGGAAAGGGGTTTATAGTACATTCCGATCAGTGTAATCGGAATAGGGTTTAGGTATTCCGATTGGTATTCAGATTGGGTATTCCGATCACGGCATTCCGATTGGTATTCAGATTTGATATTCAGATTAGGTACATTCCGATTGGTATTCAGATTGGGTATTCCGATCACGGCATTCCGATTGGTATTCAGATTTGGTATTCAGATTAGGTACATTCCGATCAAGGTATTCCGATTTGGGAGATTCCGACTGATATTCCGATCACTATTCCGACTGATATTCCGATCACTATTCCGATCAACATTCCGATAACAAAATTATTCCTTAAAAAATTTCGAACATATTTTAGGGGATTTTAACATTGTTTCTCGACTTTAACTCACAACAACAAACACATTTACTTTCTTTCATTGATCGATCAAAGTTTGTAAATCTTAACTTATTGAAATGGAGTACACATCTCTTACGGATAAGTCCATCCTCTCGGGTACGGATAATCGTCCACCAATATTGGTGAAGACTATGTATGAGGAATGGGCTTCCCGAATGGAACTTTATATGTTGAACAAGGAGAATGGACATCTCATTTGGGCATCGGTACTCAATGGACCATTAGATTATGGTACAGTGACGGAAGGTACAACTACTCGTCCTCGCACAACGGGTGAATTGACTGGAGATATGAAGATTCAAGACAAATGTGATAAGTATGATACAAACATCATTCTCCAAGCCCTTCCTCCAGATGTCTACAAACTCGTCAGCAAACATAAAGTTGCCAAAGAGTTATGGGATAGAATTCGTGTTCTCATGCAAGGCACCTCGTTAACTAAACAAGAACGAGAGTGTAAATTTATTCAGTATTGTTAACAATACCAAAATCAAAACATAAATACACTCTTTAGTAGGTGGCATAAATTTATTGTTGAATGAATTTACAATCAAAACAGCGTCAGCCAAGTGACAAAGTTGCTAACTCTTTACTGATAGAAATAGAGAAATCTAAGGAGCTTCACTGTGTGAACGTACTTGAGGCCGCTGAGAATTTTAAACTTGATCTAGATAATCGAGTTTCCAAGATGTTGTCCAAAGTTGATAACTTAAAACAGAAAAATACACGACTTTTCGATTCAGTACAGCCAGCATGTGCTCATACCACTGCACAGAATCAATCATTGATTGAACAATTGAATAGAAAGTCGGTGGAAATATCTGATTTGAGGGAACAAATTTGTGATAAAAATCTGGTCTTGGCTGAGTTAAAGGAAACACTTCGTACTCTAAAAGGTAAGAATGTTGTGGATAATGTAGCCACTATCTCAGCATTGTCCTCTAGTGCAATCAAAAGGAACCTAATTGCCGTCACACCACTTAACAAGGGCCCTAGGACTAAACCATCTCAAACTTTGGTCACTAAAGATAAGGCGGAATCAAAACAAGCTTCTAATATTCCCGTGTTGCCTTCTACAGGAGTAAGCACCACTACTAAGGCTCAAAGATCTAAGCTTAAGAGAAACAAGAAGAATGATAGGATCTTGCCCCCATCTAGTAGTCAAGTGAAGAAGAAAGTAGAAGCCCATCCTAGGAATGTTATTTCTATTTTGAATAAAAAGAATCATGTAGCTAAACCTAAAGGCTCTGCGGTTGTGCAGCGTTCTAAGCCTACTGTGAATTCTAATTTAAAATGTTGGAATTGCAGTGAATGTATGTTTTCTAGTCGTCATGATTCTTGCCTTATTGACCATGTGAATGAGATGTATGCCCGGAAAAATGGATTAGAATGGAAACCGACTGGGAAAGTGTTAACCCAAGTTGGCTGGATGTGGCGCCCCACTGGTAGAACTTTCACTATAGTAGGAAATATGTGCCCTTTAACTAGGATCACTCCCACTACAGCGAAGAAAGCGTGCCCTTTTACTAGGAGTACCAAGGCTACCAAAACTCAAGCGTGTCCTTTAACTAGGAACACCGACACTACTGTAGGAACCAAGTGCCCTTTAAATAGGTCTACTCCCACTGTAGTGCCCGCGAATAATCCAAAGCCTAAGAAAGTTAGAATTGTAAAACCTGTTAGTGCTAAAACTCACATTAGAAAACGCAGGAAATCTAAGGGTCACAAAAATGTTAGCAATTCTGATAATATTTTATCTGTATCTGCTAACACTCCGGAACCAATAGTATCCAATGCATTGTCTACTGTTGTTGTTGAAAACAGGTGGTCCAAATTGTTCTCTGGTATTTGGACTCTGGTTGCTCCAAGCATATGACCGGAGATCGCTCTCAGCTCAGAAATTTCGTCAGCAAGTTTCTTGGTACGGTTCGATTTGGTAATGATCATATTGCAAAGATAATGGGTTACGGTGAATATCATATTGGGAATGTTATAATCTCGAGAGTGTATTACGTGGAAGGTCTGGGTCACAACTTATTTTCTGTGGGACAATTTTGTGATGCAAACCTAGAAGTTGCTTTTCGAGAGCATACCTGCTTCATTCGTAATTTGGAAGGGGTTGATTTATTGAAAGGTACTCGAGGGAATAATTTGTATACTTTGTCTCTACAAGACATGATGGACGCTTCTCCCGTATGTCTTCTCTCCAAAGCATCGAAGACTAAGTCATGGTTATGGCATCGACGGTTATCTCATCTTAACTTTGACGCTATTAATCATTTGGCGAAAAACAAACTTGTTCGTGGTCTTCCTAAACTATCATTTCACAAGGATCATTTGTGTTCCGCGTGTACAATGGGGAAAAGCACTAAGAAATCATATAAACCCAAGACGGAAGACACCAACCAAGAGAAACTTTATCTATTGCATATGGATCTTTGTGGGCCAATGCGTGTTGAAAGTCTTAGTGGCAAAAAGTACATCCTCGTCGTTGTCGATGATTACTCTCGGTTTACATGGGTGAAATTTCTTAAAGCCAAAAATGAGGCACCTAAATTCATCATCAGATTTCTCAAGATGATTCAAGTGCGTCTCAACACTACTGTCCGACGCATTCGTACAGATAATGGAACCGAATTTGTGAATCAAATCTTGCGTGATTATTATGAAGAAGTTGGCATATCTCATGAAACATCCGTTGCTCGCACTCCACAACAAAACGGTGTCTTTGAAAGGCGAAATTGCACACTTATGGAAGCTGCTCGAACGATGTTAATTTACGCAAAGGCTTCATTGTTTTTATGGGCAGAAGCAGTATCTACAGCAGTGTACACCCAAAACCGGTCACTAATTCGTAAACGCCATGGTAAAACACCTTATGAGCTTCTCCATGGAAAAGTACCAGATATATCATATCTTCATGTATTTGGTTCTCTTTGCTATCCAAATAATGGTGGTGACAATTTGGCGAAACTTCAACCAAAGGCTGATATTGGTATTTTCATTGGTTACGCCCCCGCAAAGAAGGCATACCGAATCTACAACCGTAACTCTCGCAAGATCCTCAAAACAATGAATGTTGATTTTGATGAGCTGACAGCAATGGCTTCTGAGCAAAGCAGCTCTGAACCCGCACTTCATGAAATGGGACCCAGTAACATTAGCTCTGGTCATGTCCCAAACAACCCTACTTCATCATCATATACACCACCTTCCAGGAATGAATGGGATACGTTGTTTCAACCGTTCTTTGATGAATTCTTTACTCATCCAACTATTGTTGCTCCAGAACCTGAGGTAATAACTCCGGTAACCGAAGTTGTCGCTCCAGCAACCGTTGCACAATCAGACACATCTACACCTACAATTGGTCAAGATATACCTTCAACGAGTAATTCTCAACCAACACATGTAGCAACTACCCACGTCATGCCTATTGATGATGAAGAGGATGATGATGATCACGATTTAGAATTTGCTCAAATGCGTGAACTTCCATTCTTTGGTGTACCAATTCGCGCCTCTAATCAAGCCGGGTCGTCCACCTCAGAAGAAGCTCCTAGTACGGTTTACTCCAATCCACGGATTCGTGAACATGACAGCAAGTGGACTAAGGATCATCCTATAGATTCTATTATTGGTGACCCTAATCGTCCAGTATCCACACGAAGTCAGTTACAAGAAAGTGCAATGTTTTGTCACTTTGATGCTTTTCTCACTGAAGTTGAACCAAAGACATGGCAACAAGCTTTTACTCAATCATGTTGGATAGAAGCTATGCAAGAAGAACTTAACGAATTCATACGTCTTGATGTTTGGGAACTTGTCCCATGCCCGGATCAAGTGCAGTTACTCACTTTGAAATGGGTTTACAAGGTGAAACTCGATGAGTTAGGCGGAATATTGAAGAACAAAGCTCGTCTCGTAGCTCGTGGATACAAGCAATTATTGGGCATCGACTTTATGGAATCCTTTGCACCTGTTGCCCGTTTGGAAGCTATTCGACTATTCCTTGCTTATGCAGCCCATATGAATATGATCGTCTATCAGATGGATGTGAAGATGGCATTTCTTAATGGTGAACTCAAGGAAGAGGTCTATGTTCAACAGCCGGATGGTTTTGTGAATCCTAATTATCCTAATCATGTGTATAAACTTAAGAAGGCTCTCTATGGGTTGAAGCAAGCTCCACGCGCATGGTATGATCTATTATCACAATTTCTCATCACGCAAGGCTTCGCTAAAGGCAAGGTGGATCCAACGCTGTTCATTCAGAAACGAGGTAAAGATATGATTATGGTACAAATATATGTTGATGATATTATATTTGCAGCCTCGACCCAAACTTTATCGGATGAGTTTGGGACACTCATGTCTTCCAAGTTTAAGATGTCAATGATGGGCAAGGTATCATTCTTCTTAGGTCTTCAGATATCTCAGAGTCCCAGAGGCATCTTTATCAATCAATCCAAGTATGCCCTTGAATCGCTAAAGAAGTACAAGATGGAATCTTGCGACCCCGTGGATACTCCAATGGTGGAACGAACTAAGCTTGATGCAGATCCACATGGAGTTGCCGTTGATCCGACACTTTATCGTGGAATGATCGGTACTCTTCTGTATATCACAGCCAGTCGACCTGATCTTCAGTTTGCTATATGTATGTGTGCCAGGTATCAAACTAGGCCTACTGAGTTACACTTAGCTACTGTTAAAAGGATCTTTCGATATCTTAAAGGAACCATTAATCGGGGACATTGGTATTCGAAGGACTCTTCTATTGCACTAATGGCATATGCAGATGCGGATCACGCGGGTTGTCAAGATACAAGGCGTAGCACGAGTGGAACATTGCAACTACTAGGAGATCGATTAATCAGTTGGGTATCGAAAAGGCAGAAAAGCGCTGCAATTTCAAGTACGGAAGCAGAATACATAGCCATGTCCGGTTGTTGTGCTCAAATTCTTTGGATGAGATCGCAATTAACCGACTATGGTCTAGGTTTCAACTAGATTCCGATGTACTGCGACAACAAGAGTGCCATTGCCTTATGCTGCAACAACGTTCAATTCTCCCGGTCGAAGCATATTGACATTCGCTACCACTTCATCAAGGAGCAAGTGGAAAATGGAGTAATAGAGCTTTACTTTGTCCGATCTGAGTATCAATTGGCGGATATTTTCACGAAGGCTTTAGATCGCGCTCGAATTGAATTTTTGGCCGACAAGCTAGGAATGAGAACCTTCTCGCCTGAGACTCTTAAGGAACTAGCAGATGAAGCGAAAGAATAGTGGTGGTAAAACTATTCTCCGTATCCTTGGTGATCATTTGTATATATTGTTTATATTTTTATCCTCAAAAGCAAAATACAAAAATATAAAA
This sequence comes from Glebionis coronaria, assembly GCA_025667525.1. Lineage (NCBI taxonomy): Eukaryota > Viridiplantae > Streptophyta > Magnoliopsida > Asterales > Asteraceae > Glebionis > Glebionis coronaria. The sequence goes on along the minus strand of JANFOE010000499.1, from coordinate 137,670 downwards.
CCATTTAAAAACCATAAAAATTGAAAAATTCAGAAAAATCCAAAAATATTTTTACTTTATTTTTCAAAGGCATGTCTTTTGGTACGATAATATTTACGGCCTTAGAAATGTTGATTAATATCGACACGGCGCCATAAATAGAGTTCGTACAAAAGTTGTAAATATTTCATAAAACATGCCTAAATGGCTTGTAGTTATTTCTGACTGCAACCCGGTTTTCACATTAAAGTCAAGTATTTCTTATGAACGCTTTGGCTCACAACGGGAATTAATTTTCTCGGGCAAGGTTTACTTTAAAACCTTGTAAGGGATCAAGTTTACTTTATAACTTGGTCTAACACAAATCCATGTACGTTTCAGTGCATTTATTTGTTAAAACAAGAGAAGTCTTGTTTTTATGAAGCTATCATCTCTACGACCATGCTATCTACAATTGGTATCTATATACTCGACGATGCGACTACTCAACCGACAACTACAGCTCTTTCAATAGAACATGGGTCAACAATTGAGGGGGAGCAATTGTCAAGCATGCAGAATCTTCGATGCCGAACGTGCCAAGCTCACTACCTGGTGTCAAGACAACAATACCAATCGTACACGTGGTGTCAAGAGATGACTTCAGACGTGACGAGGCGACCAACATATGCTGACAAGAACCATTTGATCTTATCATATGATGTTCTCATTTATCAGGTCCAACCTTGTCAATTCTTTTCTAATATGGTGAATATGTGATCATGTTACAAATCGGTATCATATCTCATACGTTTGATATCATGAGGATAAAATGGACTTGCATTTTTCTTCCCAAAACCTTTGTTAAAACTTCATTAAATCAATTGATATTAAAAACATCGATTGGGTTAATATTTTTAATATGGGGGAGAAAATGTGATTTAATATGGGATATTATCACAAATGGTTTGACTTAATGTGCTGGCTCATCCCGACATGTGCGAAACGTTTTCGAATATCGTGGCATATGTTAAGGGGGAGCAAAATGGATTTTCATATCAAAAATGGATTTCATGGTGATTTATACTTACCCAAAACCCATTTATTTCACGACGATGAAGATTGTGGTGACATAAGGATGGTAGGATAGGTTAAGTCCAATGATTCTTCCATAACTGGAGGAATCTTCCCAAGGACATTCCATAGCTAGAAATAGTAGTCCTTAGGAAAGTTGGAGAAAGATTATGAACGTAGCTGAATGCCGACCAAGTACTTAAGTTAGCACTGGAACAATCACAACAAGGTGCTAGTTATGACGTATTGGTAAGCATTGAAGGGGTTGAAGAATGAAAAAGAATTGTAAAGATAAAGGGTGTAAAGAAAGAAGCCCTCCTTACAACTTTAGGCAGAAACCGGGTCAACACATATGCTATTGAGATCATTTTAATGATTCTCGATATTGAAGACAGACATCATGGACCCAGTGATGCAATGCACAACCCATCCCAACTAACTCAGATATCTCTCAAAAGGTATTTGTTTTAATCACACGGAGACAACACATTATCTATTGATTTATTCACTCCGAATAAATTGGTATTGAAAAGGTGGCACTCCTCTCCAGCCTCCGATCACTAAAATCCAAAATGCACGATCGAGTCTAGAGCCATTTGAGATCATCAAATATCTCATTAGGACACACTTTCATAATTCCTTGCTTCTTCACACACTGTGAAAGTAAGAAAGATTTTAAGAGTCCTACGCAAAATCTTCATGATCTTGCCTGAACATCCGAGTAATACGAAAGTATTTACAATGAAGATGGAAATCCTTCTTGAGCGAATATCAAAAAGCTCATGGTAGGTGACTTGTGCGATTCTTTATGAATCAATCTTGTGATAACTGGAAAGCAACAGCTGTTTAATTCTTAACTGAATTTAAACACGTTCCAGGCCTCTACGCAATATCTTAGTGATCTTGCCAGAACACTCAGAGTGATACCTTAGTGTTCACAGTGATGAGTGGAAATCCTTCTAGTGTTAACCTCAAACAGCACTTGGTAGGTAACTTGCAAGATTCTATACGAATCAAGCTCGTGACAACTGGAAAGCAACGATGGTGCGGTTCTTAATTGAATTTCACTTGTTCCAGGAACATGAATTGACGGCTTCAAATCATGCGGATATTATTATCCAAATGATTCACTCTTTATGTTCGCAGTCAGCTTTGGACGGTCGAATAAAGAGAACGGGTTTACCCGCGAAATCCTGTCAGGAAGTTACTTAATTGAAACTATCCGTCACGGGTACGATATCTAATATCGTCCAATGGTCTTCACCGACCGGAGGTAAAATGCTACCGAATTAGAATGAAATGTTCAAAGCCATTTCGTTCGTGTCTACTTATGTTGCGACATTTGAAGAAGGTGGTGTTGCGGGATCCAAGAAGAAGTCGTCCCCGCATGCTTATACTTTATGAACTTAATATCTCATCTAATTCAAAAAAGCCTAAAAATTAAGTCTTCCGCTGTATCGAACTCTGAAGCTTTCAAGAATTACAAAAGGTATAAGTATGTGGGACATGGCGTCACGAAGAGGCAAAGATCACAAGTGATGGATGCACGAGATCAAGGCAAGAGATTAATGCTCAAAGATTGATATCAAAGATCACATCAGCATGTTCACCAGAAAAAGAAAAAGAAAAGAAAGACGAAGACTACGAGCTCAAGACAAGCATAGTATGCTAGGTTTATTTTATTATTGTAACTCGGGTGACGCCCTTGTTTGGAGTGACCTCCCTTAGGGGGAGATTGTTGGAAATACGTTTTTACGTATTTAGGAAGATTCGGTCACTCCGACAATATATTAAGTAGTAGCTCGTAGTCTAGATATCTTTATTAAACAAACAAAGTCAAGCCTAGCCTACAACATGTGTAGGCCGGCCCAACATTGTAAGCCCAAGCCCATCACAAGGCTTGGGTATATAAACCCTCTCCTTTGATGGAGAGGGTGTGTGGTTTCATAATTTTCACATAGTTATTCTTACTTTCTCTCTCTAGCTTTGTGTGAAATCCACCATCTCTCTATCTCTTTCTCTCTCTAAAAACATAAGCAAGATTTACAATCCTATAGTATCTTAAGCAGATTCTGACACTTTGATGTAGTTTGAACAATCTTCTAGCTCATCAGTTCAAGTGCACAGCGGAAATTTGTAGAAGAACCACACCAAATACCACTGCTTCTATACTGTTTCATGTCGTTTAGGTTTTGGTGATAATCCGTTTGGGGTAACATGCAGGAAATCAGCAGCAATTCTTCTCACGCCTACAGAATACTTCATAAAAATCATATAAAGTAAGTAGATACCTTTCCATGTACACTACTTCCCCCTGGAAGTTGATCCGATTACTTCAAAGTACACGATCTTCCCCCATGATGATTTCGAACTCTCGGAAGCATCATTATCATGGACGTCCATATACTCGAGAAGTTCTTAGTCTTAAGCAAATGTCTTGAAAAGTTTTGAAAGTCATTGAGAAATATTGAAATATTTTTGCTTAGATTGTGAAGCACCATTGTCGTTATGAGGCTCATGAATATCCCGTGAGAATTGATTGTTGATTCCATCTCTCTCTGTCTATCTTACCAACCTCGAATTCATTCGGCTATTTGTTGTGACCACATGTGAAGTAAACCCGATATTCCAAACTTGAAACTGAAGTACAATCCCCCAAATTTGTTACTTAAGCTTGCACTTATGTCGATTGAAGAACGGTGCAGAAACAAGTCTCTAACATCTCTTGAAGTTATCCACACGAGCAACTGCGTGTGACACCCAAAAATGATAGTTATCCATGTCGTCGACCATCCACCCCTTGACAGTGGAAACTAGATAATTCAAGTCTCAATCTTAAATTTTATCGCCCAAGCAAGTCATCAATCGATAGACTGGGTTTGAAGAAAAGGGGTAGAAAAATAGAAGGAAGGCTCGATGATGAAATAAGTAGACGCCTTCATGAAATCCCACTTCAACTTCAAATAAAGAATACCAAATCCACTTCGTGATCATTTGTCTTTGTAGAATAAAAACTAGCCGTTGTCGTTTAAGTGAATCTTATATCGGATCGTTTTAGCGTTAAGTGTTTTGTTTGCTTTGGTGTTGTGTTTGAGAATGTCGTTAACTAGAACAAATGATAAAATATCATTGATGGAGAATTTTTCTAGATAACTTGTCATTTAAGCACAACGTCAGTCATATACCCACCTGATGCGCGGATCGACCTAAAATTTTCTTTGTCATTTAAGCACTTTCGATCGAGACATACCGAATACCCGACATTAAAAATAATGTCATTGTAGCACAAAAATTTTAACCTGGTCCTCTATCAATACCATATCCGGTCCAACTACAATATAACCAACCTAATCCAAAAGATGAACCGACCCATCATTAATTAGAAGTTCATATCATAATTCGGATATAGTAGAGTAATTAAACGTAACCCAAAATTCATTCTTTTATACCATGAAAACACGCAACCCATTACCTCTATATCACTGTTTGGTTAAACATGATAGATAGATTCCAAATGTATTAGACCAAATCACATGGATAAAAAAACCCGTTACCCTAGGTCATAAACATAACCCCACCATCTCATTCTTAGAAAAATCCGTCATTATCTTCTCTCATATCTCAAAAATATATCTCCTAGCTCAGACCATCATCTCAATATCCATCATAACTAAAATCCATCTCATCTTTAATCGTGAAGGCAGCTACCACAACTATTAACCTTTTTAATTTTACTTCACATCCGAAGCACATGTATACATGATTTCTTATCAAGATCAAGCTAAACCATGTGTATACAGTGTTGGCTTCAAGGTCATATCTCAGGTAGGTGAGTGAGTGGTTTGATTATGTGAATAAACGAAACAAAGTAAGGTTATAACAAAGTTGTTATAAACCTTTCTTAATTCGAATATCAAAAACAAGGTTAACATAGATCAGTGATGAGAATGATTTCGTGGGTGTAGATCTTTAAAGATCTCGACTTGCATGTCACGAAATTTTTTAAATCTGAGATCATTTTTTTTTGTTTAGTTTTGCTTTGATTCGAGTCTGGTTAGATGAAGTTTTTAGGTGTCGATGGGATAAAATAGTTGAGGTTGATTGTGTAAGGATAAGGTGGGTTAATGATTAAAATTTTAGACATAGTCTTCTCAGCTTAAACTTCTTAACCTATTTATGATCTTGGTATAGGTCTCGGTATATTCTGTTTTGGTCATGATCGCAATGTTTTCTTAAAAAAAATAGTCATCGCAATGTTTATAACACTCTCCATCGCAATCCCATCGCAATTACTAGTCGAAAACTTCCATCGCAATATCACCATCGCAATGTCACCATCGCAATGTCGCCATCGCAATTTCGCCATCGCAATGTTGCCATCGCAATGTCGCCATCGCAATGTCGCCATCGCAATGTCGCCATCGGAATATTATCGTAATATTCGATCGCAAGTAGAAACCCTAAGGTTTTTGCGATCGCAATATACGATCTGAATGAAACCATCAGAATGCCATCGGAATAAACTCATCTGAATAGGGTTTTGACCAACTTTTTAGCAACCCCCAAAAAAATGGATCTGGTCTCTTTTTCCAATCTGACCCCTTTTTTTTCAGATCTGTGATTTTTTAAAAGTTTTATATGGGCATAAATAGCAAATGATGAAAAAATGGATGAAAAAGAACGAAACAGAGAAAATCATGAAAAATACTGACTTTGACTTTGACAGTCAAAACAAGACTTTGACAATCAAAAGTAAGCCACTAGACTTGTGACGAGAATGGAACATGAACGTTTGATGTTATGGACTATTTTGGACAAAAAAATAGATGTGTGGACTGAATAACCAAACACGACTTTTCACAGCTTACAACATAAGCAGAAAATAATCATGAATAAGCCATGAACACCATAGTATAAGCAAACACAAACACAAAACACCCCCGATTATCTCTGATACCAATTGTTAACAACATAAGATTCAAGCTAACAAGAGGATGATCCGGAGGTCGGGGAGGATAAAAGAAATGTTTAGACATTTTTAGAGAGAGAAAGATAAAGCTTGAATGTAGTGTATGTATTTAGAGAGAGAAGTGAAATACACAATAAGAAGAATCCTCACCCCTCCATGAAAGTATGGAGGGGTATATATAGGCTAAACAAGAGGTCACTTTGACAACATGTCAATAGTAGTCCCTCCACGTTTTGCCTATTTCAATCAAATGTAATTCCGTAAATGGCGCTCACATTTTAGGGCTAACACTTAGTACTAGCAAAACTAGCGTTACCCTTGAAAAACGAACGAGGTGCCAACATTCGCATGGTTTGAATAGATTGATTTTTTTTATAAACAATTTTCTTATAAAAATCAATTTGCACTTCAAGTTCCATGACTTTGTCAATGTCTTTAGCTTGTTTAATTTTGAAATCCTTTTTCAAGTTAGCAACCTCTTCCGTTTTTCGCAATGACTAGTTTTGTAACACCCCGCCTTGATAAGTGGACCGTTACGCGTAGTTATGGCGTGTCATCAAAGCATGCAAGGTAATATGTAGTAAAACATACATGACCTTAGGGTAAACCAGAATCAAACATCGGTTCCCAAACATAAGCCCAAAACATAATAAAGTAAATGAAATGAATGAGACTTAAACAAGCATAAGTATATGAAGGCAAAAGGAGAAGAACTCTATGGCAGCTTCCATCCTATGCATGTCCTCCAAAATGCTCGAGTCTGTCCTGGGGTACCACCGTTTTGGGACATGGAAAGGAAAGTAACGGCTGAGCATAACACTCAGTGGACGGATATACAAGCATGAAATGAATAATATAAGCATGAATAACATATAGCAGCGGAAATGTATATGTCCTGGAAAACCTGGTTATATCTTAGTAAAACTGGTTTTATAGTTTGAAAAGCCTTATGTTTATCTTGTAAAATATGTTTAACATGTTTACCATTAGCCAGTATAGGTCATGAAATATCAACGTGCATGAATACTTAGAGGGGTGACCTCGTCATGCAAATTAAAGGGGCTGCATCTAATTTAATATATTGGTCTGGGTAGGAGGGATCGGCTCCTTGTGAAGGATGCAAGGCATACACCACATTCACACTAAATAATCTTCTTAAAACATGTAACTAGGATGCACCCATACGCCCCACCTGATAATATAATAAATGGCCAAAAGCTGAAAGGGACGCCACGAGCTATCACTCCGCCGTGGTGAAGTCATAACACTAGTGCCTCCAGTGTTATGGTTATGGTACCTTCATAACTAGGTGAAACTGGTCATGCATGTATATGGCTTTAGGTATTCTAATTAAACATAAGCAATTCAAAAACATATAAAACTTATACTGGGGAAAACAGTTGGCTGCATACGGGAAATCCTAATAAGGAAAGAATGTCCATACAAAAAGGACGGAGAATTCGTACCTTGTGTCCAGTGAACGAAGAAGACGAACGGAAGAGAGTCCTACTTCGACTTCACTAATGCTAATTACGGTTAGGGTTTTAAGATCTAAAGCACGAATCCAACCTTGTTCTTGAATCAAACCCGCGACTGTTTATGGGTTCTTGGTGGGAGAAGTCGACGACAGAAAGAAAAAAAGGGAGAAAAAAAACTGGAGCTTGATGTGTTTTTAGGGTTTGGAATATTTGTTGTCTAAAACAAAATACTCCCTTCGTTCTTTTCTTTTTAAACCGACGTAAACCCCAAATGGGCCTAGAGCCCATGTTTGTCTTGTCTTTTCTCTTGTCTAAACGGCCCAAAACCAATGCCCATACCTTTTATATAATTCGCGTATTATTAAACGCGTACTCGGGTTCGTGTATTTTATATGTCGTGACTTATCTTGTAATAACTTCCCATGTTATACGTAATATTAGTTTACGTAATACTTGTCGTGTTTAAATGACTACTTAACGTGTTCGTGTATTTTAAATATTCGTGTAGTTCTTGTTTAATTGTTCTTGTCATATATATAATACATAATTATTATTTATCGTGTATTAAAATATGTACATGGTTCAAATGATCGTGTTTTAGATATTCGTGCTTATAATTATTATAATTAATAATTATCGTGTATCACCACGTACGTACTTATTATCGTGCATAATCACGTACCTAATACTTATCGTGTAATAACACGTACGTAATTCTTGTAATTAAAATTCGTGATTCGTGTTCATGTTATATAAGGAAAGTAGTAATCTTGTACGTACGATTATTAGTGTACTGTTCATGGTAAAAGCATGCGGGTTTTACAAGTTTAGTTTTATCCTCTTGAAGAAAATCAATCTTTTGAGCTAAGTCATTCACTTTGGTGGTAGCAAGATACGTTTTGTGTCGTTTCGTACTTAAAGAGGTGTTATAATTACGTTTCTCTTGTTCTAAAAGCTTAAGAGTTTCGTTGTATTTAGTTTCAAAAACATCCTTTACAGTAGTAACAACACCGCCTTTGTACCTTGCAAGCTCTTTGTCTTTTTGAATAAGCTCAACTCTGCAACTTGCAAGAAGCTCACTAGATTTTATGACTGCAACTTTGCTTTCTTCAAAATTTTGAGTGAGCATAGCGTTTGCCTTCTTTAATTGATTTTGACTTTTTCTAGTTTCTTTGACATCTTTTTGTAAAGAAAAAAATTAATTTAGCAAGCGCAATACGCTCCTCATCATCATCATACTCATTTGCATGTTAATCATCCTCAGACTCATTATTTCACATGTCTGATGAATCGGGTATGGTATTGCTATCAACTATTTCCATCATACATGTGTCAGTAATGGCTTTGGGTAGCTCACAATGCTCCTGAATATTACCAATCACGTTATATTCCTCTTCAGTGTGTACCTTTTCGATTGGCTCAGTATCAAAGATAGGACCATTGTCATCTTCAGTGACCTTGATAACTTCTTCAACCTTTTCCATGTACGAGTAATGTGCTTCAAGTTCTTGGTCAGTGGCTTCATCATCAGTATCATCAAGCATTGCTCCTTCCTCAGCCGACAATTTAACCCCAGCTTCCATCTTCTTGCAAAGCATCATATTTTCCTTATGATAACCAGAATCCCTAACTCGTTTCGGCTTTCTGCATTCCTTTGCCATATGCTCATAACCTTGATAATTAAAGCACTGAATCCCACTTTGCTAAACTACTTGAGTGCCAACAGTTTCCCTATTCCCAGCAACAGTAGCAATCCCCTGAGTATCATACTTAGCAGTTTGTCGATCATACCTCGCAGAACCCTCAACATGTGTTGGATTACATCGATCATACCTAGGAGGACTTTCATCATGTTGACATGTGTCATACCTTCGAGGACTCTCAACATATTGGTTCCTTGTGTGAGATGATGTTCGAAGATGGTTGTTGGTGGGTTTGAAGATTTTCTTGTATGTCTTCATAATGAAAGCAATTTGTTGTTTCATCTTCCTATCCTTCTAAGCCAGTTCTTCATCACTGTCCTCTTCAGATGATGGCTCAAATGATGGTGATGGTGCTCTTGGTTCTTTGTCTCGTGATCTTGTGTGAGCTGAAGACTTAGTTGAAGTGGAGTATCTTGGTGAGGAGGATGTAGTGGAGTATGACTTTGGAGCACGAGAGCGATGATCTTGGACATGGTGAGTGGTAGACACCAAAGCAAGTGGATTAGCAGTCTTTGCTACCCGTTCAGCACGAAGTTCATATGCCTCATTCTGAAATTGTTTCAAAATGTCAAAGAGCATGTGATAGTTGACCTCGTCCAACTTATTTTGTTGTTTCACCAAAGTTACAAATCTTGTCCACTCTGGTTGAAGTTGTTGTAGAAATTTCACATTGACTTGCATGGTGGAGACTTCCAAATTGTTTCTTGTCATATCATTCATCATTTTGTAGAATCTGGAGTAATATGAATTAATTTATTCCCCATCCAATGAAGTAAACTTACCAAAGTTCCAAAACAAGTTTGTTTTGACATCTTGTTTGTTTAATGATTCTCCTTGTTGCAGACGTTCAATTGCAATCCACATCTCTTTAGCAGTAGAGCATGCATTAACCGTTGAGTAAATATCATCCCCAATCCCACATAGAATCAGATAGATTGCTTCCTTCTCTGCATCAATCCAAGCACGGTTCTCTTTGAAAGTATTCTCATATGTTTCTTTAATAGTCTGCTCAACGGCACCTGACATCGAGTATGTTGCTGGAGTTGTAGGAATAGTGATTGTAGTGGGAGTATAGGGTCCGTCTGTGATGCAACGGCGAAGAACATCACCATTCGGTTTTGTGTCAAGATATCGAAGAAATCGTGATTGCCATTGTGCATATTGACCGGACACAAGCATTGATGGTCTCTCTTTGTTACCCGCCACCATGATGTTGTTATTAGTAGGATGATATTCAGTAGTAGAATCCATCTCGAAAATGAAGTGAATAGGATCTTAAGTAGATGTTGTTGTGAGTAGGTTGTGGTTGATAGTCCGAGAAACTTTGTGAAAATCGCTAAACAATGTCTTCGTAATAAACAAAAAATTCTTAGACCAAAAAACTCGCGAGTTAAAAATTTTCAAAAAGACGTTTTTGAAAATTTTATAACACAAAAATTCAGAATATATCTTCAATGAACAAGTCGGAATCCACTTGTGTAAACAATCCGGAATCCACTTGTGTAATCAATTGGGAATCACAAGTCAGTACACAAGTCGGAATACCACAAGTCGGAATCCTCACAAGTCGGAATCTTCTCAATTTTTTAATCCATAATGTGAAATCCTAATGACAAGTCGGAATCTTTTAACTTAATGTAATCCGGAATTCGTTTTTCCTTTTTGACAAGTCGGAATCCTTTTCCCTTTATCTAAGTCAGAAGCCGTTAGCTTGATGTAATCCGGAATATGAATCAAAACACTAGCTCGGAATCCGGAATAATAATTCCTAACCTAATCGGGAATATATAAAGAAACAGACCTTATTCGAAATATCGAAACCAACCTAATTCGGAATAATACACTTAATCTAAGTCGGAATATGTGAGCTGCTGACAGTTCGGAATGTGTACCTTAATCTAAATCGGAATATGATTCAAGATTATAATCCGGAATATGATTTCCTGAGCTAATTCGGAAAAGACTTAAATGAAGATACTAAGTCGGAATCTTAACCTTGACACTATTCGGAATAATGTCTAAATCTAATCCGGAATAAAACTTAAGATAATCCGGAATCCTATATTGAAAAACAAGTTGGTATAATGCTAAACCCTTGTATTCCGACTTAAGAAACCCTTTTATTCCGAATACTCTAAAAACTTGATATGACGAATTTTTACCCAATAATCAAGCCAAAACTTCCAATTTTTTCGTGAAAATCACCAACAAGACTAACACAAATTCCTACCATAACTTTGTACGCAGTTTGTACAAAGATTTAGAGCTCGAAAACACAAAGATTTTTTAGATGGGATGATTTGATGATAAAATCACACGAATAAAAAACAATAACCACAAACTAAACACGAATCTACCCCATGGCGATTGATACCAATTGTTGTCCCTAACTATATGATGATAGATTAAAGAAATGAGCTGGAAAAGAAATGAATTTTTAGGGAGAGAAAGTAGAGAGAGATATGTGATTAACTATGTGAAATTAGATTAGAGAAAATGAGAACTTCCAACCCTCCTAACATGCTAGGAGGGTGCTTATATAGTCCAACAACATGCGGCCTTTCTATTGGACTATATTTGTTTTTAGGTCGGGCTTGAATAAATGCTTAGTACCTTGAAAGAGGCTCTTTAAGCTAACCATCAAGCCCGTACTGTCACGACTATTTTAACTAACTATTACAACGTTCTAACAAATGTTACAATATAAACGTATGACCGAACATTCCTGTTTGACTCAACATTTTGAGTCTAACACTTCTTCATTCAACTATGTATTTTATACATAAAAAAAGTCGCTATACATAAGTGCTTAGTTTATATCTTGTCTTACTACTTTAAAAAAGATTTAGGCCATTTTTTATAATTGGAAGTCTTAAAATTTTAAGCTTCTAACATTTCTTTATTAGGAAAATTATACAAATCATTACTCAATGTTCTCAATAAACTCCATTTTAATGCATAACTATTTTTCAATATACATTTTGTAACAATCTATTTAATAGCCCATTTTGTAACATCCATCTTTTATAACACTCTATGTGTATACGTTTTGCAATAATTAATAATAAAACTCATTTAAAGTGTTTATGATACGTTTTTTTCAAGCTATTATTCAACTACATTAATTGCATACATTTTTTCAAAAAAATATGTAACCTCACTTTAATGACCTTGAATATATAAGTTTTTTTCAGAATTAAAAAGCCATTATTATTTTATACACACAAATAAGTTATTGCATGAATATAAATATGTTTAAGTTGGTAACTTTATAACTGCTCAAATATTTATAAAGTCCATTTTAAATGTAAAATCTCACTTAAATGAAAATGTGACCATCATTATCAAAAATCATTAAACACCCATACCCAGCTAATATAAATCCCGACTAATTGAAACACACAATGAACAAAAAATACAGATCAATCCCTCTCTCTAAAACTAGAGATGGGCTACACCATATATAGTATAGTTTGATGCAAGAAACATATTACTTCTTTTGGTTTGCATTGTTGCTAATGCATTTTTAGTCCAAAAGATTTTAGCTTCTACTTAATGAATTGATACTCATTCATTTTGGGTTAATATAAGCGGCTCTTTCGCGACTCTAACTACACATCTACTTTTCGGCTCCTGATTGTGGACAAGACGATTTTGCTCAAACTGCCCATCCACCGATCAAACCCACTTCTGATATACCAATTTTGGGGACTAGACGATTTTCTTGTAAAACTACATTTGAAATTAATTTGTTTATTAATAGTGATGCATTGTTTGATCTTTTTCAAACAAATTACTTGTTCTTGCATTACATATATGCATCTTATGTGTCATTTATATGTTATAGTCAAAGCATTATAACAGTAAGTACATTCCTTATAGTTATTACTATATTTAAAACTTGTTGTTTATCTGGGATGGGATAGGTAAAGCATGTGTCTAAGACTTAAATAATATTGATTCGTCGCAAAATTAGTAACCGGGTACCCGCTGCCGCATTGCACGGATATCCGACTAGTAATACATAGTGTATTTGTGACTTTTACCCATCTTCTTTGCATTTATTATGTTGAAACTGAATGTATTAAAACAATTAGCATGGTACTCTTCCTTTCAATTTAGTACTTACATTAAGCCATAGTTAAACCATGGTCGGTCAAGAGGCTGATATAAACTTTAACTACTAGACATAAAATTAAATTAAAGAGCATTAAGACTCAATATAACACCTTTAAATTTATATTGAAAACCTCCATTGCACTAAAAATTTAGATATAATAAAATGTACTAGCTTTAATTAAATAAAACTTAACAAATAACAACATAAAAAAGATGCATATTCCTTTAACGAATTTATTTCAATACTCCACATTAAAACAATATGAAGTCCAACTCGGTGAGAAAAACATTCTATCACAACTTTTCACAATTAGTACGTTCAAACGATACCATATTGTTTTCTAAATCAAAACCTACCATATAACTCATCTGAGCCAAGTTCCCCAAAATTGGTATATCAGAAGCGGCTTGCATTCCTAGACACATAATATGCTTACTAACCGTCACGAAAATGTTATCTCTGTTCAACTCGACATCCGCCCCTTCAAAATGTATTGTGACTTTCGGTATACTAGTAACTTTTACAGAAAGATAACATAGACTCAAAGCTTTTTGTGGATCTTTCATCGTTCTGACATTAATAGCATCCTTAAGAGAGGCCTCAAACTCATTCTATAGTTTAGGAGGTAACACTGTTAGCGTTGTCCCGGAATCAATGATCATGTTACCTCTTGGCGATGGCTTTGTAGTTTTAGAGCCGTCACTAACTACATTTAGTCTCTGGTCACCAACACTAATACCTTTAAGTGTGACATAACAAAATGTTTTGGGATCTTTTGGCACAAGTGGAGTGGAAACAACATTTGGGCCAAAATCAATGTCACCAAATATCATTTTACTAGACTTATTCGATATACCATTAGGAAGAGTAAAGGGAACGTATTTGTGACACTAGTGAGAAGCCGCCACCACCAAGACCGACAATCCTACCCCATGTTGGACGAAAAACACCATCACTATGAAACCCACAACTGAAAACAATATTTCGGAGGACCTTATCACCTAAGGTAATAGTTTTTATGGAAATAGTAACGTTGCTAACAGACCCGTCGGCATAGCTCTCTTCAAAGGGACAACTTATTGTTTTAGTGCAGTTAGCATCAATTTTCCCTGTAGCCTTGCACGTATCCGATTCACATGTTATAGGTTTATAGGTTGTAGATCGGTTTGGGCTAAAAATTGGATCCTTTATCTTATAACTTTCAACACAAGGCTCACACTGTATCCATGACAAGTCGCTACCAGTGTTAACTATAGCTAGGACTCGATGTGATAGATTTCCATAGGAAATGTTCAGGAGAAACTCCCCTTGATCGGGTACAATCTTGGTTTGGTATGTTGATCCTTTTGTCTTATTATGTGCGTTGTAACATTTAGCGCTAATGATAGAGCGCTTTATAGCATGGCCAATATGTTAGGAAAAGTTCATGGAGGGGTTATAAAAAGGTGAGTCGATGGAATCACGATGAATTAAGTCCATGCTAAAAGTGTCACCATTGGCTTTCACTAGAGAGTAATTAGCCGTGTGAAGAATGACTAGTGTTGTGGCAATGGCAAAGGTAAATGAGGGAAATGCCATGTTTTTTTAATGGAAGTTTATATATTAACTTGAGGATTGTAAAGCATTTTTATATAAGATAAATAGAATATTATCTTTTAGTCATGTTATAACTTGACCATGATTACAGAAAGAAAATAATGTGAGTACCATTTTAGATAAGAAAGCAATAAAAGCGTATTCATTTTATTGTTAAAGACAAACTTCTCAAAGTATTAATTTATCTTTATTTGATATTTGACTTTTTAATTTATTATTACTTACTTTTATGGGGCAATTCTATATTTGCTCAATTAAAAAACTAAAATTCTATATTTTCCTAAATATGTGTGACAATCCTCAAATTTCACATCTATGCTATAAGCTATAATTGTCTCAATATGAAAATTTGGCTAGAAATTTTTGCTTTTCATACCTTACTTGTTAAGATGAACTTCTTCTCACAACCTGAAAAACCATTACAACATATTCCTATATGTTGTCAATACAATGTATATATCAAGTCTAAAATCTAAAATTGATCTAATAAGTTCAATATTGATAAGAACATCTCAAATTTAACCATGATGCCCTAAATTCACTTAGAAACCCTAGAATCCCTTTAAATAAGTTATAAACTCAAGAATGGTAAACTATGAATGGAGAGTGCATATGAATAAATCATTATGTATTATAAACAAGTTGTAAAATTTACTTTGAAGACATAATAATACCTAAGAATGGCTAGAACAAACCATACAAAACTAAGTACAAGTAATTATACATAATAGTCTAGATCACCACCTAGAAACCCTTGGTAAACAGTATTCAAGCAAAGTAACTACATAAAATCCATGTACTATTATCAAAAACCATATACTAATTAAAATCAATCAAATAAAGGAAAGTTAATTGATCACAAAATGCTAATATTCACTAATCCAAGGCTAATTACAAGTTAAGACCTAGTAACAAAGATTAGCATATAAAATCCATTTCACATTGAAATAGAGTCTAATATTTTGCCAAAATTTACAAAACTTAACTATATATCATATTAAGAAAATAAATTTATTTCAAGTTAAGTTACAAGTTGGTAAGGCATAAAGTACAAGTTATCAAAGCATAGGATCTTAAGCTCCCATAATTGTCCCTAGAATATGATCAACCTATACAACCCATTAAACTAAAAATGTAGAATCCCTATAATTCATAAATATACTATATAAGCCCTAGAATAAGTGTTTATAAAGTTACAAACACTAATTACCCAAAGATAAAAAGTCATTTGGATTAATGACCTAAAAACCCTTATATTAAGAAATCTACATGGAATCATCACCTAGTTATTTTTGGAAAAGTCTATAAATAATTATAAGACTTAATTAAGGTTATAAGATTATTTTACAATTTACAAGTACCCTAATGCACAAGGTACAAGATTTCAATGCAGGGCTTGTAAATTATGTCAAAATGAGTATTTTCACACTTTGGACTTGTTTACTTAGAATAACTTAATAAAACCAATGTAAGAACTTCATGAACACCTTGAGGACAATGTAGGATGTATAAAATGAGTTTATATCAGTAGCTAATTGAAGGATAATCACTTTTACTAAGACTTAACCATAAATCATTAGAAACCATAACCCGCCTAAATTTTCTTCCCATTTTCACATCAAACCTTTGTCAAACTTCAAACCAAGGATCCAAATCTCTTAAATAGAAGGTATATACCCTAATTAAACCCTAATCCATCACTAATCAAATTAATTAACCCTTAATCACCAAAATTACAAAGTTACAAGTTACAAGCCCTAGAATTGAACGTAGTTTTGGTTTTTCCCTCAAAAACTCATTGTAAACTCTTTCCCTTCCATTCCAACTTTGAAAATCAGATATTTAAATGTCCCTAGATATTTTGTAGTGCCAAGAAAGTAGGTGCATAAGCTACTTGTGTGTACCACATCTTCATTCCTATCTATATCTATTCGTGTACATTTTTAGCCACAAACGAAAGATAAGCTTAATCCTAGACTCTACAAACGTGTATAGACCTTCCCTAGGCACCGTTAGACACTAAGTTATTCATATGACACGTCCATAACCATAAATTGCAGCCTAAGGCTTGGAATTGCTATAAATAGAGGCGTATAGCCTTCATTTCAACTTGCACCCCGTTTTCTCTTAACCTCCATTACCCATTCTGTTTCCACTTCTATATACGTCCTAGGACATGTCCCAAGACCATAAACCAGGTCTAGAAGCTAGCCATTAAATCTCTTGAGGTTTTGATAGCAAGATATGCTCATAAGAAACCATTAGGAGCCATTTTGAAGCATCCTAGGTAATCACTTTGTTAGCTATGATTGATCTTGTTATAATACTTTCTTAGAGTTTTATAATGCCAAATTAATGTTAAAAAGATAATTTAAAGGAATCTAAGTTATTTCATCAATTTAAATGAAAGTTATAAGCTAAAGATGTCTTAAAATCCTAGTTTTGTAATTTACATGAAATAATAAGCAAAAACCCATTTCAAAAGCTATAATTCTGGAGAAATGTTTTTATTATGATTATAAATGTGTTCATAAACTTTGTTTTCAAATCCTAGATCATTTTGATCATTTTTGAGCTTGTTATGTGATTTTTA
The DNA here is from genome assembly GCA_025667525.1 of Glebionis coronaria. Lineage (NCBI taxonomy): Eukaryota > Viridiplantae > Streptophyta > Magnoliopsida > Asterales > Asteraceae > Glebionis > Glebionis coronaria. The sequence goes on along the minus strand of JANFOE010000499.1, from coordinate 120,179 downwards.
CAAGTGCATGGACTAAAATTGTCATTTTGAAACTATTTAACATTTGGGCCAAAAGTGTCATTTTTATGAAATTATAAGCTATAAGAATAAATTTTGAAAGTTTGAGGTCCTAAGGTTAAATATTGATGGTTTAAAATACAAATACTAAAACTATACAAGGGGTTAAAAGTGTAATTATACCAAAGTGTAAAGAAAAGGGCTATTTTTGAAAATTTTAAAACCATAGAAGATTAATTATGACTATGAGTAAGTAATGAAAGTATCATGTTATTAGGGAGCTTAGTACAAAGATGTTACATCTCGATATTATGTTCTGACTGAGTGGTTGGATTTACGATTTAAAGTTCCCTCGCTCCTTAAACGTTTATAGAACGGCTTCTAAGTATGATGGCCCGAACAATGGTGCTAGAATTACAACCAAATCTTAATAAAAAATATATCACCAACACTTAAAAATATTTAACAAAAGAATAAAGACTAGATACTATACACAATGTATTAATCCAGGTTTGTGTGAGATCAAGCTGTTGTTTATGAGACCAAGCTGTGGTTTGTATGATCAAGCTGTTTATCTGTGAATGAAATATATCTGATTATAGCTTAGGTTCTATGGACATAAGGTGATTTCATAGCCTCACTTTTTATATGTTTTATAAATGATTTGAAAACCTGTGAGGGGGATATATGCTAAAACTAGAATACAAGTGCTTTTAAAACTGTATGGTATGATTATTGACACTATTTTTTACTACTGCCATTAAGTCCCTTTTTAATCATGAACTGCTAATCGTTTCTTGAAAATGAGCGCTAATATTGTGAATAGTACTATTTAAGGGTTGACATCCCCTATCTGGGCAAGTCGCGCTTGCTAGCAGCTGAAGGTTCCTACCTAGGCTAAACAGACACACTTTATTTTTCTTAACTCAAGAGTTTGGCAAACTGCATGCATAAGGGAAATTTGTTGGTTTTTGTATGTCAAGTAGCGGTGTATGAGCATAGTGCAGTATGATAACTATTTCTAGTGGGTGTATTACAACGTATCCCGGAGGATATACTTGTATTCAAAACTGTTATTACAAACCTATGAATTCACTCAACCTTTGTGTTGACTTTAAGCATATATCTCAGATAAATGGTTACTGATAGCATGGAGCAGCACAAGGATGGCATGAAGAGGCACAAGACTAAAATTATTCTAGATTTGGAAACCTCTTATTATAAAACTCTGATTTTTCAATGAAATATAAAGAAAGTTGGTTTCATCATTCTTTTGAGTTGTTTTCTATTATTATGACTTGTGTTCTATGAAGTAATACCCGAGATCAATGTTCTGCTGCGTAAAGGTAAATGGGGGTGTTACAGATTGGTACTCGGAGCCATGGTTATATAGAAAAAGAATTAAAATCTTGATTATAACTACTTTTAAAAAAATTTCTAGAAAGTCCTCCGTGCCAATTCCAGTGCTGCTACAAGAACGAGGTAATATCATACCAATACTAGGACTTCTACCCTATAGAACAATGTGTAAATGACACCATGTTTATGTGTAAGTACTTATGAGTAAGTAATAAGTTAGGATTTATCTACGTCTCTAGAAATAGGTATCCCTATCTCCCTCCTATTATCATCTTATCAGATTCTCAAGAAGAGCATTCTGCAAGTGTTCATGATAACTTCCAAAAGTATATTTCCACTCTCCCGATGAATAATCCTTATGATACTCCAGAAAATACACCCAAAGATCAGAAAATCCCAAAAGCCATTTTACCCTTCGATGACGACCCCTATATGCAAGTTATACGAGCATATAATGAAGAAGTAGATTTTACACCTCGACACCAAGATTTTCCATCACCTTACCCTATTAATATACCATCACCTACATCTGATATCTTACCTAAAAATACCTATGAACAACAACTTATAGATGTCTAACCCTATAAGAAAGAATTTCCTCCCGAGCGTATTGAAGTTCTTGAATATCAAGTTGAAGGGCTTAAGAAAATCCGAAGAATTATACAACGAGATTTTGAGAAGTTAGAAGAAGATTTTGAAGAATCAAGGCTAAGTTGTGGAGAAGACAAATGATACACGATGAAGAAATTGTTCAAGCTCGACTGAAGATTTCTACTCTTGAGTTAGTCATTGAGGATATTCAAATTAGACATCAAGCCAAAATACGAAGTCTTTTTGATGCCATCAAAGAACTTAAGAGGGAGAGATAAAAACGTTAGACTATTAAGTTGTAAATACTTTCAACTTTATGTCTTTACTTTTATATTAACAGAAAAGCATGTCATGTAAGTTTAAACATAAAAAGTTGTTAATAAATAAAATTCATGTTTCTCATCTTGTCATTTCATATGTTTTTTTGAGGAGTAAGAAATCCCTATTTCTTGGATTTCTCATAAATGATTATGAATTAAATTGAATTAATTCAAGAAGAAAGCATATACTTGACAAAGTATATATTTTTGGAATTTCTGTTATCTTCTATGATAATGATAATTATCAAGTTGAATATAACCCGTAAATTTGAAGAAAGAGAAAGAAAACTTCCCAAGTTTTCTAGAAATATTCGATTCTTGACTTTTGTCCATCAAAATATTCTTCTATAGGATATGTAAAAGAGAAGCTTGTTCTATAATACGAGTTCTTACATTTTTCGTTATATTCCTCCGTTCATACCATGGAAAAATTATGTTACGATTATGCATGAGTCATATCTTTATAAATCCGTGGAAAACTTTGAAACTATGTTTCATAGTTGGATTTATTATCCTCAGATATGAATGATAATCATCATATTAAGTTTCTCCTACACCCTACCAAATAAACCCAAAAGATATACCTTGTGTTCGATAAGCATTTATATGTATTCCTATACATATGTGACAAATGTTTTCTAATATGAGTGTACCTTGGATTCTGAATTATATCTATTCTTTCCTTTCATTCTAAACCTTAAAAAGTATTTGACGAAGAATTAACGATGATGTGGGTACAATCCTGCAAGTGCAAATTGTCAATAAGAAGTATTATCGTGAAGAAGACTCGATGACTAGTTAGTTTTTGATACCCAAGGAAGAAGAGGTGTTATTAGTATCACCCGTTGGATTAAAAGAGCCAATTCAGTTTCCTAACGTATTTGAAATTAAAAAAAAGCTTGCTATAAGAAGATAGTACTTCGTCAGTTATCTTGGTAAATTCTTTATACTCAACCCATCGAGATAAAAGGAGTACATAAGATTGCTTGATTAAATTTCAAATATTTCTTAGAAAGATGATCGAGAAGATGAAAGAAGAACTCCGCTATCTAATGATAAAAGAAATTAACCTTGATAGATACACGAGGAAATCTCAAGAGTTAGTAGAGTTAGATCCTATTCCATAGAACGATAAAAGCTTTCACCAGAAAATTTTATCATGGAATTGTGTCATGGAATTTCATCCGAAATTATATTAAGGAGACTCCATCAGAAGATTTTGTTAGAAAAGTTTATTAAGGAATTTTATCAAAGATTTTTAAAGATTACCACTTCCAAAAATCCCAATATATTGGAAAAATCATTTACTCTACCTAAAGAGTTAATGGACAAGGTATTTAAGCACAATCATGTGCAAAAATTAGAGAAATCTTAAGCATAAGCTCCACAGTGAATGAAAATTTGTAGAGTCTAGTAAACGAGAACATAGGATTATAAATCCAACCTACGGTGAATATGATGGAAATTTTCTTTTGTGACAGAAATGCATCCGCATCACACAGAACTTTGCACCATCCCGTGTCAGATTTTCAACATAGTAGATAATTGGACTAGGATTTGTAAGGGCAAGTGGCCTTATAAATCATATGCTTGGTAAGATTTTTCTATAGGGAATAAAATATCGTCTTCTATTTTCGCGTCATTCGTCTCTAGAAACACCGTACAAGACGTCTTACACACGCCAACGTAAAAAGGAAATTTAAGGGTAGAATATTTGTTTATATTCGTGTTATGTTAGATATTTCTAAGTGAATGATTCACTTTCTGTTTATTTGATTGAATTAGGACGCTTCTTAAGTCAAATAAATAAATCTAAATCACCAATTTTATGATTTCTTCCTTGCATAAAGTTGGACGCATCTTTATGTTAGTGAGAATTTATAAATGGACTTAAAGAGATTCGATATAAGACAAGTGTGGACATAATAAAACGTTATAATTCTAAGTGAGCAATTACGTGTATTACTATATTAGAAAAGTACGTCAATGTTCGTCTTAAGATTTAGAATTTCGAATGTGAAGTATTCCATTCAACTCGAAGAAACTCTGAAATCCTTATAAGTCATCCGACTTACTAGTTCAATCTAAATTTTCTCCATGGAAACAGGGAAGAACAATGAGGATTTTGTTACTTCAAGTAGACATGATGCCATCCGTATCATTTTCGATTGTTTTACAAAGGCTATAGGATCTATTCCTATCTAGGAAATTGATAATATGGAAACTCTGACGAGATTATACAAGAAATAACATGTCGACATAGAGTATGAATATCTAAGACCTAAGATCGTGACGAGTGTTTCACATCTTGATCCTAAAGGTATACTCAAAATTTGTGTGTTATACTTAGATAAGTATACCAAGGTGTTAAGAACTATCCAAATACTAAACTACATACTCCATGTTGTGTTATAAGTTTTGGAAAGAACACTTACCATTGGAAAAATTTTCCCGTGTAACAATAGTTTTCATGCTAGAATTAAAGCAATACTATTTGAAACACTCTATCGAAAGAAGTGCCATTTACGTATCTGCTGGGCTAAAGTTGGAGATTTTCAACTTACGAAACCCAAAGTAGTTCATGAAACTATTTGAGAAGGTTATATGAGAATAGAGCTTCATAGTACGTTGAATAATGACCGTTAGGTAACTGCTAGATTTAAATGGTAAATTGGAAAGACTGTTTTGATAAAGATTTCTCACTGTGAATGAGAAACTACACCATATTAAACATATCTATGTGAGAAGGATGTTTTCTCTATCAATTACCCGAATTGATTTTGAAAAATGCGATAATCAATTCAAGATTTTGAATTAAGCAGTGACATATTGACAAGAGTTTCCCAAAGAACACAGTAATAATCACAATCCTTTTCATATTTCGGTTTCTAAGAAAGATTTATGTGATTAAATGATTGATTTGAAACTAAAATACCAACTGTAAAGCTGTTTTCTTGATATGTGAATAAAATTCTGAGAAAGAATTTAAGCACCTAAGAGCTATGTTTGCCATTGATAGGCTATGTTACCCTTATAGTATCGGGACTAGATTTCTTTAAGGGGGAGAGACTGTGATAATCCTCAAATTTCACATATATGCTATAAGATATAATTGTCTCAATATGAAAATTTGGCTAGAATTGTTTGCTTTTCATACATTACTTGGTAAGATGAACTGCTTCTCACAACCTGAACTACCATTACAATATATTCCTATATGTTGTCAATAAAATGTATATATCAAGTCTAAAATCTAAAAGTGATCTAATAAGTTCAATATTGATAAGAACATCTCAAATGTAACCATGATGCCCTAAATTCCCTTAGAAACCCTAGAATCCCTTTAAATGAGTTATAAACTCAAGAATGGTAAACTATGAATGGAGAGTACATATGAATAAATCATTATGGATTATAAACAAGGTGTAAACTATACTTTGAAGACATAATAATTGTGACACCCCCAAATCAGGTTTGCAGCGGAATAGTAATTGGGTGTCACGTTGCGGATCACAAAACAAATGGCATACAAAGCATTGATCATAATTATATGATTTTTAAATACAATTGATACAAATATTGTTTTAGTACAATCAATTGAAATCTTTAATATCCGTTGTTACAAGTATCCTAGTGAAAAATAGATCCCCAGTCATTTTATGCTCTTAAATGATGCTCAGTCCATGCTCAATTAATCCAGCTTAATTTCCTGAGAAAAACATGCTTAAAACAGTCAACATAAAGTTGGTGAATTCCTATAGTTTTGTAAAATCATAGTTCATTTGATATTAAAATCAAGTTTAGTATCTCAAAATATCCCGTATAGTATTTCATAAGGTCTGATAAAAATCAAGTTCAGCAATATCAGTATGTTCCATGTAGTAATGTACCAAGTAATATAAGGTCAAGTTTAGAATCGCAAACGTCACAAAACTAGTATCACACAAAGCCAAATACTATAAGGTAATTACATTTCCTATTTCCCAAAACTGACACTTGACAAGTTAAGCACTCAACAAATGAGGACCCTTCGCATTAATAATAATGCACCCATTATTCCGTTCTGACATGATATACACCTGTTGTCCCAGCCAAGGTACAGTAAGCATGACTCACCCAGATTGGGATGGTCAATCCTAAATAGATCTAAACATTCAGGTAATTCAACAATTTAACAGTTTCAGTTCACGGGTCATGAGGAATTCTACAATAGGAAAATCTAATTAAAGGTAACAGTTAAGTTTGTGTTCTATAAAATATGTTACTTGTTTTGTCTCATAGTATTAATCAACAGTTTATTCAATATAAGTATAAGGCCATGATCTCAAGATGTTACAATCATATTATCAAAACAATTTATAGTTCTTTAGTAGCATGTCTCCCCTAGCGGGTTAGTAAAAACGTAAAAGTAGTGAAATGCGAGGTTATGAACTCACTTGTATTATACAGCTCGAGAATGATCATGTATTCAAGTCATAGTGCACACAGTACATCAAATACCTAAGTAATTGAGTAGGTCTCAGTATATGCACAAATAATAAATGTATGCGATTTAATTCATCGTACGTTCGTTCTCTTTATTAATAGGTCTACCCGTTATTTTAGCTTTGTCCTCAAAGCCTAAGATGAAGTTACTCGTCCAGGGAACAAGTGAGGACACTTTTTCTTGAATGTGTAATCTTGTGAACTCAAGTTTAGACTCATAGGTGATATATAAAATATAGTTATGGATCGTATGCCTCCGGTGAGTAAATTTTAATGCACAATGTAACTTGTTTTTTTATGTTTTGATAATTTTACACATTTGGTCCTTCTATTTTGTAATGTGGCCCTTAGGACACGAATAGTTTCCTATGAAAATAACTTAGGGCTCAAAATAAGTTTCAAAAGTGGCAAATCTACACTTATGTCTTTAACTCGCGTTAGATTAACTAGGGCTTGTTTTAAGTTCATTGAAATCCATGTTTAATCCTTAGAGTTGTCTAGGGCTTGAAATATGTTTGAAAAGAAGCAAAACAAGTCCCTGATAGTTCTAAAATCAAGTTTAGCCCCAAATATTAGTAAAACGTTCTTTAAATCATATTCGAGTTCGGTTAAGTTTACAAGGTTGGATAAAATAGTACACGCTTGTTATAAGTCTTGGCTCTATTAAATGTGTTTCATGGGCCTCATTGGACCTCGATATGCATATATAGGGCTTGTTTAATGTTTTAATAGTTCTTAAAGAGATTTTAAGTCTATCAATCTTAAATAAGCTTAAGTGAGATTATTAGTTTTATGTTGGACCAAAAATAAGTCGAGAATCAATAGCACTATGCTATGATCCCAGAGGGATGAACACGAATCTTCCTTAGGTTTCTTGATGAGGATGTAATAATGATAAGATATGTTTGGAAAAACCCAGAGTCAAAAAGAATACATTCCATAGCTGGATTAATAAAATAATATCAATAACGAGTCACGTCGAATATATTTAAGCCCACTTGTTTATAAATTTTTATTTACATCGATAAGTGTCCTCATCCATGTAATATAAACATTTATAACCTCACGGTTCGGTGACCTATGATTTCTTTATTCAAACGAAAAAGTGTCCTAATTCGTTTCAATAAGGATTTCATAGCCCAACCTACTTAAGTATTCCCGACAAGGCTTACCATCAAAACGAATATAATATCCAAGAAAATAGAAATTACTAAGAGAGCTTACAGTCAGTTTATTTATAACTTTCGTCTTGAGACATCCCATAACATCTTAATACGAAACTATAAAGAAACTTCTGGTCCGGTGGCTTATGATCAAGAGACTCATGTTCCATATATAAACGTCATCTAAATATAGAGTCATACCTTGATTTGGGTCCCACCGCATCATGCAAACATATACAAATAATATCACATAAAGTTACCAAAAGCAAAGCGTATGAGTTGTCAATAAGTTGTGTTCCGTAAGTAGAAGTTCAAATTATGTGTGCTAAAATACGTATCAAATAGGGATCTTGTATATAATATAATGATATATTATAAATTTTGTCCAATATGTATAAGGAATTATCAGCGTATAAGCTTAAATAGATACAGCAAGTTTTCATGAAGGATTCGAAAATCTTAGTATGAGATTTTAGGACTTATTTGACTATTAGTACAATATCAAGTATATTTGTCAATTGGTACTGTTGTACAAGGTTTAAAACAAATTAGAGAGTAAATTTCAAACACTGGCTAGTAATATTAGACGTAACTTTAGTATTAGATCTCCAAAAATCAATTGAGACTTATAAAGATTAAATCAAATTTCCATAGTTTGAAAAAGATTCCACAAGAATCATAAAATCTAATTTAGATTTTTTCCAAAACTTAAATAGATTCTTCCAAGATTTAATTAGATTCTTCCACGATATGATTCTTCAAGATAAGATTTCCAAAATCTTTTTTAGATTTTTCCAAGATTTATAAAATCTGATTAGATTTTTCAATGATTTATAAAATCTGGTTCGATTTTTCTAAAATTTATAAATCTAGTTAGATTTTCCAAAGATATGGTAAGATTTTTAAAGATACATTAAGATTTTCCAAAGATTTGTAAAATCTGGTTAGATTTCCCCAATATTTTGTTAGATTTCTCAAGATTAATAAAATCTAATTTAGATCTTCTAAAGATTTCCAAAAAAAAATTTATATTTCCAAATATTTCCAAAGATATGGTTAGATTCCCAAATATTTCCAAAGATTTTATTTAGATTTCCATTTAGATATTTCCAAGTGTTTGTTATGTATTAGGTTGTTTGTGTTTACAATGCATCGTTCGGGCCACCATACTTCAGAAGCCATTCTATAAACGTTTGAGGAGCGAGGGAAATTTAAATCATAAACCCAACCACTCAGTCAAAACGTAATATCGAGATGGAACATCTTTAGTATAAAGCTCCCTACTAACATGACATGTTTATACGTTTCATTAAATACCTTAAGTATTTTAATATTTTAATATCTTCATAAAGATATTAAACAGTTGTAATATGTAAAGCACGTAAAGGGTTAGTATCTAGTACTATCATAAATATAAATGGATAGGATAATGAATTGCATTTAAATCATATAGTTATGCATGCTCTCTATGCTAAATGCTCTCTAAGTATGTCCCCGTCAAAAACCCAGTTTTTGAAATCTAAGTTTTTGAAAAAAATTTCCGGTTATAGTTCAACTAATAAAATAAAAAATTTATTTTTGATCTGATTCTCTATAATCATTGTTCTGATACCATTCTGTGACACCCCCAAATCATGTTTGCAGCGGAATAGTAATTGAGTGTCACGTTGCAGATCACAGAACAAATGGAATACAAAGCATTGATCATAATTATATGATTTTTAAATACAATTGATACAAATATTGTTTTAGTACAATCAGTTGAAATCTTGAATATCCGTTGTTACAAGTATCCCAGTGTAAAATCATAGTTTATTTGATATAAAAATCAAGTTTAGCATCTCAAAATATCCCGTATAGTATTTCATAAGGTTTGATAAAAATCAAGTTCAGCAATATCAGTATGTTCCATGTAGTAATGTACCAAGTAATATAAGGTCAAGTTAAGAACCGCAAACATCACAGAACTTGTATCGCACAAAGTCAAATACTATAAGATGATTACATTTCCTATTGCCCAAAACTGACACTTGACAAGATAAGCCCTCAACAAATGAGGACCCTTCGCATTAATAATAATGCACCCATTATTTCGTTCTGACATGATATACACATGTTGTCCCAGCCAAGGTACAGTGAGCATGACTCACCTAGATGGGGATGGTCAATCTCAAATAGATCAATTTATAACATTAAGGTAATTCAACAATTTTAACAGTTTTAGTTCATGGGTCATGAGGAATTCTACAATAGGCAAATCTAATTAAAGGTAAAAGTTTAGTTTGTGTTCTATAAAATATGTTATTTGTTTTGTCACATAGTATTAATCAACAGTTTATTAAATATAAGTATAAGGCCATGATCTTAAGATGTCACAATCATATTATCAAAATAATTTATAGTTCTTTAGTAGCATGTCTCCCCCTCGCGGGTTAGTAAAAATGTTAAAGTAGTGAAATGCGAGGCTATGAGCTCACATGTATAATACAGCTCTAGGATGATCAAGTATTCAAGTCATAATGCACACAGTAGATCAAATACCTAAGTAATTGAGTAGGTCTCAGTATATGCACAAATAATAAATGTATGCGATTTAATTCATCGTACGTTCGTTTTCGTTATTAATAGGTCTCAGTATATTAAATTATTTATATATACTGTTATGATAAAGTTATATGTGTGTATTGTTCGTTTACTGTTTACGCGTACCCTCGATGGTTAAAAATATACTCAAATTGTAGTCTTTGTTGATAAATAAATTATTAAATTTATTTAGTAATTTATAAGGTTCCAAAATAATTAGCAAGAATGTATTAGTCATTAATCCGGATTTAAAACATGTTTCCCGTTGGTAAAAACATAATATTTCTATTCCAAAAACTCTTAAGATCGTCCCTCGTGTACCAACAGTGGCTAAATTAAGCTAACAGTGGGTACAATTAAGAAAATAGTGGGTATATCATGAAAGTAGTGGGTACTTTAAGAAAGCAGTGGGTACTTTAAGAAAGCAGTGGGTACTTTTAAGAAAGCATTGCCTATAATAAGAAGAAAGGGGTAAGTTTTAGGCAGCAGTGGTTATTGCAAACTAACAGTGGTAGATCTAAGGCTAACGGTGGCAACTGTAAAGCTAACAGTGGTAGTATTAGAACTAACGGTTGCAATATTACCTTGTGTGATTTATGCCCAAGTCCAAACGTACCCCAAAGCTATACTTCAGCAATCTAACACACCTCCGTCGTCATCAGCAGTTCCAAACGCTCCCTAATCAGCAGCGTGCATCTTATCATCAGTCCCAAACGCTCCCAACAGCAGCATGCACATATCAGCAGTCCCAAACGCTCCCCTTACAACTTTTCTACTATCCCAAACACTCTTTATTCTGCTGTTCATAACAGTAGATCCAAACACATCCTTAAGGCTTGCTACCTAGACCAAACACCGCCATATTGTTGTTTACACAGCGAACAAAAGCACCATCGTATGCTTTTTCTACTGAAACCAAACCCCTCATTTACGGCTGCTAAAACACTAAAAGAAAATCCCCTCTATACGGCTGTTAAACCGTAAAACAAACACGACACGAGCCTAACATCTCTCCTTGGTGGGGTCATGGAGGAATAACTGAATCTGAATACCACATTTGGTGGTAAATCCAGTGGTACTAACATACACATAAAACCCTCTAGGGTAGACTAAACTTGAGAGCGAACCCAACACCATGACTGGTCAACCCAAGACAAAAATTATGGCTGACGAGACAACGGTGGTGACGAACATATCTGTTCAAAGGTGGGTGACAGATAGATCGAGTGTTGGTGGTTACATGGATGTTGTGCGATGGTTGGTGGTTCTGAACTGTGGTGATAATTTATTCAAAAAGAATGGTGGCGGTTGAGGCCACGTCTGAGATGGCTGCTAGTGGTGGTGATGGACCACGATGGTGATGGCTGGAGTGAGATGGCGATGGTGGTTCTTGGAAATTGGTTAACCGCCACTCAAAGTAGTGGTTATAGATCGGTGGTCAATTTTGGTGATGATTGATGAAGGATCAAATGTTGTTGTGATGTTTCCTACTGCTTGTGCCCTGAGATAAGAGAGGAAAGACAGAGATTTGGGTTTGTGGATATATACAAGTGAGAGACAGGGATATATATCAATGTGTATTTTGAGGGTTGTGGCATATACTCGGCCACTCATAGGAGGTAGGTTAAGATATTGTAATTCTTAGGAGGTAATAGTTTATATTCTTACTAGATTTTATTTGTACTAGCCAATCTAAGGGGAATTTGTTTGTACACAATGTTGTGTTAGAGACGTGTACAAGGTGTTTACCAACACAAGTTTGATCTCATTTGGATTTGGTTAGGCTTTTATAAACGTGAGAAAAATAAGGGATCCAAGGAAAGGTGAAATTTGATAACTTTCTTAAGGATTTTGTTTGATTTATTTTATGACATTGTACACAAATTAAATGATCAAGGTGTTTCAAAATATTTCTTTGAGTCGAGTTTGTATTGGTTAATTGTACTAAAAGTTTATTTTAAAAATTATTGTATATAATTTTTTTAATGCGTAATATTTTGGATCATCATTATTAATTATAATAAATATAATTAAACAAAATTTATGCACATAAAATGTGTCTTAAAAAATAGTTCTATTGCTAAGTTATCAAGTTTTCAAGTAATATAAGTAAATAAATAGTATTTACTATATTGTGATCTCGTTTGTAAAAATCGTTGAGAAAAATATTATAGGATGAGTAGTAATAAGAGTAAAACCGGTGACCTGTCCAAAAGGAAGGGTTTTACAATAATACCAAAGAATGGCAACAACAAACCATATCAAGCTAAGTACAAGTAACTGTACATAATAGTCTAGATCACCACCTAGAAACACTTGGTAAATGATGAGATGGCATTTATACATGATCTCATCGTTCTTTTCGGGCTTTAAATGCATAAAAATGTCATAAAATACCATATATATGCTTGTTTTTGTTTACTTGTGTATTTTAGGTATGGATATCGTGAAAAAGACAAAAGATCACAAGAAACAAGGAAAAACGGACACGAGAAACGAAGCCGTACAAAGAACCAGGCCTTAATTCATGGAATATTCAAAAAATACCCTTGAAGACTTGAAGACATGCAAGATTGATCCTCATTGAATGAATAAATGACACTTAAAACCCTTGTATATTGATAATTACAAGTTTGGTCCCTTAAGTTTGTCAAAATTACACAAATGGTCCTTCAATTTTGAAGAAATGGCAAGATTAGTCCCTCAACAATTTCAAATTGCCAATAATGGTCCCTCATGAAGCCAAAGACACATTGAAGACCTTTGAAGATCAATATTGTCCAAGATCAGCCCTTGAAATATCTCAAAATGGCAAAAATAACCCTTATAAACCTTGTTGGAAAGTTTTGTGCCAAAATTGTCAAGTCCTGAAAGTTGTCAACAAAGGAAATGGGCGCTGACACGTTTTAAAAACAAAAATGAAAGAAAAGAAGAAGAACAAGGACCAAATGTGTGCAACTGAAACATTCAAACAAGTATTTGCGCCAAACACTTACCTTTCCCCCATTTTCGGATCAAAAGTTACCACTGTTCACCATGATGAACCCAGTAACTCCCATCACTTAAACAAAGGGTAAACTTCAATTACCCCGGCACACGTTTGATTCACCTCACTCTAAGCCTATCCCAACAATAAAATCCCTCTTCACCACTCACCAAGGACCCCACACCCAAACCCGTTCCACCTATCACATGACAACTTCCTCATTAAGGAATGTCACCTGTCAAGATCAACGATTTACATTCATTCCTTGGCCACAAAGCACAAATGAACACTCAGGATCAAATTGGACAGCTCATATCAAGGATTCGTCTAGAAGCACTCAAGGGCACTTTTGAGAATTCACATCTAGGGTTTGTGAATAGTGTAGCCTGGCATTTGCCTATAAAAGGAGACCTCAACATGTGAGAGTCCCTTTGTTCCAGTTTTACCTTTTAAACTTGTAATTCCTTTTTGAAATTTATAAAAGTTGGTATTTTGAGAAAATTGTAATTCCTTTTTATGTTTTTAAAAGTTGGTGTTGTTTAAAGGTGATTCTGAGTTCCATTTGTTGTTATAAGTGTGCTTGAATCATTTGGTTCAAGGACGTTTATGTTTGGTAAGGTTTTTCAAGTTTGAACAAACTTGAAAAGAGGTTTATGAATTTGCTTATTATTGTGTACTAATCCTTAACCATAAGCTATAAGCTCTTGCAAGCTTGTTGATACCAAGCTTGTAAAGGGATTAGGGCCTTTGGTTGGGCTGTTTGCTCATTTGTGTTGAAGATATATCATAATCAAAGCCTTGTTCTACTTTGAACATCGGCAGGCTTTGATCTTCTTCTTTGAAGTACCTTGGTCTTGTTCTAGTTGTTGAACAAGGTCCAAGGAGCATAGATGGCCCTCCTAGGATGTTGTGGAGGGCAGGTATAACCTCTTGTTTAAGATTCCTCTAAAAATATCATGTTACTGCCTGTTTAGGATTTGGTGCTTTGATTTTGTGTTCTTGTGTTTTTGCTTTGTGTTTTATGGTTGTAATCTGTTAGTTGTCACCTAGTGTAGCTGTTTGAAAGATAAAATCAGTAGGTTGTGTTTAAAAATCACAAGTTGCTTTGAAAAGTGGTTGATTAAGGACTGTTTGGGATTACTGGTTCATAAGGCCTTGTGGCCTTGAGCCCTTGGTTCTTGGGGTTTGGGTGGTCTAAACAAGTCATTTTGAACAAGTTTTAGTCATTGGTTTAGGACCGCTTATAAGACACCTATCGATTGGAGAAAACCGTGCTTCATGGTCCGACAAACTCAATGACGCTTTATGGGCCTTTAGGACCGCTTATAAGACACCTATCGGTTGCACTCCTTATAAGTTAGTCTATGGGAAAAATTGTCATTTGCCCATTGAGTTGGAGCACAAGGCATATTGGGCGCTTAAGCATGCAAACTTTGACTTGAAGACCGCGGGAGATCATCGGAAAATACAATTGAATGAATTGGATGAATTAAGAGATAATGCTTATGAAAATTCATTAATTTTTAAAGAAAAGACTAAAAAGTTTCACGATTCAAAGATTAAAAACCGGTTTTTTAACGTTGGTGATCAAGTGTTACTTTTTAACTCTCGACTTAAGATATTTTCCGGGAAATTGAAATCTCGTTGGTCGGGTCCGTTCACCATTCACAAGTGTTTCTATATGGGACCATCGAGCTAGCTCGAGATGATGGTCCTAATTTCAAGGTGAATGGACATAGGCTTAAGCACTACTTTGGTGGGGAAATTCCTTCGATGGTTGCCCTCGACCAAGTCACCTTCCCCAATGATAATTAGCATTGAGGGGATCGAGTCGAGCTCATGACTCGGTAATCAAAAACGAGGTGCCTCGTGGGGGAGATCCCATGCTTATCTTTTATGATTACTATCCACTAATAAGGGGACTTGTACCCTTTCAACTCGTTGTCTCGTGGTTGTTTGTGATTGTGTTATCTAGATCATCATCACCATCAACGATTGAAGACTCTCGTGTTCGTTTACGTGAGCCTCCATCGTTTGCTTGAAGAAGTTTTTCACGAATCCATGACATATCCTTTATTGTTCTAACAATTATCTTTTAGCATACTTAATAAACGGCTTTAGATATATTGTTGATCACCCTTTCCATGCTAGATCCTAAGCATTCGATTATTCGTCTCTAGTATGGGGGTGCTCCACCCTCAGACTCGAAACATTGAGGACAATGTTTGCTTTTAGTATGGGGGGTGAATAGGTACTTGCTTTGCTACGCCCTCACGCTTTCCAATTTTCAATGTTTTGTTTTGTTGCTAATAAGGCTAAAAATGGCCAAATTTTAAAATTTTTCTTAGTTTTCATAAGTGTTTTTAAGACACGAATGTATATTTTCCGATGGGTAGAATAAGAGCTAATTTTTGACTTGATGGGGATTTGGAGCCATTTACATTCCTTAACCCGCTCAATTCAAGTTTTGCTAGACTTTTATATAGGGAACTTTAAAACTCGAAAGTCTTAGCTCATACGGGTTAAGAACAAGAACTTTTCGCAAGTTCCTATAATTGATCCTAGAAAGTCACTTATCAAGGGAACTATAAAACGCATTCTCTAAACTTGAAAAAGTCCAAGAAAGTGCAAGATCCTATAGGTGGCTTGAAAACCCAAAACTTTGATTTGATATAGTCTTAATGAAAGCTAATCCAAATTTGGCTTAATTTTGACTTGCATGGCTAAGTATTCACGAGTCTCTTTAATTAGAGGTCTTTATATAGTGAAGAACGAGAAATGATAGAGTTAGACAAGTGATCATGCTAAACGTAGAACATGAAAATGTTCTTTCAAAAACTCATATGTTTTTAATTGTGGCTTTTTCTTCCCATAAGATCAATGCATTAGGAATAAATCATAATTTCAATAAGTAAGGTCGTACGATTTGAAAGGTTACTTAGCCTCTAGCGCAAGATCGTTTAAAAGTTGCTCGGGGTTGAATAGAGTTCATATCCAAGGTATAACTTATTGAAGCGGGACGCGAAGATTGGCGATCATCCAAAAAGGCCCTTACAAGGCATGAGGAGCCCTATTTTGTTGCTAAAGATCCAAGATGATGTGAAGTATCATTATTCCTAAATCAATATGAAGGATCGAGACACACGACGAAAAGCAATTACTCTCCTAAAGATCATGGAGAAAGTCTATCCAAAAAGACCCTTACAAGGTATGAGGATAAATATATCCAAGTCCGAAAAGGAGGCGAATCGTTGTATATCAAAATCCAAAGTAAAGATTGAAGAAAAATGATGAAGTCGTGGTCCAAATATGAAGAATCTCTCAAAAACGTCAAGTGAAGAAATTCCAAATATATGAAGAGAAGACCATAATTTCAAGAACGTCTTCCCAAGATTTGAAGTATGAAGTACATACCAAATATTGGTCCGAGAAAGGTCTCAAATCGTGAAACGAGTTATGCCAAGATATGAACTTAAGGAGATACACGAGAAGCCGTTTTAAAAGATTTTGTCCTTCGGCTAACTATCGATTAAATCAAGCTACTTTGCTTTCGGACTAATAACTACTCAAATAAGTCAATACGAATCACTTGTGATCCATGACAAATAGTTAAAAAATGCTAGTAACCCATTTCCTTTTATAATAACTAGGATTGCGGGGAGAAAAAGTATTACACAATTTGGACGTATGAGTAGTGTTAGCATTGTGACTTGTACCAGCAATGATCTCGTTTTTGCACTTAGCATGGTATGTATGACAATCAAGGATGACGAAGTTTACTCTAAGGGACATTTACTTGTTTCTATTCTTTGACCTTAAAAGTCACTTTCGTGATGAAAATCATACATTATGTCTTTACACATCTTCGTAGTACGTTGCAAGTCTTTTACTCTTCAATAAAGGTTAATAAAACTGAACTTTGGTGATGCTTAGATACTTTATTCTAGCATTGCGTGAGGGCACGGCAATGGCTTAGTATGGGTGAGTGATGAGATGGCATTTATACATGATCTCATCGTTCTTTTCGGGCTTTAAATGCATAAAAATGTCATAAAATACCATATATATGCTTGTGTTTGTTTACTTGTGTATTTTAGGTATGGATATCGTGAAAAAGACAAAAGATCACAAGAAACAAGGAAAAACGGACACGAGAAACGAAGCCGTACAAAGAACCGGGCCTTAATTCATAGAATATTCAACAAATACCCTTGAAGACTTGAAGACATGCAAGATTGATCCTCATTGAAAGAAGAAATGACACTTAAAACCCTCGTATATTGATAATTACAAGTTTGGTCCCTTAAGTTTGTCAAAATTACACAAATGGTCCTTCAACTTTGAAGAAATGGCAAGATTAGTCCCTCAACAATTTCAAATTGCCAATAATGGTCCCTCATGAAGCCAAAGACACATTGAAGACCTTTGAAGATCAAGATTGTCCAAGATCAGCCCTTGAAATATCTCAAAATGGCAAAAATAACCCTTATAAACCTTGTTGGAAAGTTTTGTGCCAAAATTGTCAAGTCCTGAAAGTTGTCAACAAAGGAAATGGGCGCCGACACGTTTTAAAAACACAAATGAAAGAAAAGAAGAAGAACAAGGACCAAATGTGTGCAACTGAAACATTCAAACAAGTATTTGCACCAAACACTTACCTTTCCCCCATTTTCGGATCAAAAGTTACCACTGTTCACCATGATGAACCCAGTAACTCCCATCAATTAAACAAAGGGTAAACTTCAATTACCCTGGCACACGTTTGATTCACCTCACTCTAAACCTATCCCAATAATAAAATCCCTCTTCTCCACTCACCAAGGACCCCACACCCAAACCCGTTCCACCTATCACATGACAACTTCCTCATTAAGGAATGCCACCTGTCAAGATCAACGATTTACATTCATTCCTTGGCCACAAAGCATAAATGAACACTCAGGATCAAATTGGACAGCTCATATCAAGGATTCGTCTAGAAGCACTCAAGGGCACTTTTGAGAATTCACATCTAGGGTGTGTGAATAGTGTAGCCTGGCATTTGCCTATAAAAGGAGACCTCAACATGTGAGAGTCCCTTTGTTCCAGTTTTACCTTTTAAACTTGTAATTCCTTTTTGAAATTTATAAAAGTTGGTATTTTGAGAAAAATGTAATTCCTTTTTATGTCTTTAAAAGTTGGTGTTGTTTAAAGGTAATTCTGAGTTCCATTTGTTGTTATAAGTATGCTTGAATCATTTGGTTCAAGGACGTTTATGTTTGGTAAGGTTTTTCAAGTTTGAACAAACTTGAAAAGAGGTTTATGAATTTGCTTATTATTGTGTACTAATCCTTAACCATAAGCTATAAGCTCTTGCAAGCTTGTTGACACCAAGCTTGTAAAGGGATTAGGGCCTTTGGTTGGACTGTTTGCTCATTTGTGTTGAAGATATATCATAATCAAAGCCTTGTTCTACTTTGAACAACAGCAGGCTTTGATCTTCTTCTTTGAAGTACCTTGGTCTTGTTCTAGTTGTTGAACAAGGTCCAAGGAGCATAGCTGGCCCTCCTAGGATGTTGTGGAGGGCAGGTATAACCTCTTGTTTAAGATTCCTCTAAAAATTTCATGTTACTGCATGTTTAGGATTTGGTGCTTTGATTTTGTGTTCTTGTGTTTTTGCTTTGTGTTTTATGGTTGCAATCTGTTAGTTGTCACCTAGTGTAGCTGTTTGAATGATAAAATCAGTAGGTTGTGTTTAAAAATCACAAGTTGCTTTGAAAAGTGGTTGATTAAGGACTGTTTGGGATTACTGGTTCATAAGGCCTTGTGGCCTTGAGCCCTTGGTTCTTAGGGTTTGGGTGGTATAAACAAGTCATTTTGAACAAGTTTTGGTCATTGGTTTAGTTTTTGAAAGTTTGGAAAAAGGATTGGAAGTTTGCTAAAATCTGATAGAAAGTGTTTTGGAATTGGTCAAACACATCAGATCCAATAACTTCTTTGTTACTTGGATTTAAGGTCTGAAATCAGGGTTTGGGAATAGTTTGGGTGATAAGTTATCTTTTGGTTATCTGGTTGTTGAATTTGGTGGCTTATTGTGATTGTTACAGCTTATCAAAGTTTGATGAAGTGGTCATTTGCATCAGCAAAGTGACCACCTCATTTGGTGTTGCATTTTTATTTCTAGTTTGAGGATTGTTGATTGGCTGCTTGGATCCTATTTGTGTGCTACTTGTGAGATTATTTGGCTATTTGGATTTGTCTGTTACTAGGTTATAAGCCCACTGGCTTATTGGCTTATTTGTGCCAAAACACATCAAGTTTACCCAATTGGTAAGCTTTGATTCACAAGGTTTGCACTCAAACCTTGACCAGCAGGGTGAAAAACAAGTCTATACACTTCATTGAGTCTGTCAACGTCCATTTTGTTCCTGTCAGCGTTTGATTTTCACTTATCAGCGTTTGACTTTTGGTCAAACTTGGTTTCAAGGCTTATTGAATCTGTTTTGTTTATTGGTACATCCAACAACTTAGTTTTTGTAACAGAACTCATTTTTCTCAGCTTAATATCAAGTCTGGAAGGTTACAAGTCTTTTGGTTAAGCTTTTGCTAGGAAACTAGCTCATTTGGCTTTTTCAGAGTGCTTATTGGCTCTCACAGCTTATTCTACTTGGCTTTTTGTGATTTTCTTGATTGATTATTCTTAGTTAAGCTATTTGTGAGCTTTTGCAACAAACTAGAGCTTCTGAGTTGCCCTAAATCTCAAACCCGACTATTTTGTCGTTTTGTGGATTTGTACTTTGCTTATTTCTGGCTTATTGAGTGTGCTTTTTCAAAGATTCTTTTTACAGATCTCATAAGCATCCCAAAAGAAGGTTGTGTGTCAAATTAGAGCTTATGGCATTAACTTATTGCTTAATGGGCTAAAAAGCCCAATAAGGATAAGCTGTTTGCATTTTAAGCTGTGATAAGCTCACATTCAGCTTTTGGGCCTTTAGAGTTTTGTTCTTAGAATTAAATTTTGAGTCAGATAGGGCTTTTCCAAGTCAATTGGACCAAGTTTGACTTTTTGGGCTAAAAAGCCCATTAAGGTTGACTGTTTTTGGTTTTGGCCCGTTTGAGGGCCCAATAGGGGTATTCTGGTCATTTCACTTTTATTTTTTGTTTATTTAGGTTAAAATAAACTAGTTTGCAAGTTCTTAGAATTTTTTATAATTTTTGGATTTTTAATATTATTTTAATATTATTTTATTATTATTTTTCAAATTTCACATTTTCCAACTTTTTACATTTTTCTTAGCTTTAATACATTAAAATAGGAATTTAGCAACTTTTAGAATAATTTTATCACTTTTAGATTAATTTTTATCATTATTTTAAGTTTTAATAGTTTTTAAATCATTTTAAATAGATTTTATTAGTTTAAAATTTTCTAAAAATAGTTTCTAATCTTTTTAAGTCATTTTAGAGGTTTACCAATTGAAAAATCTTTATTTGGGCTTTTTGATAATTTATTTGATTTTTAGGGCTTTAATTAGCATTTAAAAATTGAATATTTAATTATTTAAAAGGTTTGAAAAGGTTTTGATCATTGGTAAACTCTTAGTTTATTAATTTTGATATTTGGTTGAATTTTTGGTAATTTTTAGAATTAATTTTTATTTTTGTAATTTTTACGGTTTTACGTTTTGTCGTCGTAGTATTATTTTCACGTCTTCGTCATCTTCTTTTCTCACCCCTTTCTAAACCAAATATTAATCTCAAATCATTTACATCTTAGTCACACACATATAACTCCTTGGGAAACGAACTTGGAACTTTCACACCATAAGGGTCGTTAACACTTGGTTTTTCCTAAAATCATTTGTTTAATACTTTCCGCTTTTACGCTCCTTTTCCTAAAGGACGTAATTTTACCACAATCATTTTTGGCGCCGCTGCCGGGGAGGTGTGTCGTGATTAATTTTCATTGTTGTTTTTAATATTAACCAAATAGTATTTGTATTAGTAGAAATCTACTAATACGTATTATCGGTTTTCTTGGTTTTCTTGTGAAAATATTATTACTATATTGTATTAAGTATCACAATCAATAAACAATATCTCAAAAAGTGTGAAAACACAACCTTAATTGGGATTTGATCTCCTAATTATTGTATTCGAATCTCAAACAAAAAGAAAAAGGCAAAAAATAGATAAATACTTTCGTGAAGCTCGATTTTGAAAAATACGAACTATAAGGTGGGTATAAGGCGGGTATTATAAAATATACCCTAAGGAAAAAGGCTCTTAAGTACTTCGCGCCGCCTTGTTTCCCCGCTTGCTTGTGAGTATTTTGAAATTGAAGGCTAATCGAGGGTTTTGCCGCCCAAAGTATTATTACGTATAATATATTTGCTTGGTTTCTTAGTGATTAAACCCTCTTGAACAATTTGGTATTCACCAAAGTTCTAAAGTCATTAGAAGGCGTTCACTCCACGTGATCGTTTTCATTCCTTTGAGGCTTCTTTAATCAAGAGTTTGATTCGAGGAGAGATTTTGTAGATTGTTTTCTACGAAGATACACCAAAATCCAAAAAAATTAAATACAATCAAAAACACAAAAAAATTGAAAATTCACAAAACACCCAAAAAGTATCTTCTTTGCTCACCTCCCATTCTTCGTGAAGTTTATGATCACTCGTAATCAAGCAAAACGAGCTCGTAAACGTCTTCAAAAGCAAGCCAATCAAGAGACGTTGATTGAAGAACAACCTCCAATTGTTGAACCTATTGTAGAACAAGAAATCGTCATGGCTAATCGTACTATGATGGAGTTGCTACAAGCACCCACCGAGGGTTTTGGAGAGGCTATTGTGATTCCCGCCATCCTTGCGGAGAATTTCGAGATTAAGACGGGTTTAATGTCGATGTTGCAAGCAAATAAGTTTAGAGGTCATGAGAAAGACAACCCGCACTATCACATTAGGAATTTTAATCGTCTCACCGCTACTAGCAAGTTTAAGGATGTTCCACATGACGCCATTAAGATGATGTTGTTTCCATACTCGTTAGATGGACCCGCAAAAATTTGGCTTGAGAAAGAACCGCCAAATTCGATTTTGACATGGGGTGATCTCGTTTCTAAGTTTGTGAACAAGTTTTTTCCACCATCTAAAACAACACATTTGAAAAATGAGATTTCACGATTTGTGCAAAGAAATAATGAAAGTTTTTCTATGGCATGGGAACGCTTTAAAGAAATGTTACATGAATGTCCACACCATGATTTTACGGAATTACATCAAGTTGATACTTTTTATAATGGGCTTAATGATCATGAACGAGATTATTTGAATGCCGCCGCGGGTGGTAATATTTTGTGCAAGACGACTAATGAGGCTTTACAAATCATCGAGAATAGATCTAAGGTTTATAGCCCTCGTAACACACCGAGTGTTGCCAATTTGGGTTCGTCATCATCGTCATCGTCTCGTAGCATTAATGCCTTACATGATGAAGCTAATGAGGAAAATCGGTTTTTTGATAGATTTGCTAATCTTATGTCCCATTGGAAAGCTCAAGAAGCTTCAAATTCCGCTTCGGTTAAAGCGGTTGCTAAGAGTTGTTTGTCTTGTGGTGGAGCTCATGATCTTTCCGAGTGCATTACCGCGGATGGTAACACTTCGAGTGCTTATGTAGCAACGGGAACTTACAACCAAAACGGTCAAGGTTCCCGCCAAAATCAAGCTCCACCAAATCAAAATGCTAATAACTATCGAAACAACAACCAAGGTGGTACTTACCAAGGCAATTCACGTAACTACAACAAGGGGAATTATCAAAATGGGAATGGACAAGTCACTAATCAAAACCAAAACCGAGATTTTCAAAACAATACACAAGGTTTTCAAAATGCTCACACTAAAAATCTTCAAGGAGAATTTTTGGATTATGCTAAAGCAAATGATGCTAAATTTGATAACATGCAACGTGAGATGATTAGCTTAAGATCCGAGTTGAAAAACGAGCTTAAAAATGAACTTGCTAATGAACTTAAAACTCATGCAAATAAAATGGAAGGAAATGTCCAATGTCTTCAACAAAATCAACAAAAGATGGAATTAGGACAACATGAGATTAAGCAAGAGTTATTAAAAGTGGATGCTAGGCAATCAAAATTTGAGGACCGAATGGCTAAGATGTTTGAAGCAATCATGTGTAAACCGTCTTCCTCGGGTGGTCTTCCTAGTGATACCATTGCAAACCCGAAGGGAGAAATGAAGGTTATTACTACACGAAGTGGTAAAACTTTCAAGGAACCAATCTCTCGCCCAAGTACTTCTATGGAGAATGAAATCGAGAAAGAACCCGAGGTGATGGTCGAAAAGGAGCACATTACAATCCCACAAAGTACCACTCAAACCACACCTACGGTTGAACCAATACCAATTGTGGAACCCGAGTTTCCAAGGCCGTTGCCTAATGACCAACCCACACCACCTTTACCCTACCCTTCGAGACGAAACAAAGAAAAAATGCAAGAACGTAACAAACAACAAATCGAGCTTTTTATAAAAATGTTTCAACAAGTGCATTTTGATGTAAGTTTAGCCGACGTGTTGTTATATATGCCTCGTTTCGCTTCCACTTTTAAAAGTATGATGAGCGATAAGGAAAAGCCTTCAAAGCTTGCTAATTGTTCTTCGGTTTATCTTAACCGCATACCGGAAAAAGTTGGTGACCCCGTAAAGTTTCTCATTCCTTGTGACATACAAGATATGAAAGAATGCCTCGCCTTGGCCGATCTTGGTGCGAGCATTAATTTGATGCCATTTTCCATTTGAAAATCGCTTTCGCTTCCGGCTCTCATTCCTTCGAACATGTCTATCGAGATGGCCGATCATTCTACGATTTTAGCATGTGGAGTAGCCGAAGATGTTTTCGTGAAAGTGGGGAAGTTCTACTATGCCGTTGATTTTATCGTTGTTGATATCCCCACGGATCCTCAAGTTCCTCTCATTTTAGGTCGTTCGTTTTTAGATACGTCTATGGCTTTGATCGATGTTCATGCAAGAACTATCACTTTGAGATTCAACGAAGAGGAACTTGTTATAAACGCTACTCAAAACTCGAAACCTTCTCATGTTTATGCAATCGCTACCATCAATCACATTGACATCGTTGATGTGGTTTGCGATGAGTTTTCACAAGAAGTGTTAGGTTTTTCCGATAGCTCGTCAAGTGGCAATCCCACTATTTTGGATCCGATTTTTGCTAATTCTACACCAAATCTCACTCCATTCCAAGGAGGCGATCTCATTTCAAATGAAATCGACAATGAAGATGAGGTGTTGATTAGTGATGATAATTCTATTCCACCATTTCTTCCACCGATGTAAGTTATGAGTGTTGAACCAAAATCTTCAATCGAGGAACCACCTATCCTTGAATTGAAAGATCTTCATTCTCACCTTGAATACGCATTCTTGGAAGGTGATGACAAGTTGCCGGTTATTATTGCAAAATGTCTTGCTAATGATGAAAAAACCGAGCTCTTGAAAGTTCTTAAGGCTCATAAAGGAAAAATTGCGTGGAAAATATCCGACATTAAGGGTATTGACCCAAAATTTTGTACTCACAAGATTTTAATGGAGGAGGACTACAAACCCGCAATTCAAAGTCAAAGAAGGGTGAATCCCAAAATTCACAATGTCATTAAAAAGGAGGTCCTTAAACTCCTTGACGCGAGAATGATTTATCCTATATCCGATAGCCCATGGGTGAGCCCAATCTATTGTGTCCCTAAAAATGGAGGAATGACCGTTGTGCCTAATGAAAACAACGAGTTAATTCCCACTCGTGTTGCGACCGGTTGGAGGGTGTGTATTGACTACCGAAATTTAAATGACGCCACTCGTAAAGACCACTTTCCTTTTCCCTTCATGGATTAAATGTTAGAGCGACTCGCGGGAAATGATTCTATTGCTTTTTAGATGATTTTTCCGGTTACTTTCAAATCCCTATCGACCCTCGTGATCAAGAGAATAATACGTTTACGTGTCCTTATGTAACGTTCGCTTATCGTAGGATGCCTTTCGGACTTTGTAATGCACCGGGTACGTTTCAACGGTGTATGATGGCAATTTTTCACGATATGATCGAGAAGTCGATGGAAGTGTTTATGGATGACTTCTCGGTGTTTGGCAATTCATTCACGTCGTGTTTATCTAATCTCGAGCAAATGTTAAAACGTTGTGAAGAAACCAATCTTGTGCTTAATTGGGAAAAATGTCATTTTATGTGTAAACAAGGAATCGTCTTAGGACATAAGGTGTCGAAAGCGGGGATTGAGGTCGATAAAGCTAAGGTAGACGTCATCGCCAAGTTACCTCATCCCAAAACCGTTAAGGGAGTTAGGAGTTTCCTAGGCCACACGGGCTTTTATCGTCGTTTTATCAAGGACTTTTCGAAAATCTCTCGACCTATGACACACCTTCTCGAGAAGGATGCTCCTTTTAACTTCAATGAGGATTGTGTTAGAGCTTTCGAAACTCTCAAAAGGAAACTTACCAAAGCTCCCATTCTTGTTGCTCCTAATTTGGAATTACCCTTTGAAATCATGTGTGATGCAAGTGATTATGCTATAGGGGCCGTCTTAGGGCAACGTTATGACAAACATTTCCGTCCTATCCACTATGCTAGTAAGACGATGACCGAGGCTCAATTAAAGTACTCTACAACGGAAAAGGAATTCCTTGCCGTGGTCTATGCTTTTGAGAAATTCCGACCTTATCTCGCCATGACTAAAAGCATCATGTATACCGACCATTCGGCTATCAAGTATCTCTTAGCTAAGCAAGATGCTAAGCCGAAATTGCTTCGTTGGATGCTCCTCCTCCAAGAATTTGATGTCACCGTGCTTGACAAAAAAGGAGTCGAGAATCTAGCGGCCGATCATCTCTCTCGTCTAGAAGATCCTCACAAAGATGTTTTCGAGAATAAGGAAATCACCGAAACATTTCCTCTTGAGACTCTCGGTGTAGTGAATTCTAAAGACACCACCCCATGGTTTGCCGACATTTCAAATTACCATGCGGGCAATTTCATAATCAAGGGTATGACGACACAACAAAAACGAAAATTCTTTCATGACGTCAAGTTCTGATTTTGGGACGACCCTTATCTCTTTCGGGTTTGTGCGGATCAACTCGTTCGACGTTGTGTTTTTGGTGCCGAAGCATCTAATATCCTTAGAGCTTGTCACGAGGGACCCACGGGTGGTCACCACGGTGCTAATCTCACGGCTAAGAAAGTGTTCGATGCCGGCTTCTTTTGGCCTTCTATCTATCGTGATGCACACGCACTTGTGAAGTCGTGTGGTTCGTGCCAACGTCAAGGAAAATCGTCTCAACGTGATTAAATGCCACAAAACATAATTCAAGTGTGTGAGATTTTCGACATATGGGGAATAGACTTTATGGGGCCGTTCCCATCATCTCATGGCAACAAATATATCCTCGTCGCGGTGGACTACCTTTCTAAGTGGGTGGAAGCTAAGGCTTTGCCTACTAATGATGCGCGTGTGGTAGTGAAGTTTTTGAAGCAATTATTCTCTCGGTTCGGAACCCCTCGTGCTATTATAAGCGATCGTGGAACCCATTTTTGTACTGACCAATTCGAAAAGGTTCTAAAGAAATATGAAGTTACTCATCGTCTTTCTACGGCTTATCACCCGCAAACGAGTGGGCAAGTCGAGGTTTCGAACCGAGCTTTGAAGAGGATTTTAGAGAGGTCGATTGGAGAAAACCGTGCTTCATGGTCCGACAAACTCAATGACGCTTTATGGGCCTTTAGGACCGCTTATAAGACACCTATCGGTTGCACTCCTTATAAGTTAGTCTATGGGAAAAATTTTCATTTGCCCATTGAGTTGGAGCACAAGGCATATTGGGCCCTTAAGCATGCAAACTTTGACTTGAAGACCGCGGGAGATCACCGGAAAATACAATTGAATGAATTGGATGAATTAAGAGATAATGCTTATGAAAATTCATTAATTATTAAAGAAAAGACTAAAAAGTTTCATGATTCAAAGATTAAAAACCGGGTTTTTAACGTTGGTGATCAAGTGTTACTTTTTAACTCTCGACTTAAGATATTTTTCGGGAAATTGAAATCTCGTTGGTCGGGTCCGTTCACCATTACACAAGTGTTTCCATATGGGACCATCGAGCTAGCTCAAGATGATGGTCCTAATTTCAAGGTGAATGGACATAGGCTTAAGCACTACTTTGGTGGGGAAATTCCTTCGATGGTTGCCCTCGACCAAGTCACCTTCCCCAATGATAATTAGCATTGAGGGGATCGAGTCGAGCTCATGACTCGGTAATAAAAAACGAGGTGCCTCGTGGGGGAGATCCCATGCTTATCTTTTATGCTTACTATTCACTAATAAGGGGACTTGTACCCTTTCAACTCGTTGTCTCGTGGTTGTTTGTGATTGTGTTATCTAGATCATCATCATCATCAACGATTGAAGACTCTCGTGTTCGTTTACGTGAGCCTCCATCGTTTGCTTGAAGAAGTTTTTCACGAATCCATGACATATCCTTTATTGTTCTAACAATTATCTTTTAGCATACTTAATAAACGGCTTTAGATATATTGTTGATCACCCTTTCCATGCTAGATCCTAAGCATTCGATTCTTCGTCTCTAGTAGGGGGGTGCTCCACCCTTAGACTCAAAACATTGAGGACAATGTTTGCTTTTAGTATGGGGGTGAATAGGTACTTGCTTTGCTACGCCCTCACGCTTTCCAATTTTCAATGTTTTGTTTTGTTGCTAATAAGGCTAAAAATGGCCAAATTTTAAAAATTTTCTTAGTTTTCATAAGTGTTTTTAAGACACGAATGTATATTTTCCGATGGGTAGAATAAGAGCTAATTTTTGACTTGATGGGCATTTGGAGCCATTTACATTCCTTAACCCGCTCAATTCAAGTTTTGCTAGACTTTTATATAGGGAACTTTAAAACGCGAAAGTCTTAGCTCATACGGGTTAAGAACAAGAACTTTTCGCAAGTTCCTATAATTGATCCTAGAAAGTCACTTATCAAGGGAACTATAAAACGCATTCTCTAAACTTGAAAAAGTCCAAGAAAGTGCAAGATCCTATAGGTGGCTTGAAAACCCAAAACTTTGATTTGGTATAGTCTTAATGAAAGCTAATCCAAATTTGGCTTAATTTTGACTTGCATGGCTAAGTATTCACGAGTCTCTTTAATTAGAGGTCTTTATATAGTGAAGAACGAGAAATGATAGAGTTAGACAAGTGATCATGCTAAACGTAGAACATGAAAATGTTCTTTCAAAAACTCATATGTTTTTAATTGTGGCTTTTTCTTCCCATAAGATCAATGCATTAGGAATAAATCATGATTGCAATAAGTAAGGTCGTACGATTTGAAAGGTTACTTAGCCTCTAGCGCAAGATCGTTTAAAAGTTGCTCGGGGTTGAATAGAGTTCATAGCCAAGGCATAACTTATTGAAGCGGGACGCGAAGATTGGCGATCATCCAAAAAGGCCCTAACAAGTCATGAGGAGCCCTATTTTGTTGCTAAAGATCCAAGATGATGTGAAGTATCATTATTCCTAAATCAATATGAAGGATCGAGACACACGACGAAAAGCAATTACTCCCCTAAAGATCATGGAGAAAGTCTATCCAAAAAGACCCTTACAAGGTATGAGGATAAATATATCCAAGTCCGAAAAGGAGGCGGATCGTTGTATATCAAAATCCAAAGTAAATATTGAAGAAAAATGATGAAGTCGTGGTCCAAATATGAAGAATCTCTCAGAAACGTCAAGTGAAGAAATTCCAAATATATGAAGAGAAGACCATAATTTCAAGAACGTCTTCCCAAGATTTGAAGTATGAAGTACATGCCAAATATCGGTCCGAGAAAGGTCTCAAATCGTGAAACAAGTTATTCCAAGATATGAACTTAAGGAGATACACGAGAAGCCGTTTTAAAAGATTTTGTCCTTCGGCTAACTATCGATTAAATCAAGCTACTTTGCTTTCGGACTAATAACTACTCAAATAAGTCAATACGAATCACTTGTGATCCATGACAAATAGTTAAAAAATGCTAGTAACCCATTTCCTTTTATAATAACTAAGATTACGGGGAGAAAAAGTATTACACAATTTGGACGTATGAGTAGTGTTAGCATTGTGACTTGTACCAGCAATGATCTCATTTTTGCACTTAGCATGGAATGTATGACAATCAAGGATGACGAAGTTTACTCTAAGGGACATTTACTTGTTTCTATTCTTTGACCTTAAAAGTCACTTTCGTGATGAAAATCATACATTATGTCTTTACACATCTTCGTAGTACGTTGCAAGTCTTTTACTCTTCAATAAAGGTTAATATAATTGAACTTTGGTGATGCTTAGATACTTTATTCTAGCATTGCGTGAGGGCACGGCAATGGCTTAGTATGGGGGAGTGATGAGATGGCATTTATACATGATCTCATCGTTCTTTTCGGGCTTTAAATGCATAACAATGTCATAAAATACCATATATATGCTTGTGTTTGTTTACTTGTGTATTTTAGGTATGGATATCGTGAAAAAGACAAAAGATCACAAGAAACAAGGAAAAACGGACACGAGAAACGAAGCCATACAAAGAACCGGGCCTTAATTCATGGAATATTCAACAAATACCCTTGAAGACTTGAAGACATGCAAGATTGATCCTCATTGAATGAAGAAATGACACTTAATACCCTTATATATTGATAATTACAAGTTTGGTCCCTTAAGTTTGTCAAAATTACACAAATGGTCCTTCAACTTTGAAGAAATGGCAAGATTAGTCCCTCAACAATTTCAAATTGCCAATAATGGTCCCTCATGAAGCCAAAGACACATTTAAGACCTTTGAAGATCAAGATTGTCCAAGATCAGCCCTTGAAATATCTCAAAATGGCAAAAATAACCCTTATAAACCTTGTTGGAAAGTTTTGTGCCAAAATTGTCAAGTCTTGAAAGTTGTCAACAAAGGAAATGGGCGCTGACACGTTTTAAAAACACAAATGAAAGAAAATAAGAAGAACAAGGACCAAATGTGTGCAACTGAAACATTCAAACAAGTATTTGCGCCAAACACTTACCTTTCCCCCATTTTCGGATCAAAAGTTACCACTGTTCACCATGATGAACCCAGTAACTCCCATCACTTAAACAAAGGGTAAACTTCAATTACCCTGGCACACGTTTGATTCACCTCACTCTAAACCTATCCCAACAATAAAATCCCTCTTCTGCACTCACCAAGGACCCCACACCCAAACCCGTTCCACCTATCACATGACAACTTCCTCATTAAGGAATGCCACATGTCAAGATCAACGATTTACATTCATTCCTTGGCCACAAAGCATAAATGAACACTTAGGATCAAATTGGACAGCTCATATAAAGGATTCGTCTAGAAGCACTCAAGGGCACTTTTGAGAATTCACATCTAGGGTTTGTGAATAGTGTAGCCTGGCATTTGCCTATAAAAGGAGACCTCAACATGTGAGAGTCCCTTTGTTCCAGTTTTACCTTTTAAACTTGTAATTCCTTTTTGAAATTTATAAAAGTTGGTATTTTGAGAAAATTGTAATTCCTTTTTATGTTTTTAAAAGTTGGTGTTGTTTAAAGGTGATTCTGAGTTCCATTTGTTGTTATAAGTGTGCTTGAATCATTTGGTTCAAGGACGTTTATGTTTGGTAAGGTTTTTCAAGTTTGAACAAGAAAAGAGGTTTATGAATTTGCTTATTATTGTGTACTAATCCTTAACCATAAGCTATAAGCTCTTGCAAGCTTGTTGACACCAAGCTTGTAAAGGGATTAGGGCCTTTGGTTGGGCTGTTTGCTCATTTGTGTTAAAGATATATCATAATCAAAGCCTTGTTCTACTTTGAACATCAGCAGGCTTTGATCTTCTTCTTTGAAGTACCTTGGTCTTGTTCTAGTTGTTGAACAAGGTCCAAGGAGCATAGCTGGCCCTCCTAGGATGTTGTGGAGGACAGGTATAACCTCTTGTTTAAGATTCCTCTAAAAATTTCATGTTACTGTCTGTTTAGGATTTGGTGCTTTGATTTTGTGTTATTTTGTTTTTGCTTTGTGTTTTATGGTTGCAATCTGTTAGTTGTCACCTAGTGTAGCTGTTTGAATGATAAAATCAGTAGGTTGTGTTTAAAAATCACAAGTTGCTTTGAAAAGTGGTTGATTAAGGACTGTTTGGGATTACTGGTTCATAAGGCCTTGTGGCCTTGAGCCCTTGGTTCTTAGGGTTTGGGTGGTCTAAACAAGTCATTTTCAACAAGTTTTAGTCATTGGTTTAGTTTCTGAAAGTTTGGAAAAAGGATTGGAAGTTTGCTAAAATCTGATAAAAAGTGTTTTAGAATTGGTCAAACACATCAGATCCAATAACTTCTTTGTTACTTGGATTTAATGTCTGAAATCAGGTTTGGGAATAGTTTGGGTGATAAGCTATCTTTTGGTTATCTGGTTGTTGAATTTGGTGGCTTATTGTGATTGTTACAGCTTATCAAAGTTTGATGAAGTGGTCATTTGCATCAGCAAAGTGACCACCTCATTTGGTGTTGCATTTTTATTTCTAGTTTGAGGATTGTTGATTGGCTGCTTGGATCCTATTTGTGTGCTGCTTGTGAGATTATTTGGCTATTTGGATTTGTCTGTTGCTAGCTTATAAGCCCACTGGCTTATTGGCTTATTTGTGCCAAAACACGTCAAGTTTACCCAATTGGTAAGCTTTGATTCACAAGGTTTGCACTCAAACCTTGACCAGCAGGGTGAAAAACAAGTCTATACACTTCATTGAGTCTGTCAACGTCCATTTTGTTCCTGTCAGCGTTTGACTTTTGGTCAAACTTGGTTTCAAGGCTTATTGAATCTGTTTTGCTTATTGGTACATGCAACAACTTGGTTTTTGTAATAGAACTCATTTTTCTCAGCTTAATATCAAGTCTGGAAGGTTACAAGTCTTTTGGTTAAGCTTTTGCTAGGAAACTAGCTCATTTGGCTTTTTCAGAATGCTTATTGGCTCTCACAGCTTATTCTACTTGGCTTTTTGTGATTTTCTTGATTGATTATTCTTAGTTAAGCTATTTGTGAGCTTTTGCAACAAACTAGAGCTTCTGAGTTGCCCTAAATCTCAAACCCGACTATTTTGTCGTTTTGTGGATTTGTACTTTGCTTATTTCTGGCTTATTGAGTGTGCTTTTTCAAAAATTCTTTTTACAGATCTCATAAGCATCCCAAAATAAGGTTGTGTGTCAAATTAGAGCTTATGGCATTAGCTTATTGCTTAATGGGCTAAAAAGCCCAATAAGGATAAGCTGTTTGCATTTTAAGCTGTGATAAGCTCACATTCAGCTTTTGGGCCTTTAGAGTTTTGTTCTTAGAATTAAATTTTGAGTCAGATAGGGCTTTTCCAAGTCAATTGGGCCAAGTTTGACTTTTTGGGCTAAAGAGCCCATTAAGGTTGACTATTTTTGGTTTTGGCCCATTTGAGGGCCCAATAGGGGTATTCTGATCATTTCACTTTGATTTTCTGTTTATTTAGGTTAAAATAAACTAGTTTGCAAGTTCTTAGAATTTTTTATAATTTTTGGATTTTTAATATTATTTTAATATTATTTTATTATTATTTTTCAAATTTCACATTTTCCAACTTTTTACATTTTTCTTACCTTTAATACATTAAAATAGGAATTTAGCAACTTTTAGAATATTTTTATCACTTTTAGATTAATTTTTATCATTATTTTAAGTTTTAATAGTTTTTAAATCATTTTAAATAGATTTTATTAGTTTAAAAATTTCTAAAAATAGTTTTTAATCTTTTTAAGTCATTTTAGAGGTATACCAATTGAAAAATCTTTATTTGGGCTTTTTGATAATTTATTTGATTTTTAGGGCTTTAATTAGCATTTAAAAATTGAATATTTAATTATTTAAAAGGTTTGAAAAGGTTTTGATCATTGGTATACTCTTAGTTTATTAATTTTGATTTTTGGTGAATTTTTGGTAATTTTTAGAATTAATTTTTATTTTTGTAATTTTTACGGTTTTACGTTTTGTCGTCGTAGTATTATTTTCACGTCTTCGTCATTTTCTTTTCTCACCCCTTTCTAAACCAAATATTAATCTCAAATCATTTACATCTTAGTCACACACATATACCTCCTTGGGAAACGAACTTGGAACTTTCACACCATAAGGGTCGTTAACACTTGGTTTTTCCTAAAATCATTTGTTTAATACTTTCCGCTTTTACGCTCCTTTTCCTAAAGGACGTAATTTTAAAATGTATCTACATAAAATCCATGTATTATTATCAAAAACAATATACTAATTACAATCTATCAAATAAAGTAAAGTTAATTGATCACAAAATGCTAATATTCACTAATCCAAGGCTAATTACAAGTTAAGACCTAGTAACAAAGATTAGCATATAAAATCCATTTCACATTGAATTAGAGTCTAATCTTTTCCCACAAATTATAAAACTCAGCTATATATCATATTAAGAAAATACATTTATCTCAAGTCAAGTTACAAGTTGGTAAAGCATAAAGTACAAGTTATCAAAGCATAGGATCTTTAGCTCCCATAATTGTCCTTAGAATATGATCAACCTATACAAACCCTTAAACTAAAAATGTAGAATCCCTAGAAGTCATAAAGATTGTAACACCCCATTTTGATAATGGAAATGTCACACATATTATGGCATGTCATCAAAGCATACAAGGAAAAATGTCTAAACATTACATGACCATAAAAGGAAAATACCGGAATCAAACATCGGTAGTCCAAATGTAAAGCTCATCACACACAAACATAAGTATAGTTAAGGAAAGGACTAAACAATGTCATATCAATGTATCAAAAGAAAGGAAATGCATAAAGTAAAGAAAGGCTAGAAAGCTTCCATTCCATATGCACGTACGCTTAAAGTCTACGAGCGTCCCTGAGTACCTGCCATTTTGGGAACATAGAAAAGGAAAACGGCTGAGCAATACGCTCAGTGCACGGATGTACAATAAAGCATGAATAGGATAAGCATATAACATATAACAGCGGAAGAAACTAAGTCCCTAGTAATCTGATTAAGTCTTGATAAAACTGGTTTTATAGTTTGAAAAGCCTTATGTTTATCTTGTAAAAACTGTTTATCATATTTTACCATTAGCCAATATAGGTCATGAAAATCCAGCGTGCATGAATACTTGGAGGGGTAACCTCATCATGCAAATTAGAGGGGCTGCCTCTAATTTAATATACTGGTTTTTGGGTAGGATGGATCAGCTCCTTGTGAAGGATGCAAGGCACATACCACATTCACCATGAAATCCTGAATGAAAACATGTAACTAGGATGCACCTATACGCCCCACATGATAAATATAATATAAATGGCCAAAAGCTGAAGGGACGCCACGAGCAATCACTCCGCCGTGGTGAAGTCATAACATCAGTGCCTCTAATGTTATGGTTATGGTACCTCCATAACTAGGTGAAACTGGTCATGCATGTATATGGCTATAGGTATTCTAAATTAAACATAAGCAAATCAAACACATAACTTATACTACGGGAAAACATTTGGCTGCATACGGGAAATCCTAATAAGGAAAGAATGTCCATACTGAAAGGACGGGAATCCGTACCTTATGTCCAGTGAACGAAGAAGATGAACTGAGAGGAATCCTACTTCCGTATCACTAATGCTACATAAATACATACATGAATAAGTATCTGCTTACTAAATACGTAGCTGGTTTTATGTCATGTCTTAGCTTATTTTATATGTTCTTATCATGTTTTACTGTTTAAAGCCTTAAACTGTGTTTATCTTATATTTTGTTTACTCTGATTAAGTATTTCTGGTATTTCGTGTATTATTATACTTACTGTGTAATAATAAGTAACTTTCCAAAAATAGCAGGTTTCCTAAAATAGAAAGTTTCCAAAAATAGAAAGTTTCCAAAAATAGAAAGTTACCAAAAATAGAAAGTTTCCAAAAATAGAAAGTTTCCAAAAATAGAAAGTTTCCAAAAATAGAACTATTGCTTAAAATAGATAAGTTTCTAAAAATAGAAAGTTTCCATAAATAGATTAGCTGCCTTAATTAAATAAGTTTCCATAAATAGATTAGCTGCCTGAAATAAATAAGTTTCTAAAAATAGAAAGTTTCCATAAATAGATTAGCTGCCTTATTTAATTAAGTTTCTAAAAATAGAAAGTTTCCATAATTAGAAAATAAGCTGGTTAAATAAGCTAAGTATATAAGGCTAAGTGTTTTCATGATTATTTTCTAAGTCATATGATATAATGTATAGTTTATTAATTATTTCATGTAATCAAAATAAACTATAAGTTAAAATATTTAATTAAAGTATAAAATGTTTTTAATTAAATAAAGTTAAATACTTAGGTTAAAACATGTATTATTATTTATTAATAATATAACCTAATTCATGTAAATTAATTAATTATAACCATGGTTTTTAAATAATTAATTAATTATAAGTCTCAAAATATAAAAATACTTAGGTTAATAATTTCATGATTTTAATAATTAATATAACCTAAGTCGTGTTATTAAATTAATCATGTCATGTTCATTAATTTAATTTTAACATAAGATCATAAAAATAAAAAAAATCTAAACATACACCGTGAACCGGATCTTGACTAAGAACCATGAACCGGACATGAAATCGACACCATACCCCGAACCAAATCGGGGTTACCCTTGTCTTGTTGCTACCGTGGGACCCACACCAACCAACCGGGACCATATGGTCTCGGTGGTGGTCAATAGCCAAACCGAGACCCTCTCGGGTTCGGTGTAGGCTGCGGCCAAGAACAAACACCCCTTAAACATCCCTTTTGATTTATTCCAAAACCAATTTCATGTTAGATCTATGATTTAATTTGGTTTTTCAAAAAACATATCATGTTCTTAATTATTTAAAAGATTAAATCAAAAGAAAAGGGTTAAAATAATTACCGAATTGCGTGGATCTAAACAATGATGAACAAACACGAACACTAGCAACAATTCCAAGATCAAAGATCAAACAACACCCCTTTGGTGTGTTTGAGGGTGGCGGCGAAAAAGAAAAAGAAGGAGGAGGAGAACTTTTAGGTTTTTGTGAAAATCCTCTGTAAAGTGAAAATGATTAGTGTTTTTCCCTTAACCCCCTTTTAGTGAAAATTGAAATGGGCTTGGCCCATTCTCCCTTGTATCCGCGGGTAGGGGCCCCACATGGGGTACCCGTACCGTTTTCCGTGTCTCGATGTTTAGTTACTCGTTCGTGATTATTTTTGTTCGCGTTTTATGTGTTCTCGTTAAATAATTACCGTGACCTAATATATTTATTTACGCTCGTAATAAATATATATACGTAATTAATAATAGTTCGTGATTTAATTACGTTCATGATTTCATGATCGCATGTTCGTGATTAAATATTGTTAAATAATTATTGCGTGCTCGTGCGTAGTAAATACTTATCGTGTTCTAACACGTACGTAATACGTAAAATCCTAACACGTAATCGTAATCATGCATAATAGGAAAGTTTTTAATCTAGTACGTATGATCTTAAGGGTACTATTCATGGTAAAAGCATACGGGTTTTACAACTCTTCCCCCCTAAAAAGAATATTTCGTCCCCGAATTATAGATAAAGTAAACTAGAAAAGAAGAACATACCCGAATTCAAAGTATGGAATGAGGGTAAGAAGCCCGGATAGACTCCTCTGTTTCCCAAATGGCTTCCCGCTCGGTATGATCCCTCCATAGGATTCTGACGAATGGAATCGTCTTCCTTCTCATGACTCGTTCTTGTCTGTCAAGAACTCGTTCGGGTTCTTCTATAAAAGTGAGATCTTCACGTATCTGTTCCAGTGGATACTGAACCATGTGAAGGGGATGATACTGGTACACTCTGAGTAAGGACACATGAAACACGTTGTGCACATGTGAAAGCTGCGGAGGTAACGCCAATCGGTAAGATACTTCACCGACTCGTTCAATGATATCAAACGGTCCGATGAAACAAGGAATGAGCTTCCCTTTAATCCCGAAGCGTCTAACACCACGTGCCGGTGAAACCTTAAGGAAGACGTGATCTCCTACGTTAAAATGTATGTCCCTACGATGCTTATCAACGTAACTTTTCTGACGTGACCGTGCTTCCTGAATTTTCTACTCAGCTACTACGATCTTTTCATTGGTCATCTCTATGATTTCTGGTCCTTCTAGTGTTCGCTCGCCATCCTGATCCCAACAGATTGAGGCGCGACACTTTCTGCCATACAACATCTCGAAAGGAGCACACTTGATACTTGCGTGCCAACTGTTGTTTTATGCAAACTCCACCAAAGAGATGTAATCGTCCCAATCACCCGTCCATTCCAACGCACATGACCTCAACATATCTTCCAATGTCTGAATGGTTCGTTCCGATTGTCCGTCCGTTTGAGGGTGAAAAGTCGTGCTAAGCTTAAGTTGTGTACCCCAAGCTTTCTGCAGACTCTTCCAAAAGCGCGAAGTGAATCGAGGATCTCTGTCTGAGACGATGCTGGATGGTGCACCGTGGAGTCTCATGATCTCTCTTCTGTACGTATCGGCGAGTTTACTTACCGGATCTTCCTTGCGGATCGGTAAGAAATGAGCTGATTTGGTAAGTCGATCTACGATAACCCAAATTGCATCGTGCTTCCTCTTGGTAGGCGGAAGACCAGTAACAAAATCCATGGTGATTTTGTCCCACTTCCACTCTGGAATATCTAACGGTTGAAGGAGACCGCCAGATCGCTGATACTCGATCTTAATCTGCTGGCAGGTAAGACATTTGGAGACGTAAGTAGCCACATCCTGTTTCATACCACTCCACCAAAAGTACTGCTTAATGTCATGGTACATCTTAGTCGAACCAGGATGTATAGAGAATGAGGAGCTATGAGCTTCAGCTAACAAGGCTTCCTGGAGTTCTTGGTTATCAGGAACACAAAGTCTCGTGCCCTGCCATACGATACCATTTGCATCTATTCTGAATTCTGTCTGTTTCTCCAAATTCTGTACTATCGCCCAGATTTCTCCGTCATCCTTCTGAGCTTCCTTGATCTTAGAGAGTAACTCGAGTTCTACACTAAGATTAGCCCAGTAGCCGTGCTGTCCACGTACCATGATCTCAATGTCTAGTCGCTCCAAGTCTCTTATGATTTCCTCTTTGATTTTAATGCCGTTGATCATTCCGGACTTCCTGGTAAGAGCATCTGCTACTATATTTGCCTTTCCGGGATGATACTGTAGATTAATGTCATAATCTTTCAACAGCTCTAACCATCTCCTCTGCCTCATGTTCAATTCATGTTGAGTGAAGATATACTTCAAGCTCTTGTGGTCCGTGAAAATGTCACATGATTCTCCATATAAGTAGTGCCTCCATATCTTCAATGCAAACACGACTGCAGCAAGTTCCAAGTCATGTGTGGGGTAATTTTCTTCATAAGGCTTAAGCTGCCGTGAAGCGTACACGATCACTTTCCCATGTTGCATGAGAACACAGCCAAGTCCCTTCCCCGATGCATCGCTGTAGATTTGAAATCCACCCGTACCAGATGGGAGAGTAAGAATAGGTGCAGATACTAGCTTCTGCTACAGGTCTTCAAAGCTCTTCTCTCTATCTTCAGTCCAGACGAATGTCTCCCCTTTCGCATCAGTTTGGTCAATGGTAGTGCTAAGCGGGAAAAGTTCTCCACGAACCTACGGTAATAGCCAGCTAAGCCTAAGAAACTGCGGACTTCTGTCGCTGATGTCGGCCTTGACCACTTAGTAATGGCCTCAACCTTCGCTGGATCCATAGTGATTCCTTCTACTGATACAATGTGACCTAAGAATGCCACCTTGTCTAACCAGAACTCACACTTGGAGAATTTAGCATACAACCACTTCTGGCGAAGAATCTGTATTACTGTACGAAGATGGTCTTCATGTTCCTCCTTGGACTTTGAGAAAATCAGGATGTCAACGATGAAGACAATGACGAATTTGTCCAGAAATTCATGGAAGATTCTGTTCATCAAATCCATGAACACTGCTGGAGCATTTGTCAGGCCAAATGGCATAACCACAAACTCGTAGTGGCCATAGCGGGTACGAAAGGCAGTCTTAGCGACGTCCTGCTCCTTGACCCGTAGCTGATGATAGCCTGACCTAAGATCAATCTTGGATAAGTGTTTGGCCCCTTGGAGTTGGTCAAACATATCGTCAATACGTGGAAGTGGATATCTATTCCGGATAGTAATCTTGTTGAGCTCGCGATAGTCTATGCAAAGACGCATACTGTCGTCCTTCTTCTTAACAAACAAGACCGGTGCGCCCCATGGAGATGCGCTCAGTCGAATGAAACCTCGTTTAAGAAGTTCTTGCAGTTGGTCCTTCAGCTCCTTTAGCTCTATGGGAGCCATGCGATAAGGAGCCTTGGAGATTGGTTCAGCTCCTGGAATAAGCTCGATACTGAATTCCACTTCTCGTGCAGGTGGTATGCCTGGAAGTTCTGCTAGAAAAACATCTTGGAATTCCGACACTATAGGTTGATCCTGAATTGATGGGGATTCAGCATCCATGTCGTGAACCGTAGCTAGATAACCCTCGCAGCCATGTGACAGTAGTGCACGCGCTTGCAGGGTAGATATGACTTGTACAGACCGTCCGGGTATAAACCCGTTATGAATGTACTCTGGTGCATTAACATCACCGAAGATAACTCGATATGAATGGCAATCTATGGTAGCATGATGCTTGGATAGCCAATCCATGCCCAAAATCATGTCGAAGTCTTTCATGTCCAGCGGAAGTGCGTCAACAGGTCGAACCTTATCGTCAAATTCTAGGGGAAGACTCTTGTATACATGAGTGATTAATACAGTGTCCCTCAAAGGCGTGGAAATAGTAAGCCTATTTTCTAGTGGCATGAGGAGCATCCTA
This sequence comes from Glebionis coronaria, assembly GCA_025667525.1. NCBI lineage: Eukaryota > Viridiplantae > Streptophyta > Magnoliopsida > Asterales > Asteraceae > Glebionis > Glebionis coronaria. The sequence continues at coordinate 79,629 of JANFOE010000499.1, read as the reverse complement.
ATGTTCTTAGCATAAGCAGTAGAAATAACCGAGTGAGTAGCACCCGTATCGAAAAGAACACATGCAGCTTGACCATACATATACAAGATTCCAGTGATGGTACCTGTAGACTTGTTGGCCTGGTCTCGAGATGTCGTGTAGACACGCCTGGTAGTAGGAGGCGGCTTGGAATCAGCATGTCCCGATGTACCCTCCATCTCACCCTTACGGCAATCCATCATGATATGGCCAGGAAGACCACACTTGAAGCACGCGTCAGTATTACGGCGACATGACCCTGGGTGCCTACGGTGGCAAGTAGAGCAAAGAGGATGGGTAAATCCTCCAGTAGGTGCTCTGGCTGGCTGGGGACCTGATAAAACATTTTACATAAGTCATGATAATTGGGTACAAAGGACAATGCAGAAATCGTAAGATTGAATACCAGTGATAGCTGGACGGCTAGGCTGTGAACCTCTCTGGTTCTGGTCCCTACCGTTTCCATGGTTCCTGGTAGAAGTTTTGCTAAAGTGTCAGAATATGAGTTATAACATGAAATCATAAGGAAATGCGTAAGTATTAGGACCTGCTATTGTTGGAGTGTCCAGCGCTGTTACGGTAATTATCATTACCGCCACGCCTGTCCGTAGCAGAACGGTCGTTAGTCTGACCGTTTCCCTTGGGCTGATGAGGCTGTTGCTGAGTAGCCGGCTGAGACCGGTCCCCAGTTTTCTGCCTGGAAGATACATTTAAAAAGATGAATAATTGACATATATGGAAAATATACGAATTGATCACCGCTTGAATACGAATGTTTACCTCTTGTCGGGTCTCTCAGCTTCCCCGAACTCATCTCTCTCTTGCAGCATCTCCAGCTTACGTGCTGCATCGGCCACTTGTGCTACAGTGTTGAACGTAGCACACACCAGATTTTTTGTGACCGATGTGCCAAGAGCCCACCTAAAGTGGTGTGCCTGCTCTTCAGGAGCACCTGCTGCCGCACCAAGGAAACCAGCTAAGCGAAGAAAGCGCTGCATAAACTCATTGTTATTCTCCCCAGCTCTCTGTCGGATCCCATGGTACTCTCTCTTGAGCTTGTCCTGCTCAGCCTTTGGAAAGAACTGCTCCATCACCCTGTCCTTGAACTGAGCCCAAGTCAAACCAGCAACCCACTCGTCACCACCTTCAGACTACATCAATTCTAACCACCAATTAAGCACATCGCCTTCGAACCGATAGCATGCCAACCTCGCCTTGTATGCGGGGTCACAACCCATAGCATTGAAAATCTTCTCGATGTGAGCCAACCAGCTTTCAGCATCACTGGGGCTATCTGTCTTCTCAAAAGCTCGAGGGCGGAGCTTGTTGAATCTCTCCAGCCATACTGCTAATGTCACTGGAGGAGGAGGAGGAGGTGCCTGATTATGCTGTTGATTGTTGGCAGCTTGAACTTCAGCCCTAATGTCATTCCTCAGTTGAGGAAGCAAAGCTTGCATAGCAGCTTGAATTGCAGCATTGAGTTGTTCCTGTTCGCGTGTGAGAACCATCTGACAGTATAACATAAAACATATGATTAAACAGATCAAAACTTAAAAATATATATACATGAAAAAAATTTATACCAAAATTTCAAGAGAAAAATTTTATGCAAGAAAATTTTGTGTATGAATGCATGATGCAGTTTTATGAAAACTTTTGTATGCTCGAGAGTGAACGCCTATGGTCAGTTCACCCAAAACAAAAGACATGGCGAGGGGACGCCTATGGGTCGGTCCCAAATTTAAAAGTTTCGATAAAACACATGCGACTAAATAGGGCGAGTCCTGTACCAACCATTACTTAGTCATAAATCTGCGACAATGACATATATATGGATGCTTAAAAATGATGAATGCCTGAAAACAACTGTCAGTTCTAGGAATACCGTAGTAACTACCCACTAATCACAGGTCATATTTGAGAGCCTACAGGTCAAAGCCTTGGTTCTGATACCATAATTGTAACACCCCATTTTGATAATGGAAATGTCACACATATTATGGCGTGTCATCAAAGCATACAAGGAAAAATGTCTAAACATTACATGACCATAAAAGGAAAATATCGGAATCAAACATCGGTAGTCCAAATGTAAAGCTCATCACACACAAACATAAGTATAGTAAAGGAAAGACTAAACAATGTCCATATCAATGTATCAAAAGAAAGGAAATACATAAAGTAAAGAAAGGCTAGAAAGCTTCCAGTCCATATGCACGTACGCTTAAAATCTACGAGCGTCCCTGAGTACCTTCCGTTTTGGGAACATAGAAAAGGAAAACGGTTGAGCAATACGCTCAGTGCACGGATGTACAATAAAGCATGAATAGGATAAGCATATAACATATAACAGCGGAAGAAACTAAGTCCCGAGTAATCTGATTAAGTCTTGATAAAACTAGTTTTATAGTTTGAAAAGCCTTATGTTTATCTTGTAAAAACTGTTTATCATATTTTACCATTAGCCAATATAGGTCATGAAAATCCATCGTGCATGAATACTTGGAGGGGTGACCTCATCATGCAAATTAGAGGGGCTGCCTCTAATTTAATATACTGGTTTTTGGGTAGGAGGGATCAGCTCCTTGTGAAGGATGCAAGACACACACCACATTCACCATGAAATCCTGACTGAAAACATGTAACTAGGATGCACCCATACGCCCCACATGATAAATATAATATAAATGGCCAAAAGTTGAAGGGACGCCACGAGCAATCACTCCGCCATGGTGAAGTCATAACATCAATGCCTCTAATGTTATGGTTATGGTACCTCCATAACTAGGTGAAACTGGTCATGCATGTATATGGCTATAGGTATTCTAAATTAAACATAAGCAAATCAAACACATAACTTATACTACGGGGAAACATTTGGCTGCATACGGGAAATCCTAATAAGGAAAGAATGTCCATACTGAAAGGACGGGAATCCGTACCTTATGTCCAGTGAACGAAGAAGATGAACTGAGAGGAATCCTACTTCTGTATCACTAATGCTACATAAATACGTAGCTGGTTTTATGTCATGTCTTAGCTTATTTTATATGTTCTTATCATGTTTTACTGTTTAAAGCCTTAAACTGTGTTTATCTTATATTTTGTTTACTCTGATTAAGTATTTCTGGTATGTCGTGTATTATTATACTTACTGTGTAATAATAAGTAACTTTCCAAAAATAGCAGGTTTCCAAAAATAGAAAGTTTCCAAAAATAGAAAGTTTCCAAAAATAGAAATTTACCAAAAATAGAAATTTTCCAAAAATAGAAAGTTTCCAAAAATAGAAAGTTTCCAAAAATAGAATTACTGCTTAAAATAGATAAGTTTCTAAAAATAGAAAGTTTCCATAAATAGATTAGCTGCCTTAATTAAATAAGTTTCCATAAATAGATTAGCTGCTTGAAATAAATAAGTTTCTAAAAATAGAAAGTTTCCATAAATAGATTAGCTGCCTTATTTAATTAAGTTTCTAAAAATAGAAAGTTTCCATAATTAGAAAATAAGCTGGTTAAATAAGCTAAGTATATAAGCCTAAGTGTTTTCCTGATTATTTTCTAAGTCATATGATATAATGTATAGTTTATTAATTATTTCATGTAATTAAAATAAACTATAGGTTAAAATATTTAATTAAAGTATAACATGTTTTTAATTAAATAAAGTTAAATACTTAGGTTAAAACATGTATTATTGTTTATTAAGAATATAACCTAAGTCATGTAAATTAATTAATTATAACTATGGTTTTTATATAATTAATTAATTATAAGTCTCAAAATATAAAAATACTTAGGTTAATAATTTCATGATTTTAATAATTAATATAACCTAAGTCGTGTTATTAAATTAATCATGTCATGTTCATTAATTTAATTTTAACATAAGATCATAAAAATAAAAAAAATCTAAACATACACCGTGAACCGGATCTTGACTAAGAACCATGAACCGGACATGAAATCGACACCATACCCCGAACCAAATCGGGGTTACCCTTGTCTTGTTGCTGTCGTGGGACCCACACCAACCAACCGGGACCATATGGTCTCGGTGGTGGTCAAATAGCCAAACCGAGACCCTCTCGGGTTCGGTGTAGGTTGCGGCCAAGAACAAACACCCCTTAAGCATCCCTTTTGATTTATTCTAAAACCAATTTCATGTTAGATCTATGATTTAATTAGGTTTTTCAAAAAACATATCATGTTCTTAATTATTTAAAAGATTAAATCAAAAGAAAAGGGTTAAAATAATTACAGAATGCGTGGATCTAAACAATGATGAACAAACACGTACACTAGCAATAATTCCAAGATCAAAGATCAAACAACACCCCTTTGGTGTGTTTGAGGGTGGCGGCCAAAAAGAAAAAGAAGGAGGAGGAGAACTTTTAGGTTTTTGTGAAAATTCTCTGTAAAGTGAAAATGAATAGTGTTTTTCCCTTAACCCCCTTTTAGTGAAAATTGAAATGGGCTTGGCTCATTTCTCCCTTGTAGCCGTGGGTAGGGGCCCCACATGGGGTACCCGTATCGTTTTCCGTGTCTCGATGTTTAGTTACTCGTTCGTGATTATTTGTGTTCGCGTTTTATGTGTTCTCGTTAAATAATTACCGTGACCTAATATATTTATTTACGCTCGTAATAAATATATATACGTAATTAATAATAGTTCGTGATTTAATTACGTTCATGATTTCATGATCGCATGTTCGTGATTAATTATTGTTAAATAATTATTGCGTGCTCGTGCGTAGTAAATACTTATCGTGTTCTAACACGTACGTAATACGTAAAATCCTAACACGTAATCGTAATCATGCTATAATAGGAAAGTTTTTAGTCTAGTACGTATGATCTTAAGGGTACTATTCATGGTAAAAGCATGCGGGTTTTACAAAGATACTATATAAGCCCTAGAATAAGTGTTTATAAAGGTACAAACACTAATTACCCAAGATAAAAAGTCATTAGGATTAATGACCTAAAAACTCTTATATTAAGAAATCTACATAGAATCATCACCTACTTCTTTTTGGACAAGTCTATAAATATTTATAAGACGTCATTAATATTATAAGATTATGTTAAGACAATGTACAAGTACCCTAATGCACAAGGTACAAGATTTCAATGCCTGGCTTGTAAATTAGGTCAAAATGAGTATTTTCACCCTTTGGACATGTTTACTTAAAATAAGTTAATAAAACCAATGGAGGGACTTCATAAACACCTTAAGGACAATGTACGTTGTATAAAATGAGTTTACATTAGTAGCTAACTAAAGGATAATCACTTTTACTAAGACTTAACCATAAATCATTAGAAACTCTAACCCGCCTAAGTTTTTTTCCCATTTTCACATTAAACTTTTGTTAAATGATGAGACTGCTTTTATACATAGTCTCATCGTCCAAAACGGGCTTAAAATGGTTAAAATCTCATAAAAAGTGCCAAATATATGCTTGTGTTTGTTAAATGTGTATTTTAGGTACGGATATTGAGAAAATGACAAAAGATCACAAGATCCAATAAAAAACGAACACGAGAAAAGAAGTCGCACAATGAACCAGACCCTAGTGTAGATTTTCCAAGAAAAGACCTTGAAGAATTGAAGATTGCACAAGAAGGGTCCTTCACTATTGAATAATTGACACTTTATACCCTTGTTTATTCATAATTACAAGTTTGGTCCCTAAAGTATGTCAAATTTACGAAAAGGACCCTCAACTTTGAAGAATTGGCAAAAATGGTCCCTCAAAATTGAAGACTTGTAACTTTTAGTCCTACATGAAGACAAAGATACAAGTGAAGACCTTGAAGAATGAAGACATATCATGTTTGTTCCCTCAAATATCATCAAATGGCAAAACAAGTCCTTTAAAAACCTTTTGGAAAGTTTTTGTGGCCAAAGTATCAAAACTAAGACTTCATTATAAAGGGAAATTTGTTTGTGGCTGTTTAAACATGAAATGAAACAAGAAAAGAAGGTAAGGGACCAAAGCTGGCAAACATCCAAAGATACCTAGACCAATGCAATGGTGACACCTCACCCTACTCAACTTTTCAGCCAATCAAAACCCACTATGTTGCCACCTCAGTTATCCACTAAACCTATTTATAACTAATTTTAATTAGTTATTTAAAGTGGCGGTTAACACATAATTTAAACACAAAACAAGATCAAACCACTACTGTTTAAACATGAACACGATTTGGGCATTTGCTAATCACTTGAAATTAAAGGCTAATCTCTTCCAGATCCTTGATTTAAAATGTGACAAACATAACCCAACTCATAAACAACTTGCCACCTCACCCAAATGGTCACATGAATACTCCCCTGCTACACTTTTGGGAAGATGACAAGAATTGTCAACAAATCAACGTGCCACAACCCTTGCTTCATTTCTAAGCATACTTGGACGACTAGGATCACAACACAACAAAGAATTGTCACATGTATCAGCTCTAAAGTCCAATTCAGTCAACAAGTATTCAAAATTTCAAGGGCAATTCTAGAAGTTCATCACTTAGGGTTTTTAGTTTTCAGCTTTGTAGGACTCATGTACACCCTTTATATAAAGGGTATAGGCATTAACCTTTACTCTTGTTCTTGGTTTTTCCTTTGGTCAAAGTCTGTAAACCTTTGTTTCATGGAATGAAAAAGGTTTAAACTTATTGACGAAATCCAAGATCCTCTTTACTTTCTTGTTATTGCTTAATGTTATGAGTTTGTGTTTTTGAAGTTTCAAAGTTTGGTTTGAAGTTTATGCAAGTGTTTTCAAAAGTTTACAAAAATCTGTGATTTTTCTAATATTTGGTACAAACGCTTGAGGTTTTTCGATCATAAGTTGATCATAGCACCCTGATAAGAATCTTATCAATGTGTAGTGAAGCTTGTGGTTTGGGAAGATTCAAGGACTGGGGTACAAAGTTGGAAAGAAGCAACCTATTTTCATTTTTTTATATAACTGTTATTCTTGACCTAGTTTGATCTTAGCAGGGTGTTTTGTTGGAAGCTTGTGGTTGTTAAGCTACCACATAAGCTATAACTTCGTGAGTGTGGATTTACATTCATTAGGTTTGTCATATTTTCTCCAAAAATCTGTCAAATCTTGGTGATAAGTGGTTTTTGGTATCTGTTGTTGTTTGATGCTATTTGATGCATGCAATCTTTTTCTAAGTTCATGGTGATGTTGTTATGATACTTGTTTAAGCTTGAATCAACCTAATATTCACTTTTTCTTTGTTAAATTTGGTTTTAAAAAGTTAAAAGGGTGTTTAGGATTACTGCTTATTGAACTTGGTTGTGTATTGAGTAGGTGTGCAGGGTTGTTGAAAGTTTGTATTTGATATTTAAGTGTTTGTGTGCTGATAATTGCTATTCTTGTGCTTTGTAACATCAAATCTGAATCATTGGTCTATCTAGCTTGTTTTAGGTCCTTTTGATCTAAAAATTTGTTAACACCTAGCTTGCATGCCTAGCTAGGTTAACAAGTATTAAAACAAAGTTTGTGTAACCTGATTTGTGGATTTGAGAGTTTAAAGTTTAAGATTTGGTCAAGTAGTTCAACAAAGGTCACTTTGTGTTCATCAGTAAAAGGACTTAAGTAATTTAGGGTTTAAGATAGTTCTAATCTTGAAACCAGTGCATGATATGAGTTTCTTTATGTTTGATTAAGTCTTTTATAGTTTTTGTATGCATTTGGTGTACTCTGGTTAGCTTATACTAGCTTAAACTTAGCTTAATATCATCAGACCTTAACTGTATCATGTCTGTGGACTGTTTGATTAAACTGTACTAATTGGCCTGTTGAATCTGTGTTTTTCTACTTGATTGTGACTCCCTACAACTCACTGGTTGTAGGGGTGCCCTTTTTGTCCAAAGAAACCAACTGAATCTCTCTAAAAAGCAAGTCAAAAAGTCAAAGCAGTGGGAACACTTTCCCACTAAAAGTTCCCACTGATAGTGTTAATTGGTCAACAACTTATTTATAAGCTATTTTAGCTTATTATATTGTGCAACAACTTGTTTTTCTGATAGAACTTATTATTTTCAGCTTATAAGTCAGTTTTGAGGTTTAAAGCTTTTGGTTTTAGCTTTTGACTAGAAAATGACTACTTTGTCTTTTTCCAAAACAGCTTATTGCTTTTTCTAGTTTATTGAGTGTGCTTATTTGAAATATTTTTGTTGATTAATCTTAGTTTTGTCATTTAAAACCTTTTGCGAATTGAATCAGCTCTTAAAGTGGTCTAGAACTCAAAAACGACTATTTTTTCGTTTTCTGTAGAGGGCTTTGGCTTATTTCAGGCTTATTTCTTGAGCTTTTTCAAAAATTCTTTTTACAAACAGCTTTATAATCTCATAAGAAGGATGTGTGTCAAATTCCAGCGTATGGCATTAGCTTATGGCTTAATGGGCCAAAAAGCCATTAAGAATAAGTTGTTTTCTATTAAGCTGTGATAAGCACTGATTCAGCTATTGAGCCTTTAGAGTTTATGTTTAAAATTGAATTTTAAGCTAATCTGGAAGTTGTGGGCTTATATGGTGATCATTTTTCTTATTGGGCCTAAAAAAAGCCCATTAAGGGGACTGTTAACTGTTTTGGCCCATTTGGAGGCCCATTAGGGGTAATTTGGTCATTTCACTTTCATTTTCTGTTTATTTAAGTTAAAATAAATTAGTTTGCAAGTTTTTAGAATTTTTTATAAATTTTGAATTTTTAATATTATTTTAATATTTAATTTTAACTTTTAATCATTTTAAATAGTTTTAATTAGTTTTAAATTTTTCAAAAATACTTTTTAGTTTAATTCAGTTATTTTAGAGGTTTACAAATTGAAAATCTTATTTTGGGCTTTTTATTAATTAAATTGATTTTTAGGGCTTTAATTAGCATTAAAAAATTATTATTTAATTAAATAAAAGGTTTGATTAAATTTCGATTTTTGGTAAACTCTAATTGCATTTTTAAGGATTTATTGTGATTTTCTAGGAATTTTTAGGGTAATTTTAAATTTCGTCACGTTTTACGGTTTTACGTTTACGTCATTCGTCGTAGTTTAATTTTATTCGTATCCGTCATCATATTTAATTTTCCATTCTCTCATCAATATTAATCTCAAAGTTAATCAATTCTTAACACACACACCAAGCCTCCTTGATAACGATCCCACACAAAGGGTCATAAGTGTTTACGTTTTCCTAAATGTACGCTTAATACTTACCGCTTTTGCCTTGTTTTCCTAAACGAGTGTGAAATTACAACTATCATTAAACTTCAAACCAAGGACCTCAAATCTCTTAAACAGAATGTATATACCCTAATTTAACCCTAATCAATCACTAATCACATTCCTAAACCCTTAATCACCAAAATTACAAAGTTACAAGTTACAAGCCCTAGAACTGAACCCGGTTTTGATTTTTCCCTCTAAAACTCATTTTAAGCTCTTTCCCTCCCATTCCAACTTTGAAAATCAGATATTTACATGTCCTTAGATATTTTGGAGTGCCAAGCAGGTAGGTGCATAAGCTACTTGTGTGTTCCACATCTTCATTCCTATCTATATCCATCCGTGTACATTTTTTGCCACAAACCAAAGATAAGCTTAATCCTAGACTCTACAAACGTGAATAGACCTTCCCTAGGTACCCTTAGTCACTAAGTTATTCATATGACACGTCCATAACCAGAACTTGGAGCCTAAGGCTTGGAATTGCTATAAATAGAGGCGTATAGCCTTCATTTCAACTTATACCCTGTAACACCCCCAAATTTATACAACTCAATACAGCGGAAGAGTAGTTGGTGTTACGGGTTAGCACATTACTCACATCATAGACAACGCATAAAAATCGCGTCGTTTATTAATAAAGCATTTCCATTCATAAATATCAAAGTTACATAGGTCCCAAGTCATATTATTTCATACAAAGTTTTACAAAGTATTTGAATGGAAAAATATTGTTTAAGTGCGGGCCATGAATTCTTGTCGTCTTCCCGAGAATTACCTTCAAGTACCTGAGATAAAACATGTTAAAAGAAAAGGTCAGCGATAACGTCGAGTGAATTTATAGAGTTTAATAAAATCCATCAATATAATATCAGTATAAAATTATTACTGAAAATCATTTTGTACAAATCATTTTAATAGGCCATAAAATAGCCAAAGTCATTTTATACAAATCTTCATCAAAATCATAATATAGGCATTTGCCTTAAAAATCATTATACGAGCCAATGTCGTAAAAACATCATACAATACGTCTTATGACGTTGTATAAAAATAAAAACCGTTATATGAATATGGTTATGCAAACCAAAACACAAACATAATATCAATAGTATGACCCTGTATTGCTAGTCAGGCAATACATCGTAATTCGGAGCGTCTAGTAGTATTTCGTTAGTTTTGGATTATTATAAGCCGCATGACATTGTTACCTTACTAAACCAACAACGGGTAGCTAACCCGATACCAATTTTGCCCATCTAAAGTAGCGTGTCGTCACAAAGGTCACGCTATGGAAATCTTCTCATACATAAATTCGCTTACCAATCAATGTGGCACGACGGGGATCAACCGTCAAGGCGCGAACTGGGGTGATCGTCCCCAAATAGTACTATTATATGCATAAGCGTCTACCAACTCCCGGTAGTTCACAATTCATGCTAATGGGACTTTTAGTGACATAACCTAACTTTAATAATCCATTTGATTTCATCTATCGGGTCCTTTAATCATTTATCGGGTCATACAATCGGGTCATTCAATCATTCGGGTCCAAATAAATAAACAAACAATCGGGACAAATGGTGTCCTATTGTATAAAAAATAACATGTTATCTCCCTCGCGGGTTTATAAAACATTTATAAAACATTTAAAAGAGTGCGAGGCTATGAACTCGCGTTGGTGTGGGAAGGCGGGTTATCGGCAATTCGGACGTATGGCACGTGCTTCAATCACGGAAACCTAGACAAATAATACTCGTCTTAGACTCATGTCCAATGACTTTATAAAAATAACAATTATGTATACATATGATGATTATATATATATGATGATCAAGTGGGTTTACATATTCTCGTTTACTCATTTTAGTGTTATATGTCGGTAACTTTTATACTAGCTTACTAGTTTTACCTATTTACACGTTTTAAGTCCAATAAACTTATTATAAGTTCTTTAACTTGTTTTAATCCATTTTACACTTATATTATCAGTATTTAAACTTTACAAGTTGGGCCCAAAAGGGTTAAGCCCAATAAGTTCTTTTTATAAGTGTTTATCTTATTTAGTCCAATTATTAGTCCAATAACGTTAATTTAGTCCGTTAATGTCCGTATGTCCTATAGTTCGGGTTTTTATCGGTTTTTACTTGTTATATATGTCTATATATCAATATATGTGTTAATAAAAGTTTACATTAGACGGGTCCAACCGTCTAAGTTTTATTTAACAAAAACGTTATTTTTACGGTAATAGTCGAAAAAGTCGTAAAAATCATGTTTATAGTTTTATCACTTATAAAACTTAACAAGTTACCATTTTTATAAAATGTCCACTTATTTAACATTGTACATATTTATATAAATGTATTATATAAGTTAGTGGGTTTTAATTTATATTTTATACTATTAAATTTTGAGTGCTTATATAATAGTATTATACTTTAATTTCCAAAATCTGATTTTTATTTTCATCTTCACCAAAACTGCCATATCTTGAGTTCTATATGGAGATAGAAGCTCAAATTTTTATCACATAAACTACATGATATTTTCTCCATTTAACTCATCTATAGCTACTGTTGAATCATCTTCTAAGTATTTTCTAAAAATCGTCCAAAACAGTGAACTCAGATTTGTATCTTAAACTTGTTTTGATCATATCTCACTCATTACAATGATTCCATTGCATGGCCAACTCTCACATGTGTACAAGACATATAGCTTACTGTATATTAATTCTATTTCATCATTTTATCAGTTCATGACATGTTTCTTTACTGTTTTATACAGCCATCATTTTTAAGCAAGATTTTAGCCTTGTTCTTTATAGTTTTTCACCTTTTTAATCATGTTTATCAACACCAAATCCCCACACAATACTTTTATCATCATATAATCATCATATACATATACAATAGGAAATAAAATACATGATTACATAACAAAAATAACAAGAGGATGAGGAGAACAATCTCTATACCACCATTAGTGATGAAAAGATGAGTTTTGATGAACAAGGCTTGGATTTGATGGCAAGACTTGTGATAAACCAACACCACTTTAAGATCACCAAATCTTCATAAGCTTCTCATGGAAAATCAGCCCCTACTTCACTTGAAAACTCCTTTTTGGATGTTAAAACTTGCACCAATCTTCATCTTTTTGAATGGAGATTAACATATGTTAATTATAACAAATATTTGTGGTTAAAATTGATCAAAATAGGGTGGATGGTGAGGATGGGACGAATTTTAGAGAGAGGGAGGAGTGTTGTGTGGTTTTTGCATGTAAGAATGGAAGCTAATGGGAAGTTTGAGGTGGTTTTGTTAGGTTAGTGGGAAATGTAGCTTACTTTGTAAGACTTAAGCAACAAGTGTAAGCTTGTTGCTACAAGCTTGACACATCACAAGTGTGGTGTCACTTGTGTAGCCTTCCCATATAGTGGGGTGGGACAAGTGTATACTTGTCTCATCCCACTAATTTACAGGTATTCCTCAATTCTAATTTCCTCGATTTGCGTGCCCTCGGGTCGTTTTATGAAAAACGTTTTTATAAATTATGAATCAACGGCACAAAACGAATCCAATAAAAATTGTCTCATCAAAAACGGAGTTCGAAAACGTAAATACGTAATCCAAAGGTTTCCGGTTTAGTCGTAAAGGATGTTAAAATAAAATCGTAAGTCCTAGTCTCTTCTCGTAAATTTGTGAGTTTATGAACCAACACAAATTTAAAACTCCAAAATAATATTCACGGATAAATTTATTTTTTGAAATGTCGGACTGTCACCAAAGACGGTGTATGAAAACGTAAGCACGTAACGTAGAATCCTCCGGTTTAAACGTAGTCGATGCTACTTCAAGACATAAATCCAAATTACTTCCCATAAATAAGTGAGTTCATATTATAACATTAAAATAATGTTTTTAAATAATATTTGAGAATAAAATATCAACCATAAATTGACGGATTGTCACAGCATTTACCCCTAAACAGGATCTTTGTCCTCAAAGATCATCTTACTACTCGCTTCTTATAGAGTTAAAGCCATGTGGGTATTTCCTCCACATTCGGTCTTTTCTCACAAGTGTAATCCATTATAATACGTGAGTTTCATCAAACATAACTACGGGAATAAGATCAGGCTAAATGTTGACTTACTTTCTCTATCCATGATGTTCACGGGTTTCTGATGAATGCAACTTTTCGCCGATCTAAGCTCTACTAAGAATAATCAGAATTTCACTTGATAGATATTCCATCAAGTTCGATTTACGAAACATAATTCACGCGGTTCTTGAAGTCCTAGGGTAGATCCAGCTTATATGTCTTTCAATCCCAACTTTTACATCATCTCAATGGTCCCATACAACGGGGACTTATATCCCATGATTTGTCAGATCATGAATTCATTTTTCCAAGGTTAAAAATTATGGCATAACTTCGCTACCCATTTGGCACTTCAAGATCTACTTTTCATATTCACATATCCTCTTGCCCACTACCGGCAGTCAATAATCAAATCCTAATTTCAAAAATCATTTCAGATCTCGCGGGTCGGGTATTTTGTAAGGTTAGGTTCGCCATCATAGGAAACCTTATACCTAAGAGACATGTCCAACTCACAGTGGGTGTATGTCGGGTGTCTTTATCTCAACTCCTGCTTACAGATGCTCTAATATAGATTCTAACAAGATTCGATTTTAATCCTAATACGATGATTATCAATGGTAATCTCTCCAAAGGAAAACGATTATACGGTCTATTACCAAAGGTCAATCATTCAAACATAAAACAGCACTTATATTACTTTGTATCGTTACTTTACCTCGTCCCTTCGATTTGGGGTGGTACATAGTACTCTCATCAAGGTTCGTTCTCAATGATTTCTGAGCAAATCTCTAGAAATTCGATGCGAAGCGAGGATCTTGATAAAGATGTTCGATACAGGCACACTATGTTTACATAACTCTTTTGCATTTATCATTAACGGGAATGATATTAGCTGATTTGGTCAGTCTGTCGACGATGACCCAAATCGAATCAAATTCAGATGATGACCTTTGCAATATCTAGACATTTACTAACGTATGAGGCGATGTCTGCCTTCATAATTGCCATCAGTACAACTACTTCAGACAAAGATACTTTTAGTCATAAATGACATAAATAGAATACTTATACTTACAAATTCCAACATACTGTATCTCAAAATCTCCATATTTATACAATCACAAGTGGTCTTTTATACATTTTAACGCCATCGGCTTCTCAATTTTTAATGGTTCACATTAGCCGCGAACCCCTTTTTATTATCTATATTATCTCTTTTCACAATCATCAGCTATTTTTAAATTGTTCGGCAATTTATTTCGCACAATCATTATTAAGGAACATGTCCAAATTGGTTCTTTATTCTTTTTACATAATGCGTCGGTATCTATATTCACTTCTTATGATGATGTAATTATCATGTCCACAATTCATTCAGATATTCTTTCTATATTATGCGTCAGTAATTACGTTCACTTTTCTTGATGAACTAAATATCATAACCGTATTTATTCAATAATTATTTCTTCACATTTTCTCTGTTTTAGTTTCGTCTTATCTATCATTTTTATCAGTTTTTTTCTCAATCCGTCGTGTAAAGCGTCGATAATTATTATAATTAATTAAATAATTATTAGTTAATTTTTATGAAGCGTAAACGTAAAAGTTTTAAATTTCTTAGTTCGACCAATTATATAAAATGTTCAAAAATAAATTTGAATTTAATTAACACGATTTTTGTTGATTTATTGAAAATATTTAATAAGATCCGTAAATGTTCGAAAAACCTTTGTTTATACTATGGTCAAAGTTTTCTTAGTTTGAAAAGCGTAAATTATCGTTTCAAATTTCAAGTCATGGTTCAAATGGTTTCCTCAATCCCTTTTAGATTATCTTGAGGTATACACAAACATTTACCCCTAAACAGAAGCTTAGTTAAATGGTTTGTGTATAAGGGAATAATCCCTTTAAAATCCTTTGTTAAAACATTTGTCAAAATATATTTGCACTTTCTTTTTAGTATAACTCAAAGTCTTAAATGACTTCTAAATTTTGAAGAGTCAATTTATATTCCAGTATCTATTAATCATATAGTCAAATAATGTAAAGGTTTAAGTTTTTAATCACATATCAATTATTCAAGGTTTAGGTTTTCATTGTTCAGCCAATTCAGGGCAATTTATAACTAATTATTAACTTATTGTTATTCTTATAAACAAACAAATAAGTAGTCCTTAATGATCACGAGCATGAATTTATCAAATTACAGCCTACACACGTGATTCAACAAACTTATGAATGCTACATATGTATTAGTCAATCCAAACGACATAACATGAAACTCGTAATGTTCATTACAAGTACATGATGTAGTGATTGGAATACACAATCCTTTTTCGCAGATGCGAAGTTGATGATAACTATGCCATGGATCAAAAACCTTGTAAATGATCGAACAAATCTTCCATTTCGAGTTATGGATATCGCTTTCGATTGTCAATTTACTCAGTCACAATAATCTATAAATATAAGGAATGATAACACCATAGCTCTTCATGATGACAGGCTTGGTATAATAAAATCTTTATCCGACAACTCCCTCAGTTGTACGGTAATTCCTTTAATTCAGATGGTGCTGACATATAGTGCACAAGCCACAGGTGCAGCACCGGGAATAAAATCAATACCAAATTCAATCTTGCCTTAATGGCAAAAGTCTAGGTATTTCATCAACAAATACTTCCTAAAGTTTCAGATAACATTATCATCTTTTAATACATTTATTTTAAGTTCTTTCTAGATTATAATATCTATGACTAATTCACAATCATTCATGGTATAATTTTAAGTCTAAATACAGGATATCGTCATCCACCAAGAATTATTTAGATCACTTTTGATAATGAACATCTTATCTTTTAGGGGAATTCTACGCGAGTTCCCATCAATTAAGACAATGTCGTCATGTCATAATCAATCAATCCATTCTACTGGCACTTCCAACTTTCCAGTTTTATTGCCGTTGATAAGATGTGAACTTCTCAAAAGACTAATAATAACTCATAATCCTTCACAAATTCAAGGATACATGGAGACACAACTACCATTAAAAGAGTAAGGTCAACGCATAATCTAGAGAGAATTTCAAATCAGATACAGATGAAAACATCTAACAAATATAAATATATCCCATGTTTTCATTAATTTGAGTACGCATTCGAAAGCTCCTCGGATCGTTACCCAGGTCATTCAAATGAAATCAAATCATAAGAAATGATAAGAACGTCAATACATCCAGTCGGGTATCAACACTCGGTAATCAGATACTTTTCCTAAGAATCTCACTACGGGAGAATTGGACAAGAAGGGAATATCAATTGTCAAATAAGACAATGTCCACAGATGAGTAAATTCGACTCGGAGGAATAGGTGTTACAGGCACATATGTAGGTGTCCCTAACATTATTTCCTTATTTTTCACTTCTTGCAGATCTCCTAAATTTTAATCTTCCACAATCTTCAAAGAAAATTTAGTGTTTATTAATCAGTTTTATGGTGACTACTAATCAGCCTTGCATGGTCCATTCCAAATTGTATGTAGGCGCGCAACTATATACAATTTCAAGATTAACGATGCAATACTCAGTTCGTCAAAATTTTATCATCATGTTTATAATAAAAACATTTTCATGCTTAATTCTTAAATAAGAATCAAAATATATTTACAAAGGTTTTCTTTGTTATGGAAATAATTAAGTTTCCAAAGTGTCTCATAAACAACTTCATTTTGATATCAATCACTTATAAATCTCACTTTGAATAATCCTTATTGTGTTGAAAATTAAATTTTCTCAAAGGATACCGTTTTAACTTTATAAAAACAATGTGTGATCTGCAAAAGAGTGATGAAGAGTGGTTCACCAAGAACTAACTATGATATGATGGGAAATGAGCTTAGCCAAATAATCAGGAGGTTCATGACCTCGATGGCTCTCAAAAGAATAATCCACAACGTAACTCAATTCAAGATGAGTTTTTGTTCAATGGTTGCATCACTAATGCGAACATTAGGAAGAAGCAAGAAAGGATAGATAACATCGATACATGTAGAATTTAGCAATCAAAGGTAGTCTTTTCATTAATCACAAACAAGTCAAATTGTACCGTAACACATTATGTGTCACTATGTCATACAATTCTCAGAACTCATCCTACCAACTGATGTCTCAGTTAAGTTAGGGATTTTAAAAGATACCACAATGAATACTAATCTACAAGAGTCATTAGGTGTTCCACATGTCCCAGAAGATCCATCGGTCTCAATTCAGAAGAAGATTTCTTCAATTTATTTCTTGGACACTGGGCATCATCATTAGTGGACACTGGCCTAGGAACAACATTTATCATAAACTAACAATCATTTAAAACCTTATAATTTAATCACAAAACTTAACGACTTCTATTAACAATCTCATATTCCATACAGGTTAAATTTTACTTTATTCAAGTCTTAACCAATTTTATACTCAATGCGATATCCTACCTCATATTCCAATACTTTCATCTTTATTCTTAGGCCTTAAAAGGGCAATAAAAGTTCAATATGAACAACACTTAATTTCCAATCCTATATCTCTTACAACAACAATTATCAAATGAGTCACTATTATGAAATGACTCGATCATTCAACTAGATTTCTCGGAAAGGTATTAGTGGCATGAGGCTTTTGGGTAATGGTTCCAATAACAGCCTCAAGTGCAACATTCACCCTTTCGGTTTCAATTTAAGAATTAGATGACAACGAATCAGATGACATCTTTCTAGGTGGTAACGTTTTGTCAAACTCCACTCTATAAGGAAAGATCGTCATGACATCGATATCAGATTTAATCTCGCCAATTCTTCTTTAATATCACAATCAACTAATATCAACATTTCTACGAATATCAACCATTTTTTTTGGGATCATAAATATCCACAACTTGGTTTAGATCTAGGATAGCTAGAATTCCTACGAGAATAGCTTCGATTAATTTACTAGGAGATTTAGGGTTCCTTGTGACAATCTATGTCGTATAAATATCTCGTATAAATATCAAAATAATCATCAAACAATCATGTAATCAAATTACATCATATATATAATCTGAGTTATATATATATTAAAATAACACTTCTCAGTCTGGCCTTGTCGGTAACTCGGGAATTCTTCGGCACCGTTATAGTCAAAAGATTTTTAGACATTTTGTGAAAAATGTTTATAGTTAAAAGATTATGAAATGTTTTATTCAAAACCTTGGTTTTAAAAATCTTTTGTTCTCTATAACGAGAGCTCTGGTACCAAACTGTAACACCCCCAAATTTATACAACTCAATACAGCGGAAGACTAGTTGGTGTTACGGGTTAGCACATTACTCACATCATAGACAACGCATAAAAATCGCGTCGTTTATTAATAAAGCATTTCCATTCATAAATATCAAAGTTACATAGGTCCCAAGTCATATTATTTCATACAAAGTTTTACAAAGTATTTGAATGGAAAAATATTGTTTAAGTGCGGGCCATGAATTCTTGTCGTCTTCCCGAGAATTACCTTCAAGTACCTGAGATAAAACATGTTAAAAGAAAAGGTCAGCGATAACGCCGAGTGAATTTATAGAGTTTAATAAAATCCATCAATATAATATCAGTATAAAATTATTACTGAAAATCATTTTGTACAAATCATTTTAATAGGCCATAAAATAGCCAAAGTCATTTTATACAAATCTTCATCAAAATCATAATATAGGCATTTGCCTTAAAAATCATTATACGAGCCAATGTCGTAAAAACATCATACAATACGTCTTATGACGTTGTATAAAAATAAAAACCGTTATATGAATATGGTTATGCAAACCAAAACACAAACATAATATCAATAGTATGACCCTGTATTGCTAGTCAGGCAATACATCGTAATTCGGAGCGTCTAGTAGTATTTCGTTAGTTTTGGATTATTATAAGCCGCATGACATTGTTACCTTACTAAACCAACAACGGGTAGCTAACCCGATACCAATTTTGCCCATCTAAAGTAGCGTGTCGTCACAAAGGTCACGCTATGGAAATCTTCTCATACATAAATTCGCTTACCAATCAATTTGGCACGACGGGGATCAACCGTCAAGGCGCGAACTGGGGTGATCGTCCCCAAATAGTACTATTATATGCATAAGCGTCTACCAACTCCCGGTAGTTCACAATTCATGCTAATGGGACTTTTAGTGACATAACCTAACTTTAATAATCCATTTGATTTCATCTATCGGGTCCTTTAATCATTTATCGGGTCATACAATCGGGTCATTCAATCATTCGGGTCCAAATAAATAAACAAACAATCGGGACAAATGGTGTCCTATTGTATAAAAAATAACATGTTATCTCCCTCGCGGGTTTATAAAACATTTATAAAACATTTAAAAGAGTGCGAGGCTATGAACTCACGTTGGTGTGGGAAGGCGGGTTATCGGCAATTCGGACGTATGGCACGTGCTTCAATCACGGAAACCTAGACAAATAATACTCGTCTTAGACTCATGTCCAATGACTTTATAAAAATAACAATTATGTATACATATTATGATTATATATATATATGATCAAGTGGGTTTACATATTCTCGTTTACTCATTTTAGTGTTATATGTCGGTAACTTTTATACTAGCTTACTAGTTTTACCTATTTACACGTTTTAAGTCCAATAAACTTATTATAAGTTCTTTAACTTGTTTTAATCCATTTTACACTTATATTATCAGTATTTAAACTTTACAAGTTGGGCCCAAATGGGTTAAGCCCAATAAGTTCTTTTTATAAGTGTTTATCTTATTTAGTCCAATTATTAGTCCAATAACGTTAATTTAGTCCGTTAATGTTCGTATGTCCTATAGTTCGGGTTTTTATCGGTTTTTACTTGTTATATATGTCTATATATCAGTATATGTGTTAATAAAAGTTTACATTAGACGGGTCCAACCGTCTAAGTTTTATTTACCAAAAACGTTAATTTTACGGTAATAGTCGAAAAAGTCGTAAAAATCATGTTTATAGTTTTATCACTTATGAAACTTAACAAGTTACCATTTTTATAAAATGTCCACTTATTTAACATTGTACATATTTATATAAATGTATTATATAAGTTAGTGGGTTTTAATTTATATTTTATACTATTAAATTTTGAGTGCTTATATAATAGTATTATACTTTAATTTCCAAAATCTGATTTTTATTTTCATCTTCACCAAAACTGCCATATCTTGAGTTCTATATGGAGATAGAAGCTCAAATTTTTATCACATAAACTACATGATATTTTCTCCATTTAACTCTACTATAGCTACTGTTGAATCATCTTCTAAGTATTTTCTAAAAATCGTCCAAAACAGTAAACTCAAATTTGTATCTTAAACTTGTTTTGATCATATCTCACTCATTACAATGATTCCATTGCATGGCCAACTCTCACATGTGTACAAGACATATAGCTTACTGTATATTAATTCTATTTCATCATTTTATCAGTTCATGACATGTTTATTTACTGTTTTATACAGCCATCATTTTTAAGCAAGATTTTAGCCTTGTTCTTTATAGTTTTTCACCTTTTTAATCATGTTTATCAACACCAAATCCCCACACAATACTTTTATCATCATATAATCATCATATACATATACAATAGGAAATAAAATACATGATTACATAACAAAAATAACAAGAGGATGAGGAGAACAATCTCTATACCACCATTAGTGATGAAAAGATGAGTTTTGATGAACAAGGCTTGGATTTGATGGCAAGACTTGTGATAAACCAACACCACTTTAAGGTCACCAAATCTTCATAAGCTTCTCATGGAAAATCAGCCCCTACTTCACTTGAAAAATCCTTTTTGGATGTTAAAACTTGCACCAATCTTCATATTTTTGAATGGAGATTAACATATGTTAATTATAATAAATATTTGTGGTTAAAATTGGTCAAAATAGGGTGGATGGTGAGGATGGGACGAATTTTAGAGAGAGGGAGGAGTGTTGTGTGGTTTTTGCATGTAAGAATGGAAGCTAATGGGAAGTTTGAGGTGGTTTTGTTAGGTTAGTGGGAAATGTAGCTTACTTTGTAAGACTTAAGCAACAAGTGTAAGCTTGTTGCTACAAGCTTGACACATCACAAGTGTGGTGTCACTTGTGTAGCCTTCCCATATAGTGGGGTGGGACAAGTGTATACTTGTCTCATCCCACTAATTTACGGGTATTCCTCAATTCTAATTTCCTCGATTTGCGTGCCCTCGGGTCGTTTTACGAAAAACGTTTTTATAAATTATGAATCAACGACACAAAACGAATCCAATAAAAATTGTCTCATCAAAAACGGAGTTCGAAAACGTAAATACGTAATCCTAAGGTTTCCGGTTTAGTCGTAAAGGATGTTAAAATAAAATCGTAAGTCCTAGTCTCTTCTCGTAAATTTGTGAGTTCATGAACCAACACAAATTTAAAACTCCAGAATAATATTCACGGATAAATTTATTTTCTGAAATGTCGGACTGTCACCAAAGACGGTGTATGAAAACGTAAGCACGTAACGTAGAATCCTCCGGTTTAAACGTAGTCGATGCTACTTCAAGAAATAAACCCAAATTACTTCCCATAAATAAGTGAGTTCATATTATAACATTAAAATAATATTTTTAAATAATATTTGAAAATAAAATATCAACCATAAATTGACGGATTGTCACATACCCCATTTTCTCTTAACCTCCATTACCCATTCTGTTTCCACTTTTATATACTTCCTAGGACATGTATTAAGACCAGAAACCAGGTCTAGAAGCTAGCTATTAAAGCTCTTGAGGCTTTGATAGCAAGATATGCTCATAAGAAGCCATTAGGAGCCATTTTGAAGCATCCTAGGTAATCACTTTGTTAGCTATGCTTTGATCTTGTTATAATACTTTCTTAGAGTTGTTATAATGCCAAAATAATGTTAGAAAGATAATATAAAAGAAACTAAGTCATTTCATTAATTTAAATGAAAGTTATAAGTTAAAGATGTCTTAAAACCCTAGTTTTGTAATTTACATAAAATAATAAGCAAAAACCCATTTCAAAAGCTGTAATTCTATTGAAATGTTTTTATTATGATTATAAATGTGTTCATAAACTTTGTTTTCAAATCCTAGATAATTTGGATCATTTTTGAGCTTGTTATGTAATTTTTACAAGTGCAGGGACTAAAACTGTCATTTTGAAACTATTTAACATTTTGGGCCAAAAGTGTCATTTTATGAAAGTATAAGCTATAAGAATAAATTTTGGAAAGTTTGAGTTCCTAAGGTTAAATATTGAGGGTTTAAAATACAAATACTAAAACTATACACTTAAGGCGTTAAAAGTGTAATTATATCAAAGTGTAACAAAAGGGCTATTTTTGCCAATTTTGAAACCAAAGAAGATTAATTATGATATGAGGAAGTGATCAAAGTATCATGTTAGTAGGGAGCTTTGTACAAAGATGTTCCATGTCGATATTACGTTCTGACTAAGTGGTTGGGTTTACGATTTAAAGTGCCCTCGCTCCTCAAATGTTTATAGAACGGCTTCTAAGTATGATGGCCCGAACAATGGTGCTAGAATTACAAGCCAAATCTTAATAAAAGAATATATCACCAACACTTAACAATATTTAACAAAATAATAAAGACTAGATACTATACACAATGTATTAATCCAAGTTTGTGTGAGATCAAGCTGTTGTTTATGAGATCAAGCTGTGGTTTGTATGATCAAGCTGTTTATCCGTAAATGAAATATATCTGATTATAGCTTGGATTTTATAGACATATGGTGAGTTCATAGCCTCACTTTTTAAATGCTTTATAAATGATTTGAAAACTTGTGAGGGGGATATATGCTAAAAATGGAATACAAGTGCTTTTAAAACTGTATGGTATGATTATTGACACTATGTTTACTACTGCCATTAAGTCCCTTTTTAATCGTGAACCGCTAATCATTTCTTGAAAATGAACGCTAATATTGTGAACAGTACTATTTGGGGTTGACATCCCCTATCCGGGCAACTCGCGCTTGCTAGCAGCTGAAGGTTCCTACCTAGGCTAAATATATACACTTTATTTTGCTTAATTCATCACTCAATCATTGTATTCGAATCTCAAACAAAGAAAAAAAAGGAAAAATAGATAAATACTTTCGTGAAGCTTAATTTTGATAAACACAAACTATAAGGTGGGTATAAGGCGGTTGTATTTCACGACCTAAATGAAAAAGGCTTTTAAGTGCTTCGCGCCGCCTCGTTTCCTCCGCTTGCTTGTGCGTGTTTTGATAAAAAGGGTTAATCGAGGGTTTGTCACCCAAAGTATTATCTACATATCTATATATTTTCTTGGTTTCGAAAATTTAAACCCTCTTGAACGTTTTGGTGTTCCACCAACGTTCTAATGTCATCGAAGGTGTTTACTTCACGTGATCGTTTTCATTCCTTGAGGCTCCTTTAATCGAGAGATTTGATTTGATGAGAGATTTGTAGATTTGTGTCTATGTAATACATCACCAAAATCCAAAAAAGTAAAAAGCAATCAAAAGCACAAAAAAATTGAAAAAGTATAAACACCCAAAAGAATCTTCTTTGCTCATCCCCACGTTGTACGTGACGTTTATGCAAACTAGTAACCAAGCAAGACGTGCACGTAAACGTAGAAACCGAAAGGAAGGAACACCTTCTAGTGAAGAATCTCCTATTGACGAACCCATCGTAGAACAAGAAGCTCCCATGGCTAATCGTACTATGATGGAGTTGCTTCAAGCACCCACCGAGGGTTATGGAGAAGCGATTGTGATTCCCGCTATCCTTGCGGAGAATTTTGAGGTTAAGACGGGTTTGTTGTCCATGATTCAAAACAACAAGTTTCGTGGTGACGAAAAGGACAACCCTCATAACCACATTCGCCAATTCAATCGTCTTACCGCCACTTGCAAGTTTAAGGACGTCTCGAACGACTCGATTAAGATGATGCTTTTACCGTATTCCTTAGCGGAGCCTGCTAAAATTTGGTTAGAGAAAGAGCCACCCAATTCTATATTGACGTGGAAGGATCTCGTTTCGAAGTTCGTGAACCAGTTTTTCCCGCCCTCTAAGACTACGCATTTGAAAAACGAGAATTCAAAGTTTTCACAACAATACAATGAGAGTTTTTCAATGGCTTGGAATAGGTTTAAGGAAATGTTGCATGAATGTCCTCATCACGGTTTTTCCGACTTACATCAAATCGACACATTTTACAATGGATTGAACGATCATGAGCGAGACTATCTCAATGCCGCCGCGGGTGGTATTTTTTTGTGTAAAAGGGCCGAGGAAGCATTGTTTATCATTGAGAATAGGTCCAAGGTTTATAGCCCTCGTAGCACATCGAGTGTTCACAAGGCTTCGTCTTCGCCTTCATAGTCACATACCATCGATGCTTGCCAAATCGAGGCTAATTTGGAAAACAAGATTTTTGATAAGCTTAAGGGACTATTGATTGAGTTTAAAGTAAGTGAACAACCCACTCCTGCGACGGCTAAAGCGGTTGAGGTTTCTTGAATGTATTATGGTGGAGGTCATGATTTCTCCGAGTGCATTACAACGGTGGTAACACTTCTAGTGCCTATGCGGCCACGGGACCTAATAACTAAAACGGTCAAGTTACCCGCAATAATTAAATGACTCCACCGGGTATTCCAACAAATCAAAATGCTAACAATTATCGAAACAATCAAGTAGGTTACCAAGGAAATCGAAGGAACAATTATAAGGGTAACAACAAGTATGGGAATCAAGGGACTAGTAATCAATTGCAAAACAAAAATCAAAACCGTGATTTCCAAAACAACAACAAAGGTTTGCAAAACATGAAAGATCTTCCAAATGAATTTGAAAATTATTCAACGACTAATGATGCTAGATTTGATAATATACAAAGGGAGATAATTAGCCTAAGATCCGGGTTTAAGAATGATTTGAAAAATGAGTTGAAAAACGAGCTTTCAAATGAACTTAAGACTCATACAAACAAAATGGAGAGTAACGTGCAAAGGTTACAACAAAACCAACAAAAAAATGGAAAAAGGCCAACATGAGATTAAACAAGAGATGCTTAAGGCGGACAAAAGGCAATCTAAGTTTGAGGATAGAATATCAAGCATGTTTGAGGCTATAATGTGTAAACCGTCTTCTTCGGGTGGTCTTCCTAGTAACACCGTGTCTAATCCAAACGGAGAGATGAAAGTGATTACCATGCGAAGTGGTAAGACCTTTAAGGAGCCGACTCCTCAACCAATTACTCCTACGGAGGAGGAAATTGAGGAAGGACCCGAGGTGGTGGTTGAAAAGAAGCACATTACAATCCCACAAAGTACCGCTCAAACCACACCTACGGTCGACCCTTTACCATCATTGGACCCCGAGATTCCAAAGGCTATGCCTATGCCCCACCCAACACCACCCTTACCTTACCCATCGATACTTCAAAAGGAAAAATTACAAGAACGAGACAACTACCAATTTGAGTTTTTCATTAAGATATTTCGTGATAAGCATTTTAACATAAGTTTTTCCCACGCTTTAATCATGATGCCTCGATTTGCCTCCAACTTTAAGAGTTTGTTAAACAACAAGGAGAAATTGCAAAAATTGTCTAGTTGTTCATCGGTTTATCTTAACCACATTCCTCAAAAAGTCAGTGATCCTGGTAAATTCTTAATTCTGGTTGGTATTCAAGATATGGAATAATGCTACGCCTTGGCCGATCTCGGTGCTAGTATTAATTTGATGCCTCTTGACATATTCAAGTCGCTCAATCTTCCTAATATTACTCCTTCAAGAATGTCTATCGAAATGGCCGATCATTCTACGATTCCCGCATGTGGATTGGCTGAAGACGTTTTTGTGAAAGTGGGAATGTGGGAAAGTTCTATTATCCGGTAGACTTTATCGTAGCTGATATTCCTACGGATCCTCAAGTTCCTCTTATTTTAGGTTGTTCGTTTTGGATACGTCAATGGCGCTGATTGATGTGAATGCTAGGAAAATCACCTTACGTTTCAACGACGAGGAACTTGTTATAAACGCAACTTAAAACTCCAAACTTTCTCATGTTTATTATATCGCGGCCATAAACTATATTGATATGATCGATGTCGTTTGCGAAGAATTTTCACAAGAAGTTTTAGGTTTTGGTGACGAAGAAAATAGTGGCAATCCCACTATGCTCAATCCTATTTTTAATAACTTGACACCATCCTTCACTTCATTTGAAGGAGGTGGTTTTACTTTGGAAGAGTCCTCTAACTTCTAACGAAGACCTAGACAATGATGAGGACTTTTCGATTATCAAGGAATTTCTTAACGATTTCCCATTTCCTCCGCCAGTGGAGGTTATGAGTATCGAACCCAAATCTTCAATCGAGAAACCACCAATCCTCGAGTTGAAAGATCTTCCTCCTCATCTTGAATATGTATTCTTGGAAGGAGACGATAAGTTGCCGGTTATTATTGCGAATGATCTTTTAGATGATGAAAAAACCGCACTTATCGATGTCTTGAAGGATCACAAAAGGGCAATTGCGTGGAAATTATCTGACATTAAGGGTATCGACCCAAAATTTTGTACCCACATAATTTTAATAGAGGAAGACTACAAGCCCACAATCCAATGTCAAAGAAGGATGAACCTTAAAATTCATGACGTCATCAAAAAGGAGGTCCTTAAACTCTTTGACGCGGGAATAATTTACCCTATATCTGATAGCCCTTGGGTGAGTCCCATTCATTGTGTCCCTAAAAAGGGAGGAATGACCATTGTGCCAAACGATGAGAACGAGTTAATTCCAACTCGACTCGTGATCGGTTGGAGGGTGTGCATCAACTATTGTAAGTTGAATGACGCCACTCGTAAAGACCATTTTCCCTTTCCCTTCATGGATCAAATGTTGGAGCGTCTTGCGGGAAACGATTTCTACTGCTTTTTAGATGGTTTTTCCGCTTACTTCCAAATCCCCATCGATCCTCGTGACCAAGAAAAAACTACATTTACGTGTCCATATGGAACGTTGTCCTATCGTAGAATGCCATTCGGACTTTGCAATGCACCGGGAAATTTTCAACGGTGTATGATGGCTATTTTTCATGACATGATCGAGAAGACGATGGAGTCTTTATGGATGACTTTTCCGTGTTTGGTAGTTCGTTCACTTCGTGTTTAGGAAATTTGAAACATATGTTAAAACATTGTGAGGAAACCAAGCTTGTGCTGAATTGGGAAAAATGTCATTTTATGGTTAAAGAAGGAATCGTCTTAGGGCACAAGGTTTCGAAAGCAGGGATTGAGGTAGACAAAGCTAAAATTGACGTCATTACCAAATTACCTCATCCCAAAACCGTTAAGGGAGTTAGGAGTTTCCTAGGCCACGCGGGCTTTTATCGTCGATTCATCAAGGATTTTTCAAAGATATCTCGACCCATTACACACCTCCTCGAAAAAGATGCTCCTTTTGTCTTTAATAAAGATTGTGTATGAGCCTTTGAAATCCTTAAGAGGAAACTTATCGAAGCTCCCATTCTTGTTTCTCCCAATTGGAACGTCCCCTTTGAACTCATGTGTGATGCAAGTGATTACGCCATAGGGGCCGTTTTAGGGAAACGTCATGAAAAACACTTCTTGCCTATACACTATGCTAGCAAGACGATAACCGAGGCTCAACTTAAGTATACCACAACGGAAAAGGAATTCCTTGCCGTGGTGTATGCATTTTAGAAATTCCGACCTTATCTCGTCTTGACCAAAAGCATAGTATATATGGATCATTCGGCAATCAAGTACTTATTGGCTAAACAAGATGCTAAGCCGATATTGCTTTTTTGGATTCTCCTCTTACAAGAATTTGATGTCACAATACTTGACAAAAAAGGAGCCGAGAATCTAGCGGCCGGTCACCTTTCTCGCTTGGAAAATCCTCACCAATGTGTGTACGAGAACAAGGAAATCACCGAAACATTTCCTCTCGAGACACTTAGTGTAGTGAATTCTAAGAAAGACTCGTCCACCTCATGGTTTGCGGACATTGCAGATTACCATTTGGGCAACTTCATCATTAAGGGTATGACGAGTCAACAAAAACGAAAATTCTTTCGTGACGTTAAGTTGTACTTTTGTAACGACCCTTACCTATTTCGTACTTGTGTGGATCAAATTATTCGACGTTTTGTTTTTGGAACCGAAGCTTCTAATATCCTTAGAGCTTGTCACGAGGGACCCACGGGTGGTCACCATGGTGCTAATCTCACGGCGAAGAAGGTCTTTTATGCCAGATTCTTGTGGCCTACTATTTACCGAGATGCACATGCACTTGTCAAGTCATGTGACTCATGCCAACGTCAAGGCAAAGCCTCACAAAACGATGAAATGACACAAAATATCATTCAAGTGTGTGAGATCTTTGACGTTTGGGGAATTGATTTCATGGGGCCCTTCCCATCATCTCGTGGTAATAAGTACATCCTTGTCGCCGTTGACTACCTATCCAAGTGGGTGAAAGCTAAGGCTTTTCCCACGAACGATGCTCGTGTGGTAGTCAAGTTTTTGAAGCAATTGTTCTCTCGGTTTGGAACCCCTTGTGCTATCATAAGCGATCGTGGAACCCATTTTTGTAATGACCAATTCGAAAGGGTTCTAAATAAATATGGAGTTACACATCGGCTTTCTACGGCTTATCACCCACAAACGAGTGGCCAAGTCGAGGTTTCAAACCGAGCTTTGAAGAGGATCTTGGAGAGATCGATAGGCGAGAACCGACAATCATGGTCGGATAAGTTAGACGATGCTTTATGGGCCTTTCGTACCGCTCATAAGACGCCCATTGGGTGCACTCCTTACAAGCTTGTGTATGGGAAGAATTGCCACTTTCCCATTGAACTCGAACACAAAGCTTATTGGGCCTGTTGGGCCAATGAAAGTTTTAACTATGGCCCAGTCTAGATTTCTTTAAATTAGACTAAGTGTTTATTGGTCGCTGAGAGGACCAGCGACAGAGACCAGACCAGTGGTAGGCAAAGCCTCAGATGGCACACCAGGAACATTCAAGTCAAAGACAACGTTAGAGAAGTCGAAGACAATCTGAAGTCATACTCATCAGCGATTATGGACAGCTGGGATGTTGAAGGAATGTACTGGTGTTCAAGGATCTCTGAGTTGACAACACTCAGAGATCACTTAAGAACCCTAGAAGTCTGGGACAAGAAAAGCTTGTCCAATCCTTTATAGTTTAGGCGGGAGAATCTACCAAGTGTTTTGAGTGGGACAAAACAAGAGATTCAAGATAAAGCCTAGTACGACCTAATGGGACAAAAGGTGAACAGTTGGCAGAACTGTTCACCTAAAGTTGTTTAAAGGTATGTCTCGATTTGGACATGCATTTAATACGTTGTACTCTTCCATTCAGAAGGTGACACGTATCAACTACTCCCACTAAGGAAGCAACCTCGTACACTATAAATAGGAATGAGAAAGAAGAATTAAATGAACCCTTGTGCTTGGATAATTTATCTAAGTTCTTTCTCACCTTGGAACCGCTGAGCCCTCAGCTGTCTACCAGCGTCTCATTGGTTCCCTTGTAAACTTGAGTCTCGAATCTAGTTTACTTGTTGTAGGGTTCATTTCTTGTTGTCATTCAACGAGTGTATTCATAGCACTTTGTAATACTTTATTTATAATACTTAATACAGCATTACGCGTGTAACACCCCATTTTGATAAATGGAATGTCACGCGTAATTATGGCGTGTCATCAAAGCATGCAAGGTAATATGTAGTAAAACATACATGACCATAGGGAAAACCGGAATCAAACATCGGTTCCCAAACATAAGCCCAAAACATAACAAAGTAAATGAACTGAATGAAAGACTAAACAAGCATAAATATATGAAGGAAACAGGAGAAGAAGTCTATGGCAGCTTCCATCCTATGCATGTCCTCCAAATGCTCGAGTCTTGGGTACCTGTCGTCTTGGGACATGGAAAGAAAAGTAACGGCTGAGCGAAACGCTCAGTGCACGGATATACAATATAGCATGAAATAGGATAAGCATGTAACATATAACAGCGGAAGACTAAGTTCTGAGTAGACTGGTTAAGTATTGAGAAAACTGGTTTTATAGTTTGAAAAGACTTATGTTTATCTCATGAAAACTGTTTTAACATATATATACCATAGCCCATATAGGTCATGAAAAGGTCAGGTGCATGAATACTTGGAGGGGTGACCTCATCATGCTGATTAGAGGGGATGCCTCTAATTAATATACTGGTCTGGGTAGGAGGAATCAACTCCTTGTGAAGGATGCAAGGCACACACCACATTCACCATGAAATACTGAATAAAACATGTAACTAGGATGCACCCATACGCCCCACATGATATAATAATATGGCTAAAACTGAAAGGGACGCCACGAGCAATCACTCCGCCGTGGGGAAGTCATAACATTGGTGCCTCCAATGTTATGGTTATGGTACCTCCATAACTAGGTGAAACTGGTCATGCTTGTATATGGCTATAGATTATGCTAATTAAACATAAGCAGTTCAAAACAATAAAACAAATACTGGGGAAAACAGTTGGCTGCATACGGGGAAATCCTAATAAGGAAAGAATGTCCATACTGAAAGGACGGGAATCCGTACCTCAAGTCCAGTGAATGAACGGAAGAGAGACTCCTACTTCTGAATCACTAATGCTACATGAATACGCACGTGTATAAGTATCGAATTACTGAATACGTACTGGGTTTTATGTCTTATCTTAGCTTATTTTATATGTTTTAAGTCATGTTTTACTGTTTTAAGCCTTAATCTGTGTTCATCTTATATTCTGATTAATCTGATTAAGTATCACTGGTATTTCATGTGTTATATACTCATGGTGCAATATTAAGTAACTTTCCAAAAATAGCAGGTTTCCAAAAATAGAAAGTTTCTAAAAATAGAAAGTTTCCAAAAATAGAAAGTTACCAAAAATAGAAGTTTCCAAAAATAGAAAGTTTCCAAAAATAGAAAGTTTCCAAAAATAGAAAGTTTCCTAAAATAGAATTTACTGCTTAAAATAGATTAGTTTCTAAAAATAGAAAGTTTCCAAAAATAGACCGACTGCCTTAATTAAATAAGTTTCCATATGTAGAAGGTTTCCATAATTAGCTTAGCTGCCTGAAATAAATAAGTTTCCATGTATAGAATGTTTCCATAATTAGATTAGTTGCCTTATTTAATTAAGTTTCTATAAATAGAAGTTTCCATAATTAGAATTAAGCTGGTTACATAAGCCAAAAATATAAGTCTAAGTGTTTATATGCTTATTTCTTAAGTCATATGATATAGTGTATAGTTTAATTATTATTTCATGTATTTTAATTAAACTATAGGTTATGCATTTTAATTAAAGTATAACATGTTTTAATTAAAATGGAATAAATTATTTGGTTAAAATGTATATTAATATGTATTAATAATATAACCTAAGTCATGTCTAAATTAATTAATTATAAGCATGTTTTAAATAATTAATTAATTATAACTTATAACATAAAAATACTTAGGTTAAATTAATATCATGCTAAATTAATAATTAAAAATAACCTAAGTCATGGTTTAATTAATATCTCATGTTATTAATTAATTTATATCCTAAGTTCATAATTCATAATATTAACATGTAGCATAAATCGTGTTTTAACCAACGAACCGTGAACCGGGCATGAAATCGACACCGTACCCCGAACCAAATCGGGGTTCCCCTTGGTTCCTTGCTGCCGTGGGACCCACACCACCAAACCGGGACCATATGGTCTCGGTGGTGGCTTAATGACCAAGCCGTGACCCCCTAGGGCACGGGCTAGGCGGCGGCCAAACTAAAACACCCATAAACACCCTTTTTAATTTACCCCTTAATCAAATACATGTTTATTTTATGTTTTTAATTAGGTTTTAAAAACATCATGTTCTTAATTAATTTTACTAAACCAAATCAAAAGAAAAGATTAAAAAGAAAGGTTATAAAGTTATACCAAATGTGTGGATCAATAGAGGATGAACAAACACGATTTCTAGCAATGATTTTATTATCCAAGATCATCAAACACCCTCCTATGGTGTCTTGAAGGTGGCGGCACACAAGAACAAGGGAGGAGGAGGAAGAACAAAATTAGGGTTTTAGTTGTTTTTAATAAAATGTGATAAATGAAAGACTTTTTCCCCTTAACCCCCTTGTTTAGTAAAAAATGATGGGCTAGGCCCATTTATCTTCCTTAATTCCTGGATATGGGGCCCACAAGGGGTAGCCCAAATGTTTTCCGTGTCTAAAATATTATAGTGTGCTCTCGTGTTCGTGTTTTACGTGTTTTAATTTGTTACGTGTTTATTCGTGTTTATTGGTGTTCATGTTTAGTGTGTTCTCGTTAAATATTTACCGTACCTTAACGTATTTATTTATGCTCGTAATTATATTATATGTATTTACGTGATTATTTAGTTCGTATTTTAATGGTGATCATGATTTAATTATGTTCCCGTGAAATACTTATTAACTGCTTATCATGAGTTCGTACGTAAACGATACTTATCATGTTATACACGTATGTACTTACTTGATTAATAGCACATGAATGTGATCAATACTGAATAAGGTAAGTTTTAATCTAGGACGTACGATCTTAAGGGCACTATTCATGGTAAAAGCATGCGGGTTTTACAATTCTTCCCCCCTAAAAAGAATAATTCGTCCCCGAATTATAGATAACGTAACTGGAAGCGAAACATACCCGAATCAAACTGGAAAGGTATGCAAAATAACGGAAATGAAGGTGACATGGTAGAAGGGAACGTGGAACGTGACCTGCCTTGAAAAGACATGGAACGTGACGTGACTGAAAGGACATATCTAATCGATAAGAGAAAAATGGATAAGAAGTCCGGATGAACTTGTCCGTTTCCAAGTGGCCTCCCTCTTGGAACGGTTCCTTCAAAAGATCCTGACACTAATGATTAATCTTGGTCCTCCTGACCTTGACTTGGAACACGAAGAAATTCTTGGTTATCAACGGAAGGTAGATCCCCTAAATTCGATCGAGGAAAATAAGAGTTAACGTGCAAGGGTAACTGAAACGTTACGATGCAAGACCATCTGACTTAACTGATAATTAGAAACGATGCGCGAGACATAAAGAAACGTAGTACGTGAAAAATTTTGAACGTGATACGTGAAAAATTTTGAACGTGCTACGTGGAGATATAGCGAGTGTAGTATGAGTAAACATATCGTGATCCATGATACGTGTAACATATCTTAATCATGATATGAGGAACGTGGAATGAACATGACATGTGAGACATATCGTGATCATAGAATATAATGGCGGTAACGCCAAACGCTACAAGGTGAGACGTGGAATATGACATGAAACGTCTATCTGATGATGGAGAGTTATACTAAACTTGGGTCTGGTCTCACAAGTTCTTGCAAACTTCCCAGAATGAGAAAAGAAATGAACGTAAAATCGTAAGCCAAAATACGATCATGAACGTGAATAGTGTCATGAACGTGAGCGCGAAAGCAAGTCGTGGAATTAGAATGAAGACGTGAAGTAAGTTAGGAGTACAATTACGAATCTTTGTCTGACCCGATAGCTGAGGGATTGCCAAGTGATCGGATGAGCCTTGGCTGGAACATGTTCGTTCAATCTGTTGGTTCTGAAATCCGTACGGATGTAAGGATTCTGCAGACTTGATCAAACTGTTGACAATAACCCAGATAGCATCATGCTTCTTCTGAGTTTGCTGAAATCTGGTAACTAAAATCCATGGAGATCTTGTCCCTTTTCGATTCACAATTTCATATGATGAAAACATCCCAGTTTGTTGGTGTCCTATCTTAACCTGTTGGTATGTCAGGTACCTAGATATGAACGTAACCGTATCTTGCTTCGTAGAACTTGATACCTAGGAGTTTGCGAAACTCTGAGTCTCTGAATCTAGACTTCTCCTAGCGTATAATTTTCTAGAACACCTAATGTAGTGTAGGGTTCTCTCCTTTACGCATAAGCTGAGTCATGGTAAGATTAACCATAGAAACCCATGTGATTCAGTGTGTCACTGTAATCAAACAGAATTGATATTGAAAAAAAAAATTCCAGGGTAGAATTTCTCTTGTCATAGAATTTGCAACATAGTGCAGATATGGTCTTCCTGTTCTTTTCTAGGCTTAGAGGAAATCAGGTTATCCTTAATGAAAACGCTGATGAATTTGTTTAGGAGTTCATGGAAACTTAATTTATTAAGTCCATAATGCGGTTGGAGCATTGATGAGACTAATTCAAAATCATAAATCTAGCATGACCGAGTCGTGTACGAATAGCAGTCATGGACATGTCCTGCTTTTTCACTCGTCACTGTTGGCAGCATGATCGTGAGTTCGATCTTGGAAAAGTGATTAACACCATACGGTTGATTGGACATGTTGTCAATATGTGGAGGAGAATAACTGTCATGAATGGTGATTTGTTTAAGTCGACGGTAGTCGACACATAATCTCATGGTACCATCCTTCTCCTTGAAGGTTCTTCTGGAGTGTAAGGAACAATTTTGGAATAATCCATTGGTTATGCGTAAAAGGACCTTAGTAGTCGTGTGTTACTGACAGCTAGAAAATTTTAGCAATTATGGCTAACAAAGCACGTGCTTGAAAAGCATAGATAATTTGTACAGATTTTCCTGATGGAAAATCAAGCTGAATGTATTCAGGAGCCTGAACATTACTGTACATAATTATGAATCATAGCATGGTGTGGTGTTCATAGTACATAATTAGGATAAAATTCATCTCGTGTCTGTCCGAGGAAATGCGTTAGCAGCTTGGATCTTATCATTAAGCTGAAGGAAAACCTTCGTATGCGTGGGAATACGAAAGGCGACCTTCATGGTTATGAATATATGAACTATGGTGAAAGAAATGAAAGTGACATCGGCAACGTGACAGTTCTCACTGATGCGCCGATAATGGTATTGAAATTCTTGTGGCCTGATTAATACATGGCACAACAACATAGATATACCCTTGGAGGGTACCCTGAATTCCTTAGAAATGTTCCATAGTTGGACGTGAGTCATGTGTCTTGACTCGTTTGTTTTGGAACAATAAGCATGACATATGTCTTGACTGGTGTCTTGGCATGTGTCTTCAGGAGGTATACGTGAGACATGTGTCTTGACTGATGTCTTGACATGTGTCTCGAGATGTGAAACAAATATAACAACAATATAAGGTTATTATGCCAAAATTGGCGGATCGGTTGTACTACTGATCATTTGTATGTCTGATCACGTCCGCGGCCAGAGCCTCGGTTGCGATTTCTAGGATATTTTCTGTCATGGTAGTGGTTACTATCGTCCTGTCTGTCAGTTCCATGACGGCCATTCTCATGACCGTGATTCATGTAACTATTCAGCTGAGTGGCCGGCTGGTGCCGGTTTGCACTCATATGGCTGAAATGATAGCCGAACGACGTGTGATATGTAACTATGAATTTGGGACAATGATTGATGGGAATTGTATGATGGTGAAGCATCTTCTCGTCCAATTGCTTTGCTCCGACGCCTTTGTCTTCGTCTTTTAGGATCTCCAGGTTGTGAACAGCATCAGCATCAGCATCTCGTAGCGTCTCCCAATATCAGCAGCATCAACCTTTAGTAACATCTCCAAGCTATGAGCGGCATCGACAATCTTGTAGAATATCAGCAAGTGAACATACGCCTGAGATGATTTTGAATCGACTAGCGAATACTCGTGAAGTATTGCAAGTGAAATACACATGGATTTAGGTACATGTAATACACATGAAATACGGTACGTGGAGTACACGTGGAATGCACATGAAATGATCGGTATGGAGTCGATCATTTATCATGATCTAAAGAAAGTATATCAGTTAAACGGTTAGGAAAACCATCATGATAACCTGGCAATGCCAGTAAATACCTCATTCTGGTTGCATAGGGAAACGCTAAAGTGTGGTTACACAAGATTCAACGATGATTTGCCTGACAGCATGATCAATGAAAACCAACCATGACTATCATGAAAGCAAAATTCAATGAAATCCAACAATGTCTTGCGGGACAACGTAAATAACAAAAGAGGCAAAAAACAATAATCAACATGAAGACGGAATTATCATGAAGAAACATGAAACCATCTATCACGAAGGAGTGTATAACATAATCAGCATGAAACTGAAGTTAACCATGACCGTATGAAAACATACTTGACATAAAAACATAATAACCTATGAGGGGACATGAAAAAAAATTTTATGCCAATTTAAATCATGAGAAAAAATTTATGCATGAAAACAGTGCATGAATGTGTAATGTAGTTTATAAAAACCTTTTATATATGCGAGGGGACGCCTATGGGTCGGTCCCAAAACAAAAGACATGGCGAGGGGACGCCTATGGTTCGGTCCCAAAATTAAAAGTTTCGATAAAAGCACAAGCGACTAAATAGGGCCAGTCCTGTACCAACCATTACTTAGTCATAATCCCTGCAATAATGATACATGAAACATAAATAAATGAAACTCATCTGCCAAAACTTATCAGAAAAAATTTTATGTGACTAATTATGAACTATTGAGGTTCAATCCACATAGTCACAGTTCACGAGGAACGTCATGCATGAAACCATCACACATAACTAAATATGAATGAAGGTTTTCCATCCATATTAGTAAAACAATCTCGATGAAAACGTTAAGGTTAAAACCTCAAGGTGCTGAAAACATCATGGTTAAAACAACAATGCGCTGAAAACATCAATACGTAGAATAACAGACGTTGGCTTAGGAAGCTCCTGGTGACTACCCACTAGTCACAGGTCGAGTTTTAGAGCCTACAGGTCGAAGCCTTGGCTCTGATACCATAATTGTAACACCCCATTTTGATAAATGGAATGTCACGCGTAATTATGGCGTGTCATCAAAGCATGCAAGGTAATATGTAGTAAAACATACATGACCATAGGGAAAACCGGAATCAAACATCGGTTCCCAAACATAAGCCCAAAACATAACAAAGTAAATGAACTGAATGAAAGACTAAACAAGCATAAATATATAAAGGAAACAGAAGAAGAAGTCTATGGCAGCTTCCATCCTATGCATGTCCTCCAAATGCTCGAGTCTTGGGTACCTGCCGTTTTGGGACATGGAAAGAAAAGTAACGGCTGAGCGAAACGCTCAGTGCACGGATATACAATATAGCATGAAATAGGATAAGCATGTAACATATAACAGCGGAAGACTAAGTTCTGAGTAGACTGGTTAAGTATTGAGAAAACTGGTTTTATAGTTTGAAAAGCCTTATGTTTATCTCATGAAAACTGTTTTAACATATATATACCATAGCCCATATAGGTCATGAAAAGGTCACGTGCATGAATACTTGGAGGGGTGACCTCATCATGCTGATTAGAGGGGATGCCTCTAATTAATATACTGGTCTGGGTAGGAGGGATCAACTCCTTGTGAAGGATGCAAGGCACACACCACATTCACCATGAAATACTGAATAAAACATGTAACTAGGATGCACCCATACGCCCCACATGATATAATAATATGGCCAAAACTGAAAGGGACGCCACGAGCAATCACTCCGCCGTGGGGAAGTCATAACATTGGTGCCTCCAATGTTATGGTTATGGTACCTCCATAACTAGGTGAAACTGGTCATGCTTGTATATGGCTATAGATTATGCTAATTAAACATAAGCAGTTCAAAACAATAAAACAAATACTGGGGAAAACAGTTGGCTGCATACGGGGAAATCCTAATAAGGAAAGAATGTCCATACTGAAAGGACGGGAATCCGTACCTCAAGTCCAGTGAATGAACGGAAGAGAGACTCCTACTTCTGAATCACTAATGCTACATGAATACGCACGTGTATAAGTATCGAATTACTGAATACGTACTGGGTTTTATGTCTTATCTTAGCTTATTTTATATGTTTTAAGTCATGTTTTACTGTTTTAAGCCTTAATTTGTGTTCATCTTATATTCTGATTAATCTGATTAAGTATCACTGGTATTTCATGTGTTATATACTCATGGTGCAATATTAAGTAACTTTCCAAAAATAGCAGGTTTCCAAAAATAGAAAGTTTCCAAAAATAGAAAGTTCCCAAAAATAGAAAGTTACCAAAAATAGAAGTTTCCAAAAATAGAAAGTTTCCAAAAATAGAAAGTTTCCAAAAATAGAAAGTTTCCTAAAATAGAATTTACTGCTTAAAATAGATTAGTTTCTAAAAATAGAAAGTTTCCAAAAATAGACCGACTGCCTTAATTAAATAAGTTTCCATATGTAGAAGGTTTCCATAATTAGCTTAGCTGCCTGAAATAAATAAGTTTCCATGTATAGAATGTTTCCATAATTAGATTAGTTGCCTTATTTAATTAAGTTTCTATAAATAGAAGTTTCCATAATTAGAATTAAGCTGGTTACATAAGCCAAAAATATAAGTCTAAGTGTTTATACGCTTATTTCTTAAGTCATATGATATAGTGTATAGTTTAATTATTATTTCATGTATTTTAATTAAACTATAGGTTAAGCATTTTAATTAAAGTATAACATGTTTTAATTAAAATGGAATAAATTACTTAGGTTAAAATGTATATTAATATGTATTAATAATATAACCTAAGTCATGTCTAAATTAATTAATTATAAGCATGTTTTAAATAATTAATTAATTATAACTTATAACATAAAAATACTTAGGTTAAATTAATATCATGCTAAATTAATAATTAAAAATAACCTAAGTCATGGTTTAATTAATATCTCATGTTATAATTAGTTTATATCCTAAGTTCATAATTCATAATATTAACATGTAGCATAAATCGTGTTTTAACCAACGAACCGTGAACCGGGCATGAAATCGACACCGTACCCCGAACCAAATCGGGGTTCCCCTTGGTTCCTTGCTGCCGTGGGACCCACACCACCAAACCGGGACCATATGGTCTCGGTGGTGGCTTAATGACCAAGCCGTGACCCCCTAGGGCACGGGCTAGGCGGCGGCCAAACTAAAACACCCATAAACACCCTTTTTAATTTACCCCTTAATCAAATACATGTTTATTTTATGTTTTTAATTAGGTTTTAAAAACATCATGTTCTTAATTAATTTTACTAAATCAAATCAAAAGAAAAGATTAAAAAGAAAGGTTAAAAAGTTATATCGAATGTGTGGATCAATAGAGGATGAACAAACACGATTTCTAGCAATGATTTTATTATCCAAGATCATCAAACACCCTCCTATGGTGTCTTGAAGGTGGCGGCACACAAGAACAAGGGAGGAGGAGGAAGAGCAAAATTAGGGTTTTAGTTGTTTTTAATAAAATGTGGTAAATGAAAGACTTTTTCCCCTTAACCCCCTTGTTTAGTAAAAAATGATGGGCTAGGCCCATTTCTCTTCCTTAATTCGTGGATATGGGGCCCACAAGGGGTAGCCCAAATGTTTTCCGTGTCTAAAATATTATAGTGTGCTCTCGTGTTCGTGTTTTACGTGTTTTAATTTGTTACGTGTTTATTCGTGTTTATTGGTGTTCATGTTTAGTGTGTTCTCGTTAAATATTTACCGTACCTTAACGTATTTATTTATGCTCGTAATTATATTATATGTATTTACGTGATTATTTTAGTTCGTGTTTTAATGGTGATCATGATTTAATTATGTTCCCGTGAAATACTTATTAACTGCTTATCATGAGTTCGTACGTAAACGATACTTATCATGTTATACACGTATGTACTTACTTGATTAATAGCACATGAATGTGATCAATACTGAATAAGGTAAGTTTTAATCTAGGACGTACGATCTTAAGAGCACTATTCATGGTAAAAGCATGCGGGTTTTACAACGCGTTTGCAAAGTATTTCATTGTGTTTCGTGGTTGCAAGAGTTATAGTTTATCAACAATTTTCATATTAAGGGACTTTCAATCGGTATCAGAGCGGTTTGATTTATAAAACTTTTCATAAACCATTCTTATTTTTAAAATCAAGACCTTAATATGGTTGATACTATACCTCCTCCACCTTTGGTTAAACCAGTCTAGGTACCACTTCGACCACCATACCGGACACCACATCTACTACCATGCCTACACCAGTTGTAAGCACTGGTAATAATGATGATGACCTTCCCCAACTACTTGATGTTCGAGGGGGGTCACATGTGTCCAATGTACCAGCATTCGATGAAGAGGATTTTTCAAGTTGGAAAAGTGAATTTCTTATATATTTAGATGGCTTAGAACCCTTCTTCATAGAAATCTTAGAAAATGGTCCCTATGTACCACTAGCCGTTTCCTCTACCCCTGAGAGACCCATTAAGAAGCCTGTTAAGCAATGGTCTCCAGCGGATAGACGTCTGGCTAACCAGGACAAGCGACTCAAAAGTATCATAGTCTCTT
The DNA here is from genome assembly GCA_025667525.1 of Glebionis coronaria. NCBI lineage: Eukaryota > Viridiplantae > Streptophyta > Magnoliopsida > Asterales > Asteraceae > Glebionis > Glebionis coronaria. Next base: position 38,666 of record JANFOE010000499.1, on the reverse strand, counting down.
GCCTACCCAAGAATATTATGAAGTCCATCATTAAATGCAACTCTGCTAAGGAGATGTGGACTGAATTAGTTCTGGGGTATGAAGGTCTAGAGGAAACAAAAGAAACCAAAATCCAAGCCCTTAGACTTAAGTTTAATGCTTTTAAAGCTTTGGAAACAGAAACTATTGCACAAACTTATACTAGGCTTAAGATTTTGTTGAATGATTTGGGAAACAATGGAGTTGTTCTACCTAAGGCTGAGGTTAATGCTACTTTTGTCAATAGTTTACCTAGAAAATGGCTTAGCCTAAATCAGACCTTAAGAGCAAACAATGCTATAAAGAATGATACTTTAGCTCAACTGTTTGGTAGATATAACTATGAAGAAGGGTTAACTGACTCCATTTACAAATCAGAGACTGATAGTTTCACCACCAATATCACTGGTTCAAAAGCTCTTGCTGCTACCATTCCTTTTAGGACAGCGACTCTGACATAGAAGAGGACACCAGAAGTAGTCAAGAATTTCTTGATGAATTACATGCTGAGTTCCATGACAGAGCTCTTCTAGCTGACCAAAAGAGGTACTACAAGAGATCCGGTAGAGTTGGAGCTGCAAAGGTTGATAAATCCAAGGTGTCATGCTACACTTGTGGAAAGACTGGTCACTATTAGAAGGATTGCTGGTCAAACAAAACCTCCTCGCCAAGCTTCCCTTCATCCAAAAACAACAACAGCAAGAAGAAGTTTTCCACCTCACCTTTCAAGCAAACCTCTCACTCTGACTCAGAGGGGAAGAAGGACCACAAAGTTAAATACAAAGCCTTGAAAGCTGAGCTGCTAAACTCAACCAGAAAGCTGATGATGTAGCAAAGAAAAAGGATGTTAAGAAGAATGAAAAAGGTCTGATTGCTGCCTCATTCGACTGGGATGATGAACCCCTCACATCTGAGGATGAAGGTACCACTACTGTCAGAGCCTTTATGGTTGTCGCTGATGAAGAACCCGTTGTGGGTAAAAGTGAAGCAAGATCTGGTCAATAGATGGACATCACCATGAAAAAGGTACAAAGAATGTTATCTATGGCTGAAGGTCCTGATAGAGACCATGTCAGTGACTATACCTTGGTTGACCTCCACTTTGTTGAAGAGCAAAGAAAAAACATGTTAAACAAATTTCATAGTCTTAAAATAGAGTTGAATCTTGCCAATCTGAATTAACAAATCTTATACCATTTTTGAATCTTGCTAATCAACTTCAAAATGAAGTGAGCAAATTATCCATTGAAAATGAGACTTTGTCTAATGAAAACTCTCAAATTAGAAAAACCATTGAAAAATGGAATTTGGCTCAATCCACAGTGGAAGAAATAGTCGCTGAATCCATACCTGGTGATATGGTTCAGGCTATTGGGGGAAAGGGTAGATACAAAAACCATATACCTGTTCCCAATGTCAAATTTGTCCCTTTAGATGTTTCTTCTCCATCTTCCACCTCTGTAGATGAGAAAAACTCTGACAAGAAATCAGAGGTACCAGCCCCATCAAGACTCGCTGGTGCTAATCCATCTGATTCCTTGCTTGGCCCAAAACCTCCAACTAAAACCCCTGGGAATTTAATTCTCAAAGTCGCTGATAAAGAGAACAAAAAGGTTTTTGTGGCAAGGACTCGAACAAACCCACTCCTCCCCCTAAAGAGCTTTCACCTACCAAGAAACTTCTCCTCACCTTGATGGAAGAAGTAAAGGGGTTGAAAGAACAAATCAACCCCAGAGTTAATAGTCCTTCTGTTAACTCTTTTGGTGAAGGATCTAGTAGCTCCATGGGGAGAGCTTTGTGTTGATCCCAAACTCATATCTTAAACCTTAATAGCTTGTTTAAGGGTTGTGATAGAAAGAAAATATTCAATCTAACACTAGAGAAACTTTGCAAAGCAGAGTAACTAAACAAGATGCGGAATATAATGTTTAGCACAAGAATAATATGATTGAAGCAAACGTTGAACTTTAATAAATCAATGATATACTAATACCCTAAAATGGTATTAGGGTTTAGAAAACCTTAAAGTATGATAATGAAAGACAATAAAGAAAGACATACATTGCATGCTAACCTAGGGAGTCCTTTTATAGGCATAAGGACTCACGTACAAGATCACTACTAACAAACTTGGAAAGTATTAAGGAGTAGTAACAGAAACGCGTAAAAATCTATTCCAAGTTTATCTCTGACGGCAGGGCCTTTGACTTCAGCAGGGGAACCAATTCCCCTGCCTTTGTTATTTGGCAGGGGGAACTTACTCTAGCAGGGGTACGGATAATCAACTAGCAGGGGTAACAAATATGCATAGATTTATTCCCAACAATCCTCCCCTAAACTTGTGCTTTCCCCTAAAGACAAGTTTCTGAATAAATCATAGTTGATGAGGATGCTTACAAACTTTCTGGCCAAATCTGACTATGCATCATCCTTACCAGATCATAAGCAACATGCTTTTTAGCATCTACAATCAAGTTAGCCTGTGCTAGTTTCTTCAAGGTCTCCTGAGTGAAGGGGTAATAACGATGATTGATCAAGTACACACTCACTCCCTCCATTACTACCTCATAGACCCCAGAATTAGTAAACAGCTTCTAATACAACAAATCTCCTTTATTCACTGCATCAAATATAGGATCAAATAACTCATGCTCATACATCCTATGCATGCACTCCCAGATTACCCAACCCTTCTCCACACCATCCATGGTAGGAGGTTTTGCAGCAAAATTCTTTTTCAAAATTTTCCACAGATCTTCTAAGTCCTCACTATCCAAGGTTTGAAACATGACATCTAGACTTAGAAATGTATGTGTTGTATTGTCAGCTCTTGTAAGCTTCCACCAAGTCCTCCCTTTATGTTCATAAACAGCATACTCTATGATAGCAAACTTCTTTCCAAGTTCACTAGGTGAGATATCATCATTTTCCTGCAGAATTAGCTGTTTATCAATTTCATCATTTGAAGGCCGTTGAGACTCCTTAGTAACTGTGCCAACCTTCTCCATTCTCTTGAGTCTTTTGGCTGCTCTTTGTACATTAAGTACAGACTTCTCAATCTCTGGAAAACTTTCACCTGCTTGATGTAATGCCCCTGCTTGTGATGATGCACCTGCTTGGGATGATGCATCTGCTTGTGTAGTTTCCAAAGTTGTTCCTTCAGCCTTTCTTTTCTTGGATTCCCTAGCTTTTTGTAACATTTCATTTTGTCTCCTAAGATACTCAGCTTCCTCCGGAGAGTTCATAGTCATCCAATCTTCCACATCATATTCTCTTAAGACTGGTCTGACTACTCTTTTTATAGCTTCAAAACTCATATCTGTGAAGTCCCCATCCTTCTACTTCTTATGTCTTTTGAGCAAAACTTTGTAGTGTTCAAGTTGCCCTTTCTCAGAAGTTAAACACTTCTCTCTCTGAATTTGATTTACTCTCCTTTCCAGATATTCAGTTTGATATTTGTAAACAAGGCAAGTCAACTCATACCTGTCTTCCAAAGGAGCATTCATTAACTCCTTCTCCCATTGATCAAGAAATTCTCCAACATGAGGCACCTTGTCATCCAGCTCTCTATGCATAATCTCAACCTGCTTGAGCATATCTTTAGGCCTTATCTTCTGCATTCTCTGATTCTGCATATCCATTTCCTCTTGTTGTAGCCTGAGAGCTACTTGTGCATCATGTGCTTCTTGAGCCCTTTGCTGTTCAGGAGTTCTATGCTTGTATTTTCTCTTGGGCTGTTCAATCATGATTCCTTTTCCTTTGTCTTTTGGATCCACTGTTGGTGTTGATTTAACTCTAGATGCAGGTTCTTTAATAGTAATTCCCTTCTGAGCTGGTTGCTTTCTGTTCTTTCTAACAAAAGTTTGAGTAATAGGCTTAGCAGGGGAACGACTTACAGCAGTGGGATCAGCAACAGCAGGGGAACCTTTTGAAGTAGGGGCTTCTTCTTGATTGCCCATAGTTAGCAATGTTTGAGAAATCTCTTTGGTTGCACTCCCCTTATCACTTTCCTTATCAGCACTTCCTTTCTCAATCCCTTTCTCAGCACTTGCTATCTTTCCATGTACACCACAAGGATATGAATAGTACTGAGTAGAATCTTCTGTATTTGGAACTTCCTCCCCTTTGGAAGCATCCTCATCTGTGGATATGATAAGTCTGGGCTTTCTCCTCCCCTCAAGAGTAGCAAGTCTGGTTTCCAAGTTATTGATAACCAGACCTTGCTTTTTGACATTTTGTACAAGTTGTGCATTCTGCCTTTTCAGACTCGTGCATATTTTCGTCAATTCTAAATTAGTCATATGTTTCATGCTGCTCTCAACCCTAGAAGGGGATTTCTCCCCTTTTTAGATATCATGGAGTGAGGGAGAGGACTTACTGATGGTGTCAATATCCTGCTCACCCCTTGAGGATGAGACAGTAGTGGTAGCCAAACCCTCAGTTTGCTCCAAACCCTTGAAGACTCTCCTCTCTGCTGCTTGTGAAGATTCACCAGGCAAGGGAGACCTGGCAAACCTGGATTTAGATCGCCTTTCATGTTGTGGATCAGCAGGGGGTAGAGGACTGGCAGGGTGTAGGTTTTTGGCAGGGGAATCAGAAGGTTTGTGTTTAGCTGTTTTTGTCTTGGCTTCTTCCTGTCTGATTTGTTTCATCATAATTGAAGTGTGTGGAATGGACCTGCCAGAAAACTGTGGTGATGGTGCAAGAAGTGTGGTGAATAGTTTGGTGGTATGCTTGGTTGCTGAAAAATAGTTTTTGTGTTTGATTGGACCATGATCACTCATATTCAGCAGAAGCTCTATAAACCTTGGGTACATACAAAACTTTGAATTGCTTGAAACAGTTTTAACCATTCCTTTGAAAATTATTTGAGAAAAACAATACTTCCTCCCTATTGCTAAGTAGATCAGGGCTGAAGCCATCTCACTACCAAATTCATTGAAAGCAGTGGTTTTTGGTGACAAACATTGCAAAATTGTATGAATCAAATACTTCCAATGTGGGGCAAACTGACCTTTAGCAAACTTACATTTTTGGTCTTTAGAAAGAGTGTACCCCAATTTAACAAGACCCTCAAAGATTTTAGCCTCAGATAGGTTGGTTATCCCATCCTCATCATCAAGAAGAAGATTGTCCCTGATGGAGGCAAGTGTAATTACCTTGGGATGACCATCTACAGTGCTTTGAATTGTAACCTCTCCATTCACTGTTTTGGTCATGGATTTAGACCAGAACTGCTGAATGTGTGAGGTATAAATTCTAGGGTTGATGAGAAGGGCCACTCTAAAATACGAGGACTTTAGAAAGGCCACATCATCAACAAACTCTACTGGTTCATTATGTAATAAAGCGATTTGATTATGACTAGCAGCAATTTTGAGAGGCATGATAGAGTTTTGAAAATATTTTTGAAGGTTTATAAGGGTGAGAGGTAGGTGGGATTTAGTCGAGAGAGAGAGATGGACCTGCTGGTGAAGGGAATTAAATATTTATAGGAGAATTGAAGAGCTGTGATTGGACCAATTTTTCAAATTGCAAAAATATCAAAGATAAATCTTGATAAAAAAGTAATTTAGTTGAAATAATAAAGTAAAGATTACCAATCAACGAAGAAAGCGCCTTAAATATCTTTTAAAAACAATAAAATATTCCCTAACCAAAATTTGTGCAAGCAGGCCCAACGGCTATGAACAGGGTAACGGTATTGTCGGTCAATGGTCAAACAGGGGAATGATATGAAAGCAGGGGAAGCAAAAGGTAAAAGCAGGGGAAACTTTCCTAGGGGTATTAGACTAGCCATGGAGAGACCAATGCTAACTAGCTCTGCTCTAATGCACACACTTGTATATACAAGATAGATACATAGAAACTCAAGAGTCCTCTATTCAGAAAAGGTCTAAGCACAAAAGGTCAACACATAAGTTACCCTGCACCTGGTTAACCCAAGAAAATATGCATACCCTAGTCACCATCCCTACCTTTTCCCTTACCTATGGTCAGTTTAGTCTTGGCAATGTGTACCACACATCTATACCGGAACAGCAAGCTGTTTTGATAGAGAAGTGCAAGTACCCATTATAGTGCCTCAAGGTTTCAGAGTTCTGACAAGCTTTGCAGCAAGTCCTCATCACCCTGAACCCTTACTCACCAATGGATATGATCTAAGATCATATATGAGCATCCTAAGGATACCCCTGAGTCCTAAAGGTGTGACCTAACCTCCCCTTAAACATAGAGCATATACCTGATTCACCAATGAGAATAGTATGCACCATATGGAACTCTGCATTGTTAGTCTAAAACCATATATAACCACTTTTAAAAAGAACAAACCAAGTTTAAAGAGAAAAACTCTCTTAGCAGGGGAATGAACCCCCAGCAGGGGGATCTGTGTTCAAAAGCAATGGAATGAAAAATGATGGAAAAATTGACTAACAGCTATACAACAACGGCAATAAAGCAACCATGAATATACATGACATACTAGACATCAATTGTTAGGGAGTAGCCATTCCAATACCTGCAACCAGGTACTGAAACCTCCCCACTTCAAAAGCTTTTGTTAAAAGATCATAAACATTAAGTTCTGTATCAATTTTCTCAGGGACAATTAGTCCTTTCTCAAAACAATCTCTGATAAAGTGATGTCTTATTTCAATATGTTTAGTTTTGCTATGAAAAACAGGGTTCTTAATAATGCAAACAGTACTGTTGTTGTCAATAAATATCTTGGTTTTAAGAAAGTTATACCCATAATCAAGCAGTTGATTTTGAACCCAAAGTACTTGACCACAGCATGTAGCAGCTGCTACATACTCAGCTTCATTTGTTGTTGTGGCCATAATAGTCTGCTTCTTACATTGCCAAGATATAAGTCTGCTTCCCAAAAATTGGCATCCCCCTGTTGTAGACTTTCTATCATTGTTGTCACTAGCATAGTCACTATCTGAGTAAGATATCAACTCAAATGGTGACTCTTTGGGATACCAAAGTCCTAAGGTTTGATGGCACTTTAGATACCTAAAAATTCTTTTTACAGCAAATAAGTGACACTCTGTTGGTGCCACCTGGTATCTTACACATAAGCAAACTGCAAACATGATGTCAGGTCTTGAAGCTGTGAGATACATGAGAGACCCAATCATAGACCTGTAGTTCCTTACATCTATAAGCTTTCCAAGACCATATCTACCCCATGGATGATCCTTGTCCATTAGTGTGGACACCTTCTTTCCATCATACATGCCAAACTTCTTCACAATCTCAGCCACATATTTGTCTTGTGAGATAAATATCCCATCTTTCCGCTGCTGAACTTGTAACCCCAAAAAGAAGTTTAGCTCTCCCATGGCACTCATTTGAAATTTGTCTTGCATCAACTTTGCAAACTCTTTGCTAAGCATAGAGTTAGTGGAGCCAAATATGATGTCATTAACGTAGACTTGTACTAGTAGAAGGTCACCCTTTTGTTTCTTGATGAACAGGGTCTGATCAATCTTCCCCCTGCTAAAGCATTATCTAAGAGATATTTAGAGAGAGTACCATACCAGGCCTTGGGAGCTTGGTGAAGTCCATACATAGCCTTTTTCACCTTGTAAACTTTTTCTGGATGTTCTGGGTCTTCAAACCCTGGAGGTTGCATAACATAGACTTCTTCATCAATGGTGCCATATAGAAAGGCACTTTTTACATCCATTTGGAAAACAGTGAAATCCATAAATGAAGCATAAGCAAGGAATAATCTAATGGCTTCAATCCTTGCAACTGGAGCAAATACCTCCTCATAGTCAATTCCTTCTTCCTGTGTATACCCTTGTGCCACCAGTCTTGCTTTGTTCCTGACAACTATCCCCCTTTCATCCTTTTTGTTCCTGAGTACCCACTTTGTCCCAATGGGCCTTGCCCATTTGGGACAATCTACTAGATTCCAAACCTCTTGTATGTCAAACTGTAAGAGCTCCTCTTGCATGGCTTCAACCCAGCTTGGGTCATTTAAAGCCTGAAAAATCTTCTTTGGCTCTTCTTGTGACAAAAATGCAGTAAACAGACAACACTGCATGTTGTCATGATTAAACTTCATGGTGATGTTAGCAATGAAGTTGTGCTCCTTTGCTGTATACCTTGTATGTCTAGGGGCTTCAGGATCACCAATGATTTGAGAGATAGGGTGATCCTTATTGATTCTGTAGGTAGGCTGCATGATAACTTCTGTTTCATTTTCTTCCAAATCAGAATTGATGGGACTATTTTTATTGGGAAAGAAGTCCTCAAAAGAACTTCCAAAAGATACAACATGACCTAGGGATGGATACTGATGAGCTGAATGTAGCTCTGAGTAACTTGGACATCCACTCTGAATTATTCTACTTCCACTGCTGGATATAAGAGGACCATCAGATATGGGTGTAGATGAGGAAATGAGTGGGGATACTCTTTCTTCATCATTAATATCATTAGCAGCAGGATCCTTTGTGGCAGGGGAAGCAATTGATCTAGAAAGGGAATCTTGGATTCCACTGCTTTCAGCCATTCCACTGCTTTCAGAAAGTGACATAGCAGGGGAAGAGGTTGGCTGTTCTTTTCCTAGAGAAGGATCATCTTCTTCACCAGCAGCTTCAATAGGAAATAGTGAGGGTACAGTCATGTACCTCAGTGGTGGCTTCTCTGCACCAGTTGGTTTTTGTGTACCTGAAATGTTAGTATTCTGCAATGCAACAGGTACATAATTCATAGATTTTGAAAGAACCTCTATATCAAAGAAACAATCAGGACCTGTTTGAACATCTTCAGGCTTGTCTTCAAGAAAATCCACATGAAGATTTTTTGTGATTTTGCTTTTCTTCTTGTTGAAGACCCTATATCCCTTGCTGTTTAATGAATAACCCACAAAATATCCATCATCTCTCTTTTCACTAAACTTGCCCAGATTGTCAATAGTGTTCAAGATGATCACATGACATCCAAAAGTTCTGAAGAAGTCAATTAAAGGAGGTATTCCATTGAACAGCTGATAGGGGGTCTTGTTTTGTGCCTTAACCACCAAGGCCCTGTTTTGTACATAACAAGCAGTGGATACAGCTTCAGCCCAAAAGATAACTGGAAGTTTGGAGTCAGACAGCATAGTTCTTGCAGCTTCAATGAGTGTCCTATTCCTTCTTTCTGCAACTCCATTATGTTGAGGCGTTCTTGCAATGCTGAATTCCCTCTTGATTCCTTTGTTTATGCAGAAAGAGTCCAGTTTCTGATTTCTGAACTCACCACCATTATCTGATCTCATGGTTACTACCTTCATGCTTTTTGATAATTCAATCTGATTGATGAACCCAATGAGGACATCAGTTGTGTCACTCTTTTCAAATAGAAAGAATGTCCATGTGAACCTTGAAAAATCATCAGTAATCACTAGGCAGTACCATTTCTTCTTTATGCTTGCCACAGAAGTAGGACCAAACGGATCCATATGCAGTAGTTCCAATGGCTTGGTAGTGGACATACTTGTTTTTTATTTGCAAGATGCTCTATGTTGCTTCCCTTTCAGACAGGCAGAACAAGTATGTTCATTGGCAAAGGACTTGGAGGGAAGACCATGAACCAAATTATATTTCACCAGTTTGTTCATGTTCTTGAAGTTAAGAGGACCAAGTCTTCTATGCCATTTCTTACACTCATCAACTGAGGCTTTGGCAATAAAACAGGTTTCATTGTCTTGTAGAGAGATGTCTTTGAGATCAATTGTGTACATGTTCTTTTGTCTTGGTGTTCTGAGTACAATAGGAGTGTCTGGTGGTAAGACAAACTCCTTTCCTAACACCAAGCATTCAGTGTCAGTAAACAAGACAAAATTCTTGTTATCAGTCATCTGTGACACACTGAAGAGATTGTACTTGAGTTCTTTCACCAAGTAGACATTATCAAAGGTCATCCTATTGGTGACAATAGTTCCTTTTCCTGTTATTGTTCCATGTCCATCTCCAAAAGAAACACCATCATTGTCATGCAGGGGCACAAAGTTAGACAGATAAGATTTTTGTCCAGTCATGCTTCTTGAGCATCCACTATCCCAATATGCTCTATCATCCCTTGTCTTCTTTGTCACCTGCAAAAAGAAAAACAAATTAGTTTTTTTGGGGACCCAAGCCATTACAGACTTGGATCTACCTCGTGTATCAATGTAGGATAGCTTATCAAAAACTAGAGATACACCATTAGACTGAGTACCCCTTTTGGGTACCTAAACCCAACGAGCTGAGGCTTTCACAGCTTTTCCCCATCTACCCATGTTCCTAGAAGGCAAAACTTTGTTAGTAGGGGATACCCCAGGTTTAGCAGGGGAATCCCTATGCTTAGCAGAGGGAACCCATCTTTTGTTTTGGCCTCTATTCATGTGTTGGTAAGGTCTAGGGCCAGATCTATATGCATTATAAGGTGTTGGGTTGATCACAGAAGTGTTGGGCTTGGTATGAACATCATTCACCTTTCTAAGTGCAGGAACAACATATTTGTCAGTCACCATGTTTCTCAAGGCAGGGGCAACATACTTGGCAGGGGAAAAGGATTTTGCCCCTGCATTTAGAAGAATGACTTTAGGTTGCATATCCTTTAAAGGATTTGCTGCCACCACTTTCATTGGTGCCTTACACTCTTGATAAGTGTGATCAAAACTGCCACATGTGAAGCAGGGCTTTGTATTTATCACAAAGTCTTCTCCTAATTGATGAGACTTTTGGTTATTCCAATTTCTTTGATTACCTCTGACAGGCCTGTACATACCAGCATATTTAATGGTGGACTTAGGGGACTGTGATTTGGTTTTAGATTTGGGTGAACTACTCTTAGAACTAGAATCACTACCAAAAAGTCCTCCTCTTGAAAATAGAACAGGGTTATCAATTTTCCATTGTTTTAAAGCAATTTGTTCCTTTTCAAAGTCCCTAATAACACTAGTTTTCACTAGTGGCTCTTTAGTATCAAGACTATTAGGTATGTAGGCACTTAAGTCAAACTCAATATCATCATGTTTTTGAAAACAAGGGAGACCAATCCAAGACAGGTCTTTTCTAGGAAAAGGTGCATGAATGTTGGCAGGGGGTGGTGGTATGGTAGCATGCTCAATTTTAATCCTAAACCATGTTTTGTCCCTAGGAGATTGACCAATTTCAACTGCTTTAGTTAAATCTTTTGAAGCTTTTCTAAATTTTTCAACAGTTTCATCATGAATCTTTTTGTTAGATTTAAAAACTTCAAGTTCAGCAGTCAACTCCTTAATGGAGTTATTTTTCTTTTTAGCATCTCTTTCTAGAATCACAATGTGATCCCTATAATCACTTTCTCTTTGTTTAAACTCTCTTATGGTGGATTCTAACTGTTCTAAAGCACGTCTATAATTATCAAGGTCATTATCACAATTGATATAGTCAGCTTTTACCTTTACGATTTCATCATTCAATGACTCAGTATTTTTCCTACAAGCTTTAGTACAATATGAATCATCATATACCTCATTGTCAGAGCTGGAACTTGACATGGCCATAAGTGCAAAATCTTCTTCTTTTTTCTTAGCAACCAATGCTTGATTTCTTTCCACATTCTCTGTCATGGCACTCCAATCCCATCCACCTGCTCCATCTATCCCCTGCATAGCTACCATGGCTTTAGCACCAGAATCATCATCTCTGGTTTCCTTCCTATAGTTGTTCCCAGTCTTAGGTCCTCTGCATTCCCTAGCAAAATAACCCTTCTTGCCACAGTTATAGCATTTAACCTTTGTTTTGTCAAACCCAGCCACATCAGAGGGATTGATTGAGATCTTCTTCCCATACTTCTTGTAAAACCTGTTGGCTCTCATGCTAAGCAGAGCCATGTTCCACTTGATATCCATCTCTTCTAGTCCTTGCTTACTGATTTGACTTAGATCTTCGTGCAACATAGTAGATCCTTGTGGCCCTTGGGATGCTATAAAAGCACAAGCAGTGTCAAGGCTGAATGTAGCTGGCCTTTCTTCATCATAAGATGATCCAGACCTGGTAGCAGGGGAATAAGCAGCAGGGGCTACTTCGATTCCACTGTTTTTGGAGATTCCGCTGCTTTGTGATATGAATGCCATGTTAGCAGGGGAATCAGTAGATCCACTTGAGTTGGTGGGAATCGTTCCTTTTGACTTCATCTCATTGACAACAGGTTCAAAAACTTTCAAGTTATTGTATATGTCATCAATGTTCTTGTTGTCCAAGTCATCCTTATTCTGCCAAATTGCCTTGTAGACAAACCATTCTTTCTGAAGGCTGTTAAGAAACCTGGTATTCACCTGCTCTCTTGTCACCTCAATATCAAAGAACTCCAACTGGGCAACCATATCTTGAAGCTTGTTGTAAATAGCTCCAATTGATTCATCACCAATTGCTTTGAAAGAAGCAAAATATCAAGCATTTGATTCTTCTTCTTCTTCTTTGTGGCTTCATTTCCTCCAAAGGTTGTGCCTATGGCTTCCCATAGTTCCTTAGTTGTTTTGTATTTTCTGAATCTTAGTTGATGTCTATCAGGTAGAGCTAACAGCAATGAGCTGTGAGCCCTGACATCATGCCTTCTGGCCAGTATTTCCTTATCACAAAGAGCAGCAGATTTCTTTTTGTCCTTATCTTTGGAACTTTCACCTTTCTCTTCTTCCTTGCCCTCTTCAACTGCCACCATTTTGTTGAATTGATCACCAAACTCTATGATCTCCCAGAGAACATAGTGTTCCATTTTGAGGTATTGTTGGATTCTGAATTCCTATAATTTAAAGTTTTCAGGATCCAACATGGGTAATTTGAGGTTATTATGGTTGTTGCTGTTTGAGGAAGAGTCTGAAGACATGGTTGTTATGAGGGTTTTGTTCTTGGTTTAGACAAAGTTTCTCAACAAGCTCTGATATCACTTGTTGATCCCAAACTCAGATCTTAAACCTTAATAGCTTGTTTAAGGGTTGTGATAGAAAGAAAATATTCAATCTAACACTAGAGAAACTTTGCAAATCAGAGTAACTAAACAAGATGCGGAATATAATGTTTAGCACAAGAACAATATGATTGAAGCAAACGTTGAACTTTAATATATCAATGATATACGAATACCCTAAAATGGTATTAGGGTTTACAAAACCTTAAAGTATGATAATGAAAGACAATAGAGAAAGACACACATTGCATGCTAACCTAGTGAGTCCTTTTATAGGCATAAGGACTCACGTACAAGATCACTACTAACAAACTTGGAAAGTATTAAGGAGTAGTAACAGAAACGCGTAAAAATCTATTCCAAGTTTATCTCTGACGACAGGGCCTTTGACTTCAGCAGGGGAACTAATTCCCCTGCCTTTGTTATTTGGCAGGGGGGAACTTACTCTAGCAGGGGTACGGATAATCAACTAGCAGGGGTAACAAATATGCATAGATTTATTCCCAACACTTTGTTCAGACCTTGCAAAATGTATCACATACGAGTCCACTGAACATACTTCTAGAGAGCATGAGGAAGTCATTGCGGTTCAAAGAACCAGAACTCAAATGAGATCAAAAACTCCTCATCGACCCTCAAGAAAGGCTGAGCCTAAACCCAGAGATAACTCTCAAGGTGACAGACCTAATCCCCCTAGCAAGTACTATGGCTTCTTCGACCATCACTCTGATGAGTGCGAGCTTTATCCTGGATGTGACATTTGTGGAAGCATGCGTCATGAACCCAGGGACTGCAACCAAAGAGGGGGAGGAAACCAGAGAAGGACCAATGTCGCTGGTCAGAGACAACATGGACCCACTGGAAAGTGGGTTCATCATAGAAACTAATCTAGCTTTGTTATATCTATGCAGAAATATCTGAAGAAATCTTTTTGGTATCTAGATAGTGGGTGCTCCAGACAGACACATGACAGGGGTTAAACAATATCTGCATAGATATAAAAAGGAGTCTGGTCCAAAAGTAGTATTTGGAGATGACTCCTCAGGGGCTAGTGATGGTTATGGCTCAGTGGATTGTAATGGAATAACCTTCACAAGGGTCGCTTATGTCAATGGACTGAAGCACAACTTAATCAGCATTAGTCAACTCTACGATGCTGGCTTCAAAGTTTTGTCCACTAAGACCTAAGGAACAATCTTCAATCAAAATGATGATGTTCTAATTGCACCCAGAAGAAGGGATGTGTATGTCATCAACATGACATCTTGTCCAGAAGGGACAAACACTTGTCTCTATGCCAAAGCATCTGATAGTGAAAATTGGCTATGGCATAAGAGACTCTCCCATCTCAACTTCAAAAACATTAACAAACTGGCCAAGAATGATTTAGTAGTTGGGCTTCCCTCTCTGACCTTCACCAAGGACAGACCCTGCTCAGCCTGCGAGAAAGAGATGCACCACAGAGCCTCATTCAAGACAAAACAATCATTCTCCATAAATAAGTGCCTCCATCTTCTTCACATGGACTTATTTGGACCAGTAAAACCTCAATCCCTTAATCACAACAAATATACACTAGTCATCGTAGATGAATTCTCCAGATTCACATGGGTATTCTTTCTCAAAAGAAAGAGTGATGCTGCTGAAAGAATAATGTCCTTCATCAGAGAAATAGAGAATCTTAATGACTGCAGAGTTAAGGCTATCAGAAGTGACAATGGCACTGAATTCAAGAATCATGCCATGGAAGCCTTTTATGATGAAAAGGGAATATCACAAAACTTTTCTAACCCAGGCACCCCTGAACAAAATGGTGTCGCTGAAAGAAGAAACAGAACCCTTATAGAGGCTGCTAGAACTATGCTCAGTGAATCAAGACTTCCTAAACAATTTTGGGGTGAAGCTGTGAACATAGCCTGTCATACACAAAACAGATCCATTATAGTGAAGAGACACGGTAAGACCTCTTATGAAGTTTATAGGAAGAGAGCCCTTGATGTAAGCTACTTCCATGTCTTTGGTTGCCCTGTTTTCATTCACAACTATAGAGATCACCTGGGAAAATTTGATGAAAAGTCTGATTATGGATTCTTCGTTGGCTACTCTCCCACCTCCAGAGCTTATAGAGTATTCAACATCCGTAGACAAGAACTAGAAGAATCTATCCATGTCACCTTCAATGAAGCAGATGTTGTCATCAACCACACCAACTCAGAAGAATGTGACATTGACTTCAACGAAGTTAAATCATATCCAGAGGATGATTTCTCAAATCCCAAGGAATCATCTAAGGGCTATCACAAGGACTTCCCTTATGTTCATGAATTTGATCCTCATTCAATCTCTGACATTACTCCAGAGGTTGAAAATGCTTAACCAATCACTCCACCCACTACAGTGAATGTTGATCTCATCGAACCAATCTCTCCTCTTGATGAAGAGATTATGGATGAAGAAATAATATGTGAAGATCCCTCAGCATTCATTGAACCTGGTGTGACTCCTGAACCCACAGAGACTCCTGCTCCTCAATCCAAATGGAGTAGGAACCAAGATATTCTTCTTGTGAATATTCTTGGTGAACCCTCTGAGGGAGTCACCACCAGAGGGAAATTGAGATCTCTGGAAACCGCCTCAGTGAATGAATGCCTTTTCGCTGATTTTCTCTCTGAGGATGAACCTAAGAATGTGGCTGTTGCGCTTCTAGATGAAGGGTGGGTTGTTGCCATGCAAGATAAGTTGAATCAGATCAAGAGGAACAAGGTGTGGACTCTGGTAAAGGCTCCAGCTGGGAAGCAAGTGGTTGGAACTAAATGGGTCTCAGAAACTAGATGGATGAAGCTGGCATGATTGTCAAAAACAAGGCTAGGCTTGTGGTGCTGGGATATAATCAATCTGAGGGGATTGACTATGATGAAATATTTGCACCAGTAGCCAGATCGGAAGCTATCATAATCTTCCTAGCCTTTGCAGCTTATATGGGGTTTACTATATACCAGATGGATGTGAAGAGTGCTTTCCTAAATGGGAAGCTTATAGAGGAAGTATATGTCTATCCACCCCCAGGGTTTGAAAGCAATGAGTATCCTGATCACGTCTGCAGACTTCACAAAGCACTCTATGGGTTGAAACAAGCCCCTAGAGCCTGGTATGAAACCCTATCAAAATTCCTACTTGAAAATAAATTTGTCAGAGGTACCATTTATCAAACCCTGTTCACTTATAGGTCTAAGGGTGATGTCATTTTAGTACAGATTTATGTGGATGATATAATTTTTGGTTCAACCAATATTACATTGAGCAAACAGTTTGCCAAACTAATGACCAAAAATATGAAATGAGCATGATGGGGGAATTAACTTTTTTCTTCGGTTTTCAAATTAAACAAAATTCAAAAGGAATTTCCATTTGTCAAGAAAAGTATGTTAAGGATTTGCTCAAGAAGTATGATCTGTCTGATTGTGCATCAGTGAAATACCCCATGCTTCCTCCCAACAACTTGGGAGCTGATGACTCAGGGGTCTCTGTTAATGAGACCTTATATAAAGGCATGATTGGGTCACTGATGTACCTCACAGCAAGCAGACCAGACATATAATTTGCCACATGTCTCTGTGCTAGGTACCAAGCTAACCCCAAGGAATCCCACCTTGTAGCTGTCAAAAGAATTTTTAGGTACCTAAAAGGATCTCCCACATTGGGTCTCTGGTATCCTCATGGATCAAGCTTCGACCTCAAAGCCTACTCAGACTCTGACTATGTTGGGTGATGTCTTGATAGAAACAGCACCTCTGGGAGTTGTCAAATCCTTGGAGGAAAGTTAGTATGCTGGAGTGCCAAGAAACAAAACTTTGTGGCCATGTCATCAGCTGAAGCTGAATACGTAGCGATCACTGGTTGTTGTGCTCAAGTTCTCTAGATGAAAAGTCAGTTGGCTGATTATGGGATCATTTATGAAAAGGTTCCCATATTCTGTAACAACACAAGTGCTATAGCCATCTCAAATAATCCGGTACTTCATTCCAGAACTAAGCATATTGACATCAGATATCACTTTATCAGAGACCATATTTTAAAAGGTGATATTGAGCTTCATTTTATACCCACTGAATACCAGCTCGCTGATATATTCACCAAGCCTCTGGCTGAGCCAAGTTTTACTAGGTTGGTTGCTGAGCTGGGTATGCTCAATATTGGTAAACAAATTTGATAAATGATCTCTGATCTCTGTCTCTGGGCATTAAATGGAATTGAATGTAACGAGGTAGTTACATTCCAATGGGACTTAATATATTCCCATATTTAATTCAAATGATTAACCTTTATTGTCAACAACTTTCCCACTTTCCAAGGGACAGAAAAATTACATGAAGAGTCAAGGGGTCCCACTTTTCCTAAAAGGTAATTTTTTGCATTAAATGCTTTAATTGTAAAACGGCTAAACCTTTTATCAAAACCCTTAACTCATTTTTCAAAATACACATTACTCATTACTTTCACACACACACATACTATTCATCTTCTCCAAAACCTTCATTTCTTCCTCACATCAACAATGGTGTCTTCATCAACAAACACTGCTTTCACCGTCCTGGCCGCCTCGAACGTTGATTTTGGGATACACGATGGCAAAATTGCCTTGAACAATTGTGTAGCTCTCTTGGAACACAACAATTCCCTCTACCAACCATTGTTCTCCTTCCTCAATAACTCCACCATTTTTGAAGCCATAACTAGAGTACTTCCACATGCTACCACCAATACTTGAAGGAGTTCTAGTATAGCGCCGAAGTTGATCAAACCTCTTTACACATCACCTTCAACCTTTCCACACATCCCCAACCTCTCACTTTTGATCTTCACACCTTTGCCAAAGTCATTGGACTTCTAGTCAATAGAGGCATGTCCGCTGTGTCTGCCATCGCCACGGTAAAGAAGGCTCTGGCTACCCTTCGTCCTCATGAAGACAACGATAAACCTTTCACCACCCAAGGTTTCCAGAACAAATCACTGATCAAAGTGAACTACTTTTCACCCATCTGGAGGACGCTGATGCTATACATTGTTAAATGTCTGGGTGGAAACCAGGGGTCTCATGATCAACTTAATGGAGCCCAGCAAGCAATTGCTTACAGCTTAATCTAGGGGCAAGATATAGGGATCGCTCACATACTTTACTCTGACCTTATTGCTAAGCTAGAAAACAAAGGGAAGAAGAACAGACTAGCCACCATCTGCTACACAAGATAACTCTCTCTTCTCCTAGAAGATATGCTAGGTGAAGGCTACACAAACGATGAAATTCTCTCCTTCTCTCCTTATCACATCATTGTTGCTTCACTAAAGACTCCTTTGGAAGATGAAGTGCCTCTCAGTAGGCACATGATGCAGGTCGCTAGGCTACTGGTTGCTGATGGAGAGCCCTTGATCCCTCACAATGAGGTGAATGCTGAAAGACTAACTGACAAGTCTCTGTTAAAGACCTCTGTGTAGTCTTCTTCTCAGCCCAAGGTGCCCAAGGAAAAGAAGAAGAAGAGGAAAGACATCCCCCTTTCCTCTGAAACCCCTTTTGTTAATCCTTCCAAGACCAAGAAGACTAAGAAGAACCCATCCCCTTCTCTGGAGGATGTGGTTGAAGAGCCCACCGCTGACAAACAACCTGAGTCTAGCGTCTCCCAGTCAGCAGAGACGACTAAGAACCTTCTCAAAGCTGATATCTCTCAGGTATTAGTTTGCCATTTTATTCTCTTGGAGGTTCACATACAATCACTCTCAACATTCTGTAGGAGAGAGTGATGAAGTCTTAGGGTTTGCCTTAACCCATAGAGTGTCTGTGTCAGCACCTAGAACTCATAGGATTATCTGTACACTCTGTCTTAGCATAAGGATATGATTCATTTGTGCTCATAACGTACCCCGATGATCCTTCACCCTCTGGACTGTGCTCTTGTCCATAACAACTTGAGCATGCTATAGGTCCCGACCCAGATTCTCTGCACTTCACGTAGTCTCTGGGTCCCCTCATATGAAAAGAGTCCCAAAGATTTATTCTTTTGAGGGGACTGAATAATCACCCTTAGTCTTCCTAGGGGCAGCGATAAAAGGCGACCATTACCTTCAAATATGTCACCACTAAAAGAGTCCCAAAGAATTTATTCTTTTGGGGGACTAAATAATCACCCTCAGTCTTCCTAGGGGCAGCGATAAATGGCGACCTTTAACTTCCATGAATTCACAATTAAAAGAGTCCCAAGGAGCAATCTTTTAGGGGGAGCTGGATAATCACACCCAGCTATCCTAGGGGCAGCGAACGGCGACCATTCACCACATAATTTTCACAAATCAAAAGAGTCCCAAGGAGTAATCCTTATGGGGGAGCTGGATAATCACACCTAGCTATCCTAGGGGCAGCGAATGGCGACCCTTCAACATAACTGTTTCACACTTAAAAGAGTCCCAAGGAGAAATCCTTAGGGGGGGCTGGATAATCACACCCAGCTTTCCTAGGGGAAGCGAATGGCTATCTATAACTTCATATTTTTTTCACAATTGGTTACTAACAAATATCATAACAGGTTCATAATCTTCATGAAGAACAGCAGAATGATGATGCCTATTCCATTGTTGGTGATGAAAATGTTGAAGCCCCCATATAGATCTTGATGACATGTCAGACATTGATTCCATGCCAATGTGGATGCTGATGATGACCAAGTTACATCATAGTTAAAACCCATCTCCTTCCTATCAATGCCCAATGTGCAAGAACTGGCTGCTAAGCAGCTATTGGACCATAGGCTCTGTACAGCAACCCCAGTTCCCTTCCCGACCTTACCAAATGTCATGGAATTAGGGGTGAAGCAACACTTAGAACACTTACAAAACCTCAAGCCTGTCCATGTTCCTCGGATGAAAGATGTTCAGGAACTCGCCGCTGAGGTTCTCTGGGTCAAGAGGGGTGACATCAGTAAAACCAAGCCCAAAGTCACAAATGATGTCATCCTCTCTAAATTGCAAACACTCACCCATGCTGCTAAGGAACTCACCACCACACTAGAGACTTCACTACCTTCATCTGTGGATTCCTCTATGACTGCATTGCTTCCGCAACTACTGGGAAATGCCTTGCAAACTCACCTCCCAGTTGTTCTAGACCAGAGCCTCCAGTAATACATACCATATGTCCTCACAACAGCTGTCAAAGCAAATGTTGCAGCTATTGCCAAGGCGTCTGAGCCTTCAAGAAAACTTCTTCAAGAGCTGCTACAAGAGGAACTTAAAGAAATCTTCTTATTCGTCCATCAAGAATTTGTTAAGTTCCTCAAGCCTGGATCAGGCATAGTTACTACCAGCGCTATGCCTGAGGGGGAGAATTCACCAACCTCCACCTCTGAAGAAGAAGTAGAAACCGCTCCACCTAAGGGGGAGCAATCACTTAAACAACCAACACCTTCAACAGGGATTCAGACACCAAAACCTCTCAGATCCGCCAACCCAGCACTGAAGCAGTAAAGGACAAGGGAAAAGGAATTGCCATTGAACAACCTGAAATAACCCTGCACTCCCTCCAAGAAGAAGACGGATCTACAGCCAAGCTCTCCGAACACTCTGACCTGAACAAATTTAAGAGCGTTGATGAACCACCACTTACCCCAGAGCAGGCAAAGGCTCAAATCTTGGAACATCAAAGGCTTGCAAGCATTAGAGCAGCTGAACTCAAGAGCAAAGAAGCTCTGAACAAACTCTCTCCTGCTGTAAAGGAAGCTCAGTTGGTTTCTCAAAGAACTGGAAGTTAAAAGGAGCAACCTTCAAAAGGAATATGAAAGACTTGTGAACCAAAGAGTTGAACCTAGTCAAATCACCATGTATGCATGTTACACTGACAAAGACAAAAGAGTGGTCATGACCCTTACTGAGAGAATCAACTAACCAACTACAAAGTCTTTAGTGACTTTAAACTCAGAGATCTGGGCATCTCTGAATGGTTAGAAATGCTGTCTCTTACCCAAAAGAAGAATGGGTCTGGTGTTGCCCAAATGATGAAAAACATTCAAGCAAAGCTGAATTGGGTAAGAGACACGGCAAAGAAGCTGAAGGTACCTCTGCCTCCTCAACTTTCACAACAACAACCTTCTCAAGGACAAAGGAAAAGAAAAACCCAAATGGGGCCTCTAGTGGAGAAATTGGTCACTGAGAACATTGTTGTAGATGGGATGCACAGAAACTTGGTATTACCCAAAGAGATCACTAAACCAGTAGGGGCCAAGTATACTCAGAACCAGAGACAGGTATGGTCTTCATGAATGGTAATTGTGAGTATTGCTTTCAGCGGATGAATGAACTACATCTGGCATCAACCATCCAGCTCATCAGACTCAAACAGGGCATCCTAAGGAATTGCAAATTGGCTGAGGATTTTGAGTTTGAAGTCGAGCTAGTCATCAACTCTAGAAATGACAAAATTGAAACCCAGAGAATCTGCGATCGAGGCCTTGATCGCTGAAAAACCTTTTTATTTTTGTGTATGTTTACACCACTGGGTGTTCTTGTAATAGACTAAGTTCTTTATGTTTAAATAAAACTCTGAGGTATGTTTGTTAAATTATGTGTAAGAAGAAGCTGTGTACTCACTTACAATAATTTTAGACTTAGTATAATTTATAAACAAATAAGGGGAGATTGTTGGGACAATGAAAGTTTTAACTATGGCCCAGTCTAGATTTGTTTAAATTAGACTAAGTGTTTACTGATTGCTGAGCGGACCAGCGACAGAGACCAGACCAGTGGAAGGCAAAGCCTCAGTTGGCACACTAGGAACATTCAAGTCAAAGATAACGTCAGAGAAGTCGAAGACAATCTGAAGTCATACTCACCAGCGATTATGGACAGCTGGGATGTTGAAGGAATGTACTGGTGTCAAGGGTCTCTGAGTTGACAACACTAAGAGATCACTTAAGAACCCTAGAAGTCTGGGACAAGAAAAGCTTTTCCAATCCTTTATAGTTTAGGCGGGAGAATCTACCAAGTGTTTTGAGCGGGACAAAACAAGAGATTCAAGATAAAGCCTAGTACGACCTAGTGGGACAAAAGGTGAACAGTTGGCAGAATTGTTCACCTAAAGTTGTTTAAAGGTATGTCTCGATTTGGACATGCATTTAATACGTTGTACTCTTCCATTCAGAAGGTGACACGTATCAACTACTCCCACTAAGGAAGCAACCTCGTACACTATAAATAGGAGTGAGAAAGAAGAATTAAATAAACCTTGTGCTTGGATAATTTATCTAAGTTCTTTCTCACCTTGGAACCGCTGAGCCCTCAGCTGTCTACCAGCGTCTCATTGGTTCCCTTGTAAACTTGAGTCTCGAATCTAGTTTACTTGTTCTAGGGTCCATTTCTTGTTGTCATTCAACGAGTGTATTCATAGCACTTTGTAATACTTTGTTTATAATACTTAATAAAGCATTACGCGTTTGAAAAGTATTTCATTGTGTTTCGTGGTTACAAGAGTTATAGTGTATCAACAATTGTCATATTAAGGGACTTTCAGGGCCCTAATGCATTGTAATGATGACAATGAGACCGCGGGAAAACACCGGAAAATGAAATTAAATGAATTATGAATTAAGAGATATTGCTTATGAAAATTCATTAATTTATAAAGAGAAAACCAAAAAGTTTCACGATTCTAAAATTAAAAACCGGGTTTTTAACATTGGAGATCAAGTGTTGCTTTTTAACTCAAGATTGAAAATATTTTCCGGCAAGTTGAAATCCCCTTGGTCCGGACCATTCACCATTACCCAAGTGTTTCCTTATGGGACCATCGAGCTAGCTCAAAATGATGGTCCTAATTTTAAGGTGAATGGTCATAGGTTCAAGCACTACTTTGGTGGGGAAGTTCCTTCTTTGAACTACCTCGACCAAGTCACCTTCCCCAATGATAATTAGTATTGAGGGGATCGAGTCAAGCTCATGACTCGGTAATAAAAAACGAGGTGCCTCGTGGGGGAGTTCCCATGCTTATCCATGTATATATTATCGCTTTCTAATGTAGCTTACGTGAGGGGATTTGTGCCCTTCCAACCTTTGTTTCGTGGTTGTTTTGCATTGTGGTTTTTAGATGAGCATTATCTTCACGATTGGAGCCTCTCGTGTTCGTTTTACGTGAGCACTCGATCGTTTGCTTTGAAGAATTTCTCGATATCCAAATGATATATCCTTTGATGTTCTAACCTTAGGTCTTATTAGCACACTTTATAAACGGCTATAGATTTAATGGTTCCACCCTTTCCATGCTAGATTAAGCGTTCGACTTCGACTCTAGTATGGGGGTATTTAACCCTTAGACTCGAAACATTGAGGACAATGTTTAACTTTAGTATGGGGGTGAATAGATACTTGCCTTGCTAAACCTTCACGCTTTCCAACTTTCGTCTTTTTGTTTATCGTTTTGTTGCAAATAAGGCTAAAAATGGCCAAATTTAAAAATTTTCTCATGTTTTATAAGTGTTTGAAGACACGAATGTAGATTTTCCGATGGCGAGAATAAGAGTAGTTTTTTACTCGACCGTACGTGTTGAGCACTTAGCTTCGATTCCTTAACTTTATATTAGGCTAAGTCTCTTAAATGAGGACGGGAAATGATAGAGTTAATAATAAGTTACTATGTTAAACGTAGAGTACTCGTATTCTTTCAAAAACTCATGCGTTCTAATTGTTTGCTTATTCTCTCTTCGGTTGTGCATTAATATTGCTAAGAAGTATTGACTTAGAGGTTTAGTCTTGATTGTTGGTTTCTAGTCTTTTCTAGTAGTTTCCATGTAATTAAATTGGGAAAATATTAAGGTATCGCCAACGTCACGGTTTTGAAGTATTGACAACCCGGATAATTGAAAGCTTCACCCAATAATAAGATTTCAAGTGCTCACCTAAATCAAGCAAAAAATTTGAAGCTCACAAGGCCGAATAATCTATGCAAAATTAAACGTGATTAAGCCTTAATCTTATATGCTTTAAAGATCCAAAATTCGCTTTAGCGTAAGGATATACATCTTTGGCCATAATAAACACCTCATGGCGAGGTTAAATAAAAGGCAAGGCAAGACCGAAGTCATAATAAAAGCTCCATGGCTGAGTTGAATAAAAGATGGAGGTAAACCTATGATAATAAGGCCTATCCGTTAGGGGGCGTATAAAAGACTTGGTAATAAGTCTCATGTTCAAAACCTTTATAAACCGTGTTTATCGATACTTCTTGTTAACTTAATTTTTTTGACATCGTTGTCTATTAGGAGGGGTTATTAATTCGATGGTCTTGGTTACACCGTTATTACCCTATTTTTGGACCTTAATCTCTATTATCGCATAAGTCAAAAATGTATCCTCGTGAACATTCAAGACAAAAATAAAATATAAGAGATACCACTTAGGGTTAAGGTAGTCTAAGTACGTGATTAGGGCATATGAGTAGTGTTAGCAGTACTAACTTATAGTGACAATGATCTCGTTACACACTTGGCATGGAATTAGGTGAAAATCGAGGACAACGAAATTATTTCTAACGAAGCATTCACGTGTTCTTGTTCTATGAACCTAAACGTCCTATTTTGCGATGAAAATCATACATTATGTCTAAAACGCAAGTAGTATCAAGTAGTAGTAGTAGTGTCGTAAGTTTACATTTCAATAAAAGTCCATAAAAATGAATTTTGGAGGTGCTACGATACTTTATTCTAGCATTACGTGAAGGCGCGGAAATGGTTTAGTATGGGGGAGTGATGACACTGCTTTTATACATAGTCTCATCGCCCAAAACGGGCTTAAAATGGTTAAAATATCATAAAAATTGCCAAATATATGCTTGTGTTTGTTCAATGTGTATTTTAGGTACGGATATTGAGAAAATGACAAAAGATCACAAGAATCAATCAAAAACGAACACGGGAAAAGAAGCCGCACAATGAACCGGACCCTAGTGTTGATTTTCCAAGAAAAGACCTTGAAGAATTGAAGATTATACAAGAAGGGTCCTTCGTTATTGAAGAATTGACACTTTAATGCCCTTGTTCATTCATAATTACAAGTTTGGTCCCCAAAGTATGTCAAATTTACAAAAAGGACCCTCAACTTTAAAGAATTGGCAAAAATGGTCCCTCAAAATTGAAGACTTGTCACTTTTAGTCCTCCATGAAGACAAAGATACAAGTTAAGACCTTGAAGAATGAATACATGTCAAGTTTGGTCCCTCAAATATCATCAAATGGAAAAACAAGTCCTTTAAAAACCCTTTGGAAAGTTTTTGTGGCCAAAGTATGAAAACTAAAACTTCATTATAAAGGGAAATTCGTTTGTGGTTGTTTAACATGAAATGAAACAAGAAAAGAAGGTAAGGGACCAAAGCTGGCAAACATCCAAAGATACCTAGACCAATGCAGTGGTGACACCTCACCCCACTCAACTTTTCAGCCAATCAAAACCCACTATGTTGCCACCTCACTTATCCACTAAACCTGTTTATAACTAATTTTAATTAGTATTTAAAGTGGCGGTTAACACATAATTTAAACACAAAACAAGATCAAACCACTATTGTTTAAACATGAACACGATTTGGGTATTTGATAATCACTTGAAATTAAAGGCTAATCTCTTCCAGATCCTTGATTTAACATGTGACAAACATAACCCAACTCATAAATAACTTGTCACCTCACCCAAATGGTCACATGAATACTCCCCTGCTACACTTTTGGGAAGATGACAAGAATTGTTAGCAAATCAACGTGCCACAACCCCTGCTTCATTTCTAGGCAAACTTGGACGACTAGGATCACAACACAACAAAGAATTGTCACATGTATCAGCTCCAAAGTCTAATTCTGTCAACAAGTATTCAAAATTTCAAGGGCAATTCTAGAAGTTCATCACTTAGGGTTTTTTGTTTTCAGCTTTGTAGGATTTATGTACACCCTCTATATAAAGGGTATAGGCATTAACCTTTACTTTTATTCTTGGTTTTTCCTTTGGTCAAAGTCTGTAAACCTTTGTTTCATGGAATCAAAAAAGTTTGAACTTATTGACGAAATCCAAGATCCTTTTTACTTTCTTTTTATTGCTTAATGTTATGAGTTTGTGTTTTTTAAGTTTCAAAGTTTGGTTTGAAGTTTATACAAGTGTTTTCAAAAGTTTTCAAAAATCTGTGATTTTTCCAAGATTTTGTACAAACACTTGAGGTTTTTGGATCATAAGTTGATCATAGCACCCTAATAAGAATATTATCAAGGTGTAGTGAAGCTTGTGGTTTGGGAAGATTCAAGGAGTGGGGTACAAAGTTGGAAAGAATCAACCTAATTTCATTTTTTTATATAACTGTTATTCTTGACCTTGTTTGATCTTAGCAGGGTGTTTTGTTGGAAGCTTGTGGTTGTTAAGCTACCACATAAGCTATAAATTCGTGAGTGTGGATGTACATTCATTAGGTTTGTCATATTTTCTCCAAAAATCTGTCAAATCTTGGTCATAAGTGGTTTTTGGTATCTGGTGTTGTTTGATGCTATTTGATGCATGCAATCTTGTTCTAAGTTCATGGTGACGTTGTTATGATACTTGTTTAAGCTTGAATCAACCTAATACTCACATTTGCTTTGTCAAATTTGGTTTTAAAAAGTTAAAAGGGTGTTTGGGATTACTGCTTATTGAACTTGGTTGTGTATTGAGTAGGTGTGTAGTGTTGTTGAAAGTTTGTATCTGATATTTAAGTGTTTGTGTGCTGATAATTGCTATTCTTGTGCTTTGTAACATCAAATCTGAATCATTGGTCTATCTAGCTTGTTTTAGGTCCATTTTGATCTGAAAATTTGTGAACACCTAGCATGCATGCCTAACTAGGGTTAACAAGTATTAAAACAAAGTTTGTGTAACCTGATTTGTGGATTTGAGAGTTTAAAGTTCAAGATTTGGTCAAGTAGTTCAGCAAAGGTCACTTTGTGTTCATCAGTAAAAGGACTTAAGTCATTTAGGGTTTAAGATAGTTCTAATCTTGAAACCAGTGCATGATATGAGTTTGTTTATGCTTGATTAAGTCTTTTATAGTTGTTGTATGCATTTGGTGTACTCTGGTTCGCTTATACTAGCTTAAACTTAGCTTAATATCATCAGACCTTAACTGTATCATGTATGTGGACTGTTTGGTTAAACTATACTAATTGGCCTATTGAATTTGTATTTTTCTGCTTGATTGTGACTCCCTACAACTCACTGGTTGTAGGGGTGCCTTTTTGTCCAAAGAAACAAACTGAATCTCTCTAAAAAGCAAGTCAAAAAGTCAAAGAAGTGGGAACACTTTCCCACTGAAAATTCCTACTGATAGTGTTAATTGGTCAACAGCTTATTTATAAGCTATTCTAGCTTATTCTATTGTGCAACAACTTGTTTTTTGTGATAGAACTTATTATTTTCAGCTTATAAGTCAGTTTTGAGGTTTACAACTTTTTGTTTTAGCTTTTAACTAGAAAATGACTACTTTGTCTTTTTCCAAAACAGCTTATTGCTTTTTCTAGCTTATTGAGTGTGCTTATTTTAGATATTTTTGTTAATTAAGCTTAGTTTTGTCATTTAAAACCTTTTGCAACTTGAATCAGCTCTTGAAGTGGTCTAGAACTCAAAAACGACTATTTTGTCGTTTTCTGTAGAGGGCTTTGGCTTATTTCAGGCTTATTTCTTGATCTTTTTCAAAAATTCTTTTTACAATCAGCTTTATAATCTCATAAGAAGGATATGTGTCAAATTTCAGCTTATGGCATTAGCTTATGGCTTAATGGGCCAAAAAGGCATTAAGAATAAGTTGTTTTCTATTAAGCTGTGATAAGCACTGATTCAGCTTTTGAGCCTTTAGATTTATGTTTAAAATTGAATTTTAAGCTAATCCGGAAGTTTTAGGCTTATTTGGTGATCATTTTTCTTATTGGGCCTAAAAAAGCCCATTAAGGGGACTGTTAACTGTTTTGGCCCATTTGGAGGCCCATTAGGGGTAATTTGGTCATTTCGCTTTCATTTTCTGTTTATTTAAGTTAAAATAAATTAGTTTGCAAGTTTTTAGAATTTTTTATAAATTTTGAATTTTTAATATTATTTTCATATTTAATTTTAATTTTTAATCATTTTAAATAATTTTAATTAGTTTTAAATTTTTCAAAAATACTTTTTAGATTAATTCAGTTATTTTAGAGCTTCACAAATTGAAAATCTTATATTGGGTTTTTATTAATTAAATTGATTTTTAGGGCTTTAATTAGCATTAAAAATTATTATTTAATTAAATAAAAGGTTTGATTAAATTTTGATTTTTGGTAAACACTAATTGTATTTCTATGGATTTATTGTCATTTTCTAAGAATTTCTATGGTAATTTTTAAATTTCGTCACGTTTTACGGTTTTACGTTTACGTCATTCGTCGTAGTCTAATTTTATTCGTATCCGTCATCATATTTCTTTTTCCATTCTCTCATTAATATTAATCTCAAAGTTAATCAATTATTAACATACACACCAAGCCTCCTTGAGAACGATCCCACACAAAGGGTCATAAGTGTTTACATTTTCCTAAACGTACGCTTAATACTTATCGCTTTTGCCTTGTTTTTCTTACCGGGTGTGAAATTACAACTATCATTAAACTTCAAACCAAGGACCCCAAATCTCTTAAATAGAATGTATATACCCTAATTAAACCCTAATCCATCACTAATCACAATCCTAAACCCTTAATCACCAAAATTACAAAGTTACAAGTTACAATCCCTAGAATTGAACCCGGTTTTGGTTTTTCCCTCTAAAACTCATTTTAAACTCTTTCCCTCCCATTCCAACTTTGAAAATCAGATATTTACATGTCCCTAGATATTTTGGAGTGCCAAGTAGGTAGGTGCAAAAGCTACTTGTGTGTTCCACATCTTAATTCCTATCTATATCCATCCGTGTACATTTTTAGCCACAAACCAAAGATAAGCTTAATCCTAGACTCTACAAACGTGAATAGACCTTCCCTAGGCACCCGTAGTCACTAAGTTATTCATATGACACGTCCATAACCAGAACTTGGAGCCTAAGGCTTGGAATTGCTATAAATAGAGGTGTATAGCCTTCATTTCAACTTGCACCCCGTTTTCTCTTAACCTCAATTACCTATTCTGTTTCTACTTCTATATATACGTCCTAGGACATGTCCTAAGACCAGAAACCAGGTCTAGAAGCTAGCCATTAAAGCTCTTGAGGCTTTGATAGCAAGATATGCTCATAAGAAGCGATTAGGAGCCATTTTGAAGCATCCTAGGTAATCATTTTGTTATCTATGCTTTGATCTTGTTATAATACTTTCTTAGAGTTTTTATAATGCCAAAATAATGTTGGAAAGATAATCTAAAAGAAACTAAGTCATTTCATCAATTTAAATGAAAGTTATAAGTTAAAGATGTCTTAAAACCCTAGTTTTGTAATTTACATAAAATAATAAGCAAACACCAATTTCAAAAGTTGTAGTTCTATTGAAATGTTGTTATTATGATTATAAATGTGTTCATAAACTTTGTTTTCAAATCCTAGATCATTTGGATCATTTTTGAGCTTGTTATGTAATTTTTACAAGTGCTGGGACTAAAACTGTCATTTTGAAACTATTTAACATTTTGGGCCAAAAGTGTCATTTTATGAAAGTGTAAGATATAAGAATAAATGTTGGAAAGTTTGAGTTCCTAAGGTTAAATATTGAGGGTTTAAAATACAAATACTAAAACTCTACACTTAAGGGGTTAAAAGTGTAATTATATCAAAGTGTAACAAAAGGGCTATTTTTGCCAATTTTGAAACCAAAGAAGATTAATTATGAATATGAGGAAGTAATGAAAGTATCATGTTAGTAGGGAACTTTGTACAAAGATTTTCCATATCGATATTACGTTCTGACTAAGTGGTTGGGTTTACGATTTAAAGTGCCCTCGCTCCTCAAACGTTTATAGAACGGCTTCTAAGTATGATGGCCCGAACAATGGTGCTAGAATTACAGTCAAATCTTAATAAAAGAATATATCACCAACACTTAACAATATTTAACAAAATAATAAAGACTAGATACTATACACAATGTGTTAATCCAGGTTTGTGTGAGATCAAGCTGTTGTTTATGAGATCAAGCTGTGGTTTATATGATCAAGCTATTTATCCGTGAAAGAAATATATCTGATTATAGCTCAGATTCTATGGACATATGGTGAGTTCATAGCCTCTCTTTTTAAATGCTTTATAAATGATTTGAAAACCTGTTAGGGGGATATATGCTAAAACTAGAATACAAGTGCTTTTAAAACTGTATGGTATGATTATTGACACTATTTTTACTACTGCCATTAAGTCCCTTTTTAATGATGAACCGCTAATTATTTCTTGAAAATGAGCGCTAATATTATGAAAAATACTATTTGGGGGTTGACATCCCCTATCTAGGTAACTCGCGCTTGCTAAAAGCTGAAGGTTCCTACCTAGGCTAAACATATATACTTTATTTTGCTTAACTCAGGAGTTTGGCAAACTGCCTGCATAAGGTCAATTTGTTGGTTCCTGTATGCAAGTAGCAGTGCATAAGCATAGTCCAGTATGATAACTATTTCTTATGGGTGTATTACAACGTAGCTCGGAGGATATACTTGTATTCAAAACTATTATTACAAACCTATGAATTCACTCAACCTTTGTGTTGACTTTAAGCATATATCTTAGATAAATGTTGACTGATAGCATGTAGCAGCACAAGGATGGCATGAAGAGGCACAAGACTAAAATTATTCTAGATTTTGGGAAAACTTTGATTTTTCAACGAAATATAGAAAGTTGATTTCATCACTCTTTTGAGTTGTTTTCTATTATTATAACTTGTATTCTATGAAGTAATACCCCATATCAATGTTCCGCTGCGTAAAGGTAAATGGGGTGTTACAATATGCATTAAATTTATTGTACATTATTTATTATTTACTTGTAAATTTAGTAAATATGGCATATAACTTTCATATTAAGTAAATATGAAATCATCCCCACTTTTATACTATCTTTTGTTAGCTGGTTGTCTGTGTATTAAGTCGATGCTAAAAGTGTCGCCATTGGCTTTCACTGGAGAGCAACCAGCCGTGTGAAGAATGGCTAGTGTTATGGCAAAGGCAAAGGTAAATGAGGGAAATGCCATGTTTTTTAACGTGGGGGATTGTAAAGCGTTTCATATAAGAAGTATAAAATATTTGCTTTAAGTCATGTTATAATTTGACCATGATTATAGAAAGAAAATAATGTGAGTAGCATTTTAAATTAGAAATCAATAAAAGAGTATTGATTTTATCATTAAAAAGAAACATATCAAAGTATTAATTTATCTTTATTTGATATTTGACTTTTTAATTTATTACTACTTACTTTTATACGGCAATTCTATATTTACTGAATTAAAATAATAAAATTCCATATTTTCCCAAACATGTATTAAATTCATTATATACTATTATTCACTTGTAATTTAGTAAATATGGCATTTTGAGTTTTATATTAGGTAAATATGAAATTATCCTTACTTTTATTCTATCTCTTTGTTAGCAGGTTATCTACATATAAAGATAAAAAAATACTTTTTAAAAATACTTTTTGCAATAATTGCTTTTTATTTTTTATTTTTTATTTTCTGTTACAACTACGTTATAAATTGCAAAAAAATATTATATGTTGAGTTTAAGTCAATATTATACTAATCTATTTAAAATTCCGTAGTATATCATCAATGTTCATTCAACAACAATGATACATAATTTTGTTTGAGTAAAATATGAGAAGGTGAAATGTGGACAAGTAATATTTTTTCTTTAAGAAAAATCGCAAAAAAACTTTTTTGAGATAAACCTCTGGTTGAGAAGAAAAACTAAAAACGATAAAACACCATTAAAAAAACAAGAGCATGCAGATGCAAGGAACAAGTCTATTCGATAAAGTTTTTTTCTTTTTAAAAGGCAATTGAATTAAAATACTAGCAAATCACTTGAGAAGATTATAAAGTGGTGGATTAAGCATTGCAAGGATTATTAAACCACTCTGTATAATTTAAACACGATTTTTTACTTCTATTATACACTTGAAAGCAAAATGCGCGGATATCCGGCTATTAATACATAGTGTATTTTTGGCTTTTACCCATCTTCTTTGCATTTATTATGTTGAAACTAAATGTATTAAAACAATTAGCATGCTCTTCCTTTCAATTTAGTACTTACTTTAAGCCATAGTTAAACCATGGTCGGTCAAGAGGCTGATATAAACTTTATCTGCTAAACACAAAATTAAATTAAAGAGCGTTAAGACTTAATATAACACCTTTAAGTTCATAATGAAAACTTCCATTGCACTAAAAATTTAGATATAATAAAATGTAATAGCTTTAATTAAATAAAACTTAACAAATAACAACATAAAAAAGACGCATATTTCTTTAACCAATTTATTTCAATACTCCACATTAAAACAATATGAAGTCCAACTCGGTGATAAAACCATTATATCACAACTTTTCACAATTAGTACGTTCAAACGATACCATATTGTTTTCTAAATCAAAACCTACCATATAATCTATTTGAGCCAAGTTCCCCAAAATTGGTATATCAGAAGCAGGTTGCATT
The DNA here is from genome assembly GCA_025667525.1 of Glebionis coronaria. Lineage (NCBI taxonomy): Eukaryota > Viridiplantae > Streptophyta > Magnoliopsida > Asterales > Asteraceae > Glebionis > Glebionis coronaria. Next base: position 6,005 of record JANFOE010000499.1, on the reverse strand, counting down.
CCTAGACACATAATATGCTTACTAACCGTCACGAAAATGTTATCTCTGTTCAACTCGACATCTGCCCCTTCAAAATGTATCGTGACTTTCGGTATACTAGTAACTTTTGCAGAACGATAACATAGACTCAATTCTTTTTGTGGATCTTTCATCGTTCTGACATTAATAGCATCCTTAAGAGCGGCCTCAAACTCATTGTATAGTTTAGGAGGTAACACTGTTAGCGTTGTCCCGGAATCAATGATCATGTTACCTCCTGGCGATGACTTTGTAGTTTTAGAGCCGTCACTTACTACATTTAGTCTTTGGTCACCAACACTAATACCTTTAAGTGTGACATAATAAAATGTTTTGGGATCTTTTGGCACAAGTGGAGTGGAAACAACATTTGGGCCAAAATCAGTGTCACCAAATATCATTTTACTAGACTTATTCGATATACCATTAGGAAGAGTAAAGGGGATCAGACAATATGAAAATTTACCAGGCACAAAAGAACGTATTTGTGACACTAGTGAGTAGTCACCACCACCAAGACCGACAATCCCACCCCATGTTGGACGAAAAACACCATCACTATGAAACCCACAACCGAAAACAATATTCTGGAGGACCTTATCACCTAAGGTGATAGTTTCTGTGGAAATAGTACCGTTGCTAACAGACCCGTCGGCATAGCTCTCTTCAAAAGGACAACTTATTGTTTTAGTGCAGTTAGCATCAATTGTCCCTATAGCCTTGCACGTATCTGATTCACATGCTACAGGTTTATAGGTTGTAGATCGGTTCGGGCTAAAAATAGGATCCTTTATCTTATAACATTCAACACAAGGCTCACACTGTATCCATGACAAGTCGCTACCAGTGTCAGCTATAGCTAGGACTCGATGTGATGGATTTCCATAGGAAATGTTCAAGAGAAACTCCCCGTGATCGGGTATAATTTGGGTTTGGTATGTTGATCCTTTTGTCTTATTATGTGCGTTGTAACATTTAGAGCTAATGATAGAGCGCTTTATAGCATGGCCAATACGTTGGGAAAAGTTCATGGAGGGGTTATAAAAAGGTGAGTCGATGGAATCACGATGAATTAAGTCGATGCTAAAAGTTTCACCATTGGCTTTCACTGGAGAGCAACCAGCCGTGTGAAGAATGGCTAGTGTTATGGCAATGGCAAAGGTAAATGAGGGAAATGCCATGTTTCTTAATGGATGTTTATATATTAACTTGAGGGATTGCAAAGCGTTTTTATATAAGAAAAATAAAATATTTGCTTTAAGTGATGTTATAATTTGACCATGATTACAGAAAGAAAATGATGTGAGTACCATTTTAGATTAGAAAGCAATAAAAGCGTATTGATTTTATCATTAAAGAAAAACTTCTCAAAGGTATTAATTTATCTTTATTTGATATTTGACTTTTTAATTTATTATTACTTACTTTTATGGGGCAATTCTATATTTGCTCAATTAAAACACTAAAATTCTATATTCTCCTAAATATGCATTAAATTTATTGTACATTATTTATTATTTACTTGTAAATTTAGTAAATATGAAATCATCCCACTTTTATTGGAGAGCAACCAACCGTGTGAAGAATGGCTAGTTTTATGGCAATGGCAAAGGTAAATAAGGGAAATTCCATGTTTTTTTAACTTGAGGGATTGCAAAGCGTTTTCATATAAGAAGAATAAAATATTTGTTTTAAGTCATGTTATAATTTGACCATGATTATAGAAAGAAGATAATGTGAGTATCATTTTAAATTAGAAAGCAATAAAAACGTATTGATTTTATCATTAAAGACAAACTTCTAAAAGTATTAATTTATCTTTATTTGATATTTGACTTTTTAACTTATTACTACTTACTTTTATACGTCAATTCTATACTCAATTAAAATAATAAATTTCCATATTTTCCCAAACATGCATTAAATTCATAGTATATTATTATTATTCACTTGTAAATTTAGTAAATATGGCATTTTGATTTTCATATTAGGTAAATATGAAATTGTCCTTACTTTTATACTATCTTTTGTTAGCAGTTTGTCTACATATTACGATAAAAATTACTTTTTAAAAATGCTTTTTGCAATAACTACTTTTTATTGTTTATTTTATGTTATAAATTGCAAAAAAAATCTTATATGTTGAGTTTAAGTAAATATTAAACTAATCTTTTTAAAATTGTGGAGTATATCATCAACGTTCATTCAACAACAACGATACATAATTTTGTTTGAGTAAAATATGAAAAGGTGAATGTGGACAAGTAATATTTTTTCTTTAAGAAAAATCGAAAAAAAACCTGCTTTGAGATAAACCTCTGGTTAAGAAAAAAACTGAAAGCGATAAAACACCATTAAAAAACAAGAGCATGCAGATGCAAGGAACAAGGCTATTCGGCAAAGTTTTTCCTTTTTGAAGGGCTTTTGAATTAAAATACTAGCAAGTCGCTTGAGAAGATTATAAAGTGGTGGATTAAGCATTGCAAAGATTATTACACTACAACAATTAAAACTTTTAGCTAGGGAGTATTTTAAAGACGACTCCAAGTAGTCTCTTAAAGCCAAGAGGGGCCCACTTGCATAACTTTTTCTTTAGTCAAATATGTCCTCACTTTTTGCGACGACAAACATCCTAGCCAAAAGTAAAAGACATTTTTTTATTTTCTAGCCAAAATAAATTAGAGCATATTACAAAATAAAATTCCCTCTAACATTATTAGGGACGAAGACGTCCTCCCCAAAGAGATATCACTTTTTTATTTTTATTTATAATTATTAAAATTAGTTTTAAAAAATTTATAAAGGAGTAGTTTTGTTTAAAATTGTTTTAAAAAGTATTTATAGTTATTAAAGTCGATTTAAAAATTCTATAAAAATGTATTTTCGTTTTTACTTTATTATTTAGTTGAAATGTGTAATTTTTGAAACCCGGTTTGACTCGGTCAGGTCAATCGGTTGACTCGATTTCGGTCAAAAAAACATGTGATATTATACATGGTTTTACGTTTTCGAAACCCGATTAAACTCGCCGGGTTTAAGGTGACTAGGTTTTCGAGATCCGGTCGAATTTTGATTTTTTTTGTTTTTTCTTGCAAATAAAGCATGTAAATTATGCGTATTTGCGACTTAAATTTATATTTACGTATTATATTTTTTAATAAATAATTTATATGTTCAATATACGAAAGTTATCATGATTTTTGTATATAATTTCTTCCAATCATTACAAATATAATTTTATATATTTTTTAAAAAAATCGGGTTTCCCTAATGAATCGATCGAGTCGACTTAAAATCTGGTTTACAATACATCAGGAATGTGTCTAACATATAAATGTCGTTTACAATGATTTAAACTCGTGTTCCGTGGTAGGGTGTATGTTACAGTCTTGTGTAGTTAGCTAAGTGATGTATCATGATGCATGGTAACAATATACTATCGATTTAGTTTTGATACCGTTAGATTATAGTTTCTCTTTTTTGTAGT